>JASJOG010000105.1:0-612500 GCA_030142905.1 Heliopora coerulea | reverse complement strand
AGTTGTTTTCTTTGTTGTGTGATGTGTATACGTTCCTGAGTGTCAGGCCTCCTTAATACGCGACTTTTTCATGCGAATAGATGTATTTAAAGTGATATATCTCCAAAACGAATGTACCAAATCAAAACTTGTAAAAGAAATTCAGCCCTTTTTGCTTGCTCTATACTAAAAGTTAAAAACGACAGAACTTATATGCACTTTAAGTAACAATCTTCTTTTACAGTCAGATGCCTGAAATGTATGTGTCTTAAAGGGCTGTTTACACGGACAACTTTTTGCTGCGATTTTTAGCTCCTAACACTTGAAATCGAGTGGGTTAACTTGCGAATCGTTTGTGCAAAGCAATACGGTACAATACTTTGGTGAGTTTTTTATTCAATCATATGCTTCAGGATGAGAAATATCGCAAGAAGAATCGCCCCTGTAAACAGCTCTTAAGGTTGCTCGTGGACCAACTTTGCTGGGGGATGGTAAATAAACACGTCTTGGCTAGCGCACTCAGAAAGTGAATGTGTCGTGTTATGTTGTCGCGACAGTGACTGCTCGCGTGAATGTAAATGCCACATTTTTGGATGTTTGCTTCAGTGATTTTCTTGAAAAGGGGTAGGTGAACAAAAGAGTATAAGTTTGACAATTCATCATGTCTTGGAAACTCTTAGTCAAAAGCAAACTCTTTAAATTCCTACAGGTTGCTCGATACAGTTTCCTGAATAAGGAGGCCCAAAATCGTGCATGTATATATTTCGGGAAAAGGAAAAAAATTTAATGTTATACATAGAAAAGCAGTCTTGCAGTACATCAGAAACCATGACGACGTAAGGACTTCGAGTGGTTGCTATAGCAACAATAAAATTTTAAAAAAAAAGAATTTGGTGACCTCAACTTTTTTCCCATTAAAATCATTCTTACGGAGTAGGGAATCAATAGGTAAATTTTAAGAGTATTTTGTACATCGAAATACTTTTTTACCTCAAAACTTGCCATTCATTAGAAAATACTAGACCTACAAATTCTTTTCAACATTGGTCTACTGATTGCCCATTCCACGATTAAAGTTTAGTTCAGTCATGTCTAGCAGAGTAATCGTTTAGATCATTGTAAATATTGATTATGAGTAAAGTTTTTGTTCAGTCATATCCTGTAAGTTTTTTCATATGGATCATTCTAAACATCGTCGTCGTATGCATAACAAACACTCAGTTAAGAACTAAAGTCTTCGTAAGATGGAACAACATGGTAATTTTGTCATTTATGTCATACAGTAAGAATATGATTTCGTTGCATTAGTTTCGAAATTTCAAAATTTACTGCGCCGACCAGACGGATCACTACGTTTTGAAAAAAAATTCAAATTTACACGAAGTAGAAATCCTTAATTGTAATCGTTATCAAACGATTATCGGTACTAAGTGCACACCGTTTAATCAATTACAAACGAGCAAGTTTTGCACGTCATCCATTGTAGGAACAATAAAATTTCTCAGGAGACCCGACCCATTTCATTGTTAGGGCGGAAAATAGTAAGGGTAAAAGAACCGAAATTTTGCAAGATTTAGTGTAGCTAGTCAATTAGTCATACAACTGTCCCCTGCTGGAATAGCCAGTATTGTAACAAGTCAACCCAAAGTCGAGTCACAAGGCGAGTCGAGTAGTTTAAGTGCCTGATCAAGTCGAGTCGATCCATACAGCATGATCGAATCTGATCGAATTAGGTGTTCGTTAACATTATATACGTACTGTGATAAACTCCTCAGCAAACGCAAACATAAAAGCCGTCTCTTACAGGTGAACTTCGATCCTGGTTGGTCAGAAGATTTTTCTCACAAGTGAATTCAATCGTCCGACCAATTACAGGTCCCATACGATTATTTGCCATTAGCGAGAAAAGCGTATCGACTTTTCCCGCCACAGTTCATGCGAACCTTTGCAGTTTGAATTTTTTGTCTGCTCTCAAATATCATCTTTATTACGTTGTGTTCATACTCATCTTGTTGTTAAACGTGAACTTTTAAGAATATCGTTCAAAATAAATACACTATCTAACTTTTATGTTGTCTATATACGACTTCTCGCGGAGATGAACTCGAAGGAGTCTTTGCCTCATGACTTATTTAAAATGTCTATCACAATACGCATATAATAAACAATTGATTGATCACAACTCGTGAATAAAAATTATACGCGCTCACCAACCACGAAGTAATCTACAAGTCCCAGATATAAATTGTTAAGAAAACACGATATCTCTACAAATCCGCCACTGATGTGACGAACAAGACAAGCATTGTTGCTGGGAATTAACGAAATCTCGAAATGCGGTCAGAAATGTATGTAAGAACACGGCTTTAGTTGCATTCCGATCTCATGTGAGCACTTCAGAAAATTTTCACTTCGGTAGCGATCTGAATTTGTACTGGTCACGTATAATCATCCCCTATATGGCAGAACTCGACAATCGCTCAGTAATGAGGGCAAGTCAGAATCAAGTCGAGTCATTTACAGCAAAGATACGCCGAGTCGAGTCCGAGTCATTTTTCACAAAGGACTTAAGTCACATCCAATCACCAAAAATTGCGGCCAGAGCCGACTCAAGTCCGAGTCAAACGTCAAGGACGACGAATTCTTTCAAAAGAATTGTTTCTTCATGGCAAAGAGAATTCATAATTTTTTGTTCCAAGAGTATTCTGAACTACGTCCTTGTTGTAAACACGACGTGATTGAGAACATTTCCACGTCTTCTTGACGACGTCAGCACTTAAGACGTACAAATGGTTTGATAGTTTTCATCGAAATTCGTTAACTTACAAATTAGAAATAATTCAAAGCGTTTAGGTGGAGGAAAAACGCATATATACAGTTGAACATAACGTCAATGTGTGATTTCCTTTCAAATCTTAAACATTAGTTTCTTAGGTAATTACTGCCGTCCTTGCAGCTTGCGTAAACTCCCTAACGACTCGAGTCGTAACAACACTGGGCATAGCCATGGCATATAAACGTCCAGCTACTAACCGTAAGGTATCAACATCCGCAGCATAGGGTCTGTTTGTTATATGGTACAGCTTTTCACGAGCGTGAGTTATCGCCGCTTCTAGTCCATGATTTCTCGCTTGAGCATGAATTCTTTTGATTTCACTTGAAGGATAACTGTGGGGAAAATGAAGACGCACACAATAAGCACGGAATCACAATCTCTCCACCACTCCATGTCCGCCCATAAACATAAGAGCAAAATCCCGAATTCATTATGAACCTGTTTTGGAGATTTTACTCAAATCTGCTTTTCACTAGGCACAAAAGTTTTTCGCGTGAGTGGAGTATTACTTCTACCTTACCTATTAATTTAACTCTTAGTCAGCCAATGCGGTCGTATACGACCCTACGTTTGTTCTTCGGATTTTCAACCGTAACAGTTTGACAAGAAAAGCGGCTATGCAGAATTTTAAATTTGTTAGTTATATACATTGTTAAAAATGACCAAATAAGCAAGCAAGAATCCCTCTCTCTTCTTCTACTCCTTATCCTGTGTTCCCTCGAGGAAACCTGAGTTCACCGGAGCAGAGTTCATGCAGAGTCCCATTAACACCGATCCACCTGCACTCTTAGATTGCGCATGCGTTGCTTTTCCTACGCAGAATAGTCGTTGCTGTTCATGTGGAAGACTTCTCTCAGTCTTCAATGAAGATATATATCACGCAGAATGGCAGATAAAGTGGGTTGACGTAAAAGACCTCAAAAACAATCGGCAGCTAAAGAGTTAAACTGAGGCCTCTTGAGACAGACAAAATCAACTCATGTAAAAAATTTGGCCTTCTGAAAATTAATAAACTATTCCTATTCGGTTCAAAATGTTACGGAAAGAAAATGACTTTTAATTCGATATTTTAAAACTTAAGGTCTAACGCCAATAGCTGCCAAAAACGTTACAAAATAAAATATTAAACAAACTCATAAAAGAAGCAGCTTGGTACATAAAATATATGGCTAAAATCAAAAGACAAAATGAGAAGGTAATATTTCGACTCTATTGCACGGTCATTGTCCCGCTCTTTCCTGTCCATAGGTCCTCTTTTACGAGTGAAATTCGCCAGGCGTTAGTCAGGGCTACACAGCATAATCCGGTGTTACAGAAGACAGTGTCCACCCTTGGATACTGTCCCCAATATGAAAGTGAAAGACAAAAGCATAGACTTCGACGACAATTCGATTATTCTACAAAATTAACTAGTTTTTTTTGACAAAAGAAGTTTTCAACCAAATTTAAAATAGTTCAGCTCAATATCTTGAAAACTATTAAAATCGCCTATAGTCCAATCAATCTATGGTTTGTGATGAAACAAATTGCAACAAAATTTTTCTCACTGCCATGAGTTTGACGATGGTCTAGTTAGTAACATACTAAAAATCCCCCAAAATCCGTCGAGGGGAACTTGCCTAAATTTAGCATTTTAAGTTTTGAGCTCTTACCACAAGACACCCAACACAAGAAAAATGAAACTTTTTGCCATAAAATATTTTTATTGTGTGTTTCTTGGTCTAAGAAGCTTGGATAATGTAAAAAATACTCACTCCTGTATTTTTCAGTGAAAAAAAGGAATATTCTCCTTTTTCAAACAAAATAACTACTCCATCAATTTGTCCACAGGGAACCCAGTTAATGAAAATGGCACTTTTTAAAACAATTACCAAGCTATTGTCGTAATCTACCTCTACTTAGCATTGAAAAACTACTTCACATGCATGATAAAACGTTATTTTAAACAATAAGGCTTAAAGGTTATTAAGTTTCTCGTGTTTTACTACAAATTAGATCTCCTTTAGCCTCAGCATCAAAAGTACCCTGTGGACTTAAAATGACGTTTCATTCCAAGTATACTTACGTTCACTATTGAATTTATACAACATATCCAGTTTACAAGAAGTGGCATGTCACGTTTTACAATTATATAGTTGTAATTGTTCTTTTTCATCTTTTAATTAGTTCTTTATATCTCTTTTGATAAGAAAAAGTAAACTACATTTAGAACCAGCCATTATACTTAATTTACACTGCCTCCATCAAGGTCTGGTGTGGGCGAATTTGAACAACTTTGGCCTTTGCATATGCCACAAGCAGTTGAACAGTCCAGTCCATTCTTCCTGCACGTACATCTCCGTGTGTTGCACCCTGTGCTACAGCTGCATCTGACAAACTCCAACAGAGAATCATGTGCTGGCGGCAAATCCGTTGGTATAGGCAGCAGTTTTCCATCTGTCAACTTCCATCCCCACTCTACTGCATTCAGCGATACACCTTTCCATTGCTGTACCTGGAAGTAAACCCTCTGGCTGTGAAAGGCAGCAGCTGCAGACGTAGATGGAAGGCTCTCGGGCTGCACAAATGATGTTCCTGTGGCCACTTTTTGGCAAAACCTGGTGTAACGCAGGGAATCAAGGTCTTCCTCTGATCTGCCATTGTAAACGCACAGGAGGGACTTCTCTCCTGCGGAAATGATCTCATCCTTTGTGGCACCATCACGGTTGAAAACATCGGCTTGCTGGCGATGTTTTCATCAGAGCTACTCCTTTACCGATTTCGTGGAGCCTAGAGGTTGTGTCGCAGCCAAGAAAGGCGTGCACAAACAAAATATTTCTACAAACTTCTGGACTCAGCGAGGACTTGGTTTCCTTGATATTCCATATCTTCCTTCTTTGCGTCCTTTGCTTTGGCTCAGGCCTGAAGAAAAGCTCGTTTGCATTCATTTCTGCATGATGACATAGCAGGACAAGGAGGTCAGTATCATCACCAACTAGCACAGTGTTGATAGATTTTGCAGACAGTACAGCGGTTTGGACTATTAGTAGATCTGCATCTCCCTCGGCATGGATGACTGTACATCCAGAACGTTCCAGCTTGGCCCCGAGCAAATTGATAAACCTCTGCTTGTTTGCCTTATTTGCAAGGAAATCATCCTTTTTCAATTTTGCAACCATGGCACAATCAAAATTTACAGTTGGTTCGTATGCATCCGTTCGTCGCTGGTGAGTACCGTCCTTGGTAGATGGGCCATTCTGATATCCGTCAAACACAATTGTGGCCTTTCCATACCTGCTGGCTACGTACTGAACATACAAAGAGCAAATGGCATCATATGTACTGTCACGTGGCCAAGGTAAACGGTGAAGGAGAGCACCCCCATCGAGGACAAAGTGAACGTTCCCTGTTGGTCCAGCTGTTTGGTTGGTCTTGGTAATTGCCCATATGGCATCGGCCAATGCTGGCTTGTTAGCTTGCCTCGGGAGAAGAGACGAGTCAAATAGAGCTGGAGGGTAGCTGCACATTTTGAACTTGAAGAGTGACTGAGGATTGTCATATCGTCCTCCTGCAGCAATGAGAGTAAGTCTCTGAAACAGCAGATGCGGGTCCACCCGGATGCTTCCGTCGCTAAGTCTTACAGCATTCTTCGATGCAAGTGTCACCACTCGGTCTTTCTTTCGGAATGAGTAGTCATTAATGTTCTTTCCAACCATTGAGCTCAAAATCTTCTCGCCTACCTCTTTGGCTTTTTCAGCATTCACATCCTCACTTGCAACAACTCCAGTCGTAATACTGCGCAAAGAAGGATCTAAACTGAAGGGATTTCTCTGAGCAAGGTATGTAACGAGCTCAATGGTGTCCTTGTAATCCCGCTGTTGCCTAGCATGTGTTGTGTCCTTGTGTTGCTCACTTGTATGATAGTTCACACCAGCAAGATTCTGCATTGCGTCGTTGACATCAGCACAAGCAGGATACAGCCAAATCAGATGTTGTGTCTCGGACATTCCTCGACCTCGGGTCAGCCCTCCACAAGTTTTCTCACTTCGCATGAGGACCTGTTCTATTGCCAAATCAGTGGATAACCCAGCCCAGTAGCGATCACTCCTCCGCACAACGTGCAGACCATCTTGGAAGCTGTTGTACACTTCTGGATGTTTCTCTTGGAGATCTTCCATTAACTACAAATACATGTACGCAGATTTCGTATAGAGGTTGTGACCCGCAGCGGCAAAGTAGGGAAACATATAATGTACTGCTTGAAGATGCAGTTTCCAATTTCCTGTCCTTTCCGCTCTGATGAACTTACGTAGTATGTCCACCATGCACATATACTGGATCCAAAGGACGGCAGTGCGTTGATTCTGCATACAACTTCGTTTACTTTCCAGTTTCTCGGCAATCCTATGAAGAACGTCTGCAGACCGCACATGCTCAGCCATGTCTGCATCATCTAAAAGCTGTTTATAAAGCATTGCTGCAGATTCCAAATCCTAATGAACAGGCTGTGGGGCAGTTGTGCTGTCTTGTCGTTCCTCTGTGCTTTGTTGCCGTGCTTGTCGCCCGTCTGTCCTCTCTGCTCTGTTCTCGTCTTCTGTTTGGATTGTTTCTTCAACGCTGACATTGACTTGTAGGGGGGATTTCAAATGCACTACACACCAACAATGCATTCAGAGCCGCATCGACAAGAAAATTGCCTCTGATCGCCCTTGCGACTGCTTTGCCACTAAGCATATGCCCAACAGCGTTTTTTTGCATACACCAGCTCAAGTACTTCCTCTAGACCAGAGCCTGCCATGAGATGGCCAATGCAGCAAAGGAAACTCATTTCGATGTGAAGACCTCCTAGCCTGAGGATAATTGATTTAAGCTCAATTTCTTGAGGCTCATTTCGGATAATCATGAGGGCATTCCACCATAATGGCTGGTCAAATATTATGACTGGTGTAACATGATAGCGTTTTGCCTGTTCACTGACAAACACAAGAGTGAAATATATGCACGTCGAATCACTAGGGTCCAGATCAATCATCGGAAGAAACATGATTGAGGACTGCCCAGGATGACTGCCCTTACATACCATGTGCATGGTTCCTGACCACGCAGGGTGCGGGGATCGTAGCAGTGGTTGAATCAGCTTCCAGAGAAGGTCAAGGTATGCAGAAGTATCTTGCACCCTCAAGTTCCTTAGCTCTCTGTACAACATTTGTGGTATTTCCACACTTGGGCCTTTATAATGGTGAATTTCTATTCGCCCAGCTGAAGCTATTTCCTCTGCAGTAACAACGTTTTTTGGAACTGATTTGCTAGTTTTGGTACTAGGGGTGATGGTGGCAGTAATACCCATCCCATGAAATGTTCCTGTTCCATCTAAAGTTCTTACATTGTGATCGACATTGTCGGCAACGTACTGCACGAAACGGCCTGATGTATAGCCTGGTATGTCTGTTCCCTGCGTTGCAGTTGCACTTCGTTCGTACTTCTGGACTGTTGAATAAGAGGAACAGAAGCCATGTGCGTGAAGAGAGTCAATAAGGAACCTAGATGCAAACTGGTGATGCAATTGGACGCCAAGGCCGAGATGTAAAGGTGCCAAAATGACTCTTGGTCCTGTTGCTTGGATGATGGCTTGTCCAACTGAAGCAAGCTGCAGATCAACATCCTTGCCAACAAAGAGGATACTAAGGAAAAGCCGTAACTGCTCGGGAATGAACTCCAAATTCTGTTCTATTGAAGACATTTGGTCACTGGTTGGGAAATTGTTGCTTGACACATCTAATTTCTTGATATCGCTCTTGAGAAGCTTTGCTGCTGCCTCAACAATATGTTTTGAATTTTCTGCTTCGAAACATTCCTTCTTTGTCTGACAAAAGAACTCGTTAATAATGGACGACACTGTTCGTCTGAATATGACAACATTGGCTTGTTTTGGTAAAGAGGTTACGACAATTTTGTCACCAAAGTGCTCCTGCAGCTTTGTTTTCATATAAACAGCATTATGTGCCTGTTCTTCAGAACCTTCCAGATACTCTTTCATTTTCTCGACAAGACCAGTTATTGTAATTTGCTCCTCGTCATTCTCCTCTAGGAACTGTGCAACTTTCTGGAATGCCTCAGCCTTAACAACGTCCACTGGTCTTCCCTGGCGTGGTCGTTTTGCGCCTTTGTCACTCCTATCATCCCTGCAGTATTGCCGTGGGACTTGCTTACCAGTGCGAAAGTTGACGCTGCAAGTGTGATGGTATACAGCACCTGCAGCATGTAGATCTTGAGCATATTTAAGTCTGCCTAAGACTATTTCCGACCATTCGTCATTCCTTTGTTTGCAGATCTGAGCTATGGAATCTTGGAACTCTAAAGTTCTCACGGGACTGACGTCAAATCCCTTTTTCTCCCATCATTCTTTGCAGGTTGGCCACAAAAGATGCAGTGTTCTTTCGTCCTGAATCTCGGTTAACAGAACGACGACTAACTGGCTCGACTGATTCTTCTTCAACTAGTTTTGAAGTCAACTTTTTCGGCCTGCAAAAATCTCGACGGCACTTCTGATAAACTCTCTGACCAGCTTGTGCTTGAACTGTGTTGTCACCACTTCTGTAACTTACTCGATTGATGCTATCGCTACTTTTTTGTGTCAACACAGCAATAGGCTGCCCATCGCTTAAGCTGTCGCCACAGATGCAACAATTCTCCATCCACTTTTACCAGCTTCGCCTTGAGAAAATTAAATTTATGAATTCATTTAGCCATCTTTTTCTATGGACAGTACATTGAAATTCCGGCTGTAATATTAATAATGGTAAATGTGACCAGTAATTGTATTTAGCCAAAAAAGTTTGCTTTTTTATGTGTTTTCAAGAGCGAAATTTTTATTTACTTAGTCTTTGATGAACTGATATCCAAGAAAAACCATCACGTTGCCTACCTGTTTTACATGTTTTACTTTTTCATGTTTTACTTTCATTCAGGTGATTTTCGTTCTTAAAGAAAACACTAGGAATGCTATAATCATTAAAGTATTATTATTAATATATGAACAAGAATGACCTCTTAAATTAAGGCAAAGTTACCTTTTCACACAAACTTCCTTTAGAACAGTGTGAATACTTGCAGAGATTGTAGCTCTTCACCTCACGTGTGCTCATATGTGCCAGCATTAATTGGGCCAGCAGTTTTAGTAAAACTTCGAGTAGTGTCAACAAAAAGTCTTTTTAAGCTTTTACGCACAAAACGTCTCAAAATGAAAAAAGATTCTCAAGTGAGCCGTTGAAAATAACAAGGAACATGAACTTAAATTTACTTGGGTACCCTGTGGCTAAATTGTTGGAGTGGTTATTTAATTTTAAAAGAGGAAATATTTATTGTTTTACACTGGAAAAATAAGGGATTGTTCATTTTATATCATCCAAGCTTCTCAGACCAAGGAACACACGATAAAAATATTTTATGGCAAAAAGTGATTTTTGCTCTGTTGGGTGTCCTGTGGTAAGAGCTCAAAACTTAAAATGCTAAATTTAGGCAAGTTTCCCTTAACGGATTTTGGGGGATTTTTAGTATGTTACTAACTAGACCATCCTCAAACTCATGGCAGTGAGAAAAATTTTGTTGCAATTTGTTTGGTCAGGACCCTCCAAAATTCGTAGATTGACTGGACTACTAATGAAGTATTCATATAAAAAACTGTTAAAATTGCTCGGCTAAATATTTACACAACAAACTGTGATTGAAATTGCCCTATACAAATCTCGGTTGAACACCGACACTGCGCTTCGTCGCCGATGGTGGCTTGCGTGAACTTTGCTTTTTTGTTGCCTAATGAAACTCTTAGTAGTTGCCTGGACTTTGGTAACCCCGTTGCCGATTGCTGCTTTGATGACTCAGATCTGTTAGCGTCAAAAACCAAACACAAAAACGCCGCTGGGAGTTGCCTTTATGAAAAATATCTCTTTATGAATTATGAGTTATACTAAGCTGATCGCTGAAACTTGGAGATGCCTTTCATATTTTCTTTCAAATTAATTAAGTTACCGCACTAGTTTTGAATTTTTGGTGGAAGGACAGAATCCACGAGGGGGGACACTATCCGCACAGCAAATGATGTTCAGAGAGACAGTATCTGCTAGGTGACTGGGGGAACACTTTCTGCGAGCGGACAGAGTCCGGGACACTATCTGCTGGGACATCGGCGTTTGTCAAAATAAATCTTATGGTGCTAGCCTGAGTAAAATGATCTGGCGTGTGCTGGAGTAAAATTATAGAAAACCTGTCCCAGCTGATAAGAGTTAATTCATGTCTTCGGCGTAAAACGCAACGGCGTGTGTCACCTGCACGTTAATTAGAAAGTCGGACAAACATTACAGATTTCTTTTTCAACTAAACATGGGAGTCACCAATTAGTGTTTTGGGAGACCTGTTGGTGCCCACACTTAGTGTTCACACTTGCCCATAAGGAATGTTAGTGGAGATGATGTATTCTTCTCCGAATTATTGCTGATTAAGGATTTTTAAGAGGGACAAGAACGATAAGTAAGGACATGTCACCGCGCCATGATCGGTTACATATGGAGCTACAAACAGACTGAACGTTGTCACCGACTTGCCCCACGGCAAAGTAGAAAGTCATGATTGTATGGCAACTGTTGGAAACGGTCAAAACCTATGCCAAAACCTATGAAAGACAAGGAGTAACCAAGACTCTTTTATGGACAAGACGTTTGGCATATTGCGTGAAGCTCAACAGGGCGTTATTTGTGTACGTTTTTGGATGTTATGTTTTATAAAAAAACAAACCAAAAAAAATACGAACATGTCATATTCGACATCTCATTCATAAGACTTGAATAAAAGCCGTGCTACATTTCAGGAAAACATGACACTTTGACAAGCTGACAAACAAGCTACGCGAGTCCTGTGTTTATGACTAGTGTTATGGCCGCGTCCAAGTTTCTGACTTTACGCATGGTAGACTAGCCATTATTAAAAGGTCGATAGCTGGATTAGGAACAGGTTTAAACTAAATGATTGATGTAATCAATCACTGCAGCAACAATTTGATAAAACAAACATCAGATTTAAGAGAATTTTTTAGGCCACGTACGTCTTCAACGACTAAACGTTTGAATCATAGTACGTTTGACATGATTTACGTTTTCTGTGCTTGTTGGACCACAGAAAGAATCTCGGTAACCAGGACCAAGGTAAAGCTATTTTTCCTAGTAAAATGGTGGCCTATATGCAGCTAACCTTACAACACACAAACCGATCTTGGCAGGGGTAATAAGTTCGTATTCATTGCTCTAGTTTCTGTTAATTATACTCAATGCCCAAAAATTCCAGTAAACATTATTTATTTATATTTGTATTTGTCTTTAACTAACACAATAGTCTTCTAATGTTCTCTAAGAGCATCTTAGTTAAAACACTATCGTACTACAATGTTTGTCCGAGTTTTCTAACTAAAAAACACTTGGAACCCCTGTGGTGTTTCACGCTAAAGTCATGGATTGAGAACGGCTCGACTATTCTGTCGAACTTGCTGGTTCATTCACGACACGATCAACACATTGCACGCTCGAAGTCATCAGACGGTTGGGTGTACGTATAGAAGAAAATGCCCTCTTTAGCAGTCCAGAAAACCCCTAATGCAGCGGTTCTCAATCTTTTTTGGACGAACGCCCACCTCTTTCATATTGAAACCTCTTGCCGCCCCCTGCTGAGTACACTCAGTTCCTGTTCTGTGCCCGCTGCAGAGCTCAACTAGGCTGTTCCGGTATATCGAAATATCGATAAATATCGGGGTTTTTTAAATATCGGTTTATCGATATTGGTTTTTTCGGTTTATCGATATTTCGATATATATATTATAGAATCACCCCAAGTTTATTAACGACTTTTAAATCCCTATCGCACGCGCAATTAGCGAGTATGCATTGTTGCTTTTCTTGGCAATTCTTGCCAAGTTTCAATGCAATGCATTCCCAACGTGTTTGATCTATGAGTCATCACCAGCCACGCAATAAATACATACGATTAAATTAAGAAATTGCTACACTTAGCAACAGTTCTCGAGTGAAAAGAAGTCTAATAACGACAAGTCATGCCGAGCGTTGTTTGGGACCACTTCGATAAGGCAAAAGTCGATAATCCCGTATGTTGTCATTGCGGGAAAGTTGTGAAAAACAAGAGAGGAAATACTTCAAACCTTATGGCGCACCTGAAGACAAAGCACTTCATGATTTACAATCGCATGCAAAAGAAAACGTAACATTCGCCCTTGCCAGCTCGCAGCGCGGTATCCTCAACCACTGCCAGCGACTCAGATACTCCTACGAACGCGACAAATCACGAAGACAGTGAATATTCCGAATCTCGCGGGAAAGACTCACAACCGACGATTTTCGCAGCCCTGGAAAAGCAAACCCCACTCCAGTCATCCAACAAACGCGCTAAAGACATCACTGACGCCATAACATACTTCTTGGCGAAAGACAGTACTTCGTTTAATGCTGTGGAACGTCCTGGCTTCAAACATTTACTCCACGTTTTAGAGCCCCGTTACCAGATACCAGCTAAGTCTTCATTCTCGAGAGAACGTGTGGCCAAACTATATGACGCAGCGCGAAGCAACGCCATGCACGAACCAAAAAATAGTATGGACTTTTATGCTGCCACAACAGACATGTGGTCATCGCATGGTATGACGCCTTACATCGGATTTACCTTACACTGGATTAATGACCAATGGGTCTTACAAAATCGGTGCTTGGGAACGAAGTACGTGCCTGAGGAAGACACTGGCATGCAACTCGCACAGTGCCTAAATGAAATCCTTTCTGACTGGAAACTTGACGAGAGGAAGATGGCAGCGATTACAACAGACAACGGGGCAAACATCGTAAAAGCTTTCAAGGAGAAACAATGGCGCAACATGACATGCTTTAGCCACAATTTACATCTGGCAATCACCGCTACCATTGAAAAACAGCCAAACGTTTCACGTGCAATCGGTGTTTGCAAGAAGGTTGTAGCGGCATTTAACATGAGCTGGAAAAGGAAAAAAGCTCTACCAGAAGCCCAACTTCACGACAACCCAGGAAAAGCTCCACTGAAACTTGCATCAGTTTGTATGAATTTTACAGTTTTAACATTCTTATTATTGTTCTGTAGCGCCCATAAATTGAAACAAATTACAAACAGTTTTTGTGTTGTAGGAATGTTCAACTCGTTGGGGATCAACACACAAAATAATAGCACGGGTGTTGAAAAACAAAAGGGCTATTCGACGGGTGTTTAACGATGACAGAGACACAGCCCACCTCGTTCCAACATGGCAAGACCTAGAAATTTTGGAAGCAATCGATGCCGCTATCGCACCCTTGGCCGATTTTACCGTATCATGAGCGGAAGCAAATACGTGACAATTTCAGCACTTAAACCAATTCTTCATCGTCTACAAGTGCAGGAATTGGCAGCAAAAGATGATATGCCCATGACCGTTTCCATCAAGAAGAAAATTTTGGAAACCCTTAATTCCAAGTATACAAGTAATGAAAAACAACAGTTGATGAATATTACATGCTTTCTTGACCCACGATATAAGGTATGTAGTGGTAGTAACCATTATTTGTAAAAACTAAGAAATAAATCAAGTATACTTTTTTTAGAATTTAATTGAGTTAGTGCTGTTTTTTTATTAGACCGATTTCTTCTCTGAGAAATCTGATGGCGCCTGCTGTGAGCTTGATGATGTGGAAGATACCCTGCTAGACGACTGCATACTGTTTGACGTTTCTGAAGACGAACAACAACGCGAACCACCAGCAAAGAAGGTCAAGAAAACGCTCGGTTCTCTAACCAGCATGCGGCAGATATCGCAGACAACTTCCACGACCCCCCAAACGCCTCGTAGTAGGTTAAAAAAGGAAATGGAAGAATACACAAGAATTCCTACGATTGATGGTGATGACGATCCGTTACTTTGGTGGAAATGTCACATTAAGAAATTCCCGCTTTTAAGTCGGCTTGCTCGAAGATACTTGGCTATCTCCGCCAGCAGTTCGTCATCAGAACGACTGTTTAGTAAGGCCGGTCAGATTGTATCTCGCAGAGAGCGCAGTTAAAACCTCAACAAGCAAACATGCTTATATTTCTAGCCAAAAACTTGTAGACATAATATAGTAATAGCCGTAAATTAATGCTGAAATTCAGTAATAACAATTTTTTGTACAATTACAGCTGTATTTGATGTTCGTTATGCCGTTTCGTACAATGAAGGATGTGAGCGTTAGGATTACGCATTTTTTAAATAGCGGAAAAAATATCGAAATATCGATATTATCCTAAGCTAAACCCCAGAGAAATACCGAACTGATTCAGTTCGGTATTGCCGAGTTAGACAGCGTTAGATTTAAGGCTGTTTTCCACAGGGCGATTTTTTTGAGCGACTTTTATTTCTGAGCATGTGCAGTTCTGTTTATCATAAAACTATAGATGCTCAGAACTAACAGTCCATCGGAAAAAGTCGCCCTATGGAAAACAGTCTTAAAAACTAAATGCCTTAAAGAAACTTAAATATGCTGTGGTGGTGAATGACTGACGAACGCCCACCATTTGCATCCTTACGCCCCCTCTCTGCTGCCTGGCTTCTCTGAACGCCCACAGTGGGGCGGTCCCGCCCCCGTTGGGAAAGGCTGCCCTAATACTTTGGTGATGCTCTAATCCAAATCGACTTCACACGCTCCATCAGACACTGGAATGTTCTCTATTGGATATCCATTTGAAGATATGAAACGCTGCATTATTACTACGCTTTGACAGTCGCTTTTGCGTCTCCTTTGCATGTTTTTCCGTAGTCAATGATGGTATCAGGTCGTCCACGTAACGTTTTTGCACTGCTTCCAATGCCATTGAATAAGCAATCTTTTGGATTTCTGCATGCATCTGCCAGGTATATTGAGCCCAAAACGGGCATGACTAGCCTCCAAATATAAATCTAGAGAACTCATGGTAGCCTAGTCTGGTTCCAGTCACGCCTCAGGAATCCCTGGAAGCTCTGTCTTCAGGGGTTACCACGATGTAAGAATATATTTGACTAATGTATCCTACTCCGACTGCAATTGTCTATTCCGAAATTCTACGAGAATATCAAATACCAGAGGTATAGAAGGTTCGGTCCCCAGTAAGAATTCCGTTTTTAAACTTGTTCCTTCGTATTAGTGCCGCACCAGCTTACCTTGATACGAAGCAATATGTAAATGAAATGTCAATGAATACCCGATATTGCTGTCTTTCGACGCACCATTTGGACCGATCCTGCCAATCGCTGTCTAACCTAAAGGACGGGGTCGTGCACCAGGCTTGTCATCTTCTCTGGGATCTCTTTCATCGTAAACATCAGGTTGTAGTAATCACATTCCTGGAGCATGTATGTTTCCTTCTTTTGTGAAAGCTTTGAGAGTGGAATATCCTTGAAATGATCCCACTGGTGTATTAGTTTAACCCAAGTCTCCTTGGTTTCATACATCCGCAAATCTTGAATGATGGACGAACGTTTGTCAAGTTCTAAGCTCAGTAAAACTATTTCCGAGCCCCAGACGGGGATCAAACTCACAACCTACAGATGACCGGTGAGACACTCTAACCACTGCGGTACCATGATTCAGATGGCGAACTAAGCTGCAAGTTCGACTTATGTGCGACCTAAATGGCAGCAAAAATATGTTAATAATGTTATTAATGCAATATATTTTGGAAATATATAAACTGGAAATATATGTTGCACCTTAGCTAGCCATCTCGGTCTTGGTAGCTCAATAGTTAGAGCGTCTCACCGGTCATCAGAAAGTTACGGGTTCAAAACCCGTCTTGGGCTCAGAAATCGTTTTTCTAAGGTTAGAGCTTGATGAACGTTCACCTATCATTGAAGATTCTCCAAGCTCCTACGCTTCCAACAAATATTGCATCAGCAAATTTGTTCTGATGCTTTCGCAACGACGAAACTATCAACGTTTCTTAATTTTCTCGTTGTTCGCCATGTTAATCGTCACGCTCTCCTTAATTCCTTGCAGTCCCATCTGTTATTCCACATTTATAAATTAACAGCGTGGTGTCGCCTCCTTCATCAACAAAGCAATTCCCTATCGATTTCTTTTACCACTCTTTAGTGTAATACTCGTGCATGACATTTGACGGACTGCTCTGCAGTCGCAATGGCATCCCCTCCGTGAGTCAAGGTGGTGCCTTTTCTCGTTCCTTATTTTCTAAGTTTTGCATGAAAACATAGACGATGACATTCCTTCTACCCAGTCACACTTCAAGATGGGCACTTTCTGGAAATTCTTCCCGAGATGTTCATCTTCGAGACTGGTAACAAATTCCGAATCGCTCCGCTGCCTCCTATTTCTTTTTGCCTGGTCATTCTTATCCTGGTTTGCATCTGCAGGTGGGATACTTTTCTCCACACGTGACAGAGGTTTCATATTTCTTACTATCTTCAACTAAGCTTTCGCTTTCAAAGAGTTTTCCTTGCGAACCTTCCCTTCCATTGCCCGGTTTTTCCGTCGCACTTTTTCTCCATATTCCCATTGTGTTAAGCGCATTTGACTTCAAACACATGTTTGATTTACTGCTTCTTTGCCGATCCAATGATTCAACAACTCTTGCTTATTTTCCTTGATCAAACGATAGTATAGAGGTAATAAATATTCGGATATTTCCTCGAGTATTATACGATACAATTTTCTTGCTGTCAAGCCAAACCGTTGATTACTTTCTTTTAAATTGATAACTGTCCGTTGCATAATATCTGTGGACTTCGCCAATTCAATCAAGGTTCCATACAAAATAGATTTCTATCGTTCCAACTCCCCTAAGAACGCATGAACTCATCTTTATTCTCCTCCACACCTTCCAACTGACTTTTGCCTCTGCTGCTTCGTATTTGACTTCGGAACATCGCAAACCTCATGATCGTTTCCGCGCCCTCGTCTTCCAAATAACTTTCTATTTTTCAACATCTTATTCTAAGGCGTCAAATGAATTTTAGTGGGCAGAGCGTTTGACTGGTGCAAGCTATTGTTGAAATTGTGATTTAGCTCTAGCAAACGTTGGAATTCAAATTCGTTCAAGGGTGCTCATTTCAATTGTTTCTTGTGAGCCATGCATATTATTACTGCCGCTTTCCATGAGTTCGCTGTCTGCTGATCCGCTAAGGTAGACACGGCCTTGAATTGCTCCGCAATCCGTTCTGTCATTAAAGTCTTCATACTCCTGGCCGTACTGCATCACCGTCCCCAAAGCGCCGCTTGCTAGCTCGCAGCTTTATCGAGAATATTCAACTCCTCTGGACTTTGTCCTTGAATATGCTCGGAAATCGCCATCCCTTTCTATTTGTCTGTTTCGTCACTAGCCGTAACAGACACTAACTCAGTAAATAATCGTGAAACACAACTTTTCGCAAGACCTAGCTTTCTTAAAATTGTGAATGGACAACACCATCGTGCAAGTTCAACGTCTTCACGGTCTCAATATATCGATTCTTCTTTCTTCCGTTACCACAACACCGGCACGTCGCGCGCAGTTAAAAATACTTTACTATTTACAGACTTAAGGTCCGCCAGGAAAGACCCTTCTGTTCTTTCGAATTTGCCGCTTCGTTCACGACAAGATGAACGCGTAGCATCCTTTGCCATTTTATTTACACACTACACGCAGAACACACACACACACACTGCATAAAAGGCACTCAACTAAGCATACCTAAAGGGCTGTTTACACGTGCGATTTGGTGCCTTGCGGTGGACATTTTGGAGCATCTGTTTAACTGATGAGAGCATCGAGGACAAACTGCAGCGAATCAAAAGCGGAGATCTTGGTGCATAGATTGTCATGGGTTTATTACATACACCACGATGACAATCGCAGTCTGCAAAATCGCATGTGTAAACGGCCATTTATAACATAACAATTCACCTGAACTAGGACGCCATTTGTCAACGATCACTTTCCCCTTTCAGTCCAGAAGGTCGCCAACACCCATCGAAACCGTAATCACTTAATTGAGATGATATTTCAGAATCATCCTCAGACATATACATGAACAGAAACTTTTCATGATACATTGAATAAAATTAAATTGGATAAAACTCGCCTCCAATCCCTGTGGACTCGATAGCTCAACAGGTAGAGCGGTCGACCAGTATCCCGAAGGTGCGTGTTCAAATCCCGCTGGAGTCAACATTTTTCAGTTGACTTCGGCAGTGTCAGATTATCATGGGAAAATTTCTGTTAATTGAGATGAGCTTGACTCGTTCCTGTTCTGAGGTTTTTCATTTAGCAAAAGGGGTGTTCAAGGGATTTTAAGATGGTTAGATAATCTAGATATAACCGAAGAAAAATAATGAAAGACCTATTCGGAAAGGAAGAAGTTAATCAATTTGCTTAGTAATTGAATACCAGTTTAAACATCCCTGATAATTTATTCTCTTTCAGTAAAACATACGTAACGCCCTTGTGTGTTAAGAAATACATATACGCTTAATGGTAATTAATCGCAATTTTTCTCTATTTTGTATGTTTATACTTTACGTTTGCAATTGTAGAATTTACTATTTTTGGTGCCTAAAATAAATGATTACATTAAATATTATGAAAAAAAGTTAGTCGGAATTATTCTGTAAGCGGAGAAAAAAATTTGCAGACTTTAAAAATACATCACATCAACGGATGTGGGTAACAACTCCCCCCCCCCCCCCAAAAAAAAAAAAAAAACAAAAAACAAAAAAAAAAACAAAAAAAAAAAAAAAAAAACAAATACAAAGGCAGTGGCTCAAAAGTATCTGCTACATAGTGTTTTGCTCTACAATATTTGAACATCATTGATTAAAGTCACGTTTAAAGGAGTCGATCCAAACTTCTATCGACCACCTTGAGCTAAATTTTCATATCAATGGCGACTTAGATAAAGCGGGATACCTTAGAGCGGGATACCTTAGACTTGGGAACAACTTGTACTCTACTAAACTACAACAATCATGGGTTGTTCGATTTGTGGAAGCAATAATGACCGTTTAGTTAAGTTTCTGTCATCATCATTCAACTAAATTTGGCGAAAATTTGCAAGAAGCTTTGGATGTCACTCGATGTTTCCCTGCACTGTGTAGACGGCGAATGGTCAAACGGCCGTATTTTCCCCAAAAGGAAAGTAGCTCTTAACCACATACGTTGAAATTAATCCATTTCTATTCTAAAGCGTGTTTATTAATCAGATATTTATCACTTTACAACCAAAAATATTGTTGCCCATACTTTTAAGATTAACAATGGCATTATAAGAATGTCTATGTATTGCATTATCGTGTCTCTCAAAGAATTTTGCTTAATTGTGAAAACGTATGGTTCGTGACTTGAATAAGAAAAACTATCAAAGTTCCCACTTATTGGTTCCTTCATGGATGATTAAGGTTTTTCAGCGAAGCATTTTTCCAAAAATTATCACATTTTTCGGCTAAAGTGGCGGAATTTCATGCCCTAAGGCTTGATTTCCAGAAGCAGGAATTTTCCACGCAAACGAAATTTTCTCTTTGTCTTATGAGCTTTCAAGTGGAAGTAAAACTCGGTTTACACCGTAACATTTTGAGCACGGCTAATTAGCCATGCCGAGACCTACATACGCAGGAGTGTTCGGCACGGCTAAATTTTAAGAAGTCCACACCGTTTACACTGTGAAAATCACCCGTGCCGCGCCCAAAAATAGCTGCACCCGTGCCAAACTTTTAGCAGTGCCATGCCCAAAATGTTAAAAGTGTAAATGGGGTTTAAGCATAATATACAAAGAAAGAGCTTAGGGCTCGAGGAAAATTCAGCCTGATCAAAATCAGGCTTAAACTCCATATTTTCTGCGTAGTCACGAAATCAAAGCTAACAGATTTTTCCTGCCAGGATTTATTGCCATAAACATCTACATCTCCCCCCTAAAACTCCCTATTATGTTGTGTAGAATTAGAATTTCTGGGGCAGTTAAGACATGAAGGGGACATGTCATTTCCAATATTCCAAATAATTTTGAGTAGGTATTGGTATAGTGGTACTCACACTGATTGAAGTCGTTTAAGTTCTTTTATGTCCCCAGCAGTGACCTCCTCTGCCTCACCTGTGGTAAAACGTTCGAAAAGTAAACTATTACGTCGTTCGTATTCAATTAATATGTTGACATGAATCCGCTTGCTCCATTCGCTTGATTAACTAGAAAACATTTCTGAGCCTCTCGCGGAAATCATAGGCGGACGTGCCACGTGAAGGCCCAGGTAAGCGATCGATTGTTGTTGATCCAGCAATGTAAGTTAAATGAATGTTCGATTTCGGGGCTAGAGTGCAATTTAGCGGAAACCAGTGTATCGCTGACCGGTTTGTGTTAGGGTTTGTAATAGGGTTAGTGAGCCTGCGATACGGTCAATAGTGTCCGCTAAACTGCAGTTTTATCGATTTCAGATAAACATTTCGTCCAACCCATGAGGTGCAACAAATGTAGGATCGTTTAGCTGCTTTTCCAACATTGAGCCAACAATGTTGGCCAATGTTCTACAACAATGTTCGAACGTTTAGCCCGGTTTCTAAACTTATGTCAACGAGTTTCCTATTTTACCCACTTTTTTGTGTCCGATACGTAGGACACTGAGCGTTGAAGGGTTAACAAGAGGCAAAAAGTGGCAATGACAACAAAATATAAAACATATGGAGTCCAGGCTGTAAAAGAAGATTTTCCAACTAAATTTGAAGGATAGGCAAGGTGTTGGGCATATAAACAAGAATAAAAGCGTAATGTATTTCACCTTTGATCAATAAAGTTGTCGGATCGCTAATTTCCAAGAATGTATATCTTGACCTTTCACTTCCATTTGCTAGCTCAGCGACCCCCTAAATTGTAAGCATTGAAAATAGACTACGCTATTAGTGCCACTACAAGTCAAATATATGAAAAACCTTAAAACAACTTTAGCTAAAATATCTGTCCCACGCATGTACGGGTCTGACGGGTCTTGAAAATTTCAGAGCAAAATAATCGCAAGCTCAGAAAGCAATTACGGGAGCGCAGTTCCTTCCCGTGTCCCTCAAACGGGGAATTGAAGAAAGAAAAATACGTCTTATGACTTGTGAAAACATTTTTCGCATTAAAGTTCTTCCGAAATTACGTTATCATTTTCTGTTTCGTTCAGACTTCACCGAGTTACAGGAAAATACAATCATAGTAGTCACCCTCGGCTGCATTGAACTTTTTTTCCTTCCTGTTGTATTCTGTTAATTCAGTGTGGTTGATTCTGAAATACTAGTTTATAATCATCGACATGGAGAAAAATGGGCATAACATCAATAGTGCTGCTCCCATCGGTTCATATCCGTAATCGATCAATCGCTGTCAACAATCGATTAACATCGATTAATCGTATTGAATAAATTAAATCATGACACGTCCACTGTGGACTTGTCATGTGGTTTGTTCCTTCAAAGAAGGGGTGTGTTTCAATGTTTTTAAAGTTTCGAAATTTTCCAGTAGAAAAACTAAAGAAAAAACGTATATAATATAACTATATAAACACAGAGAAATAGGCTAAATCAAGAAATATGCACTTTGGCTGTCTACATATTGTTTGTGTTTAAAAATAACAGTGCATCAACGACAGCTGGCTTAAGTGCTGCACACTTCTTCGAGATCACAATTGACTGCAATGAGAGCGCGAGAATGCTATTTCTTCGCATTTTTTTTAATTTCAGAAAGAAAGTTCAGGTGGATATCATGCTATGCGTGGTTGTTGTCGATAATTCGATTATTTTTAAGAATAATCGATTGACAAAAAATAATCGATTAATCGGGAGCAGCATTAAACATTAATTTATAAAGTATAAATTAAAAAATAGATGCATTTAACAAATCTTAAAAACACCGGCTACATCTATGCTCAACTAAAGTTATTTTCGAGACGTTTGCAAGGTTTAGGATCTCTGCAAGGCTACGATGTATGTAAAAAACCAGCAGATTCTCTCTTCCTGAGGCTAGTGGGGATTAAGTGGTTCACCAACTGGATAACATGGCCAAGATGAAAGAGATTTAAGAAATACTGAATGGATTTCCGTGTTTGGATGCTGTGATCCACAGACCTGGGATGTTGCGAGAAAACAGAAGCCGCAACGCGAGTGTTTTTAGCTTTAACTTCGAATTCTTTTACAAAACAACGACAGATGAAAAGATGATAACATTATTAAGTTGATGAAGTGAGCAATTCTCTCAAAAATTATCAGCTACCAATCAGAAACAAGCTAAAGAACATCGAACCCTGGTCAACACAGTGAAGCCACTTCAGTCTGGTGAAAAGAAAAAAAACAGCGAGTGTTTCTAGCAATGTACCAAAGTGTTGGAATCAAAGTATTCAAAACACACAAAAGCCATTGGACTAAGTGTGCAAACTTAAGAAAACTTTTGGCGAAAAAAATTTTCCGTGTTTGAATACTGTCATGCAAACACGCGCATTAACCAATCAGAGCCCGCGTATGACATGGAGTCATTCAGCTAACCAAAGAAAGGTCATAGGTTTGAACCTATCGACCAGTTGATCAAGACCCAAGCTTTTTTTAATCCTATCAACCTTCAACTTGGAGTAAAGTTATATCATCATCACTGACTACAGCAAACTCAACTCCACATTTATGACCCTTTAACAAAACTACGAAGTTTCTACTGACCTCAAAGAACTGTTTTTTCGTATATTTCGTAAGCTTGTTCGTAAAGACTTCTTCAGCGCCATGGTAATCATCCAAGGAAAGTTGAGACACAAACGTTGCTGTTGACCTTTCTGAAAGAGACAGCGGTATTTCAATATCTGGGGAGAGGAATGATTCTACTTAAATGGTTTCCAAATACTGCAAAATATCAACGCAAAAAATTATCTCAGACAAATTACTATATTCATCCTTCTCCGAAGTACCACCAGAGGTGAACTGGGAGACATTATCCCATCATAGAACTTTTCATCGATGTTTTTGTATTTTTAAGTGTATTAATCACTTGACAGTCCTTCATTTAAACCTCATATCCTGGAGTAGCATGCTTATGCTCAGGAAAATAACAGTTTTAGATAATTTAACCCTTTTATGGGCGGGTTTTCAAGAGCTCTTTCCTTGATGAGTAAAATCGTCTAGCGTTAGCCAGAGTAAAATTAATAAGTTGCCAAATTGTAACAGTGCCCATTAAAGGGTTAAAAAAAATAATATTTAACCCTTTATTAGACGGGTTTTCAGGAGCTCTTCCCTTGACGAGTAAAATCGTAAAACTTTGACCAGTTAGCAACAGCGCCCGTTAATGGGATAAATAGTTTTTAACCCTTCTTACTGGACGGCTTTTCAGGAACTCTCCCCTTGAAGATTAAAATCATTTGGCATTAGCCAGCGTAAATTTGTCTGACGTCAGAGGAATATCAGTAAGTTGCCAAATGGCAACAGTGCCCAATTTGAGGGTTAAAGGAAATAGTTTTTCAAGTAACCATATGCTAGAAAAGAAAGAAATGTGAATATAACATATGCAGCCGAATACAGGAATATTCTGCCGAATGAACAAAAACAACTTAGGCAAACTAATGCTTTTATAAGAGAATATTTCATGAACTTAATTAAACCTATCAGATCCGAAACGTCCTCTCTTGACGAGTGAAATTGTCGGACGGACATTGAAGTAAAATAATCTCACGTTCGACTAAGACTAAAATGATAAAAGTCAAATTCTGACTGAATAGGCCTAACCCTCTATTGCTCGAGACACCTTCCGTTCGAAGGCGTTACCCGTAGTAAAATAATGAAATTAGGATTCGGATCGAAGAGAGTTAGTGACGGGTCAGAATGATGTTAGAATAATTGGTACGTTTTAACATAAGTATTTAAACCTTTCATGCATGACTTTTTAATCTTTTGTTTTTGGGTCTTTTTCGGATTTTTTGCTTTGTTTTTTTCATCAGTTCTACTACTGTAATTTGCTGCGGCAACGGTGTGCACGAAAGGTTTAATAAGCTTTGTTTGAGCAATTTTACCATATTGTCAGTTTTAAGTGTTTACATAATTGTTGTACTACAGTTATTCAAGTGATTACTTGAAAGAAAGTAGTGAACGAGTTGTTTCAAAAATACCTCGATAACATTTACAAAGGTAACCGCCATTTTGCGTAAATGCCTTCACTATCATATTCATCTGAAGGTGATTATCGAGAAATGCGACTTGAGTTTTGGTTTGTTTTTATCTATTACTTCGTCGATTTTTTGCATTAATTCATTTAGTTTTCTGCTTAAAATTGTGGAGAAGGATTAACTACTCTTTTGGCAGTTTGTTATGACAACTCTTTTGTAAAACGGACGTAAATCTGGTTTTTGTCTTTAAATCAACTCGGAAATTTTTCCGCCAAAACTTGTCGTTCTGTTGCTCTGTACATACGAAAAACATATTGCACGGCCAGGCAGCCAAAGCGTCATTTTGAGGCCAGACCGCATAATGTGCTCAGCCATGTAATAAATACATTTATAATACAGATTTATAAAACACTGTTGGGTGAATGAGGGGTTTTCCTGCTCTCTCACATTGAAGAACTTTTAGGGAGTTTGGAAAATTTCAATTGAAATATGGCATGCAAGTTAATCTATTACATGCTTCTTCATCAATAAATAATTAAATGGCAAAGTGAAAAATAGGCCCAATGCAGGGCCATTTTTAACATTCTGTTTGGGTGGGCTATGGTTCCTCCAGCCCTCACAATGTTTCCCCTACTATAAGGTGTAATAACCTAATAAAAAGCTAACAAAATTATTGCAATGGTATCAAGGAAACAGGTACGAAAATTCCGTTATGCTTGGGAACAAGAATGCTTGGCTCTGGGAACGAGAATGTTTTTGTTGCCATAAAAACCTACTCCATCCTCATTGTCTCGAGTTTCAGCATATCTTCTACAAAATAGGTCTATTTCTTGATATGCTTCTCGACCCTAGTGTACAGTAGGTTCCTTGATAGGACACCCACCCACACTTAAGATTTGTTAAGAGGCATTTACCAAAGTACGTACTGAAATATTATGTTTTAATGACCTATTATTAAATTTAAAATATTGCTTAGCAAGAAGGATAACCAGTATTTAAGGATCAAATGGGTTAAATAGGAAATTTGTGGAATTTGTCGCAAATCTAAGGAAATTTGATGGACACGCCAAGGAATTCTTACATTTCTCTGTGAGAGTCCTGAGGCTTTCTTGAATGAAGATTATAATAACGTCCAAATACATGAAGTCTTTATCTTGATTATCGTGCATCGGTAAAGTTAAACTAAGCAACACACAGATAACGGGAAAAACCATCAATTATATCAGTAGTAAAGAAGGGCAACACCAAACAGTACGCAATTTAAAATTATTCTACAAGAACACCATTATATTGGGACAGCAAAAGAAATATTGGACAATGAAGCATGTACAATCAACCGACGAATGGAAGAATCCACTTACTCAGCGATCAATCCCAGTCATATTCACAGATCTTCATACTAACCCTCTTATATCTGGCTTCCAAAGCTCAAAAAGATATCTAGATCAAAGACTCGTTCAACGCAGTAATGGGACAAGTCCACGGTGTCTTTGCAGAGGTCCGCTCCTAACGTACTTACTGCTTTAGCAACCTAATTCTACCAGATGTGAAGTTGGGAAAGCAGCACTCGAAACGTCGCAAAACATAATTTCAGGTATTTCAAGGAAGATAAACTTAGTACAATTACAATTCTGTAAATGCTCGCCATCTGAGTCCAGCTAGGTTACGTGTCAACTCTTATCGGGAACACATTAAACCTTTTTGACTGGACAGGCTGGAATGCATGCCCACTGTAAGTTTTTCAACCCCAGAGGGTTCGCCTAAGCATTCTGCTTAAACATTGTCCAAGTTGTTCATCGCTGTCTCCCTGTCAGTCCCCTTAGACTTATTATTAAATGTTATGAAACGTTAACTTAGTTTGTTATTTAACGTTGTCCTCTGATTATTTGCCCCTTAAAGATTATTTTAAACGTTGGCTGTTTACATTTAAATTTTCATAGTGAAATCAACCTTCATTTTGCGCACAGAAGGTTTGTTTTTTCCCTAATAGATTTACGAATTTTCAATTGACTACCGTATGGGTTATATATGACATTTGATAGTTGACGCTGGGTATGATTAAATAACTTACCTTTTTGTCCACTGGGCAAATCGTACAGCTGGCTAAAATCCTTCACTGACTGAACTACGTTGTGGATGCTGGTGTTCACCTAAAACAAACAAGAAATCCGTTTATTGTAAATCGATGCGAAGAAGAAAGATGGCACTGCATTGCTGGTTTTACAGGAAAACTCTAGTACCACTATAAAACAGGAAACAAGTAGCGGCTATGTTAAGTTTAGTAAATACGAGTTTAAGTACACACCACTCGCAGCTTTGTTTGACTCACGGTTTACTCTAACTCAAGCACTTTTCATCTGTGACAAACGGCCTGAATATATGTAGTTAGAGCGTCTGGCAAACGTTCAAAAGAATGCAGGCTAAAGTTTTTCTTAGTTGTCGATAAGTTAGCACAGCTTGAGCTGCATGGAACGAAAAAAATGTCGAAAGTCTCTGACCGCAATTTCTTCCATAAATACCTTCAATTAGTTCGTACCAAAACAGTTAGATTATTCGCTCTTGCATTCCATGAAATTATATTCATCAGTTCATAGAAATTTTGAACTTATATTCGGATTGTAAAATAGAAACAATGCTTCTGTCCAATCAGTGTGTACATTTCCGAAATGTCACTTGAAGAGTCACAATACCTTTTTAACACCGCGAAAACGTAAGTTCACTTTTAAGTACGATAACCCATTCGTAAATGAACCTGTTAAGATGTATATTGCTGGTATTCATGCAGATGATATTCGGCTTGCAATTTGCAAATTGAAATATACACAAAAGCAATATACAACAAACACACATTTCTGAGTAAAAAGTACAATTATAAATAAATAAATACATATATACTATAACATACATACATACATACATACATACATACATGCATGCATACATACATACATACATACATACATACACATACACACATATATATATATGTGTGTGTGTGTGTGTGTGTGTGTGTGTGTGAACAGAGCTGGAGTGCTTTATCGGGATTTAAAACACGAGGCGATAGCCGAGCGTTTTTGACCCGATAAAGTACTAACTGCGAGTTTTTTAAATGTCTTCTGAAATGAACCTCCTAATACGCTAATTCACGAAGAAAGTTTGGAAATTTATCTTCCGTAAGCCAAAAAAATTGAACTTCTTCACATGTAAAGGCACATGTGTATTTATCACATTTATTTTTTAATTTTTTAATTTTAATTTATAAGTAATGCTATGTATATAAGGAGCATCCTCTATCTTGTATTTCTTATTCTTGACAAAGGAGCAGCGCCCCGAAACGTTAAAATAAAGTTCTATAAGGTTTTTAAAAGTTTTATCTTGTCAGATATATATATATATATATATGTATATATGTATATGTATATATGTATATGTGTATATGTGTATATGTATATATGTATACATGTATATGTGTATATGTATATATATATGTATGTAAGTATGTATGTATGTATATATGTATGTATGTATATATGTACGTATGTATGTAGATATGTATACTTACATACATCTATACATACATACATATATATACATACAGATATACATACATGCATGCATGCATAAATAAATAAATAAATAAATAAATAAATAAATAAATAAATAATTCGTCAGACAAAAACTGTTGAAGACCCCATCGTGCAAAACTCTTCAACAAAACAGCTTCTTCAATTACTTCTGAAAACTCTTAAAATGAGGAGTAGTTAAATAAATGAATGAATTCTTAAATATTTCCAGATTGGGTTTATGGCGACAGAACTAATCTTTTGAAATAAAGTAAAAAACAGATTCCGAAAAACAATGACATCTTGAAAACCCAAGATATGAGTTAAAAACAAGACGACGAATGAATGATTGCGATGATATTTCGAATTTATTGCAAAGTCATTGCCAAATCGAAAAGAATTACAAGCAAGCAATATGATTTTTATAGTTACAACGATGACATCATCAACTGGAATGCAGAGGACACACGTGAATGATTATAAAGCTATCACTAATGACTGTTAACACTTAAAAAAAATATATTAAGGAAAAACTGTTAGTTCTTTGGATGCCTTCAGGCCATTATTTAACTCTGGTCTGTTAAACTTTATAAACAGAGCTTCTAAGAGTAATATTAAATTAGGATTTTTATTTTTACAACAATATACTATTCTGAAGTTTTCGGTGATGAGATTTTTATATATATGAGGTGTTGGTGAAAGGAGGAGTCACGTCATTGAGATTGTCAAAAAGGTCACTCAGATTAGTTAGATAATTGACGTGATCGCAGTTAGAAAAGTGTTGAGCAACAGCACTGTTTTGGAAGTCAGTATGTCATCAGCTTCTGTAACTGGTTTGGAGATACCGGAAAGATGTTTATTTAAGTTTGGACATGATAGACTTTTTGATGTTAGCGGGGAAACCGTTCCATGACATAAATTGGGTAATATTTGTGATTTGGTTATTAAGGAGAAATTGTTCGCTGCAAATCATGACTGCTCGATAGAAAAGAGATTTGATCCATGCTGTTTTGCGACCCCAAGGTTCAAATCTAGAAAAATGAGTATACTGACCAGTGTGAGTATCTTTGCGAAAGATAGCAATACCTTTATCAGTAACGTTAAGATCTAAAAATTGAACAGACCCATCTTTAAAATTTTCAACAGTAGAGTTAAGGTTTTTATCAAAAGCATTGAATTTGTTTAAGACAGTGGGGATATCCGTGGGTTTAACTAGGACAAGAATGTCATCGACGTATCGACGATAAAATTTTAAGATACTGGACTGTAGTAAATCTGAAACGACAACATTTTCAAATTCAGTAAGTATGATGTTAGCCAAAACTGGTCCTAAAGGTGAACCCATCGATACACCGTCAACTTGTTCATAAAAATTATTATCGAAAGAAAAGGCTGTTTTGGTACAAGAATCAGTGAGAAGTTTTTCAAGACTACGTTTAGTGAGGGTGGTGTCAAGAAGTTTTTCATTATAAGCACGTCTGAGGATTGTGTTAATGGTCTGTTTAAGTGGTACGTTTGTGAAAAGGGATTCAACATCGAAAGAGACGAGAGGGTAACCTTCATTGAACAAATTTTGTGGAATGGATTGAATGGCCGAAGCAGTGTCAAAAGAGTCTTTTAATGAAAATTTGTTTACTGTTATGGGATTTAAAAGTGTCGAAAGAAATTTTCCTACGTTATAATGAGGTGTATTTGTGTTGTCGATTATAGGTCTGAAAGAAGGAATTAAATTAAATGACTTGCGAGTTTTCGGTAAGCCATAAGCGCGACCGAAAGTGGCAGCTTTAGGGCGTAAACGATTCTAGTCTGCTTCGGAAATTTCACCGTGTTTTAACAGTGAATGAAGATATCGTTGTAAGGAAGAAAGCCGGGAAGAAGTGGGGTCAGATGATAGTTGTTTAAACCTGGAAGAGTTAGTATAAAGGGAAGTAACAGAGTTGACATAATCAGAGCGTTGTAAAACCACCATGCCATTCCCTTTGTCGGGTTTGAGAATGGATAAATTCTTTGTCATGGCACTGAGAACACGAATTTTCTTACGATCAATAAAATATTGTTTAAGATCTAAGTCCAAGTAATTAAAAGTAAAAGAGCGTAATGAGTTCTTAACTTTGTCCTTCGTGAAGAAGCCTTCTTTCCAAGCGTTTAATCGGTTAACTTGGTCCCATATGTCTTCGGAAATAGTCATCATCTCAAGGGTATTAGGTCTAGTCGCTAATATAAGACAAAACAGACTCCGAATATCAAAGTCATCTTGAAAACTCAAGATTTGAGTAAACTCAAGACAATTATGGTATTTACGTGATATTTCGTCTTTATTTCAAAGACATCGTCAGACAGACTGATACATAAACATTGCTTAGGTCTATTTATACAAGTGTGGGTACTGTTGAAGTCATCGTTAAGAAGAGCTAGATCTATTTACAGCAAAGAGACGCTAATTAATTATTTATTTGACAGAGTGAGAAAGTTATCAGTGTGTGTGTGCTGAAAGATCTAAGTAAAAAGAGAGAGTTCTTTGGAAGCCTTGAGTCCAGAATTTAATTCTGGTTTATTGAATTTGATGCAGAGTGCTTCGATTAGGAGAAGTTTGTTTGTAGTTGTTGAGTTGCTGGAAAAGAGGATTTTGTAGTTATTAAAAATTAGGTTTCTCAGAGAAGAGGATAAGCTTTGTGAGAAGGGAACGTTGTTAAGTCGGTCATATATGTCAAATAAATAATTAATTAGCGTCTCTTTGCTGTAAATAGATCTAGCTCTTCTTAACGATGACGTCAACAGTACCCACACTTGTATAAATAGACCTAGGCAATGTTTATGTATCAGTCTGTCTGACGATGTCTTTGAAATAAAGACGAAATATCACGCAAATACCATAATTGTCTTGATTTTACTCAAATCTTGAGTTTTAAAGATGACTTTGATATTCAGAGTCTGTTTTATCTTGTATTTCTTCAAACTGTCGGCTGGCGCTGGATTCTAGTCGCTAAGCACTGTCGAAGCCCAAGTTTGAAAATATCGACCTGTTCTTTGGATAGGTCTTGTCCAGATAAGTTTAGTATAACGTCGCTAGGATTTGATTGTAAGTCATCTGCCGTTGTCTTCATGTCCATAAGATGTTGAAATTTCTTAGAGTGTCTTCGAAGGATTTTCGACTTCTCTTTATGTAGTAAGCGTTCGACTGAGATGCATATGAGTTTAGCTCTCATCCAGGCGGCCTTGGAACAGATTTCTGTTTTTAAATTGTTCGTTTTGGATTTGAGGAAGGAAATGTTTGTTTTCTTTTCTGTTATTGCGTCTTGGAGGAGTAGATGGTGATAGCGTTTCTGTGTCCTCTTTTTCTTTTTGTTGATGCTCTTCCATCTTACGAACTTTGGATAGACTTGTAACTCTTTACGCTTGGGTGAGAATTTCAAGTCAAGTTCAGCTTTCTGCAGTCGTCGTGACGATCGTTGATATTTCAAAGCAAGCTTGTGGAGACCGGGGTTGCTGTTTCGGAGGTTAGTCCAACATAGTATTGGCAAAATGAGAGAGTTTTTAAGGTGTTCAGTATTTTCATTATTTAAATAAAAAACACACTGATGAAAAATCATTCTGTTTTCAAGACTATTCCAATTTATTCGTGTATAACGGCGTCCACCGATGGACTGTGGAAGAAACTCACATGAAGATAGACTTACTAGCCACATAAAAGAAGGCAAAGTGGATTCTAAACCATGAATAAATTCTTCAAAAAAGGGACAACACAGAGGGGATAAAATATTTCAATGAATAAGAGTAACTGTAATAACAGCAGGCTTTTTCCAACAAAAAAAGTTAGAAAAATGACTTGCTGGACGGCAAACAACCTGAAAGAGGGAGAACGAAGCTTGACTTATAAAAGAAAGCAAATTCCGAAAAACAAGGCGATCTGTCATTTTAAGATTTAAGTTAACAAAAGATGAAAACAGTGAAATGGTGATATTTCGATTTTATTGCAAAATCATCTTCAGACCAAGTGAACTAACATAAGAGAACCTAAGGTTCACATATACACGGGAAATGATTACATCAGCGATGAAGAATTGAGAGAACGCCTAAATGGAGGAACTCTCCCAAATGGAAAAACTCCCTGAATGGAAGAACTCTCACTCTTCATTTAGTTCTTTATGTAGTTCCTTCTCTGTATAGTTTATCCATGGTTTATCTATCGACATCGTGATATTTCATCTTAATATCACTACAATGCGTCAACGCTTGTCACTTACTGACACATCTATCATTTGTAAATAGAGTAGGCGTTCTCTCAATTCTTCATCGATGATGTAATCATTTCTCATGTATATATAAACCTTAGGTTCTCTTATGTTAGTTCACTTGGTCTGAAGATGATTTTGCAATAAAATCGAAATATCACCATTTCACTGTTTTCATCTTTTGTGAACTTAAACCTTAAGTTGAAAGATCACCTTGTTTTCGGAATTTGCTTTCTTTTATAATTTTTTAAGTTGTCGGCTGGTCAAGGTTTTTGGACGAATCTCCGAAGTACCGATGCTGATTCACATAAGCTTGCCACCAAATACCAAAGGTCCTTGCAAAGACTGGAAAAGGCAAAACTTGATGTCAAATTTTTACTGGATTGTAAAGAACATCATGTTTATCCGAAATTCGTAAGATGGAAGAGTATTACTCGTTTGAAGAAGAAGATACAGAAACGCTACCTCCATTTGCTACTCAACGATGCCTTGAAAGATAAAAAACATGTTGTGAACACTTTAACGACGCTGACTCTTGAATTGAAACAAGGACCACTTGGATGAAGTTTATATTGATGTGCTTCTCGATCAACCGCCTTATTCGTCATGAGATGAAAAAGATTATTAACCGACACAAGAAGCTCAACACACTTCTCGAACAAAAAAGAACGGCCGATGGAATACAAGACAACCCTAACGAGACAATTATTAATCTGACTGGACAACCTCTCTCACCGGAATAAATCGATCTACTGAAATTGGGACTGCGATATGGACTTGCTACCCGACCTAATCATATGAAGACGTTCATCTGAAGACGTTTGAGTCCAAATCTTCCGTTTGGACATCTTCAAGGAAGGACGCTACATCAAAGACAAAGTTAAGAACTCCCTTCGTTGTTTCACATATAATTACATAGATTTAGATCTAAAAGAATTTAAATTAGATCGCAACAAAATTAGAATACTTAATAATCTTACTGCCAATTTTTCCATTCTTAAGCCCAATAAAGGCAATGGTGTAGTTTTAATGATTCGCGCTGATTACATTTCTTCCGTAAAGTCTTTATTCATCGACTCGAAGTTTTTGAAATTAATCTCTGACCTTACATCGACTAGGCTTACCTCTTTGCAAAAATATCTTTCCACCTTACTTAAACGCGGCGAGATTACTGACAGTGAGTACAACTTCTTACGTCCTACGATGATTTTGCAATAAAATCGAAATATCACCATTTCACTGTTTTCATCTTTTGTTAACTTAAATCTTAAGTTGAAAGATGATCTTGTTTTTCGGAATTTGCTTTCTTTTATATTTTTTAAAGTTGTCGGCTGAAGTTGTCGGCTGGTCAATGTTTTTGAAGCTTGACTTATAAGACGTACGTCTAGCTCAGCTTTAAACAGTGGCTGATTGAACTGCTTGGCCAAGTGCAATCTTTAACCGAGATCAGTAGCCATTTTTCAAGTATCTTCTCCCTCGTCTTCGCACCAAACACGTCAGAATATAATTTGCTTCACCTAAGTTTGAAGAAAATCTCATTTTTACACGAAAGGTTACGGACGAGCCTTTATTTTGATCGCGGTTGTTCCAAGAAAGAGCCATTCAGTGAGTCTACTTCATCACTACTTCAAAAATTAATATGTCCTTCCTACTGAAAATATCCATGACCACTTCATCGCAGAGTTACTGCGGTGCGTCCGGGGATGAATGATCAATCAGATACACAGCAAGTTCGATAAGGTCTGCTACATGTTGGACACGCGAGTTTATGCCATTCCTGATGTACTGGCACCTATTGTCTAGCGAAGATCTCTAATCCTGTCGGCTTTACAGATAATGTACTGGTCCTGCGATATGGGGACATACACACTACCCTGCACACTGTTGGCCGTCTTGACCTGCCTTTTTCAGACGCTGGTGTCTATGCTGAAGCTCTTTAGCAACTCCTCGAACGAGTCCTTCAGGCGCTTCCTTGGTCCACCCAATGAGAATTTTCCACTGCTAAGCTCCCTGTAGACGTTGCTTATGACGCATTTCGTCTGACATCCAATTAAAGTGTCCTGCACATTTGAGCTGGGCCTTCATCAACGGATCATGGATGTTGAGAACGTTGGACTTGGACAGAATCTCTGCATTTGAATTGTCGTCCTGGAACTTAGTCTTCGACAAACGGTGCAGACAGGTCATGTTGAATTGTTTCGGCGCTTTGGTTGTCTCTGATAGACTATCCAGGTCCGGCGTACGTACAACAGCGTACGAAGGACCACAGTTCCACAGACTTCAAGCCCAATTGAGAGAGATATAAATATTCACTCCCAGACTGAATGGGGCAGCCTAACAAAGACACAGCTGGTCTTCGTGATGTGACTCTTAATTTCACCGGCGATGTGGTTGCCCTCGATTTGATAGGATGCGAGTTAGGTAAGCGAATTTGTCCCCCGCCTGTAGTTTCTAGCCTTTGATGGCAATAGTTTATTCCACATGCTGCATGCCGGAGGCAGGGTTGCACCTACTGTGACATCAATCTTGATGCTGATGGCTAAAACATAGTTATGGCATGCCATGGAGTATCTGTTTAGGCTGTTCTGCATTCGAAGTTCAGTTCTGGCATTCAGATCGCATTCGTCAGCTGAGACAAATTTGCGTATGACGTTCTCAAGCACTGTGGTTTTCGCAATAGATCTTCGAGAGTTGAAAAGCTTTGAATCTGCCCTGTATTTGATTGACGGCAAAATTTCCACAAGCGTAGGTGTGCATGGCAGTGAACATCATGGGGATTGCGAATCATCCTTGTTTCACTCCGTCCGCAACCTGAAAAGCACGCCTTCCACGACACTAGCAAAAAAACTGTCATAGGATTGCCGAATTATAGTCATGATCTTCAAATCAACTTCAAAGAAGCTGTTTATGCCGTCTCGGCATACTGGGACAACTTGATTATCCTCGATAAATTTTATCCCGGGTTTGTGCAGTACAAAAGTGCAGGGTAAAAAGAGCTAAAAGCGCGGGATACTGTACCAAATGGAGACCGAAAAGTGAATCTCATGCTAACAGTACATGTTATTTTATTCAATATCTTATCTCAACTACATAATTCTGTTTTCTTGAGGACATCAAAATGCTAATTGACGTTTTTGTCACCATTTACTTTTGGGAGACCTTCAAATGCTCTTCCACTACTTCAGACAACATTTTGAATTGTTTATAGCGAGCGCAGGTCAATCCATTTCTTCCCGGTTGTACCGGGATATCCTGCCTTTTCACCATTATATGGGCAAAATTCATCCCGCCTTGGCGGAATCCAGGTTGCCCGAGACGGGACGTAGTTCTCCAAATCACAAACTAAACATGTCGAGAAGTTATGGATAGACCCGACATATCCCGGCCAATTGGGATCATACAAACAGACCCTAATAACGCCTACGTAATAAAAGTAGGTTTGGGGAAAAACAAACGGTGTTTTACCGACTCTAAACTTAACTCACCATAGCGTTATCAGAATGGGTCTTCTCAAGACATGCCTTGTACTTGGACTTTCTGTCATCTTCCATATCGTTAATCTTTGATAGTTTGTAATTTAATTCCGTGCTCAATATGCTATAAGGAACACGAATATGTGGTAAGATTGAAAATCAAGTAAAGGGGTCTGAAATTGTCAAACTGGAACACGATTGTCAAAAATTCTGGTGTCATAGGAAATCCGCCCTCCCCAAACATTGCCCCACAAGTGGCGATATTCCTAAGAAATCTGTCTCCTGGAGGGAAAATGTCTTAAGAATATCGTCCTCCCACAGGATTTTTACCCTTCCCTCTTTTTAAAATCTACACAACGAGATTTTATAAGCGAATATAATATTCTTAATTTTTTAATTAGTAATTCAAACAAGGAGAATTTTGGAGTGATCGTTAATCTCGCCAAATGTATGCATTTTAATAATGTCTTCGCCAGTGCCCACATAGACCTGAAAAGTTGGTATGCATTTTACAAAAGTGAATCAGGTCAAATCGAGGCCACTAAAGTGGACTTAACCCCAAATATTGTTTTTGTTGAAGTAATTATCAAAGTTGTAGACGCGAAGTTGATACACAATCCCGACCTTTCAATCCAATTCTTGTCAACCTTTAAGTGAATGGGTGTACACATTTGACTACTAATGTCTAGATCGCCTTTACACACCGTAACTACGTCAATCCGTTTAAAGATTGTTTTTTTAATGGTCTGTGTGTAAAATAGCAAAATACAGCGAACTAAATGAAAAATTACAACAAATGTCATATAAAATCCTACTCTAAGTATTTACAGGTAAAATTAACCAGGCAACTATACGAATTTCTGTTTGAAAGATACAAAGTTGTTACAGTAACTCAAGCGCGGGACTTGAAGTGCACAAGTTGACCATATAACCACAAAAGTAACAAGTGGTCTAAGCATTCTCACAAGATTACGAGATGTTGTTGACCATGATAGATTATGGTTTACAAATTATTAAATCAACCATAGTTTCCTCTCATATCTGGAATTGTCTAGGAACTACATTACGAAATAAACTTCAAAGATTGCAAAACAGAGCAGTTCTAACCCAGCAGATTCTAACCTAGAATCTATTAAAATCAATAGGTTTCAAAAATCTACATCATCAAAGAATACAGTAACTTTGTATTATGATGTATAAAGTTCGCAAAAAACTAGTGCTCGGTTACTTATAAGAGATTTTCACGAATATTAACCAAATTCATGATCTCAACACTTGACAATCTCGGTTTAACTTCGTGTTACCAAAGTCAGAAACTAATTTTATGAAAAAATCATTTGGCTGTCGGGGCGCATTGGTCTGGAATAACCTTTCAACCGAAATCAAAACCTCGGAAATTGTAAATACTTTTAAAACTACGATTGACAACTGCCTACCATTTAATTTTTCGTCTATACGTAATCCCATCGCCCACCACGCAAAGGGCAGTGCGAGGGTACTAATCTCGACATGCGTGGAGTCCTGTTACACGCATGGTGACAAGGGAGAAAAATTTTCGCTTTGTGTATCTATATCCCATGGATTCCGGTCACTCAAAAATGCTGTGTGCAAGCTCGGGGACTGGTATGTTGTTAACTAAACCATACTTAGGTACCGTATTCAAGCAAATCAATTTGGTCTCGTTCTTTTTTTCCCTTCTATGGATCTCTCAGACGTTGTTTACATTATTTGAACACTGCAGCGAGTAAATGATTTAAGACCGGCAAAGCAAATGGCTTTCTTGGTGCCCGCGGTTGGTTTCGCTTTTGAGGACCACCTCAGAAACTGGACAAATTATGACTTGAAAGAGCAGTTCTCAAAGTTAGCTCCTTGGAATATGCATTTGCCGATTGTTCACTTTTTGCAGCGACGCTTTGTCTTAGTTCTTTCTGATTTATTTGAACAAAAGACGTAAAGGGTGCTCGCCTCCTGTCAGGACATTTGCTAAGCGACTAAGTGTATTAAAACGACATTCTTCGCTGAAGTTGAATGGATGCTGATTTGTATAAATCTTGGGAGTTTTCACGTTCTGGTAACCACTTACCTGAGCTACACAATCACAGGTACGTCTGGATCGAGTAGCTTTGAAATACAAGATCTGCGAACGGAATTGTTTTGAGCAGCTTTCAAAAGTAGCTTCCCGACTTCATTCTTCCCTAAGGGAGACTTCATGTACCAAATATTATCGCTTGCATTTTCCTGGTGTCATTCATCTCTCCAGGACGATTACTTTTGAACATTTTGCAGTATTTAACCGGATAGTGTTCATGGTCAATTGTTTGAGAAGTGGGATAGCACACTCTTCGTCCAGAAGAGTTGTCCAGGCCATGACAGTCTTTGGATTCTTTCTCCGCTTTCCACACAGAGATTTCATCGCCTCATTCAGGATTTTTTTCCCTATGAAAAGTCGCCCTACTGAAGACGTTGGGATGTATTTTTGCTCGAAACAAAAATGCAATGTAAACAGCCACCAGGTAACTCGCTGCAAAGCTACTTGTTTTTGGTCACCAAATCATCCTTCGGAAAACAGTTGTCCACTTCAGTCTTTCTCACTTCAAAAGTGATTTGTGCATGATGACTTTTACCGTATTCGACCAGTAATGATTTCATCAGGATTTTAAAACCTCTCAAGAAACTTTGAAGTCGTCTTTGTGTAAATATACCGTTGAACCTTTTGTGTTGAGGTGCCACTGAATGCTTAGTTCAAAATACGCAAGAGTTGCAGGTTTGTACGCCAAATTTCTTTTTTATTGATGTTTTACCGTGGAAAAAGTACGTCTTTTACTTCCCTCTTCTCGTTCTTCTTTCGACAAAACTTGCAGAATTCATTCATGTTTTCTTTGTTTATTTCGTCGGTTTCGTAATTCGTTTCATCTTCGTCACCAAAGCCTTGTACCTCCGGATGAATACTTAGCATAAATCCTTATCATAGCACATCTTAAAGACATTTGTAACTACCTTTTAAATAATATATAATTTATCAGTTTTTTAAGTCAAAAAAATGTAAAAAAAATATTCAATCATGAGCTATCCATAATGCTGGTATCCGTTTGATAACCTATGAGAATGCTCCACTCTTAAGACGGAAAGTCTAGTCATCTAATAAAACAATCTTTCTTTAAGGCAAAATGAGTGAGAAGTCTAATTGGAAAACGACACGAATTACCATAAGTCCGCAACACTCCTCTAGTCATTGCATTCACTCTTCTAATCATAGTAAGGACGATTTGTCTCCTTGACAATTTTGAAAAATTATCAGTCTTACTCGGATTCTCGAGAGATATAACGGAAAGGTGGGCGAGGGTTTGTTGCGTGCACGTCTTTCTAGTTTCCAGTTTGGATTGTTGTTTATTTGCGGCCAAATTCTGTGTGAATACTCGGATTCTCGAGAGATATATTGGAAGGGTGGGCGAGGGCTTGTTGAGTGCACGTACTTCTAGTTGTTTGGAGAAAGAGAACCGTGTTTTGATAAAGTGGGAATAAAATAGAAAATTGAAAATGTAAGTACCTTAAAGTGGTTCACCGATAAAAAATCTGACTGTTATGTTTTTAAATAATTTTTAAGACCAGCTTCTGCCTGAATATCAGTCTCGGTAATCGCACAATGTCCATAAAAAAAGTAAGTTTTTGATGGGCATGCAGATATCTCTGTCTGGCATAATATTTTCTCTAATCCTTTCCGATGTTACTTGGTGTACAAGGTTTTATTTAAACCTTTATTCGTTACGTAGGTTTCTTCTTTGCCATTAAAATAAATTTCCGTTCATAACGCCATATTACAGTCATACCAACGTTCTACTGACTACGCCCCGCAACGTTGGCTAATTGATAGGCAGTTTGCTCAAAAACGTGGAAATGTTTCACAAGACAATTCTAAGGAGTTTCATTCGCCTGTTAACCAACGTTTGGTGTTATATTCACTGTATCTCTTTCACAAGTCAAGTAATAATGCATGTTGATCGACGAGGAAACAAACCATTGCAATTTGGCCGAAAACGCATCAATTTATTTCTAATTTCAAACTAGATAAGGGGTTTGGCTCTGCATTTCCAGGCTGATCAAACGGAGGGTAACAAACAGAGCCTTCGCCTGCAGCCCCACAAATTGTTAGAGATGGTAAAAGTGAAAAGTGGAGTATATTTATTTCCTAGTCCAGTAGGCTACTAGGGCCAGTTTGTGAGCTACGCACCACACAGCAACTATTTTACCATTGACTCTCCGGAGGCGCACTGCTAAACCATTAAGACAACCTGTCATCACTGATGCACCATCTGTGCCTAATCCAAAAAGCTTTTCCACAGGAATATTGCTTCCTTCCAGATATTTCAGAATTGCAGCATAGATTGTCCCTGCTTTGCCATCCTTCACTTCAACATTGGCAGATATAAAGTCCACCAGTTTTACTAAGTTTGGCAAGATCTGAGCAGCTATTAGCAATCTCCCAAACAGCCTATATAAATTTATTAGCATTGAAAAGAACATAATTCTTTTTTAGATATTCGGCAGAGCAGTTCAACTTAAGCAACAGCTAAATGAATCATCGCACTGAATTTGCGGTCTGTAATTTCTCCCTTTGCCATTAACAAGGCTGTCCTTACTTGAGCCGTCAAATCAGTACTTGACTTTTCTTCCAAATTGCGCACGATCTTTTCATGACATTTTCTTTGTTCAAGGACATTCACAGCTACAATACGGTCACTTCCCGACTGATGGTGTACTAATGTTGATCGTTGGAAATCAGTTGCACCGTAAACAAAATCTTGGGATGGTTTGGCCAAATTTCTGTACCTTTCGAGATTTTTGCATTTCCTGCGAAACTTTTGCATTTTCTGTTGACACGTGCATCAACCATGTAAATTCCTCAAGCCATTTGGAAGAAGATACGTTTTTTGGGAGTAGAAATCTTCTGAAGATCCGCATCGGATTTTCTTTTCTACCCAGAGGTTTGACTTTGTTTTGTGGTTCACGACTGAAAAGCGTCGAGTAGCGTTGTATATGTAGACATCGCCGAGCAAAACAAAATGGCCAATAATGAAACATTTAAGCATTTCCAAGACGGTTGCAAAGATGTCTGGGTATGAACCAGTCTTCCATGCGTCACTGGGACGCATTGACTTGAAACAGCAAGAGCCCTTTAAAATTTTTTTGGAATTATTACGTCATCAGTTGTAAAAACCTCGAAATTTAAAAACTTCAGAAAGTTTTTTTTTCTTCAGGATTATTTTTCGATTTTCCTTTAACAAGGAAGAATTACAATGTCAATAAATTCGTCTCTGTTCACCGAGATGATCTTTTTTTTAATATGCTGTTGTAATTAAACGAAAAACTGCAACTGAATCACCAATTTTAACAATCTATTCTCATGCAGCAAAAATTTCAAAACATGATATTGACTCAAAAAGACTTTTACTGTCTCTATGTCTGTTTGACACTACTATAGTAATCAAACCATCTCCATAACTAAAAATATATTAATCATTCCATGAGTGCAACTATCTTAGATTAACTACAATACACCGGTTCACTTAACTTACAAGCTATTGCTAAGAATTGTAAACATCAGAATGTATAGTTAACGTTTTGTAAGATTTGAAAGGGAAACACAACAGATAATGAAAAGAAAAACCTATAAGAAAATGTTCTGTCGAAATTCAGTGTTCGTAAGTGTTTTAAAATACTCTACAACTTTTTTTCGGCTGAATGGTTTTTTCACAATTTTTTATACACATAAAGCTATAGAAGTCATGAAATATCAGCTCAGAAGCTGTAATGCTCATTGAGATACTAGAAATACGTGTACGCAACAAACCTTAGCCCACCCTTCCAATATATCTCTCGAGAATCCGAATAACGTTGATAATTTTTCAAAATTGTCAAAAAGATAAATCCTCCTTACTCTAACTGAAAGAAGGAATGCAGTAAAAGAAAAACATTTGGCCACAAATATTAACAACCCAAACAGGACATTATTTTATATTTAAACTGCTTGTCGTCATATTTACGTTTAAAATTTGGATTATGTGTTACTAGAACAAAACGTTTGGTGAGAATAACCATTCACGGTTCAACAAATGATAAAAGATTCATTCTAAAAATTCTACTGCTAAACAATGGATGTTCGTATCAAGTTGTCGCGATCTCATGATTGAATTTTTTTATATATATATATATTTTTTTGGACTTAAAAAATTGATAAATTCTACATTATCTCAAAGTTGGTAACAAATGTCTAAGATGTGCTATGATAAAGATTTGTGCTAAGTATTCATCCGGAAGTACAAGACTTCGGCGACGAAGATGAAACGAATTACAAAACTGAAAAAATAAACAAACAAAATCATGAACGAGTTCTGCATTTTTTTGCTGACTAAAATTCGGGAAATACAAAACATACAACAAAATACGACAAGAAAACCTTGTGTAAATTTTGTTGAAAGAAGAACGAGTAGAGGGAAGTAAAAGACGTACTTTTTTTCCACTGTAAATCTTTCGTAAAAGAGAAAAATTGTGTAGCGTTCAAATCTTCGACTCTTACGTACTTTCAACGAAGCGTTCAGCGGCATCTCAACACACAGGGTTCAATGGTGAATTTACTGAAATAAGATGGCTTTAAACTTTTAAAATTTCTTGAGAGGTTTTAAAATCCTGATGAAAGCAATACCGGTCGAACATGGTAAAGGTAATCATAAACAAACCACCCCAGAAGTGATAAAGACTGAATGGGATAGCATTTTCGCCGAACGATAGTATGATCTATAAAGATAAGTAGCTTTTCAGCGTCTTTCCTGGCGGCTGTTTGCCTTGCATTCTTGTTTACATACAAGCCAGAAATAGATCCCGACGTCTTCAGTGGGGCGACAATTCATAGGGAAAACGATCTTCAAAATGGCAATGAAATCCTAGAGTGGAAAGCGGAGAAAGGATGCGAAGACTGTCACCCAGGACAACTCTTCGGGACGCTGAGTGTTTTATCCCACTTCTCGAACAATGAACCATGAATGCAATCCGGATAAGAACTATAAGTCGGGAAGCCACTATTGAAAGCTGCTCAAAACTATTCCGTTCGCAAAACTTGTATTTCAAAGCTACTTGATTCAGACGTACCTGTGACTGGGTAGCTCAACTAAGTGATTACCAGAACGTGAAATGTCTCCATTTATACAAATCAGCATCGATTCAACTTCAGTGAAGAATGTCGTTTACACTTAGTCGCTTAGCAAATGTCCGGGCAACAAGCGAGTTCCCGTAAAGTCTTTTGTTCATATTCATGAGAAAGAACCAACTCAAAACGTTGCTCCAGAATGTGAACAGTTGGTCAATGCCTACTCCAAAGAACTGAGTTTTAGAACTGTACTTTCAAGTCATAAATTGTCCAGTAACTAAGGTGTCCTGCAAAAGTCAACCAGCCGCAAGCACCAAGAAAGCCATTTTGTTTGCCGGTCTTAAATCATTTACAGGCTTCAGTGTCAAATGATGTAAACAACTTGCAAGAGATCCATACAAGGAAAAAAGAACGAGACCAAATCAATTTGCTTCAATACGGATCTAACTAACCTAAGTAAGGTTTGGTCAACAACGTACCAGTCCCCAAGCTTGCACACGGCACGGCATTCTTGAGCGACCAAAATCCGTGCATAGAAACATATTTATATATATATATATATATGTGTGTGTGTGTGTGTGTGTGTGTGTGTGTGTGTGTGTGTGTGTGTGTGTGTGTGTTTAAAAACCGAGCATCGGTTTTTATTGGGATTTAAAACACGAGGCGATAGCCGAGTGTTTTAGACTCGATAAAGCACGAACTGCGAGTTTTTTAAATGTCTTATGAAATTCACCTCTTGATACGCTAATTCTTGAAGAAACTTTGGAAATTTATCTTTCGTAAGCCGAAAAAATTGAACTTCTTCTTCACATATAAAGGCACATGTATCTTTATCACAAATATAGATCCGACATGCTTATGATTTTCTTTTGTTTTTTCCTCGTGAATTTTTAATGAATTTTATAAATATATTTCTAAAATCATTATTAATTCATGAGGAAAAGACAAAGGAAAATCATAAGCGTATCGGATCTATATATGTGATAAAGATACATGTGCCTTTATACGTGAAGAAGTTCAATTTTTTTGGCTTACGAAAGATAAATTTCCAAACTTCCTTCACGAATTAGCGTATTAGGAGGTTCATTCCAGAAGACATTTAAAAAACTCGCAGTTCGTGCTTTATCGGTTTTTAAATATTACATATATACGGACAAAATTATTCAGAAACTGTGAAAATTTTCCTTCCTAGTCACCACGCGTGCAAAAGGACTCCACGCACGTCGAGATTAGTACCATTGCCAGCTCGGACCTTCGGCCCTCGCACCGCGCTTCGCGGAGTTTGCTTCGGAGTTTGCTTCTCATTTTATGTCCTCGAATTTTCCGTTGGTAATGCCATAAGACGTCCTGTAATCCTACGGTACAAAATGTTACGTCACACGTTTAGCTGTAAGACGTAAGTTCATGGTACAGCAGGTTATTTGGTAAGACGTCGCATTACGCTGTAATCCTGTCCCTCAAGAATAGTTTGGAAGGTCTGACAGAAGTTTATTGCTGTAAATTTGTCATGGTAAATTTATTAGAAGGTCTACAGTGTACCTATCATAACTTCCCGTTAATTTCACAGACTCAATAAAAACCAAATCTACCTCATTTTATTTCTCTGTTTTATGAGAGTTTCCAATCTGTTTTCCAAAGACTGCTTCTCTTCCATCATAAATTCCATTTCTTCTCTGAAATCAAAACATAACGGTAACGTTATAAGGGCAATTAATGGTTGACTAATGAACGAACGCAGTAGTGTACCCAGGACTCTCCTCGGAGAAAGGTATAAGTTTTACTGTAGCGGTATTCTTAGATTAGCAATAGAACATGCCCAGGAAATGTTGGAATTTCAAGCTCTCTAGAATTCCCGCTTCCGCATTTTGGCTACACAATATACGTTGAGTGTTCTATTGAAGATTTTCCCATGTTGAGCTGTTAAAATAGATTAAAATTATCGGAGAAGCCTCATTTTTGTGTTACGCAAAATATAACACACTTACTTGAAAACCAAATACATGCGTACAAACGTATGAACTAAAATTCTTCCATTTCTTTTCTGTAAAAGTTGTGTACATTTGAATAGAAGAAATAACTTAAATTTTAGTGCTAATGTATCTAGCTTCAATTTCACGGTTCTTTAAAATGCAGTCACATGGTGCAAACTTCCACAAACTATTGCAGCAATTATTAAAGGTTTGCCTAAACGTTTGAACAAACAGGGCCATTTTGTACTGATCATGCGCGAGTGAACCGCGGAATGTAGGCTACCGGCCCGAGCCGAGTGAAAATCTTCAAAATGGTGGACTTGTGAAGTTATTTCAAGTATTTCCCTATGGCTTTTTTTTTTGTTTGTTTGTTTTATTTTGTTTTTCAGTAGACAAGATTTCTGTTTTATGAAAAACAATTAAAGCAGGACGTGTATATGTTTCTTTCTTCAAAACAATAGTACTTTAGTTACAAATGCCTCACGTCGTGTTACATCTTAATACTGTTTTTGTTGAATCTCTCTAACTAAATTTTCAGTCTTACGCACCGATAAAAATGTTGATTTTCTTCATGCTGCTTAAACGTTATGAGAGATTATGCAAAACATTTTCACTAGATACTTTCAGTGCTCATTTATTTAGAGTGCCACGAAGGCATTCCTGAACTATTAAAAAGCCAAAAGCAATATGGAACAGGCGAAACTTAAACCAGTAGATACCAACGTTTGCAAGGAAGGCGGCCCATCATCGCTGTAAAACGTGACGTGTTATGAGAACTAGGTTATATTTCAACACGTAAAGTCATGTGACGTGAAGACGACCAATAGGATTAAAAGGTCAATAACAAACTACATGTAAGTTGAGCGAACAAGGGCAGATAATGTAATAAGCCAATCAGCGCGTTTGTTTACATCGATGGGGCGGACCAATCAAACTGCTCGATTTTATCAAAATGTCTGAATTTACTGGGACATCACTGCGAAAAACTATACCTCAGAAAAAGCCTTTCGTAAACGCGAATTTTGCATTTCCAAAGAGAAAACGAACTGATTCGGATAGTATATGAGTTTTTCTTAAAATCTGTCGTGGGGATATGTAATGCGTTCCCTAACAAGAAAAATATCGGCTTTCGAATCGAGAGTTACAAAATGCTCACGACCAAGTTCACGTTTAACGTTGTATGTGTGAAAAAGCCAATATAAATTTATTATTCCGTATGGGTGTTGACGTCCTAGAGCTTTCAAGGCTGTCCTTATCTCATAATATACGAAATTACGTAAAGTGGTACTTTTCTTAGCTCTAAAACTGGTTCGAACGCCGAGAGTTTGTATCTGGCTGATATCGAAGGATAATTTTGGCCTCTCTGTATCCTCGTGGCCTGCGAGAACGAAGCTGAGCGAAGGAAAGGAGTGTTGGTCAAATTAAACTCAAACCTAGTTTAGGAAAACATTTGCTCAAAGTATGCTACTCGAATAGAAATGAAAAATGACGAATTTATTATTTTCGTGCATCTACCCGATGACAATTGCTTACCCTTGAAAGCAAACAAGAAACTCTTTATTTGCCTGCAAATTCATCGAAGTCGTCCACCAGCTCGAGACCTTTTCTTGTCCATCGTCGTTGTCATCATTGTCACTCTTCTCTTCATTGCAGTTTTCATAAATGGCATTACTTTAAGATGGGGTCGTTCACTGGTCTCCCTGGGCGTTTAACCTTAAATTCTGGGATGACACAGCAAATTCGATAATACTGACATTCATACGTTGCATGCCAGGATGAAAGAATGTCTGCATCCTCGAAAGATCCGCCGCGATGGACTCTTAGTTCTACTAAAGGTAATTGCGACAGTTTTTGAAACTTAGTACTGATCTTGCCCACATCCACTGGTGAACTCGCAGGGTCTTTTTTAATGAAGCTATCACTGGGACGTATTAACAGCAAAACTCAGACACTTCATGAAACCAGTACCAACCAGAAAATACGTTGTCAAAGAGTGAGACAAGTCCATTAGAGTAATAAGCAAATAACTGCAAACTGCAGGCAAACTCAACTCCAGTTCTCTATAGTGTGAGAGGTCCGGTTGATTGACATCATGACATTAGATACACTTTTGAATTATGATGCACTTGATATTTATGGGTTTGAAGGGTTTTTTACTATTATAAATCCAAGTGACAGAACTTTGTTTGTAAAAATCTCTTCACCAGAAAGATTGGGAAGTTTACACTTTAATGAGTCGATCCTAGAGGTGTTGAGCAATCCCGAGCAATTCAACAGGCCCTTTTTAAAATTATTGTCAGATAATCTGAAGAAACTTAGCAGCCTTAAATTTCAAATTCTTAATTCTTTTCCTGCTATGAATTCAAACTTTTCAGTGGCACAAATGTGCATTAAAATTAGTGCAGTTCATGCTAGTGGCATCTACCTCCTCGGCTTTCTCAGTTATCCAACCAGCTCTATCAGTTTCCTTTGCACTTCCTAGTGAAAAGGGTGGAAATTTTCCACAAGATATTCATCAAAGACTACCCTAGAATGTAGCGTAGGTTGGGATGTTAGATTACTAGTTTTGTGCTGATAAATTGAAGTAAAAGTACAACCAGAATGGCCATGTGATAATGATGCCTGTGGTGCACCATAACATTACCCAGCAATGTAACAAATACTTGCAATACAGATTATAATTATTGCATTTGGACTGTGACTTAAAACAGACAAAGCGTGATCCCCTAAGTTTCAAAGGTGCAATCTCCATAAATAACTTCCAGCAAGATGGGGACATGACTTTATGGCTGCTACTGATACTGATGCAGCTTTAATAATGTGGGGATCTGCTGCAATTCCCAAATTTCTTAAGGATGCCAGGATTGCAGTGTCCTGGATAATGCTACATGAAACCAGTTTGGTCTTTGTGTATGAGTATATCATGATGTTTTTCACAACTGCAACCCTAGTTTTTGTTGATTATCTTTGCACCAGCTTTAAAACAATTTTTTACAAATTCATGTGGGTCTGTCTCTGAGCTTTGCAAACATTCAGAGTAAGAAAAGTATTGATTAAATATTATTAAGGTCAACTTTATTCCATTAAGAGGCAAGGGCACACTCTGTCATTTTACTCAGGCTAACACCAGAGGATTTCACTCATGAAGGGGATGAGCCCTGCACCTTAGTGAGTTAACAGCCATCTCCTTAACCCATTAAGTGACAAGGGCACACTCTTTATTTTACTCTGGCTAATACCAGACAATTTTACTTGTCAAGAGGATGAGCCTACTAATAAGTTAATATCAATATATCAAGATTCTGAATTAAATAAGAGTTATTGTCTTTTTCAAAAACAAATATACAATCATTTGTATGACAATTCCTTTTCTTCATATGTTTCTAAATGGCTGACTACAGTCTATTGTGAATCAATGGTTATCAACCTATACTTTCTGGGGAATTTAATGCATTATGGCTGGATTATAATTTTGATATACCAATAAATTGGCTTCATTCTGAGTCATCAGTTCCTTTTGACTATTGTGTGGTTGCAATTGACGTGTTAAAATGAGGCTGGGGACGGTCTCTTCTGAACATGTGAACACAATTCGTTTCTAAATAAGAGGACATGTACTAAGCGATCTGATCTTTTTGTGAGAATATTAGGGAAGAGTAATACTTCATGTTAATTCAAAATTTAAAAAAAAAGGACAAAATATGAATGTTAGTTGAATTTTGGCTTTTGTAACAATACCCAAATTACATAATGAAAAATAAAGTCTCTTCTTTTACAGTAAACTTCGGTAAACTGTAATAAGGATTTATGTCTTGCCTCTTTCTGCTTTTGCTTGGCTTGCTTGACTACAACATGCTGCCAAATATTCAGTAAAAGTGCACTGTTTTATACATTATATGAAACAGGTACTGCAAAGATGCCTGTGAATCACTCTGTGATTTTACTACTAATTGTCTTTTATGAAACGCGCAAATGCTTTGGATATCTCAGTCAAACTATGAACCTTTTATGGTTCGCCAGTTGCGTTTGACCACAAACCTTTGACCACTGGTCATAAAGGGGATGGTATGACAACTTTTGCTAAGAATTTAAGCGTTACACCAAACTTCAAACATTTTCTTTTGGAAAATCTGAACTATTTTAACATTTCCCCGCCGTTTGTGGCTGGGGACGAATGGAACGAAAGCTAGACATCAATAACGACGAAAAGTGCCATCTTAGTTACTTTATAAGGTTCTTTGTGATATATTTATCAGATAAGGAGAGCCTTGAAAGTTCTAAGGTATCAAAACCTGTACAGAATAATAAATTTATATTGGCTTTTTCACACAGACAACAAAACATTTTTTAACATTTTAATGATTATTAGCTATATTGTCTAATTTTGTATTATTGATAATTGTGTATGCGTAATTTTATATGCAGGGCCTCTCTGAATACCAGCCAAGTGCTGATTGGGCTATCCTGCTAAAATAAAGCTTCTTATCTTATCTTAAACATGAACTCGGTCGTGAGCATTTCGTAACTCCCGATTCGAAAGCCGATATTTTTCTTGTTAAAGAACGCATTACATATCCCCACGACAGATCTGAAGAAAAACTCATATACTATCCTAATCAGTTCGCTTTCTCTTTGAAAATGGAAAATTCGTGTTCACGGAAGGCTTTTTCTGAGGTATAGTTTTTCGCAGTGATGTCCCAGTAAATTCAGACATGTTGGTAAAATCGAGCAGTTTGATTGGTCCGCCCCATCGATGTAAACAAATGCGCTGATTGACTTATTACATTATCTGCCCTTGTCAGTTAAGCGAATGAGCTTAAATTATGGAAAGTCATTTCCTATTTTAAACAACCATCAGCAAACCGCAAAGAGGAGGACAACATAAAGGAACCAAGGAAATGCGAATGCTGAAATGATAAGAAAAACCTAAGGAACTAAAAAATGCAAGCCAACATTTTTGTCTGCCCATGCTAGTTAAAAACATTAGCGTTTAAGGGAATAAATAAATGACATAAACTAAAACTCAAGGGAATAAGAGATTGGAGTCAATGTTTTATCCACCCATGCAAGACAAAATCGTCAACTTGTAAAGGAGTAAATGAAACAGACTAAAGGAAAATTCAAGATTTAAGAAATAAGGCGAACAAGTTAATGTTTATCTGCCTATGATAGACAAAAACAGTATCTTTACTGAGGATGAAATAAAAGAAAAACGTTTATTAATATCATAGGATATGAAAGGTTTCAAGTTTAAAGATGAGACGACTTTCCTGTATGTCTCTTGCGATTATCATTGTCCCCAGAAAGCGGTGACATGACATAAACTTTCATGCCTGAAAGCCAATGGTTCATTAGCATTCTTCGAGACTTAAATCAACCTTAAATTAGAGTATTATATATCAAAGATACTTTTTATACTTGTCAAACTACGAGTTTTTTTACTAACTCTTCACAAAGAATTGATGTTTAGTATTTACGTTCCAGCTGTTTCAGCAAAGAAAACATGGCTGGCTATTTTCTGTTACAGACATACGTGAACGGTGACCAAATATATCATCGCAAAAGACCACAGCCAAAAACTTAAGTCATTTCCACCAAATTAACTATCCGAGCTGAAAATCCTGACAGAAATGTTATGTTTATACCTAACGTCGTCTTCAGAATCCTCCCCCGTTTCCAACGCTTGCATACTCTTTAAGGCTTGAACAAGGTTTTCTCCCTATAAAATCAGAATAAGATTGAAACTGCTGTACCCAGCAAACCAGTACTTTATCACAAATTTCTCTACAACCTCCTCTTCGGTTTGTAACTACCCAGCAGTGTCATGTTGACTAATTCCATTTGAAGGCCAGAATTTGGAACTCGTTACAGATCGATAATTATTTTTTAAAATTTTTTTCATGGTAAATTTATCGACGGTAAGAACACTTTAGTGAAACTCTTTTTTCAACCTGACGTGGCTCAAGACCATCCAACATGTAGCCCACCGGCAAAATGCACCCCATAAACTTGAGATAAACTTCTTGAGAGACTTATGTAGTTACTGTTTTAGATGTTCAAACGCCTGTCCTTCTTATTAAAATAAGGGTTCAAAGTTGTGTAGATGAATGTTTATATGACAGAGAAATGCTAAGGATTTTACTTTTGAATTCAAATGACACAAAAAACTAAATTTTTAAATTTTTGTTGTCACTGATAAGAACCTGGACATGCTGTTTGTGTACATGTAGAAGGAAGTTAAAACGCTGGAGACACTGGAAAAATATTCGCAGAAATGATAAACACAAAAGAAATTAAAAAATGGTAATAATAGAGGATGACCGAAAGAAAATCCGTAGGGAGAAAAGAGATGAGGACGAACTGGACGGATGTGGAACAACGAACGTTAGGGGGTGAAAAAGTTCGACTTGTTTCTACAAGAACAACCTGGGTGGAAAAACCATCTTGCCCGGCTGGAATGTCTGTCACGATGAGTGAACGCAATCGCGTTCTGGCTTTGAAGCCACGGTTTAGTAACCCCGTTTATTTATTTATTTATTTATGTATGTATGTATGTATGTATGTATGTATGTATGTATGTATGTATGTATGTATGTATGTATGCATGTGTGAACGTGTGTGTGTGTGTATGTGTGTATGTGTGTATGTATGTGTATGTGTGTATGTATGTGTATGTGTGTATGTATGTGTATGTGTGTATGCATGTGTGTATGTATGCATGTGTGTATGTATGCATGTGTGTATGTATGTATGTGTGTATGTATGTATGTATGTATGTATGTGTGTATGTGTGTATGTGTGTATGTGTGTGTGTGTATGTGTGTATGTGTGTGTATGTGTGTGTATGTGTGTGTATGTGTGTGTGTGTATGCATGTATGTATGCATGTATGTATGCATGTATGTATGCATGTATTTATTTATTTATTTATTGAAACACGGTTGACTTTCAGCGATCTAATTTTCAAAGGGCCGTGTGCTACAAATAGGAGCCTACACTACAACTAAGCCATTTACAATAAAAATGCAAATAGTTTTAGTTACCCAATAACCCGTATGGCCTCTCAGCGGTAACTTCACACGTAATCGTGGTTTTTCCAAACTCGGACCGCGATGCAGGTTTTATCGAAAAAAGATTGTGTTTGAAAAGTGTGGAAAAACGACACCCTTACATATGAGGAGTAAAATAATGGTCACTGATTAAGAATATTAGTGCCCAGCATAAAGTTTTAGAAAGGCCCATGATAACGGAGACTTTAATAAAAACAGAAATTTATTTAACTGACGTTTTGTTGCTGGTCTTGCGACACCAGCGACGAAACGTCAGTTAAATAAATTTGTTTTTGTTAAAGTCTCCGTTATTATGGGTCTTTTTAAAACTTTAAGCTGGGCACTAATATTCTTAACCAGATTACGTTTCCCGCCTGGTTCGTCTATTGCCAGAATATGATCACTGACTTTTACTTTGTTCTTATCATACGACCATATTTTAAACGATTTAAAGGAAATTGGACTTGTTGACCACAACAGTCTGCGAGTTCCCTCATTAATATAGAACAATTATTCACCAAAGTGGAGGTAAATATCTGCACTATTCATCGACGCTGAGGTAAATAATTACTTTAGCATATACATTGTACCTCGCAAAATTGTTTTCACATATGTTTTTTTTTTACATTTTTACATTTTTACGGGATGTCGGTTTGTCGCCCACTCATCATTTGTAAACAAAACATTTTGGAACACATTCTGACAGCATTTATCGATAAAAAATAAAAGAAATACATATCTTTGAATACTTAATTGCCAAATTTCGTTGCTTTTTTGGTGCTGTCTGGCACGGCGACTTCGTTTATCGAAAAAAAGTTCTGCTTACGTAACATAAACAAAACGGGACGCCATCTTGTTTTGCTCGGAGGTGAATATTGCAGGATATTTTGAGAGAGAGGGACCAATCAGATTGGGAAAAAACACTATCCACCTACGAGGTATACGCTAATGGAAAAATATCCCAGGGCAAGAAATTCAGCGTCTTAGTTAAAATCCTTCAGATTCAATCATTCAGGACAGAACAAACTAAATTTAAAAGTCCCAAAGCCCTCTCTTTCCGAAGCTTCTCAAACACTAGTTACCTATATATGTAATGCGAAAAATAACATCTTCCAAACCTTATGCACGTCATCAATAAAAACAAATGTACGGGTATAGAGAAACATCCCTTTCACACCTACATGTATCTCAAATTGTGTCAGAAACTTTTTGGGATTCATTAACCAAATCAAAATCAAAAGATCTAATAATATCTATTTCCTTTCTTAAACATCAGGTACCACTTAAACATTGCACCCAGCTACTGTATATCTCATATCTCCACATACTGTATCTTATGCCTTTGCATAAGATACAAAATGTGTATCCATATCTGTGTATCCATATCTGTGTATCCATATCTGTGTATTCTCGTCAGCCATTCACTTTCGAATCTGGTTGTAAATACCTTGGTTTTAATTAAAGAAAGTTTTAAATTCCGAGGAGTTAGTATTTCCTGGGGTCTGTCTGGTCCACCCCTTTCCGGCTTACTGATCTACGTTTCAAATAACAGATGACTTTCAGTCATTTACGGGGCTCAAAATTAGCGCTCGCAAAGTCGCAAAATGCAAGTGATTTTTTAAGTTCGCGTTCTCCAAAACTATCCAGTGGCAAACGTTTGCGAGTAAACGTTTCCCTGATGGAATTTTGTGTAAGAAACAAGCATATAAATTCCAAACAAAAATAGCAAATATTGAGCCAGATTCGATAGATGTTAGAGATGTGGGATCTTGGAGATATCTTAGATGATCCATGAACGTTCGTCAAGCCCTAGCCTCAGAAAAACGATTCCTGAGTCCGTGACGAAGATCAAACCTGCAACCTTCTGATAACCGGTGAGACGCTCCAACCATTGAGCCACGGAGATCTCAGATGGCGAGCTCAGGTTAGGGCTTAACGAACGTTCATCGATCATCTAATTGGGTCACACTTGTCTACTCTGTACGGGCCAGTGATCTAACAATGACTGCCTAGATTAAGTCTTGGCGAAAGTTCAACCAAAGCTCCCTACCGGTACATCAAAATCCCTATTTAAAGAAATTCCTTTGTGCCAGTATGAGCAAATATATGCCAGTGGGCTAAAAGTTTGATTACACTAAAATAATGGATAAACGGCCGAAACCAAACGTGGTATCCGGCTTAGGGAGGTGTCTATCTGACAAAGGTGTCCGTTTCGAGGGAGTTCGCTTTACGGTAGCGAAGGATAGGGTTAGGATTTAGGGTTAGGGCTTGAGCTAGAACTACCTGTAATCCTAATCCTAACTCCAAACCTAACCCTAATCCTAACAAATCGTAACCCTAACCTTAATCCTAATCCTCCTTCTCAGGTATACCTTCTAGCCACGACCACAAGGTGGGCACTTCTCTAAGACAGAAAACAAACACTTTTGAAGTGGAACAAGGTTCAAAATAAGTGATTCTGTAAAATTATGTACTTGGATGAAAGTTAAGAATATTAATGCTACTTTTAAGTGAAACGAACCCATACCGGGTAAGTAGAGAAAATTCTACTTGACTGCGGCTGAGATTTGAACCCGCGACCTTTGGTTTACTAGTCCGACGCTCTACCAACTGAGCTACAAAGTCCAAGCTGGGACCAGGCCGTGGAATGATGGTATGTTTCTGTTTGATATTTCGTCTAATGTCACTTAACATTAGAAGCATTATATATTTGCCGATGTGGAGGAAACTAGTTAGTTTCGAAATATCAAACAGAAACATACCATCATATCACGGCCTACTCCGGGCTTGACCTTGTAGCTTAGTTGGTAGAGCGTCAGACTTGTAAACCGAAGGTCGCGGGTTCGAATCCCAGCCGCGGTCAAGTAGAATTTTCTCTACTTACTCGGTATGGGTTAGCTTCACTTGGAAGTAGCATTAATATTCTCAACATTCAAAATACATCCCAAGCAATGGCTGATCAATAGATTCGGATGATGAAATTTGATCATGTCACGATAACCAAGACAACTTGACGTTTGTTTAACTACCCGACATATATTCACATTGAAAGGCTTTCGCTCGCAACTTCAGTACATTCCTCTCGCGGCAGAGAGGTGTCCGTCTTAGGGGAACTTCACTGTATCTCCTCTGCAAAGTTTTGGCTGTTCCCCAACCCTTTTGGGTTTTAAAAAATCACTCATTACTACAGTACTACACAGCATTCTACTTCTGTATCACTGTTTTAAATTCCTAAAACTTTTACATACGAAGACAATAGGAATACCACCGGTTAGTTGCTTACAGAACAAGCTAAGTACATCCATAGTTTGTACTTGCCGTCAACACCAGTACCCAAGCCAATACTGAGTGAAGGTCCAGAGCAATGGATGTTTTACAAACACTGTATTTAGACCCCTTTATTTTCTTCACCCTCAACAAACTCTGACGGGAGTGATTTGGTGCTTGACCCATCTACTTGCCTACAAAAGTTCTGCTTGTTCCCATATACTGTGCCTCACGAGAGTTTATACCCCCAGATATCTCATAATGATGGTTCTCAAGCACACAAATAAGCTGTACATGTAAATGGTAAACTACACTAATTGACAAATTTGGTTTGATTGCTGGAATTCAAAATGTTTCCTGGTGATCACATGAAAAATGAACTTGATCAATTTAACCTCCCCAAAATGTTGTATACTAATGTATGAACATGGTAGGCAATTTGGAAGAGAGATCTGGATTATCGTTTTCTTTGAGTATGCTGATTAGGCAGGGCAGAGAATAACCACTTGTAGAGTGTATATCCATTTTGTTCCAACAAATAATTTGTCTATGATTTTAGGCAAAAAAATTTACACTGTAAGTGAACTACAGCAGCAACACATGCTTTAAAAATCATATTTTGATCGTGATGAAAAGATTTTCTGTCACAAGCATGGAATGGTTATATGCATTACAGAACTTCTGGTTACTTCAAAAAAAACTGTCTATGGTACATGCAATATGGGTAACTTGGAACAATGCAAACTCAAGGAGGGGGTCACGAAATCTTTCTTCTAGTACTATTTCATAATACACATAACAGATAAATGGTTGATGCCTCCAAAATGTATGCACTATGATGAAGGGCATTCATTTGAAACATCAGCACATAATTATCTGTCTGTCATGCAGGCTTTTTAAACTAAAAAAAAATAAAAACAAAACAAAAAAAGAAACAACTCAGAAAAAACCATATACAAAGCTGCTGGCATGTAATGCTAAAAAAGCTGGAACTCCAGCAAAAATCTGGCCTCCAGGGCTCTGCTGTTCTGCTATACATCCTTTCATTCTCCTTGTAAATGGCTGTATGATTATTAAATTCAAGCAATTGGTAAGGGACTGATAACAACAAAATCTTGCCACAAAAAACCACTAATTCCCTTCAAAATTTGTCTTAAAGTGTTTCCCAAACACCACTTCAGAGTAGCAGCCTGCTCCATCCACCCTTAAGAACATTTGCGCACCACTATGCCATAAATCAATCACAGTAAATTCCTAGAGTGATGCTGTCCCCTAACAACTGCTTGTTAATAACAAAAAAGCCACATGACAAATTCCTGTCAAAGATCATCTTACAGCATATCCCAACAGCAACTTCAGAATAGCAGCCTGCCATGCCCAACCTTAAGGAAGCTTGTGTATTGCCATGCCAGAAATTAATCAGTAAATTCTTAACATCATGCTGTCCCCTAAAATGTGTGCTTGTCAATGACCTCCAGCATTATTTTTGCTCCATGAAGTCATTCAAGAGTTTTTGACTAGTCTTAAAAGTGTCCTTGACTTGGACATGAGATTCTTTTGTCTACATTAAGTAGGGTACCCTTTTCAAATCTTGGGGAAAAGCTGCCTTGTTATAGGATTTTACTGCTGGTACAGAGCCCATGTAGAGCCAATTCGTATTATAACATTCCTCTCATAACAACTCTTCTGACTAGTTGTTAATATATGTAATAAACTTCCTGATTTTAGCCATATAATTTCAAATTATAACCAGTTATGAATGGTCTAAGGTTTTGGGCTTATGGTAGGGAGAAACATTTTTGAAATGTCAAATCAGAACTTGTATGGCTATTTGCTCTTATCTTATGTTTAATATAACTGCCAAACACAAGTTATAAAACAAACAGTTGGGCTTTAGGTTACTTGTCCACATTATGAATGAATCCAAGAACTAGGAAGAGTATTGCAAAAGCTGGCACAACTCTTTGTCACCATGTATTCTTTCATATTCCTATAATCACTTGAGCATTGACTGGGCATTAAACTGCATAAATCATTTGTTGAAGAGAGCTTGGAAATTGGCAAACTAAATCCTGAACCAAAACCACATATGATTGCAAGCTTCATGGTTACTGAACAATGAAGCATAACCTTGGCAATACGAAGTTGATACCTTACAGCAGTTTCTCTCACTAAGGGTGGTACCACTCCCATTAGATGTTCAGACATGTCATATAATGGGAAAAGCACAGTAACAGAAAGGGGGAGTTAGGATGCAAATGGTGAGCATTCATCAGTCATTTACCACCAAAGCATTTTTAAGAGCCTGGTTATCATTCAGTGTTAAAATCTAACACTGTCTAACTGGGTAATACTAAACTGAATAACTATATATTACAATTGTTCAGTTCTGCATTCTCTGGCATTCAGCACTGGCACTAGCACAGAACTGGAACTGACTATGCTTAGTAGGGGGTGGCAAGATGTTTCAGTATGAGGCAGGTGGGCATTCATGTAAAAAAGGCTGAAACTATTGCCTTAAAATCATATAACTGGCAGTGTCCACTATATAGTATGTGAACTATTTGGGTTATTACAACAAGTTTGCTGTGAATCTTGTGATGTACACATGGGCTATGTTAGCATGGGCCAAGCTAATTGTTTATGAATTTGTAAAACAATTAAGTTGATCAATGACTATAAACCTGAAGTTTACTGTTTTCTCCAGTATCTTATCGCCAGTCACGTTGGAAGCCAGGTATTGAAATTGCCCCGGTAAATTTGTAAATCATTAATTATTAAAAAATCTTATTTGACTCACTTCGAGAATGCCCTTTCCTGATGCAACAACTTCTTCAAAGCTACAGGTATATAAGAACACACAAGTAATATATGAGTATTGAAAAACCTTAAGTAGCTTTCATATTATAGTTTGTCAGGGCTTGGTTTGAAACATAAAATTCTATATAAAGTATTCTTTGTTCTCATATCATTTTTCTTGAACTTTTTTCGCGACCTACCTTTCCAGTTCTTCATCTGATAAGAAGTTCTGTGCATGAATACTATCACAAAACCACTCAAGGAAAGCCAAAATTGCTTCATGTTCAAACATCCAATCGAAGCTTTCGGCGAACAAATTGCCATTATAACCGATCCTTTTCAAGGCATCAACGAACCTTATTCCACTCATACTCCTAACAGCAATGTACCACCAACTTTCGCATTTTTTCGCCCAGAAAAATTGTTACAAGGTACGACCGACCTGTTATTCACCAGGCATTTCGAAATACACAAGTTCTCCCGCTCACCCATTCAGCCTATGCAGCCAGGCCTTGATCGCTCAGAGTTGTCGCAGAATAATACCAGAAGTCCCACTCAGCGTCGGTACCTCTGATGTACATGTCCTCGCGCATGCTGTCTCACGCACACAGGAAGTTGAACGGCCGCCATGTTCATGGAGGGTATAACGGAGTCATTTTCAGAAGGAAACAATATGGAGTAGTTCAGTTTGAAGGGATCTGGATAAATTTTGGACGTCGAATGGCGATTCTACGACCGAGGCTGGTTAAAGCAAAGGTAAACTGACTGTTTTTGTTAAAAAATTCCGACTACTTCGCTAAAACTGATCACAATTAGGCAGTTTAACAATCCTTGTCTCTCGGTGATTCACCACATTAATAGTCCGTCCAGTAATCTGACATTTATTCAAATAACTTGAACTACATTTACACTACATTTTTACAGTCACACTAAAATTTCTATCGACCAGTATAGTTTTTAAAAGTTACCTAACAGCCGTTGTTATATGTGTTAAACGTTTCACTTGAAACGATTAAAACTCGCTGGATCTGTGCATACACTGCATTATATTATTAGGAGCTAGGAAATATTTGAAGCTACAGTTAATCAGTTAAAGAACATCTATCTATAGAACTATGTATTCCTTTCAGTAAAGATTTAATCACCTTTTAATATCTTAAAAGAGTTTCGGGAGAAGTAACCAACCTCACAATTAATAGGCCATGACCACAAGAGCAGAAGTTGCTATCAGCTGACTTTTCTTACTACAGCCCAAATCTACAAACCCAATGACCTCATCTTTGGAAATATCATAAAATATGTTAGTTTTTAAAGATGTCTCATCCATACAAAGTGAGCATATCTTGCCAGTGTCACTCATGACTTCCACCTTATTTTCAATCACATTCATTGCAGCTTCTGTAAGCCCTGGTGATCTAGGTAACACAGAAACCCACCTGAGAAGACTAGTCTTTGAAGGCAAATAGAATAACTCTGAGACCAGCCTGTATGCCTTTCCACTAATGTGATGCAGTGACAGAGCAAAAGCTTTCATTTCTGGGCTGTATCTCTTACCTCCACGTTTCTTGGCATGTAATTTTAATTGCATTTCTACAAAATTAACTATTCTCTCAGGTAATAGATTCCTTAAGGCAGAAATAGCACTTTCTTTACTTATTTTGTTGCATTTTTTCTTCTTTATGGCTTATCACAGTTGTGACAACTGTTTTCGCTGTCTTGCAATTAAAAGCTGCATCTTCTTCATGGGAGATCCTTGCAATATACTTGGACTGGTCTGGCATGATTTATTGTTTTGCCCTGTTGACTCAGAGTTACCTGAAAGAAAATTAAGAATGTTTTTAATAACTGCTTCAAATCATTTACATATTTTCTCAGTAAGAATTTGACTAAATTGACTTAAATATATGACAGTTTATACCAGCTTGGTCATCGTTTGGCTGGGCTGCATTTGGCTCCATGTCTTCATTGAATGAAGGAGATGTAGCACAGTCTTTAGGTGAAATGAAAACACAGGAAAATTACATATTTGTAGCATGTCTGCCATTTCTATCAAATGTATGGGATGCAGTGGATGGGTACACAAGCGATGCTCAGGTGTGAAGGGCTATCTGGTTAGAACTGAGGATACGTTTGTGTGCAAGACGTGTGAAAGAGAAGGTGATGAAGAGGATAGGAATGTGGAGGAGAGCTTGGATCTGGGAAATGGGGTTCACTTAGAGAATGTTGGAAAGTTTTGTTACCTGGGTGATATGCTGAATGGGGGAGGAAGAGCGAATTCTACATCCATGGCAAGGGCACATTGTGCGTGAAGCAAGTTTATAAGAAAAAACATGCTTTCAAAGAGAAATCAATACCAACACCTGAAGAACTGGTTGGCATGTTTTTTGCTTTGACAGATCCTGATCCCGATATAAGCAATAACTACGCTGTTTTGCCATATATGAAAGGTTTAACTGAACCACTCACTAGAATTCTTAAGAGATACGACATTCGACTCACGAACAAACTGCTACGGACACTTGAGTAAGAATTTCCATCACCTAAAGACAGACCTTCTCCCGAAAAACAAACTAACGTCGTCTACAAAATCAACTGTATGGATTATTCATGGTGTTACATTGGAGAAACAGGGAGATGTTTTGAAATCGAAAAAAGGAATACATGAGGAACACAAAACTATGTATGACTGGTTCAAACATTGCCAACCATGCCTGGACCCATGGCCACAGAATCGACTTTGACAACGGACATATAATTGATAAAGGAAAATATCGACAAAGAAAAACTTTGGAGTCATGGCACACAGCAAAAACAACCAATGCCGACAACAATTCAAGAAGACTGCCAGAACAATATTCCATCCTACTTCACAGGTGATGCTGCTAACCATAACATTAAAATTCTTATCATTTAACACCACTTCATTATTGATACATGCCCACATTTCATCAACTCTATTTTTACCTCACATAATAGCGCCCATCTTCAATTTCATCATTGTTAATTTACCTGTCGAAGATTGCAAACTGGCAATCAAAAGATCGTATTAATAAAATATTTTGGTCAGAGAACACTTTAGTTGTTATCATGAAGAATCCTGACAGCACATCTTCAATGGTAGCTTTTTGTCTTATAATAAGTTACAGTAAAAAATAAGAAATTGAAAAGAAAAAAATAATAACAGGATTTGGTTTTTGAGAAGTATACAATGTTTTATTAAAATTTACAATCCCTACCAGTAATTTCAATGTATGTTTAATAGTGGGTGGCAATGATCCTTTAACAATGCTGTCCATTATTGAAATTCAGCAAAACTACTTATTCAGGTTTCCTAGGCTTTGCCATTGTATTATAATACAATTTAAATTTTAGAAATAATTTATATTATAAATATAACAACCATATTGCTCGTATAAATCATTTTTGCCTTTATGAAGTGTCCCTAAAAGGCACTTTCATGTTCTAAATGTTTCCTTCTACAGTTTGAATTCTCATCAGAAAATACTCCTCTGTGTGCTTGTATCAGACTGGGTTGATCTGAATGACCTTGAAGTTGAAATAGGAATGTAAATAAACCATAAGCAGTCAAAGAATATTCTGACCAACACTACAATTCTCCAAATGAAATCCAGCCTTGGCTTCCATATTGACTGGTACATTGTAAGTTTGAAACAGACACAATGAAACAGGACCTTCGTCATCTGAGACCGTGTCACTATACAAAGGAAAAGTTTCAAAAAAACAGCCCATAAAAAACTTTATATTCTGAATTTTCCTAGTATCAATATTAAACAGGGTTCGTACGGATGAAAGATCACAAAATTCCAGGAGTTATCCAGGGTAGCAACGCTACTTTTCCAGGATCCAACCCCTAGTTTTCTTCTTTGGCATGAAGGGCAAGAATGTACTCTTCCTTATGACAACAGTACAATATCATTTTGTTGGTTTCAGTATAAGAATTAAGCAATAATGAATTCACGACTCGATTCAATTTGGATTCGACAGAAAAGCAAGGACGAAAGCTAACAAATCTATTTTGCGTATGAAAAAGAGAACTTTTGTGAATGTACGCATTGGCAGCTCTGGATTATCCAGTTTCAAGTTCTTCACAAAATTCCAGGAGGATTCCAGGAGAATAACAGGAGCACCCAAAAAAAATGTTTTTTCAGGAGTTTTCCTGGGCCCTGGAAAGAACCGTATTAAAGACTGAAAGCGACTGAGGTGCCGGTGAACACAAGTTAAATTCTACTCGAAAAAATCGTTTATACATTACCAAACGTATAAAAAAATAATCTCTTACCACCTCTTCAATAGATTCAGAAATGTAATGAAAATCGTCCTCATACTTTTCCAAATACAGCAGTTTTAGTGAGTCAACTTTGGTTTTTGCCATATTGTTTCTAGTTGAAATGTGCTGAGTATACCCTCCAAGAACATGGCGGATGCGGACATGCGCAATCGAAAACGTGGGACAAATTTCCTCGCGAGTGGGACTTCTGGTTAATTGTTTATTCTGTGAACAAGCTGACCAGAAGTCTCACTCGGGCGTGCAATGTCCTCGTTTTCCAGTGCGCATGTCTGGGATCCGCCATGTTGGCGGCCAGATAACTCCAGCCAGGCAACAAGGAACATAATGCCGAAAAACCAACTTGGATCACTAAAACGGCCTTACCTGGAAAAGTATTTGGACGATTTCCGTTTTACTTTGATATGTCCCAGAGGAAAGGTTAGAGATCAATTTTATCATAATTAAAAGGCCTATAAAGAAATTTTCTGTGACATATTCATTTATTTAGGAGTGGTCATTTGTTCGCTTACTTGTTTACTCGTATTTCACACTCGAAATTGGCTTGCAGCACACTCGTGCCCTAATTAATTTCAGTTTTTACGTGTTCATTGTTGCTATATTTTCGTGCTGATACCAAATCTAGTTGTTGATTGCGTGTCACCTTGGTTTTGGTTCTTAAATAATTTCAAAATCAAAGAAAGATATGCTTTGAGCCTTTGTACATATACGATTTTGTATTCCTTGCCTAAAGACAGACAAAAATGTTCCTCAAAATGTTTGCCGCTCCGCAGACTTCAATGCACATTTAAACTTCACAATTGATTTGTGGAAGGAGTAATTTTTAGGTTGAACTTTAAATGTGAAAGCGACTAATTGAGATAGCATTTTACATGTAATACCTTGGCTCATCCTTGTCTTGAACCAATTTGAACGTCTAACTGGTACTTATGTTTTGTCTTCACTTCAACCGAGGATTACAAATAGAATTATTCAGAAAAAACGTATGGCATTTGTAATGTTCTTGTTCGCTCCCAAAAACGCAACTGCTTCGTTTATTACCCTCTAGTCACGTGTCTAGTTGTATCACGTGGTTTTATGTAATAACAGGATACTACATCCCTCCCCTACTGGGATTTAAAACTACACGCAATGAGTGCAATAACTTGAGGTGTCAAAACAAAACTAATAACGTAACCAAATAACAGTCAAGATCCACTAGTGACAGTGGTCTGTCGTAAAGTGCGTACATTATGGTTAAAGCCAAAGAAATACGATTGAATTCCCATCCACAAATGTGATAGATAAGTTCGGTAGCATCAAACACCATCCATTAGGCGCCTTGGTGGTCTTCGGATGCGCTGGGGGTAACGTCTAGGTTCCTTCACAGATGGAAGCTGCGCTTGTTCGCCATGCGCATTGTCATCACATCCATCATCAGCGTCATCGAAGTAGTCGTACTCATCGTCTATGGTGTTGACTTCCATAGGCTGGTTTATCTTTCCAAGTTTTTTGAAGAATGAGGAGTTTCTGGTCAAGGTCTTGTCTCCTCGCCTGGCAGTTACCATCGAACCCTTACAACCAACAACTTAGTATGGCTTTGGTTCGTATGTGGTCTGAGATTTGCTGTGCGATTTGTCGCGCTTTTCAATGACTGTATCACCAGGCTTAATGTTGGAAGGCTTGACATACGCCTTTTTGTCGGCGTACGTCTTCATCTTTGTTTTCGATTGCTGGTCAGTCCTCTGGATATTTGCTGGATCTCGTGAAGTGATTGGTACTTCTGGTAGCTTTGTACGTAGTTGGCGATTGAAGAAAGCGGTCGCAGGGGCCTTGCCTGTGGAGCAGTGTGGTGTAGCTCTAAAGTTCGTCAAGAATCTAGTTAACTCTTCCCGCCATGGTTTCTGTTCGGTGAGTGCAATCTTCACAATCTTTTTGACTGTCCGCATGAAACGCTCTACCTCACCGTTGGCTTTTGGCCAATGCGGGGTAATATTTCTGTGGGTGAATCCCAGATTTGCAGAAAAGGTTGCGAATGCATTAGAGTTGAATGGAGGACCATTGTCGGTTTTCGCAATTTCTGGAATACCAAACTCTGAGAAAATCTTCTGGAGCTTTGGAATTACCGTTTAGGCTGCCAGCGAACGAAGTATTTCGACAATTGGATAACGGGAGTAATCGTCGGAGAGTACTAAAAGGTAGTCACCTGTTGATAGTTTCGCGAAGTCAATGCTGATCTCCTGCCACACTCGATCAGGCAAGGGGGACATTTGCAGAGGCTCACGTGATGTCTCCGGTGTAGCTATTTGACACGCGAGGCAGGACTTCACGCGTTCTTCTACTAGTTGGTTGATTCTCGGAAACCATGCTTTTTCTGTCAATAATGCCTTGGTCTTCGTAATCCCTTGGTGACCTTCGTGGGCCAGGTCTACGACACGATGCTGTAGCTCCTTTGGGACCACCACTTTCGTTCCTCGAATGATGACCTGCGTTGTTGTCACAATGGCCAGCTCCTCTTTGAGGCGTTCGTATGTACGAAAGGCAGCGGGGTCAATCTTGGGATACTTGGCTGATTCGTGCCACTTGCCTGTTTGCAATGCCTCCATAACTGCTTGAAGAGTCGGGTCACGCACTGTGGCTTCTGCGATAGTGTTGAGAGTGAGTGCAGTCGGAGCTGAAGTGGTGGCAATGTAGTTGATGTATTCTTCAGCGATCTTTTCCTGTCTGCTAACGAGTTGTGTGTGCCTCAATGGGTGCCTCGACATGTAGTCGGCAGGGTTTCCTTCGCCTTTTCTGTAGTGCACAGTTATCTGGTAGGGCTGTAGTCGGAGTGCCCATCTCTCAATGCGTACTGGTGGCTTCGAGTTCGCGTTTCCGTAAATGGCTAAAAGAGGCTTGTGATCCGTGTAGATATCTACGAGTTTGCCGTACACGTAGAGGTGGAAGTGTTCACACGCCCATACAATTGCAAGAGCCACGCGTTCTGTTTGGCTATAGCGCTGTTCCGTGCTGGTTAGAGAGCGGCTGGCATAGGCAATAACATTCCTCTCTCCTGTCATGGGATCAGCTTGTGCCAGAATGGCACCCAAACCGACGGGGCTTGCATCGACGCAGAGTTCAGTCGTTTTGGCAGGGTCAAAGTACCCCGTGACCGGTGCATTGGCTAAGGCATGTTTAAGCTGGGCCAAAGAATTGTCGTGCTTGTTGATCCACTCCCAGGTGTGATTCTTGTGGGTGAGCGCTCGCAGCGGTTGGGTTATTGGCAGTTTGATGTTTAGAAGGTTGATATCAGAAGGTTGCGGGTTCGATCCCCGTCTGGGGCTCAGATATCATTTTCTGAGTATCGAGCTTGAAGATCGTTCATCTACTTCGGTTGGGTTATTGTTGCATATCCCTCGATGAATCGGGAACAGTAGTTGGTCATGCCTAGCAGGCTACGGACCTCTGTAACTGATGTTGGAGCTTTAAGATCTAAGATGGCCTTAACTTTCGTTGGGTCGGGGGCCATGCGCCTTCGCCAAAAACATACTCCAGGAATTCAAGCTTTTTTTTGCTGTACTCACACTTGAGTGGGTTCAACGTCAGACCTCTGTCCTGAAGTCGCTGGAATACTTCTTCAAGTGCGTGGTTGTGCTCGTCTTGGTTCTTGCCGAAGACAAGTATATCGTCGCTGATATTGACTGCGCCTTTGATGCCTTCAATGGTCTCCCGAATGGCGTTTTGGAAGACTTCTGCTGCGCTGGATATGCCGAAGTTGAGACGCTTGTAGCGCATGAGGCCAAGATGAGTGCTAAAAGTGGTTATATGCCTCGACTCCGGTGCCAGCTCCAGCTGGTTGTAACCTTGATTAAGGTCAAGCTTACTGAAGACGGTCGCGCCGTTTAAGTCGCCGACTATTTCTTTGATTGTCGGTGTGATGTGATGTTCACGCATGATGGCTGCGTTGGCGCGACGCATGTCAACACATACACGTATTCTCCCTGGTGATTTCGGCTTCGGCGCCACAACAATGGGTGACACCCAAGGGGTAGGTCCTTCAACTCGCTCCACGGCACCGAGTGTCTCATCCTTACTTAGCTGCTCTTCAAGTTGTTTTCCCACATGGAATGGCACACGTCTGTGTGGTTGGGCAACTTGTGGTACACCTTCATCGATATGGAGATGAACTTGGTAATTTTTTAGTTTGCCGAGTCCTTGGAATAAGTCCCGATACTTGGTAGTCAGCTGATCTACAGTGAGGACCCGTTGATGTTTTATGGGCTTCACTACTTTGAGGAGTTCCAAATCGGTAGACGTACGCCAGCTTAGTAGAGATCCACCTGTCCCTTTCACCACATAGAATATTTCAGTACTGTTGGTCGTGTCGGATGTAATTGGAGCTGTGAATCTGCCTAGGACAGGTAGGGGCGTCTCTGTCTGGTAAGGGTAGATTTTAATGCGTGTTTTCTGCAAACGCGGTCGCGTAGAAAGCCGGTTGTAGTCTTGCTCATCGAGAATGTTTATGCTTGAGCCTGAGTCTGTCATTATGGTCAGCGGTGTTCCTGCGATGTTGACATCAAACGTTGGCTGTTTTCTGCAATCGGAGTTCACGTTGTTCACGTTGATGCTGAATAATCCATGTTCATCACTGTCTTCAGTTCGTCCTCGCTCAAAATACGAACTTCTTGTCGTGGGGGTTTGTGTGATAACGGACCTCGCTTGGTTTGTTTGGTGGCAGGTGGTTTTTGTGGACGACGTCTTCCTTGGAGACATACAGATTGATAATGGTTGAGCTTTCCGCACGATCTGCATTCCTTTCCGTGGGCTGGACAAGCAGTTTTTCCTCCTGCGTGAGGGTAGTTACCTCCGCAGTTTCGGCATTTTACATTGGGAGTCGTACGAGGGGGTGGTTTATTTTTTGTTTTGTCCCGCGAGTCGCGTCGCGTGTTGTTGTTCGGGTTGTTCCAGAGACTTCCGGCTGTCAGGCGGTTGGCACTCGGGTCGTTGTTTCTCCAGGCTTGCTGCTTGAGTATCGGCCAACTCCATTGCCTTGCCAATATCAAGAAGTTTCGCGAGAGTGATAGTTGGGTCAGCGAGAGCTTTTCGTCGAAGCCTTTGTGATCGGCCGTGTTGGACAATTTGAGACGTGATTTCTCGATCGACGTTGGCAAATTCGCAGGTGAGTGATAGCTGTTTGAGTCGTGTGTAATAGGTCATAAGAGATTCACCAGGTGCTTGTTTGGCGGTGCGAAATTTATACTCTTCGAACACAGGATTCTGCTTCGGCGTGAAGTAGTCCGACAACGCTTTAATTGTGACGTCTAGATCAGTTTCTCCTGTTGGTTCGCTGATTGTTAGTGTTTCGAAAATGTCGTTGACCTCTGCACCGGCATAATGTAATAGGAGGGCCTTTTGACGTTTGGGTTCAGTGATGTTTGTTGCGGTGAGCAAGTTTCGAAAGCGAGAGATGTATTTCTTGAATCTGACGCCTGGTGCGCCCAGATCGACGTTAGGATCAAAGGACGGGAATGTTGGTAGGACTGCTGCCATTGCTTGCAATTGTGAATGTTATGTGAAACGTTTCGTTTGCCTTTGTGCTTGTTTCTCCCGCCACGTGTGGACAACGAGCGTTAAGGCTTTCGCATAGCTAAATGTCACTTAAGATGAATACAGATAATTTGGAACGTACTGACATTTGTGTCGTCAAAACCTTGTTTCAGTGGGTTGTTTTGCATCCTCGTTGCCATTGTAATGTTCTTGTTCACTCCCAAAAATGCAACTACCTCGTTTATTACCCTCTAGTCACGTGTCTAGTTGTATCACGTGGCTTTATGTAATAACATAGGATACTACAGCATTGATTTGTTTTTATTGTAATTTTTAGTTGATAAATCTGGTCTGGCGTTTATAACCTCTCCATGAGGAGGCTGCTTGAAAGAAGCAAGGTTTATGCATTGAAGAAAGGGATGACAATACAAATTACGTATTGCAATATTTAGTAAAAAAGTCGTCACAGTTCTTTAAACATGAAATTCAATGATTGTGGTAGTCTATGTTGATTTTCAGTAGATTGTAACAAACTTGAACATGAATTATTGGTAATGATCCACTGCATGCTTCCCAATGTGATTCCAATAATCCTTAAAAATATCTAGTGTGGCATGGCAGAGACTTAAATGATTTCAATGTTGTATGGAAATTGTTAACTTAGATAGTTATCCACTTCTTTCTCACTGCTGTGCATGCAAAACATGTTATATTCAGGATCTGAATCAGTATAAGAAAAATTAATTTGAAAGTGGCCTATCAGCTTTTCATGTGAGGCTATCCTATGAGTTTGTTTTCACATCTTTTTGTGATTATGCCTTCGAGTAGATTTATATGTAAAATTCTACAAAAATAAAGCTGTACAGTAAAAATGAATGAAGAACTGGGCTGCTCATTAGAATAATGAAAAAATGACCCACCGTACTGTAGCTACAAATCCTGGATGTACAATATTTCTGCAGCAGTTTCTGCACAGAAATAACTGCTCACTTCACTAAACATTGACACTTTCTTCTCTTGATTGACCGATCATGCCACAATCGGAAATTACCGATTACCGATTGTTCCAAGTCATAATCGGTCCGATTCCGATTCCGATTGTCAAAACGAGTCCAATGACGTCATTTATTCTGCACGCAAACCTGGCGTAAACAACTTTAAATGGTTTCCTTGGCCAAAAACTTGTAAGAAAACACAATTTCTTCACATGGTAAAATAATTTTTAACCCACTGCTAAGTTAGTAGCTTTGCATAAGAGACTTGCGCACGCTTCAACTTGTTAGTAGGAGAAATAGAAAAATACTTTTAACAGGTTTTTATTTTTTTTTAAAAAAGTAATTTTCCGGCCAGACTCGCTGACGCCTTGTCATCTGGCGCGACACTAGCAATCAATAACAACAGCACAGCTAGAGCATTCAGTGTTCCAGTGCTAGCCGACGTGCAACTTGCAGACGTTTTGAAAAGACTTGGATAAAGCAAACAACAAATCTTTATTTCCGGTTGTGTTGTGCAGTGAAGGAAATATTTCCTACTCACACAATAGTGTCTTAAATACCAATTTGTATTTATTTAAAAGAAAGCCATTCATCTAGAAATCTGTCGAAGAAGTTTCAGTAGACATCTGAAGGTTGCTCAAGCCGAACTGACGATCAGCATCCGGTTATTTTTGTAATTTTATCTATTTCACATTGCATTATAAGATTGTGTAAGTGACAAACTGGTGATAGACAAATACACGCGCGCATCTCGCTGCTGACCGTAGAAGAAACTGATGAAAACGATGCCAATTTGGCAACCTATGAAGAGTTGTTTTATTTCCATATTAATCGGTTATAATCGGGAAATACAGGAACTTTAACCGATTCCGATTGTCTACCGATAACGCAATAATCGGTCCGATTCCGATTATCGGTCAATCACTACTTTCTTCTTCATAAGAAAGGACAGGCACAAGAACTCAGGCAGGACATCATTGGTAACAAGTGCTACATGTAATTAACATAATGAAGGGAAAATTTACATATTAAAGGAAAAATTTAAAGGAAGAGATTCAGATTAGTTCACTGTAACCACAGTATATAGTTTCTTAAATAAGCTTTTTTGTTTAACAAAATATAAAACAATAATTAAACTTTGCAGATGGAAGAAAACCTCCTGCTCCAATTTGGAAAAGACCATTCCTACTTGGCAACGATTTCTTTCCAATGTCAAATCCCTCTTATCAAACCTAGTGATAAAAGAGAAAAATGTCAGCACAAACATGACCAACATCCATCTCTGGCCATTGAATGCAGTAATATTTCATTTGCAGTTGCACTGCTTGCAAAGTATTCCAGCCCTGATGCTAACGAATACATAGATTACGGACATAAATGTAAGTTTATGCGCACAGGATATAAGGTACAATTTTTTCAGGGCATAAATTAAGACAAGCAATTTGGGAGCATGTTCAGAAAAGCCTTCGTAGTTGCACCATTGCTAGACAGACAATCATGAGAACATTTTAAATAGAACTGAGAAGTGTTTTTGTTTATTATGAAAAAGCTGCTTGGAAATTTAGGAATACAAAGGACATAAGCCTTTGCACTGAATCAAAACATATTATTAAGGAATTAAAGCAGTCTTATGATTAAGGAAAAGAGTTTACCCCATCACAGTTGTTATAAATGTGAAACCTCCTGTCGACATTTCATCGTTAACTGCGAAAATAATCAAGCAAACGTCGCTCGTCCGACGAGTATCATTTAAGTGGCTGACGCGGTGATCTGTGAAAGATAATGAATAATTATCCGTTTTCTATTCAGTAAATTACCTTAAAAGTACAATGATATTGCTAGGATACCTTTCTTCCAGATGTGTCAGCCGTAAGACGAAAATCGGCCGCAAAACGTTTGAGATACAGCAGTTCAAATGATCCGAACCCGCTTTTCGCCATTATTTTTGTTGTTGACCTGTCAGCAGTTATCTGGTTGCCAACATGGCGGCCAAGATGCGCGACACGACATGCGCGAGGCTAAAAACTTCAAAGGTTCCTACGCGAGTGAGACTGTTGGTCAGCTTCTTATTCTGTGGTTATGACTCCCAATATAGAATTCTTAATCTACGTCCTTGTACTTTTATGTGGTTGCCTTACTTCTTACTTTTGTTTAAATTCTTTTGAATTACGAACACGAAAACGAGGCTCAAAACCTAATTTAAACTGTTGGCAAATTTTGCTCATGTTGATGTTCTATAATCAAGTCTATCTCACTGACACGAAGTGGCGTAGCCAATGGGGGATCAGAGGGGGAAGTTTGCCCTCCCAGGAAGGATGAAAAGGTGCAAAATGAGGATGAAATTGAGAAGGAACGGGACGAAAAGGAGTACCTCGAGGAAATGTGCTGGGAGGAAAAAAAGATCCAGGGATAAGTACGATAATTCTCTCGCCCACCGTGTTAAGCGCGGTGCGCGGGTACTAATCTCGACGTGTGTGGAGTACTTTTACACGCGTGGTGACTAGGTAGAAAAATTTTCGTAATTTTTGGATAATATATATATATCAACGGCGTATATAACAATTTGTGGAGAGGGGGCGAGGTTTGAACAATTTCCGACAAGAGTTAGCCTAAATTGGGTTAACTGAACAAACGGCAAATGCATTTTTAGTAGTCATATAGAGTTGAGAATTAGTAACAGCAGTCTAGCCTCGGCTGTAGTACGCGGACACAGCGGCGCCAGCCAACTAGCATTGACTAGCTTCTTTTCAGCACACGAAATGTTACCAACAATTTTTTAGGCTATTTTGATTACACGATTTTCGTATGTTTGTACTACCGCATTTGCAATTGACTGTGCACTGTGCGTTAACGTGTTGTTCCAAAATTAAAACGTTGAAGTTTATTGGACGAAACTTTGACGTTGCTATGGACGGACTTCACGTTATTAGGCGCCTGTCAACACGAACCGCGAGGAATGAATTTTCTCCCGCTAATTTGTAGGCAGACAGTTGCTATATTTCGAAAGAAAATGTTCGGTTTTCTTACACTCGGTTTAGGTTAAAGATGTTTAAATCTGTTTCAAATTTTCAATTACCGCAGTATTGTGTCATTTCTATGATCTACAAATGTCCAATTTTTGACGTTTCTTGTCCTGAAGGTTTTTTAACTTCTCAGCAAACGAAATACAGTAAGGTATCCTCCCTCAAATTTTCCGACAAGCTCTAAATTTTCCGACAGAAATGTCAGGGGGGCGTCGCCCCCTCTGCCCCCCTATATATACGCTCTGATATATATATATATATATATATATATATTGGTTTCCCAACACCATTTATCCCTAAGGGAGACTTCTTGGTTCAAATATTATCGCCTAGACTTTACTGGTGTTTAATGGCAAAGTAGAATGCAAATTCTGGTTCATTAGGACGATAGCTTTTGAATATTCTGTAGTACTTATCCGGATTGCGTTCATGGTGAATTGTTCAAGAAGTGGGATAAAACGCTCAGCGTCCTGAAGAGTTGTCCTGGGCATGACAGTCTTCTGATCCTTTCTCCGCTTTCCACACAAGCATTTCATTGCCTTTTTCGGGATCGCTTTCTCTGTGAAATGTCGCTCCACTGAAGACATTGGAATCTATTTATCTTTTGTAAACAAGAATGCAAGACAAACAGCCACCAGTAAACACGCTGAAAAGTTACTTATCTCTGTAGATCATACTATCCTTCGTTGAAAATGTTGTCCGCTTCAGTCTTTCTCACTTCTTGGGTGGTTTGGTGATGATTACCTTTACCGTGATAGACTAGTAACGCTTTGATCAGGATTTTAACACCTCTCAAAAAACGATTTTCTTGTTTAATCTCTGTATCCAAACCAATTGCTTCCCACAGATATGGAAAACAGCTAAAGTTATCCCTTTTTACTAAGGCAGGAATAAATCAAATCTAGATTACTACCGTCCAATATCAATCTTGCCTGTCTTATCTAAAATCATTGAGCGACACGTTCACAACTATTTGATGAAGGAATTCCAGACAAATCATTTATTTCATCATCATCAATCCGGCTTCAGGAAAGGGTACTTAACTGAAATGGCGCTTATCAAAATTATTGACCAATTATTTTTGGATCTTGATAAGAATAAAGTCAGTGGAATGCTATTCGGATATTTTAAAAAAAGCTTTTGATATCGTTAATCATAAACTAGTATTGCTCATACTTAGATCTTATGGCTTAAGTGATAGCGCTATAAAGTGGTTCCATTCATGTCTGTCGGCCAGGCATCATTATGTAGCAGTAGGTGGAGTAACATCTCAGACGATTATCAACTGCGGAGTACCTCATGGCTCAGTTTTAGGTCCGTTACTTTTTATTTTGTTTATTAATGATTTACCTGGATCAATTATTAATTTATCGAGTAATATTTTCGCGGATGATACAACGTTAATTAAGTCAAGTCATTACTCAGAAGTAACATCCCTCCCAATGGCGGATCAAGGCAAAGCGAGGTCCTAAGCCAATGTGTCCGACGGGGCGCCATGAATCTATTAAATACATTACAAAATTAGAACAAAATTCGAAATTTGTTGTGTATTGCAAGAACGTCGTAGAACCTACAAGAAATTTACACATACAAGTACCTATCAGTGGCGTAGGAAGATGTTGTTTTATAGGGAGGCACAAAAATTAATAGACTATTGGGGGATCAGGCTTGCGAGCACCGATGGTGCGAGCCGTTTCAGCTAGGGGGTTCGGGACATACTCCTCCGGAATATTTTGAAATTGTAGAGTTTGAGAAAGGCCATTTCCCTCATTTTGGGAGAGACTTTTGACAATTTTAAGGGTTGGAAAATGTTATTGAAAATGTTATCGAATTAAAAATCTATATATATATATACATCAGCATTTAGGAAAGATTTCCCGGAAACGTGATTAAAATTTTCTTAATTCAAGGCGCGGTACCCCCTCACAAGCCGGCTAGCGCTGGGCCCTGGGCCATGGTCTACTTGACCCACTGGTTAATTCGCCACTGATCCGTCCAACACATAATGCAGGATTGTGCCACCAGTTTAAACTCCTGGTCAAATAAGAACCTGATGATCCTTAGTTTTAATAAGACATCTATCCTTGTTAATGGCGAAAGGTTAAAAAAAAATTTTAAAATGAGGCAAGAGTGTGGTGTATAAACCTTTATTTAACTAACTCAACAATACAGTGACAACTCTCTAAGTATCACAGCGCACACACAAAACGAAATTGACATCGTGGCGTGATGTGACGTCACTAGTCTCAGGACTCTACATTCCTCCGCCCTAGCTTCTAACATGTGTTCAATGTCATTCGAGCCAAAATCAGAAAACTAAATAAGTTCTTCGACTTGAATGTGATTATTCGTATCGTTCCGGCGGCTTACGTTCTCTTGCCGGGTAACGTCTTACAAATTCTGGTGTTTCAGTCGATTGAGTTCGTGTTTTTCCACTCTGTGTGACTGTGGTATTACTACGCTGCGGTGACGCACTACGTGCATTATTTCCGAACGGTAACTCTGTCTCAAACGAAGGTGGTATTAGTTCTTCTATTGGTTGACTCTCGCGGGCCAAAAGTTGGTTGTGGTGTCTCCGAACAATATCACCATTTTCCAGTTTGATTCTGGCAGAAACAGGACCAATTTGTTCTATGATAGTTCCGGAGCCCATTTTCGGTTTCCAGAATAATTTCATGCTTGGACTTCGTCTCCTACACTCAAACGTCGTGATCGACTATGTTGATCGTGTAGGATTTTCTGCCTAGTTTGCGCTGCCTCGACTTTCATTGCAGTATTTGGTTTCAAAAGATCTATCTGGGTCCTTAGATTGCGACCCTATCGCAACTGACTTGGTGTTTCACCGGTGGTTGTATGCGGAGTTGTGCGATAACTCCGCATACAACCACCTGCACTGCCCTTTCCACTAATCCGTTCGAGGATGGGTGGTACGGTGCTGTAGTTATATGGCGTATCCCGTTTCTCCGGTTAAAAGTCTTAAAATCGTTGCTTGTAAAAACGGAACCGTTGTCGGACACTATAACTTCGGGTAGTCCATGTGCACTAAAAGTAGCTCTAAGCTTTTCGATCGTTGTTACTGTGGTAGCGGAGTTAAGACAGTGGATGTCTAACCATTTTGAATGTGCGTCTACGATAAGGAGAAACATCTTTCCCATGAAAGGGCCTGCAAAATCAATGTGTATCCGAGTCCACGGACGGTTTGGCCATTCTCAGGGATGTAGGGTTGCCGGAGCTGGTATTTTCCGGTGTGCTTGACATACTTGGCAGCTTTTTACTTTTTCTTCCAATGCGGAGTCGATCCTGGGCCACCAAACGTGGTTCCTAGCAATGCCTTTCATTGTGACGATGCCGGGATGACTGCCATGGAGAATTTTCATCACTTCTTCCCTCCTCTGGGGTGGTATGATGACGCGTGACCCCCACAATAGACATCCTACGTGGACACTTAGTTAGTTTTTCCGTGTGGACACTTAGTTCGTTTTTCCGTGTGAAGTAAGGTTGCAGTTTGATGTCTTCAGCAACTGGAGGCCAACCTTGGAGTACAAACTGCTTGATTCGAGAAAGCACCGGATTACAAGCTGTCCATTTGATTTTCACTGCGTCGACTAGACTTGCATTAAGATCCTCCATCAGATGTATAATGTCACCGGGTACTGGTGTCGACTGTAGTGTATCTGGGAGTGGTAAACGACTTAAGGTGTCCGCGTTTCCATTCTCGCGACAGGGTCGGTATATAATCTCGTACTCGTATGCTAGGAGTGTTAAATTCCACCTTTGCATCCTACCTGCTGCCATAGGCGGTGTGGCTTTATCAGGGTTCAGCAAACCAATCAGTGGTTTATGATTGGTGTAGATGATGAAGTGTCGACCTTACAGAAACTGGTGAAACTTCTTAGCAGCAAACATAACGGCTAGTGCTTCTTTATCTAGCTGGGAGTATCATCTCTCAGGTTTGGAGGGTGACCTTGATGCGAAGACGATCGGCTTCTCACTACCGTCGTCCATTTCTTGTGCTAGTACAGCACCCACGCCATACGGAGAGGCATCACACGAAAGAATTATCTTCTTTGCGGGATCGTAATGTACTAATACTCGGGATGATTGCAGCAGGTCTTTAGCTGCTTGTAAAGCTTTTTGTTGACGGCTTTTCCATGTCCAACGTTATATTACTAACTAGATGACAATAACAACCAATCAGATAGGGTTTGATCATTACTTCAGTTACAGTACTTGTGAAAAACGTGTTCATTTGACCAGTTTGCTAAGCTCATTATACGTTAAATGCTTGCGCCCTTAGAATATAATGCGGAGGCCGCAGCCCCTTTGACACTATAAGCTTTGAAACCACTCACATCTATACCTAAATATTTGAGAACAGTCCTGATCCAACGGGCCAAGCTACATGTTGAAATGCTTTTATGTGCTTTAATGAAGGAAAGAAATAATTTAGATGTGTAGTTCCCATCAACATTTCGAAGATCGTTAGTACGTTTTATGTATTCCAGTAATGTTGATTTAAAGCATAAGCTTGGATTGCTCGAAAGGGACGGAACAAACACGTTAAAATTTTCCTGCATCAAGAATGATAACAAAATTGTTCAAGTCCAATGAACATAGCGTCTTCTCTCGTTGGCATGAGACCAGTGCTCATAAGGCTACAGTTTTTAATGTGAGAAATTTAAGAGTCAACTTGGAGAGTGGAAATAATGTGCTGAGGTAAGCCGTTACTCTTTATAATTCCCATGTTGTTTCGTATCTTGGCAATGGAAGTTTCACAAGGTATACTTCTTATATATATATATATATATAAGTATAAGCAGTGGAGAAGCTAGCGGTCATGCTGGTCATGCTGAGCATGACCAAAAATATTCCAGAGTTAAGAATTTTTTTACATGCATGAAAATGGAAGTTTGCTTCGAAATTTTTTTTAAAAAGTCGAATGCGGCGTTAGTGAATTATGCGGTGAGTTACGTGCATTGGTGACCTGTAGCAAGTCATGCTCATCTCAGACAGCAGGACCTAGCCGAAATTTGTGCATTATTGGATTGGCCAAAGTATCCCTTGCGCATGCGTACCTTGCCAGTTTTTGGCTTCAGGTCATGCTGATTTCCAATAGCACGACTCTTGTTATTTAAAATTCAGTAGCTATACTAACAGCTATCAAATAGCGAATAAGGGCGAATATAGATCAAAGTCAACCATGCGGATCTTCAGAACGACTGGGGCGTTATATATCAGCTTCTGAGGAAGTCTTTTTCTGCAAGAAATGTGAGCGAGCAGAAAGTTATCGTTGGTCGAAGACCTATGCCGAAGCTCATGATCAAGACGAAGGACATGATGTTCCAAGAGGTTTGGTATACGAAAAAGGATTGGCTATGTGCTAGTGAATACAAGAAGCGTCTCTTTTGCTGGCCTTAGTTGCTCTTTCGACCTGGAGTTTCACAACATCTTGCTGTATAAAGTGTCAGTTTCCCCATGGCATTTCAAGTTTGTGAAGGACTTTCTGTATCATCTGGAATGTTATGACATTTATGCATTCAGGCAGATCATTAATTTTTGATGTAGTTTATTTTTGTATGATGATGTTTGCTGAATAAATAGACAAGCTGCTGTATGAAGTGTCAGTTTCACCGTGGCATTTTCAAGTATGTGAAGAACTCCCTGTATCATCTGGAATATTATGACATTTATGCATTCAATAAGATCCTTTTTAATGTAGTACATTACTGTATTATTTACTGTATTATTTACTGTATTACTTATTTACTATTTACTATTTATTTATTACTTATTTACTATTATTATTTACTGTATTATTTACTGTATTATTATGATAAATATTTTGCTGATTAAATAGACAAGTTGCTGTATGAAGTGTCAGTTTCACCGTGACATTATCAAGTTTGTAAAGGACTTTCTGTATCATCTGGAATATTATGACATTTATACATCCAGATTATTATTGATGTGGTTCATTATTATATGATAACCTTTTTGCTGATTATATACACAAGTTGCTGTATGAAGCGTCAGTTTCACCATGACATTATGAAGTTTGTGAAAGACTTTCTGTACCATCTGGAATGTTATGATATTTATACATTCAGACAGATTATTATTGATGTGGTTCATAATTATATGATGACTTTTTGATGATTAAATAGACAAGTTGTTGTATGAAGTGTCAGTAATATTCATTCATCGATTCTGTTTCTCCATGGCATTTTCAAGCTATTCATTACTGTGATGACTTATTGCTGGTTAAGAATGTGCTGCCTGCCATTTGTACATCTGCATGCATGATGTGATGAATTCAGTGAAAAATCTTTACAAAGGAAAGAAAAGCCATTCACAGTGAAACTGAATGCAATGAACAAATCCATAAAAGAAGACTTGAGGTGAACTCAGTGTAAAAAGCATTGAGGACCAATTCACTTAAGTATTTTTCAAGCATAATCATGGTAAATATTTTACACTTACCGTAAGTCTCCACTTCTACACTGTGTCTGAAGTTATTATGCAAGAGTGATAATTTGAAATATATTTTAATGCGTTTTGCAAAACCTCATAGCAATCACACATATAATAAAGTGATATACAAGAAAACTATCTTCACTTTTATTTCAGTTGTTTCGGGCCCTGCTACGGTATTTCTAACAAAAATTTATAAAGTTGGGTGTCTGAAGGTATTATGCAAATGGGAATTTGTCTGACCAAACACTGAGCTTTAGTGATGTTAATGGAATATGTACTACCAGAAACCAATTTAACATTCTATTTATTTCTAAAAAATCAAACAATGGAATCATTTTACATGTAAATATATCCACCTTTTTTATCATTTATTTTAATAAGTAGATCATCCATTGAATTTGTGAGACACTTCACTGTTTCAGGCTTGATTGCTGGAGTTGCTTTTTTAATTGCCTCCCACAACTCTGACTGGCTTCTGTACTGTTTGCCACCAATATACAGTTCCCTCTTTACCAGTGCCCACATGTTTTCAATCGGATTTAGATCACGAGAGGACGATGGCCATTTCATTAATTTACTTCCTGTAAACCCCTTTTGAGCCAAAAAGTCAGAAGTACTTCGTGACGCATGAGAGGGGGAATAGTCTTGCATGAAGACGCAGTCCTTCTTAAATTTTCGACTTTGAGCTTTGTACCATTTGAAGAATGTACCTTCCAATAAAGTGCAATAGTTATCACTGTTTAGCTTCACTCCTTCATCCACTTTGAACAGCCCAATTACTTTGTCATTGACAATCCCTGCCCACATCATGATTCCACCACCTCCGTGTTGTTTCCTCAGCCTTGGAGGAGCTTCCTTGTCACAGAGAAACCACCCTTTAGACCAACCATACGGACCAACCAGAGTCACCCTTGATTCATTTGTAAAAATCACTTTACTAAAGTCAGTTTTCAAGTTTTCCCTGGCCCAATTCAAACGGTTCTGCATGTGTGTTTTATTGAGAGGAGGTCTGCTAACTGATTTCTTGACTGTGCTTATTGTTCGAAGGATTCTACACCTTTTATCACGTTTCACTTCTGTTATTCCTGCCTTGTCAAACACTTCCGCGCTACTTAGTAGTGGATGCTTTGTTAGAATTTGCTTCAATTCTTGTTTGTCTCTGTCTCTAATGTTCTTAAATCCTTTTTCTTTGCTTCTTACCCTCTATTTGTTTACGTCTTCCATTGCATTCTTAACTATTCGATGGTCTCTTCGTAATATCTTTGAAATTTCTAATGTTGTTTTCCCTTTAGCTAATAACTGCACAATTTCCTTTTTCTCAGTTGCTGATAAATCTTTCTTTTTGCCCATGTTGACCTTTTAAGTAAGAGATCGGCAACGTTATAGCAGCATTAGCAGTGTTATTACACTTGCCTAATAACTTCAGACACTGCTTTTTTAATTAGTTGACTATTTTGGGAATAAATCGGACCAGTTCGTGTAACGTGTATGTAAATATATTGCTATTAATTGCTTATATATCGCTTTATTATATGTGTGATTGCTATGAGGTTTTGCAGAACGCATACAAATATATTTCAAATTATCACTCTTGCATAACTTCAGACGCAGTGTATGTTTAGTTAAACAGTAATGTTGTGCTAGACTTGCTCATCAATCTTGGATTTACTCACAGCTTTGTCAGTGCTCCATAAGCGTGGCAATAGCGCGGTTATTATTTTGGTTAGTATTCTAGGAATCATCTAGATGGAGTGAAAGCATTTACTGCGAATGACTCCGGTTCAGGGTACCTGGAAACAAACCTGGTAACTTTCCTGCTTAAACGAGTCGCAAATAAATCTATGCCAGGGCGGAAAGTCTGGGCAATTAAAACCAAAGCGCTTAAAGACAATTTTAACCTGTTGGCATTTTGCCTAGATCAGAACGTCAGCAACGGAATTGTGAACATCCGGAATAGACTCTGCTGAAATATATAGATATCATATATCTATATGAAATATATATCTTCTTAGAGAAGGAGATTTGATACTTCCGAAATGGTTAATGCATGCCACTGCAGGTGTATTGTCGAGTTTAAAGCGAATATGTTTTGCTGATTTGTGTATGGAGAACGAGAGCAGACGCTATGTTCATTGGACTTGAACAATTTTGTTACCACTCCTGATGCAGGAAAATTTTATATCACCGACAGACTTAAAACTTTACGGCCTGGCAACTATTTTAACATGTATGTTCCGTCCCTTCCGAGCAATCCAAGCTTATGCTTTAAATCAACATTACTGGAATACATAAAACAACATGGGAAGTATCAAGAGTAACGGCTTACCTCAGCACATTATTTCCACTCTCCAAGTTGACTCTTAAATTTCTCACATTAAAAACTGTAGCCTTATGAGCACTGGTCTCATGCCAACGAGAGAAGACGCTATGTTCATTGGACTTGAACAATTTTGTTATCATTCTTGATGCAGGAAAATTTTAACGTGTTTGTTCCGTCCCTTTCGAGCAATCCAAGCTTATGCTTTAAATCAACATTACTGGAATACATAAAACGTACTAACGATCTTCGAAATGTTGATGGGAACTACACATCTAAATTATTTCTTTCCTTCATTAAAGCACATAAAAGCATTTCAACATGTAGCTTGGCCCGTTGGATCAGGACTGTTCTCAAATATTTAGGTATAGATGTGAGTGGTTTCAAAGCTTATAGTGTCAAAGGGGCTGCGGCCTCCGCATTATATTCTAAGGGCGCAAGCATTCAACGCATAATGAGCTTAGCAAACTGGTCAAATAAACACGTTTTTCACAAGTACTGTAACTGAAGTAATGATCAAACCCTATCTGATTGGTTGTTATTGTCATCTAGTTAGTAATATAACGACAGAATGCCAATTTACTGTATTGACAAATGTGTGTAATGCACCTTTCCTCCTTACTGCTGGCGTCGGTTCTTTGAAATTGCTTACTGATCCCATAATGCGTAGTGCATCGAAAGAGAATTTAAAGACTAGACAAGAAGTACTTACCTTGCAGTGTAGTTGTAATTCTCTGAAGATGCATGGAGCTTTATGGGATCAGGGTCCCATCCGTGAATATATGCCACCCGTGTCCATGTGGACTCCGCCAGATTACGCACTTCGGAGAATGACAATAGGCACAAGTGGACGCGGCTACGTGCCTACCGTTAGCACGACAATGGGTTTGTTATATGCTTTAAAGATGTGGACGCTGACCTCAAGCATTGCAGAAGGAACGCATACGGATCCCATAATGTGTAGTACATCAAAAGAGAATTAAGTGATATAGACAAAACCATAAATGTATTTAATGATGGAAAGCAAATATAACAGGTTTCATTACTAGAAACTTTTAGGGGTTAATATTGACAATGAAATGTCATTCTCGTACCACACAGACAAGCTCAGCTTCAAACTAGCTAAACGTATTGGTCTTCTGAAGAAATGAAAACCCTATATTCCTCTTGAAGAACGTGTTGCTTATTACAATGCGACAGTAAAGTCGGTGATAGTGCATAGAAGTTGTGTTTGGTTGAGTACAACTAATGAAATCCTGGACCAAATAAAAAAGTTACAAAAGAGAGCTGCAAGAACTATTTTGAAGGTTTCAACTTGTGAAAGGAGTATTCCACTTTTTTGCTAAACTTGGTTGGATACCATTTATCCCCTCGCCCACCGCGCGGTGCGAGGGTACTAATCTCGACGTGCGTGGGTGACTAGGGTGGAAAATTCTATGTTTATCGGTATACAGGGGTCCTCGACTTACGTCGGAGATCCGTTCCTACGGCGCAACGTAACGTGATTTTTGCCGTAAGTCGGAATCCACATACTGTACATAAGTACCTATGTCACTCACCTACGCTAACACAGTGATAAAATCATAATCTAGGACATAAAAACACTGTAGAGTACAGGTGTACTGTAATGAAGTGAAATAGTAAAAAAGAAAAATAAATACATTAAAAAAAGAGAACAATTCCTGACCTTTATTCGAAAAGTCTACCAAAACACAAACACAAACGAAAGAGAGCGAATGAATCACAATCCAAAATGGCGTACAGCCGGGAAATGAACAACGCCGTCTTCCTCGTATAGCGCCGCGTTACGACGTATTCGTCCGCTCCGCTCGCCAACTAGTTTGCTTTTATGTTGCAAACGGCGTACGTTGGAATGACGAAACAAGAATTTCTTAATAAATTTATGGGAGATGGCGACGTAACCACGAAACGCCGTACGTCGAGACCGACGTAACCCGAGGACTTTCTGTATAGATTTCTATCCACGAATTCCGGTCACTCAAGAATGCCGTGTGCCAGCATGAGGACTGGTATTTTGTTGACCAAACTTTACCTAGGTTGCTTAGATCTGTGTCGAAGCAAATCGATTTGGTCTCGTTATTTTTTCCCTTGTATGGATCTCTCGCAAATTGTTTACATTATTTGAACGCTGAAGCCAGTAAATGATATAAGACCGGCAAACGAAATGGCTTTCATGGTGCTTGCGGCTGGTTTCACTTTTGCAGGATATCTTGATTATTGGACAATTTATGACTTGAAAGAACAGTTCTAAAACTCAGCTTTTTGGAATATGCATTGGCCAACTGTTCACATTCTGGAGCAACGCTTTGACTTGGTTCTTTCCCATGAATATGAACAAAGACGTTACGGGAACTCGCTCGTTGCCGGGACATTTGCTAAGCGACTGAGTGTAAACGATGTTCTTTGTTGTAGTTGAATCGATGTTGATTTGTATGAATCGAGACTTTTCACGTTCTGGTAATCACTTAGTTGAGCTGCACAATCACAGGTACGTCTGAATCGAGTAGCCGAAACACGCTGAAAAACTACTTCTATTTGGAGATCATACTATCCTTCGGCGAAAATGTTGCCCGCTTCAGACTTTATCAGTTTTCGGGTGGCCTGTGGATGGTTACCTTTACCTTCTTCGACTAGTAATGCTTTCATCAGGATTTTAACACCTCACAAGAAATTTTGAAAGTATAAAGCCGTGTTCTTTCTGTAAATCAACCGTTGAACTCTTTGTGTTGACGTGACGATAAACGCTTCGTTCGGAAAATAGGTAAAAGTTGAAGGTTCGTATGCTACGCCATTTTCCTGTTTTACGAACGTTTTACAGTGGGAAAAAGTACGTCTTTTACTTCCCTCTACTCCTTCTTCTTTCGACAAAACTTGCAGAAGGTTTGCTCGTCGTATTTTGTTGTATGTTTTGCATTTTCCGATTTTTGGTCAACAATAAAAATGCAAAACTCTCATGTTTTCTTTGTTTATTTCATCGGTTTCGTAATTCGTTTCATCTTCGTTACCAAAGTCTTTTACCTCCGGATGAATACTTAGCATACATCTTCATCATAGCACTTCTACTAGAAATTTTTGATTAACTTTAAGACAATGTAGGATTTATCAGTTTTTTAATACAAAAAATATCAAAAAAAATATTTCAGTCATAAGCTATCCGTAATGCTGGTATCCGACCGGTAACCTATAAGGATGCTCCGCTTTTAAGACGGAAAGTGTTGCCATCAACTAAAATGTCTTTCTTCAAAGTGGAAAAAAATGATAAGTTTCATCCAAAAACGACACGAAATACGTCAAGATCGCAACTAATACAGGGTCTTGATACGAACATCCGTAGATGGAAAATCATTTTCTGTGTTGTCAGTACAAATATGGAACAACATACCACTTGATTTGCGCAAACTTTCTTTGCCTAAACTTTTTAAAAAAAATTTATATAGAACTATTATAAAACTATTATTAATTATTATAAAACTATTATTTATAAAACTATTTTTAACGATATGATCTTTATTAAATATTTCCTATTTTATTTTTTGAATTATTATACTATATATTTGTAATTTTATAATAGGTGTACATATAACCTAATTGGTTTTTAATTTGAAGGCCACAAGTTTATCACCTAGTTGTGTCACGTGTTACCCTCTTTAAATAAAATTTCATTCATTCATTCGATCGTCTTTATTGCTCGAGAGAGCTTCCATACGATCTACTCGACCGTCTGAGCAGATTTGAGGCTATTGAAACGATCCAGGCCATTATATGGCAACCAGGCTTTCCAGACCGTGTGAAGGCCTAAAACACTTTAAGGGAGTCGTGCTAATGCGTTCATTTTCGAAGGATTAAGGACGAGTGTGTTAAATTGACAGTTGGTCTCGTCATCTTTGCTGGCATCGGCAATGTAGTGTTTGTATCCATTTTAGAAGCATCTACATCGATGTTAGCAATTTTAACTAAACAAATGTCTTAAAAACAAGAAAATAAGTCTCATCACAAATCGGCCTATACCATATATACCAACCGAACGAAGGTTCTCTGCTGTGTTATCCCATACACTCGCAAAATTAGTTTTAAAGAATTATGGAAATTTTAACAATTCAAAAAGGGGTCCGGGCTTCTTGTGTCCATCCCCTGGGTCTACCACTGCGGTAAATCATCGTTTACGTATGAGGATTTATGATTTAGAAGCACCTCCTTCCCACGAAAATTTGTAAATTATACTGAGTTCCTAACTTTGCTTCCGATGATGAAAACCAAAAACCAGTGGAATGATCACTTTGTTTTTCCAGGTAAATCTGTTACTTTTCAAAATGTCTTTGAAACCATCTTGATCAATTACTTATTTACCTAAATAAGGACGTATGCAAAGACAAACGTGTTCGGATCCTTAGATATGTGTCATTTCTATTGTGATTTCATCTTGACGAAGTTGTTCGAGTTATCACAAGTTCTACATTATTGTCTGACCTTCGATATACTGGGCTAAGTGAAATTTAAAAATATAATTGAGACCATGTCAAAAAATACTCATGACGTATCATAAACAATGAATGTGAATGAAAAAGGGAGGAGTGCTTTATTAGGTTCAAACAAATTCGAAATGATTTATTAAAGCACATTACTACTGGAGTATTACCCCATTTCTGCAGATGCATTAAAAAAACTCCTTCGATTGAAATCTTGAGTGCCTGGTTAAGAAACGAGAGACAGAAATTGGAAGCGATATATCTCAAGGATGTTATATATGTATACATGTATAAGCTTATAAAATGCATTATGGGTCTGTATTCACAGAATGACCTTGACTAATGAGTTATGCACCTTTTCTGACATAAAAAGTACAGTATTGCAATATGGAATGTCCAGCTCATAGTCAGTTGCATTTTTGATTCCTAAGTTCCCTAGATTTATATAAACCGAAAAATCTAACAAATTTCCTGTGCATCATTCCAAGTCCGCACGATATGCTCGCTGGGACGCAGGTCTATGACGAAAATGCTGGTTAAAAGCTGAAAATAATGGTTAAAAATAGAATTATTACGGTAATATCATCTGGTACATGTGTATTTGTAAGCAATGAAAATTTGATGAGTCATTAATTAATCATCAAAGTCGCTTTGTATCAAACAAGAACGTGGTATAATAAACTGAATTGATATTTGTGGTCACCGCCCGCAGAAACGCGTCAGCCAATAAACTTGGTCTGCACAGTTGGATGAGTCAACAAGAGAAAACTAAACAAAAATGTTAGATAACTCCCATTCCCAGCGAACGACGTTTGTTCAAGTCTCTAGAGTAAGCATCCAATGACATATTTTCTGCGTTAAAGGTAAGAATCAATAAAGGCAGCTGAATATCATGAATATACTTATGATAAAAATGGCTGGGTGAAGCTTTAACGAAATGAAAGCCATTTCTGGAAAACAAACTGGAGAAACATTACCACTGACCCAGTTGACCAAAAAATTAACGGAATATCTTTCTCACTTTTTTTTTTTGAAATATAGTAGAGAAGAAATCTGAAGAAGTTACACTGTAAGGTACGCAATGAATTACTGAAATACACGATCTGTTAGCCTTTTTAGAAGTATTTCTGGCTACATTTTGCTAAATGATCTCAGTACCAATTGAATAACGAGTTTATCAATTCAACTTGTGAAAGATGCAAGCGTAATAGATTGGTGATATAGCTTAGCATAAGAGAACAGAAGTTAAACTTAAGTATCTGACGTGTCAGGAGAGAGAGAGAGAGAGAGAGAGAGAGAGAGAGAGAGAGAGAGAGGGAGGTAGTTTCAGATCCAGTCATAAAACATGCGGCATGTCTAACTATGTCAAAACGGCGCAGTTGCGATAAGATTGATATCCCGGATAGCCATGGACTCTACCGAAGTGGACAAATATCAAGGATTGATTCTGTTTAGAAAACCTGTCCTCGTTTAGCTGAGAAAACGATCCGGTGAACGGAGGTCATTTCTATTTCCAGGGCGTTCTTCTCAGTATTCAGAGAGTTTAACTTAGTCTCGAGCTGTCTCACAAACATCCTTTATTCGTATCCTAATAATGCTCTTATTCATTTTGATATATCAAAGCAACATGGGAAAGGCTACAACCAGCTCAGCAACACGCGACAGTAAGCTGCTCCATTTCTCCCAATCATTTCAGGATTTACTTGGATACAAAACCGTGTTTTGACCGATAATTTTTCCAATAAGTACCTTAGCACCTGGCGTTCAAAATTAGCTCGTCTCTTCATTAAAAACTTGTTTCCTGCTACCACCATTATTAATGAAACAGCTCAAAGAACTGATATCAATATCTCAAGCAAAACCGCAGAGAAACCGATGACTAATGTGTGCATCACCCAGAGTATATATGAGACAGTAAAACTGCTGCGCTTCAAATAAATTTAGAAGTTTTAATGCAATTAGGCTCAAATTTTACCCCATAACATATCCCAACACGTTTTTTGTTTGTTTGTTTTTGACGATTTGGTGGAAAACTTAGTATTTTATTACATTTGTACCCCAACAACCAAAAAAGAGCTACATTTTTAGCGCACTACCTTTGTTTGCAGTTTCAATTAACAAAACAGTTGAAATGTCAAATTGAAAAGAGATATAAACGTTGATTCAATTGTTGTATAAGAGTTCTTTCGGTTTTGAAGTCTTGTGACATGTAGTTTTTACATGCGTTGCTGTGATTTATAGTAAAACTAAGGTTTTGGCGCCAACCGTCTGATGGAATTATTCATAAAAATAGACAGCGTGATTTAAAAGATATGTTGAAATGAAAAAATCTGTCATTGAGTGAGATTTGGGTCAATTTGATTAAAACTTCGAAAGACGCAAGACACTCAACTGTCATTTTGGCATCTTGTATTTGCGTTTGCACATAGCAATAGATAACACTAATTAGACTTAGTTCGGTATATGAAACAGTTTTTTAAAAACTTCAGTAAGGAATTTGAAGTGTTCAGTTGATTGCAAATATGGCGTGGGCTCTTAATATAAGAAATTAAAAGAAAAACTTTGCCCTTCTATTTTAAAATACACTACAAACCCATTTCAAGTCAAATCCAGTTGAGCCGGGCTGCTCAAATGTTTTTTTCTCGAGGGCCAGACAAGGAAGTAGGGTTTTTTTCGAGGGCCAGACAACCCTTGCTAACCTTTGTACCTGTCTAGTCCTTCTGGCTTGTAACCCTTCAATTTTGTTCTTTCTGGCTTCACTACCAATGGGAAAGTTGGCAACAAACTCACTGTGCTTGGTTTCGTGGTGCCGTTTTAGATTTGCTGCTTTATTCACGGCAACAATAGCTTGGCAAGTTAAGCATGTTGGCTTTTGTGACGTGGTATGAAATGTAAATACAAATGCATCAGTCCAAGACTCATTAAATATACGATTCTCTGTATCCACTTTTCTCTTCAAAAGAATTCGGCTTACGTTCAGCTTACTATATCGGCCAGTTTGTTCCCAAGAATGTCCTTGTGAGTAATCTAATTTAGCGTTGGTCCCAGAATTCTGATTGTCACGCAACTTTTGTGCCCTACGCAGCGACTCTGCTGGATTCGGCTAAATAATTTTCACTTAACTATTTTGACGTTTTTCTTGGTAAATTGTTATCGGAGTTTTACCACATAAGTAGACCTCCTCAAGGGCCGGACAGAATGAACTTGAGGGCCGGATCTGGCCCGCGGGCGGCCATTTGAGCAGCCCAGCAGTAGAGCAACATTTCTTGTGAGGAAACAATATAGTATTGGGCGTGTAGAAAGAATACTTATATCGCAGTTTAGTTATCTATTCCAACTTATGCGAGCATCAGACCGTGGCAATAGTACAAAACACATCAGTGGTAAATTTCTTATGGGTTTCCACAAATTAACTACGATGATAACGGTCTCATTAGATGTATAGTCATCTAATAAAATACGACCAGATTGACAAATCTAATTAGTGTCGTCAGGTTGTTTCAGTTTGGGTGAAATGCAACTCTTCTGATGAAAAGTCCATGAGTGCATAGGGCATTCATACCTTCCCATAAAATGTAGATTGTATAAAATTTCTTAATTTTGCCGGTAAATATTCATTATACCTTCTCATGCTTCCCATCACTTCGCTCCCTTAAGTTTTTCAAAACTTCTTATTTCGTTTTACCCTTATTTCGGGAGGTTATCTGCACCTACATTTTTCGGATGTTTCCTTGTTGGCCAGCACTTGCCTCGTAAATTCCGCTTCAGACGCATAAATACATTGAAGAACGACATATCTAGAGTTGACTATTAATGAAGGCCAGATAAATTGGTGAAAAAAATAGTCTTACTTTAGCTGCAGTTGGAGGAGAAATTTTAGCGAAAGATCATGTTTCATATGATTTTGTGATGACTGAGTTTACCGACGCATTCCACTTTATATTTAGGCTTAACTTCTCCACCACTGCTTTTCGAGCTGAAACCATAGAGATTGTAATGAATTCTAGAGGTAGCCGAGGAGTTCCTTAATTTCAGTCAACAAAGGTTGGCCAACGGAATACAGTCATGTTGGGCTAGTAGAGAGACAAACATTAGTCTCGTTTCCATGGGGCAACGAAGTATTACCACTACGTTTAACCCCCTCAACAGAATCAAACCGTATAGGTATAATCGCAAAGCCCAGTTGGTTAACCCTTTCAGGTAAATACCCCACATTGGTATTTTACTCCGATATTACACCAGAGGGAAGACCTCTTGGACAGGAAAAAGTTGATAGATGTTTTAGTAGCAGCAGCAGCAGCAGCAGCAGCAGCAGCAGTAGTAGTAGTAAAATCGTTTATTAAAATTCCATATCTTACAGTGAAAGACTGAATTACATATGTAGTTAAATTACAGAAGTAACACTCTATTTACAATTTTTACATATAATGACTATTGGAATAGTGGATAATAAAAGACTTCCTATAACGATCGGTACGACAATTAGGGCACATCGCCCAATGGCGCCAATGCCCACTCCCCATAGGCTGAGAAAACGTGAATCAGGCATTGTGTCACCAAAATTAAAAAGTTTTCTTGAATAGTCGTTCATCAAATTAATACCTGGATCATCTTAAGTCTCCCATCCTGTCGGGAAATGACTAGTTCTCCCACTAGATGGGCATTATTTACTTTTCAAAATTTCACTGAAGTTACCATCACTTCGTTAAGTTTATGGTTACTATGCGCTTATGTTACCCACGCGCATGGGTGGAGTATGACCATTGAACTTAATTTCCGTATCTGGAATGCTAACTGGTCAATAAAATGTGAAGCCAAGATGGCCACCCATGGAGGGCAATTTTGTACGTCAGTTTCAGTCCCGTAGACGGGCTTGTACGTCAGTTTTAGTCTCCCACGCGACTTTTTACACTTTTCTGTAAAGTTTTCTTTCAAAATACACTGTACAAAGAATTTCAAATATATTTCGACAAAATCAAACCAAGCGACAGGTTATATATTTTCCCGAAAACGAATGACCGAATAAACGAGAAACCTAATAGAACGGTCTCGAAAAATTACTTTAGGAAACTTCTAGGGGCACGTCGTCTTTTTACCGTTTGTTTACAATTGTTAGAGAATTTACCACACTTCTAAGGCCACACAGCAATTCTGAATTCTTTTAAATACTCGATTATGTAAAATTGGCCTTGTAACATTTCGTCTGAACACTTTTTCCATGGTTGGGGATGTTTTTGAAGCCGAACCAAACACAAATTGGAGATTAAAAACTTTTAAAGGACTGGAAACGACGTACAAGGCCACGATGGGGACTGAAACTAATGTACAAAATTTCTTTCCATGGTCGGCCATCTTGACTTCACTTTTTGCCAGCCAAATAACTGGGAGATAGCATTCCAGATGTGGAAATCAAGTTTACTGAGACCTCGTTCACACGATACCGGTACGAAACTGCACCGGTATCAAAATATCACGGTACGACCCTGTTCACACGATACCGGTATAATTTCATGCCGTTTTGCTGTTCCGTTCACACGATGCCGTTACGATTACAAGATTTTAAATTATTGCTGACTGTGTTGTTTGCAGTCACTTGCGTGTTAATCAGTATGCCAACACACGTCCGACGAAAAAACAAAAAACATCAGACGAATCGGTCCGAAACTTTGGTTGGACCGGTGAGGAAGTGTCTTGGTCGTGTCCAAAATCGCCGTCGTCGTCTCTTTTTCTTTTTTCCTTTGTTTTTATTTGCACCAAGTTGCAACAAAAATATTAAAAATCGCCGTTTCTTTGTATAGTCCGTCAGATGTTTTTGTAATAAAGATAAATTAAAATGTAACGCACTGCACAATCAGAAAAGAATCACCAGTAGAACCACCTATTAGCTTTGCTAACTTCATTTTTATTTTTTTTTTTTAAATTCTCGCTTTCTCGCTTCATTAACCTGTACGTTTTGGCGGCGAAAAAAGTTTCGTGAAACCGTGATGAAATTATTACGGTAAGGCGTTCACACGATGCCGGTAGAGGTACAGTTTCATTACGGTTTCAAATCATTACGGTTAGCATTACGGTTTCATGTTTTTTTCCTACCGGTATCGTGTGAACGCAAGGCCTAACCGTAATGATTTTGTTACAGTTTCATTTCGTACCGGCATCGTGTGAACGGGGTCTGAGTATGACAAACTGCCGGCGAGCGTTCGTCAAGTCCAAATCCCCAGGAAATGTAACCGCCCTTCAGACGCGTATCGAGCGCGTAAACTTCTGCATGATGTCCCGATAGCTCTTCTTCATCCAAGCCAGAGGATTTTGTTTTAAACACTTAACTGTAACTTCATGATACTTACATTGAACGGACACTCAAGACTACATTGTTGAATTAATTCTTTCCCTGCGGGAGGTTTCCTCTTCACGAGTTAAATCGTCTAACTTTGGCCAGAGTAAAATAATAGAAGTCATATCTTGCCGGGAAAGGCCAAATAAAAGGTTTAACTTCGCTGCCCGACGGGAGGTAAAGTATTCGCATTTACTGATTACTTTTTTGCAAAGACAAGATCTTCTGCTTGCTTAATTTGATCACCAAAATATTTTGAGTTTTGTTTCATTTCCTCACACTTCCGTGAGCAGTCGTGTCACGCGAAGGCCGAGGTGGGAGCTACCCAACAGTTTATCCAATTTCCATACCGGTTATATTTTATTTCTACTTCTACTCCGCATAATTATTACAAGAATTACAATCAACAAGTTCCTACAATAACCATTCTAACAAACCAGGGATATAAACGTTGCCCTTCCTGTGTCCCGAAGGCATGACGATGACCCAAAGAAGATATGGTTAGGCGAGTAGGTTTCTTGAGTACGACCAGCTTTTCTCTCAAACAAAGATCCACTTCGAGGGTAGAAGAACAAAACGCAGAACTCCATGGACTGACCCAAACAAGCGATACTTGACACTATATACTCCGCTTTTATCGCTGGAGGTTCTCGCTAATCAGAGTAGGTTGTCTACGTAACTCTTAGACGTACCCATGTTCATATCTCACCACATAAGACTGGGTTTTTTTTCTAGTCGTTGGTCGGTTGCTTCATCCCAAATATGAAATGGGAACCTATTCACATACGGAATACCCAATTCACATGTGAAATGAACTGGTTCAAAATTTCACGTGTGAAATCTTGGTATACGAAACATGAATTTCACGTATGAAATGGAATCTTCACATATGAAGATTTCACATATGAAATTTTTATTTCACATATGAAATTGAAATAACTCACTTATGAAATATAATTTTCGTATGCGAAATTGTATGAGAAAGTTTTGTAAAGGTGCTAAGAATCATTTTCAGTGAAAGCCAGTACATTCTTCAGTTTGTCGCATCTATTTAGTCCTGGATCCTCTTCCTTTCCCTCTAATCATTCCATTCCCTCATGATCGAATTTGAATCCTCTGTTTTGATGACAGGAAGAATGCCGGAATTATTAAGGAGATAAGAGAACATTCTAAGGTTGGTGCCAGGCGGCATTCAAACAAGATGTAACTAATTAAAAAGCTGAATTTGTGTTGAATGACTGGCGTGAAGAAATGATTCTGACGTGATTCTGAAGAAATTAAGCAGCTGTCTTGGAATGACCACCAAGATACAAGGAAATACTAACGTGTCTGCGAAAAAAGATGCAAGCTTATGGAAAGCCGATTTCTATATTTCAATTTCAGGTTGAGTATTGTTTGGGTGACAACTTCATATTCCAAAACTCTTGCTGCTGGACAAATTCTTTTGGTACATATTAGATTGCAAAGGTATCAATTCGCTGTAATCCTCGCTACAAAATGAAAATGATTTCATAACTACAATACATGACGTTACGAAATTCCCTGGTCTAAGGGCAACGTTTGTTTGTCTTCTTCATAACTGTTTCCCCTCTCTTTTATATCCCATTTTGCGTTTCCCGATTTTGATATCTGCTTTGGCAGGAGAGAAATATCGAATGGGCAACGGGATAGGACATTATGGGAATATTCTAGTTGACATTCAAGTATTTTGCAATTAATTAAGAGACCCAGTTAGTTTGATATTGAGTGATTGTCGAACTCAAGAGTTTTTAAACTTCATACGTGGGAGAAACAGTAGTCCAGGTAGGAACACCAAGACGTAACATGACACTATGCTATCTAGTCACCTAATTGTTTATTTGTCGAAACAGATCAAGAATATGAAAAAAAAAATTTTCTTAAGCTCAATGCTAAAGTTTCCAAAAAACATATGATCACTCTTTCAAAATTCAAGAAGAAACCAATTTACTCACATCTTCAAAAATGTGGCACATAAATTGACGGACAAAATAGTTTGTCGACCAGGGAGAAATAACATAAAGTTGCCATGTAGGTGCATGATAGTGCTAAGAACTTCGTTTATTTGATATGAGTGATTGTTGCACTAAGAGGTTTTTAAACGTGATACGTGTTAAAAGCAGTCGTACAGGGAAGACCAACAAGATGCGATAAAACACCAAACTGTCTAGTCACCTAATGATTTATTTATCTAAACAGACCAAGGTATGAAAATTCAAAGCTCAAAATCTAAAGTTTCCAAAAAACATGAGATAATGCTTCAAAGACTTAAGAAGAAAGTAATTTACTTACGTCTTCCAAAATATACACGAGTTGATGAAGAAAATGATTCGTTTAACGGGGAGAAACAAGATAAAGTGTCTATTCATGGAATAGTATTGCTTCTAATTGTGTTTCGTGCAGTGCTATTACCGTGACACATTACCCCGTCCTCACGTGTACTTTTTCGTGAGAAAACGCATACTTTTCTGCGCGTTTTGGCCTACGATCCACAGGAAACAGCGTTTTCGGTGGCCAAAAACGGAGACTTTCTAAAACGCTCTCCAAAGTGGAGCGATACGAAAACGCCGGCTTTTCGTTTCCCCTGCGGACGGCGAAAACGGAGACTTTCGAAAACGATGACATCACAACTTCGGTGGAGTAAGCCTCCTACTCATGCTCAATAGACAGGTAGTAGCGTTTTCGAATCGTTGATGAGTTTACGTGTGGATAGGATGACAAAAAAATGATAACGATTTATAAAACGGTCGTGTGGACGGGAAATTTTCGGTGCGTTATCATTCGCAAACGTATACGTGTGGACTGGTCTTAATTGTAGTCTCGTGACATGATGTATTGTCAGGCATTGTAGATAATCTGTGCTTGATGGAATAAGATAGCTGACAGTGAGATCATACCTTGCTTTATGTAAATTCCTTGAAATTTTGTGAAAACTATAGTATTAGAATATTGGGTTAGAATGCAGATTACAGCATACTTGATTTTGAAACATGTTTAATGAGACAGGACTTTCCAAAATCGTTCAATAAAACAAAAATTTAAATTTTTTTTTTCAAATTTTTTTTTCATTTTTTGTTTGCAAAAGTCAATTTTTTTTTTCAAAAATTTCTGAAATAAAAGAATTCTCTCCTTTTACCGTTACGTTCAAAACTATTAAATCAAACAGGAAGCAAATCTCAAAAGAGTTTCTTAATATTAAAGGTTTCTCTAAAAATATTTGCAATTTTTGAATATATTGTCACTACAATACCAAAAAGCAGCTGTAAGAAATTCTTTAGAAAGCTGTATCTCTTGTTTAAGTTTATATCAGGCTTGTTTTTTGCTGTCTAGCTCGACAACGGCTTACTATGCAGTGAATTTTACAAACACTGTCTTACATTACTTATACATTTACACTGCGCTGTGTTAAAATGGTTTGAGGTTATCAGGAGAAACTTTTTCTTACACTTTTATATTATCGGGCTACGTCAAGTGAAATAATAATTGCGAGTGAGTCCTAGGTTCAAAAGAATTTAATCAGCAGTACCTCTACGTTGGAGTGCATACGTCGCCTTAAAACTCTGCTTGGTTCGACGTTTACCCGGCGCATTTTACCAGATCTGGCTCAATTTGTGGTGCACATTATTTGCTGCAACAGGATATTCTCAGACTGATCTATGTTATCCAACCATATCACACGAACCACCCAAGAAGGTTGAACTTGACTCTGCTTTCTACTTAACTCTATTTTAGTACGTGTTGAAGGTTAGGGTAGTCTTAAGAAAGACTACTGAAGACTGATGTTTTGACGGCATCGGCGGCAGTCACCTTCCTTCGACTTTGACGACGCGACCGCCACTGAGGACATCGAAGCATCAGTCACTCAGTCTTTCTCAAGACTACCTTAATCTGGACGATCTACGGTCAACACGTACTGATTCTTCTGGGTTCAGACCTTTTGTCTTAATAGACTATTAGTGTTTTTGTAATTATTAGTTACACATGACAGTGAGCGGAATATATTTTATTCCTAGAAGAGGAAGATGGTTTTATATAGACGTGACTGCAGTCATTCACTCTAGTTCAATTTTAGGTCGGTAATGCGTTCTCAAGTTTCATACTTTGTTTTTTTCATGCTTCATACATATCCGAATGTTAACAACAGGCAACTTTGGACATTCTTCCAGTCCATTCTGCTGGTCCACAGGGATTCATTTTATGTCCACTCCCATTTCTTGTTTTCATAAATGATTTGCCTGATCAAATTTTGTGAAGTTCAAATTAAAAAATGAAGCGTTTTATCCGGTGCGCCCATAAGGATCAGGGTTAAAGTAATTGATTTCTCTGTCATTCTGACTGTCTACCGCGCGATGTTCCGGGTACGAGATTGTGACACCGTATTAAAGAAGTATCAGCTCCACAGTACACCTCTGATTTTCTGATAACTCGAAGATGTGTAAATCAATAAGGTGTACTAAAGACTATATTGGTTTACTCGCAGTGATATAGTGATAATAGGAGTGAAAGTAGAGGTTGTGGTGGTAGAAGTGGTAGTAGCGGTACGGCAGTAGTGGCGGTAGTGGCAGTTGTAGTGGTAGTAATGGTAGTAATGGTGGTGGTGGTAACGGTGGTAGTAGTGGTATAATGGTGATTGTAGTATTCGTAGTAGTGGTAGTGGTAAGAGGAGAAAGAGGACAAGGATGAAGAAGAGGAAAAACTGGACTAGCGTCGTCATTATCAATATCATTATTGTCACTATCATTGTGGTTAATGTTATTATTATAAAATGACATGATTAGCTCGATCTTCTCTATTCAAGGAGGGACATTAAATGTCAAATTTCCTTGTGTATTTTACTACATAACCCACATTGAGCGGGAGGTTTAGTTGTTAATACATTTTATTTTTTTATCTTGCTAACAATTATTGCCTCAAGCGGAGTTAATTTAAAATCTCACTAAAATTTCATGAACTAGAACAGCTTCCGTACAAATAAGGGAGTTTAAAGATTTAAAGTACCCCAAACTACAAAGAATACCGAGATAATTACGCTGCTGTGATGAAGTGTTTTCTTATATTGAGAAAATAGTGTTACCATAATTGTAGTAAAAACTAATCGGATGGGACAGCGAGGTCACAGTTATTTTGATGCGACTTTTCAAATGTACTTGACTAAACTACACAAAGGCTGCATTAAAGTCCTAAAGTTTAACATCTTTTTTTTTTTTCTTTTGTTATAGGGTCTTTAGAGAATGCTGTTGAAAATTCTGATTTATTTCTCACTGACATTCGTTAAGAGTGCAACTGGGTAAGACTCTTCTCGAATACAAATTTTAAACTGTGTACAAAGTGAAGATAAAGTTGGCCTTTTGCTTGTATGCATGATTATAGAGACCATAAATGTTATTTAAAGTTTTTTGATATGTCACTTGTCCGAAAAAAATTGACCTCTTAATGGAAGAAAAAACTTGTTTCATGTTTAAAAACACAGTATTGGGAACACAACTAAAGCAAGAATATTCGGAATGTAATAATTTTTAATTTCATAACCTGTAGTAATATGCAAAGTTTAAGGTGATTTCGTTATAGAATCTCGTAAGTTTTATATATATATAAAACTTACGATATATATATATACATATATATATATATATATATATATATATATAGTATCAAAAACGATCAACAAAAACTTTAGTTTTAAAGCTTATAAAAACATCATAAAATATCACAAACTTATAAAACACTCGACTTTACAGCCATTCGGGATAAGCTCTTCTGCTACAAAAGTATCTAACTTAGAAGCCCACGATGAAAAAGGCATATAACATCATACAAAGGAATTTCCATTGGTCATAACGACCAGTTGAACATCGAAACTTCGAAGTTTCTCTCCGAATTACAGACAATGATAGCAGCCAATAAATAAGAGTTTTTTGATTATCGATTTTTCGGTTGTATGTACCGTTGTACGGACCAATTGCATAAGTACCATAATGCATTATCATACACGCATCAGCCTAAATTTTATTCCTTTGAAGTTATTCAAACAATAGTATCAATATAATAAAAATTTTATACACAGGTATGTTAAAATCTTTTATAAAATCTAAACAAAACAAAAATGTTGACTCCCCTAAGATTCTTTTTTCAGTCTACCTACACTTCATGAGTTCAGCACCATTGATAGACGTGAGCCGGCAAATGCTACTGCAATTCTCCAAGAGCTTCTGGAAGGATATGACAAACGAACTCGACCATTTGCGCCAAGTAAGTCTAACTAGTAGGTCCAACAGTACAAATTTACAGGAATAGATTACCTATTAATATAATTTGAGATAAAGAAGTGCAAGATCCAGGGCGTGCAGTTTGGAGGAATCACTGCACCCTTTGCATGAATTTTAAGGACGTCTGGGGCATACCCATGGATTTTGGAAAGGTTTTGTTAAAAAAGTCAAGTGTCTGTTTTTGTCATTTCTGTTAATGAAACCAACCAACGGTTACCGGTACATCCGTTATTAATCTTTTTTTTTATTCGTCAATGTTTTCTGTGCGTCTTACATATGGAAAACTGAAGTTCTGACAATCGTGATAAAAAAAGAACAAATTGAAGGGAAGGAGGGGATCCTCACATTAGGGATGTCCATATACGAGCCTGTTAGGAAGGGATGCGACGGGTACCTTTCCGCACTCTCACAGGCTAAGGTGGTCATCCTATTGAGGACCAACAGTTCAAAAGAAAGTGAATTGTTTAAGAAATAAGAGCTCGTGAATGAAAGCAATTTAAAAGTAATTAATGTTTAATCCTTTAGCTCACGATCGTACATAGCTTTACGGTTTAATATATGGACATTAGATTCGTAAATAGATTTCAATAGATTTTCGAAGGAATTTTTGAATTGATTGAATAATCCAGAATTTCTTTAGAAAAAGCCGTGACCTAAAGAGTTAGTCAATAAATGTAGACGAGACGGTAAACTGATTAATAAACTCATATTTATCATTACTACAGACACAGACGTTGTATTAGTTAGTATACAATGGACCTTATCCATCACTTGTGTCTTATTTAATATTCTTTTATGTCTTGGTTAGGATTTCGGCAATCGAGATACCAGGCGGAAAACGAAGTCTAGTGATAAAGATATATTGCCCAGCAAATAATTTTGAAGAAGCCCATAATCAAATACACATGTCAGGATACTTTGAAAGAAATTTAATGAGGAACTAACGTTTCGTCACTTTACAAGTAACATCATCAGAGTGTCTATTTACATGAAAATTTTCGGCTTAAATAACCTACACGATTACAAAAATAGAGGTGAGAGAAGGAGAGAATGATGAATGAGGTGTCATGACAGGGATTAAGGTGGAGGAGAAAAGAAAAGAAAAGAAAAGCAATTAGAATAACAAGAGAGGAAATGACCTTATATTTACGTTGAGAGAGGGATTTATTTTAGCAATCAGCAAACTTTCTCGAATGAGAGTGTCTAATTCCTAACGGCCACTAGCTAAAACTGAGAAATCATCAAAAGAAATTGGGTGTCCAGTTTCTCTTTTATGTGTTAAAATGCTAGACAAAGAAGATGGGTGAGAGATCTCATTTCCGGTGTGTGCCGAAATGCCCATGTGTTCACAGATCCTAGTGTGTAAGTTTCGGGTTGTTTCACCCACATACAACGCGGAGCAGCGTTGGCACGTAAATTTATTCGACCAGTTTGCCGTTCTTCACACTTTTTTCGTTTTAAAGACCGTATTCCTATGCGTTTAAGATCCAATGTTATTTATAAATTTACGTGCCAACGCTGCTCCGCGTTGTATGTGGGTGAAACAAACCGAAACTTACACACTAGGATCTGTGAACACATGGGCATTTCGGCACACACAGGAAATGAGATCTCTCACCCATCTTCTTTGTCTAGCATTTTAACACATAAAAGAGAAACTGGACACCCAATTTCTTTTGATGATTTCTCAGTTTTAGCTAGTGGCCGTTAGGAATTAGACACTCTCATTCGAGAAAGTTTGCTGATTGCTAAAATAAATCCCTCTCTCAACGTAAATATAAGGTCATTTCCTCTCTTGTTATTCTAATTGCTTTTCTTTTCTTTTCTTTTCTCCTCCACCTTAATCCCTGTCATGACACCTCATTCATCATTCTCTCCTTCTCTCACCTCTATTTTTGTAATCGTGTAGGTTATTTAAGCCGAAAATTTTCATGTAAATAGACACTCTGATGATGTTACTTGTAAAGTGACGAAACGTTAGTTCCTCATTAAATTTCTTTCAAAGTATCCTGACATGTGTATTTGATTATGGGCTTCTTCAAAATTATTTGCTGGGCAATAATCTTTATCACTAGAATTCTTTTATGTGTAATCAATTAGAAACCTTGTCCATTAAAAAACAAATTAGCTTTTGGTTTATCTTCCCTTAGATAAACCAGTGAAAGTAGAAGTATACGGAAGCATTCAACAATTCAAAGAGATTAAAGAATCCACCATGGTAAATATAAATTTTTACGAGACTAATTTCAAATTCTTTAAACTTGTCGCCAGTAATTACAGTTCTAAATGGATGGCAAAGGAAATTGGAACATTGTCATCTATGAAATATTATCTTCATATGTGAAACGACATGTGAAATCTATCCGGCAAGCGTTACTTTGCTTGTCTGCTATCTCCATCAATGTTGCTGAATGGTTCTATCTGCAAATTTGGCCTTAATAGACGACTTCTTAGGATCGTTGTCTGACTGTGTTGTTACACACTCTCTTTTTCATGTCTTCTTACGGTTGTTAGGTTCTGTTCATATTTTGACATCGTTAAGCTCTCGTAGTCGCTTGCACGGTTACTGTATGGTGGTAGCGTGCTTGTTTCATTTATTTCTGGATTAGAAGCTCTGGAACGTTATACGTAAGCTTTATATGGCTGAAAAAAATTTTGCTGTCATTGGGAGAATAGCGCTTATTTTTCGTTCCATCATTCTTAGAACTGGAGATGAATTATTATAAGCCCTTCGACTTTTATGTTTCTGCAATCAAGTGAGACGTGATAAAATTCGGATCTCGATTGTATGCTTGTACTTTCTTACGGACCTATTAAATGCAGTTGTTGATTTTTTTGACTCATCCCCTTAACGTTAATTCCAAACGAGTTGCAAATGCATTGTACTACAATTCTGGCACTTAGGTCCGTAATCAGGGCATCGATTTTTTTTTTCTTGCCTGATTTTGTCCACAGTACATTCAATATATGGGTGAAACATTGTTTGCTGGTTTCTGATTGTTGAGTAAGGACTCATCATATCTTCTCTGATCTCATATCGTGTATCGACTGATGGATGATTTCTTGGACTATACAGCAAGGAATTCCTATACAGCAAAATACAGCAAAGAGTTTCTTAAACGAGCGGAGCAGATGAACCCATGTAATCAGAAAATAATCAAAGACAACGTCCTCTTTTAACGTGCGCGGCCCAACATATGCGGTGTTAAACAGTGTCAAACAAAAAAGCCTAAGATCAAAATACAAGAAAACTATAGTTGATCTTTTTAATTTTTAAATTTTATTTAACAGTTACAATTAAGTTGAATGTTTAACATGCGACAATTTCTCTAAATTACTTAAAGATGAAATGCTTGATAAACTTAAGTTCAAGGATTTACCCATTCTAGTCTGAGACACTTCCTCTTGACTTGCAAAATCGTCTGGAGTAAGCCTGAGTAAAAACTAAAATGTCTGATACTGATCGAAGAGTTAAGTTGATAAGGTGTATTAAATAAATGCTTTGGAAAATGGATCGGTAAGCTTCAACCTTGTAGCTTTAGCAGATAAAATCCAAGACTGAAGTTTCCTGTTCATTTTAAGACACAGAATACTGAGAATAGTAATAAACCATCGAAAACAGTGTAAACACTCAGTGTCCGTAACACAAAAATGAAGCTCATAAGCTTTAGATTTTGTACTTCACCCTGACACCAGAAGAAAGGAATGACTTTTCGCCCACGACTTCTCGCCCCCTCCAAGAAAAGGAACATTTTGAAGCATTAACTCTTTCCCTGAGGGATAAGACTTTTGTTATTTTACTCTGGCTCACGACAGTCGATTTTACTCGTCAAAGAGAGAGCTACCGCCGAGAAAGAGTTAAAGTTTTAATGTTTTTGCGTTTTTTTAACGAGATGATTTTTTTCAACTGCTAAATTTTAAACAAACTCTTCAGTGAAGCTCTGATCTAATATGTACGGTGACCCACAAGTACAAACACAAATTACTGAAGTTAAATCACAAAGATTAGTAGTTCGAACACAAGCAATCATAGAACAAATACAAAGTATAATTGTTAAGCGCAAACAATTGTAGCACATTTGCAAACAATACCAGTCCTAACACAAATTAATGTTTGTAAAACATAAACAATTATATTCAAACAAATTCCCGGATTTTAAGATGGGACCCAGTCTATTCTCGCCTTTTGTAATTATTCCACGTCGAATACAATTTAAGGTGGTCTTACACAAAGAAAATTTTTTGGATATTTTAAATAAAATGAAAATCTAGCTATATTATGTTGTTTAGGGGGTTACCCAACTATAAAAATAATTTTTTTGTCAAATGTTTCCATGGTAACCGAGATACACTACCTCCCATGAAGAAAAGAGGGTACATTTGTAAACATGATAACTAGACAACAAACAATGGTAGGAATCTGGAATAACTTTTAATTTGTAACTCAGAGCAACGCCTACGGTGTGAACTAGAATCATTTCTCTACTATATATAGTATGGCTATAATCAAGATTAAACTTTTCGAATGCCGAGAATGTGTACAATTGTGTCACTAAAACCCTCATTATTTTGTGGTAATTGAACAGAATTCAATTCTTCTAGCCCATCCCCAAGAGCAGGGCTTTTACTATAAGCCCTGAAAGTCTGATAAGGATAGCTTGAATACTCTTTGAGATATCTTGCATGAAATATCAGTAATCAAGCCATTTTGACAAATTGAGGAAAACAGCTTTAAAGTTGAAGTTTTCAATTATTTCAAGTATTTCTCCAACTTTTGCAATTTCGTAGATTTCACTCAAAATCAATTTTTTTTTAGTGTAAGACCATCTTAATGAAAACAAAATTCTCGTTGCTAGGGGCGTTGCTAAGGGGAAAATGGAGCAAGAGTTCTGGAAAATGCTGGATTTCTTGGGTTTTTAGGTATTTCTCGGCAAAAAAAATTATACAAACAAGATTAAGAAGGGTTTAAAGATTGTATTTCTCCAACTTTTGCAATTTCGTAGATTTCACTCAAAATCGATTTTTTTTTGTGTGTGTAAGATCACCTTAAAGTATGAAGTCTATTGAAACACGTGTGCGTAGGTTTGTATATTGCGTCTAATGCGGTACAAAGGCTGTCGATAGTGAAGAGGTTAATTTATTTTTTTTTGGCAATCTCCCATACTCCCAGGACCATCCAATTCTTGTCTAATTCTTGTGCCGATCAGATCTTCATCAAAACCAAACAATTTTCTTTTGAGAGCATATGACTCCATTCGTTACTTTACCGTTCGAAGCCCTGAAATTTGGCGAGAAACACCACAATTTTTTCATATTTAAAGCCTTTGTGAAAATGCAATGTGATGATTTTCTCTTTATCCAATTCTACTCGACATTAGCAACAAAAAGCGAAACTATTTTCCACAACAGATCTACATTAAGGACAAGAAAATTAATCAGCCATGATTATATCCTAGTCGAGATGGGGTATCATCTTAACATCCAGGAATTTGTGGTTTAACATCCAGGAATTTTTGTTTTGAATATAATTGTTTGTGTTTCACAAACATCAATTTGTGTTAAGATTGTTATTGTTTGCGACTGTACTACAATTGTTTGCGCTTAAACAACTATACTTTGTGTTTACTCAATGATAGCTTGTGTTCGAACAATTAATATTTGTTATTGAACTTTAATAGTTTGTGTTTGCACTTGTAGGCCACCTTAAATATGATTGTGATATCATATAACTATTACAGGAATTTACGTCGAGTGTCTTCCTGAAGCAGCTATGGAAGGATCCACGACTGGTGCATATGGTCAACGGCACACTATCTCTAAACGGGGAAGAGGTGACGAAAAGGATATGGACCCCGGATACTTATGTACCAAATGCAAATTTGTTTTCTATTCACGCTCCAAACCAGTTGGCGGTAATCTACAACGATGGGACAGTGTATTATAGTGCAAGGTAATAGACTATAGACTATAGTTGAACAGTCTTCTCACCCAAAAAATTGCGTGTATCAATCTTTGAAGCAGGCCAAAGAAACCTTTAAATAATCCTTCCTTTTAAATGATCTGATAACAATAATCTAAATATTATTTGGTTAAATTATTGGCTGTCATAAGCCATGAAGTATTGGCCATCTAGACCACAGTCGTGACATGTTATTGTATCGTCTTTCTGTCCATCCATCAATCTGATTATTAATCTGTCTGGCTGTCAGTCTATCAGTTTGTTTGTCGATTTGTTGACTAAAAGCTGGAAAAATTTAAACATCATTTAAATTAGACACAAAACTGCCTTGGTAAAGGTTCAGTATGTGGATACATATTATGTAAATACGGTAAAATTCTATAATTAAAGAATTAAATCCTTTTTATTGCTTGCATGAGTTCAGGTCCTTTCAATACTCCGACAATGACAAATCTCTAAGAATGGCCTCACATTTTAGATATATTGTTATTACGATGCACTAGATTGTAACCGTCCACAGCTTGAAGGAGATTTATTGTGAATAATAGGTAGATGTGCAATTCATTTACAAAGCTGTAATTTATTAGCATGTCTCTTCATAGAGTTTCAATTGTGGCAACTTGTCAAATGTTCCTACAAAGGTTTCCAATGGACGTTCAAGAATGCGTTTTGAAAATCGAGAGCTGTAAGTGATTTTTCACAAGTGAATTATGAAGAATCCTTAATGGCTTAAATTCGTAACTGCTATCGAATCTCTGGTGTCTATGTGGTTTATCGACTTTACAATCATCCAGACACGGGCTTTTAGCTTGGTTTTCGTTAGCGACACAAGCATAATAATCTTAATGACATAAGCAAGCGCAGTGAGTTCGTCATGGTTAGTTAATTTCTTTGTACTTGGGAAGGAAAAGAGTTCAGTTGATTTTAAAGTGCAAGTTGCGCTTGCGTATGTCGTTATGCTTATGCTTGTGTCGCTAGTCAAAACCAAGCATAAGCTTCACATTTAAGATGTTCGTTTATCGTACATTAAAAGTGCAATAGTCGTTAAGTAACTGATGTTACACACCAAACCTAAATTTCAGTGTATTATATCCAGATCCATACGCATTATCCATATCCATATTCATAATCATATTTATGTCCATACCATAACTATATCCATACCATATCCATGTCCTTATACGTATCCTGATCCATATCGCTACTCATATTTATAACATATTACATACACTTAGATATACCTATACCTATACATATACATATACATATACATATACACATACATTTAAATATACATATACATTTACATATACATATACATCTACATCTACATCTACATGTGCATGTACATGTTCATGTACATATACATACACAAATACATATACACATATAAACCTGCATAATACATATACATATACATACACCGATACCTTGTCGCACGCCCACATCCACACACAGACATGCATGCTTATACACTCGTATTGTACATGTGACATAAACTTCCTTTGCTGTGGGATATTTCCAGTATTTCATGAGGGTAATGACCACTTTTAGACGAGTGATATTGATGCCCACAGGAATACAGCAGCTAATGTTAATATGTCGTTAATTAGTCGAGGTCTTATACTATTAAATACAATTCGTTAATGTCAAATCTTTAAGATCTGTAACGGTGGACGAAAGCTAGACAAACATTGCAGTTTAGTAACTGTAACAATATCGAAAATACATTAGAATAAGAACATGATGCAACTGCTTTATAGCGGCAGAAGAAAATTAACGAGAAGGTATTCCTTGGAGGATAGTTGGACGTTCGTCAAGCACGTGTCTCAGAACAATTCCTGAGCGTCAGACGGGGATCAAACCCGCGACATTCAGATGACCGGTGAGACGCTCTAACCATTGAGCTACCAAGACTCAGCTAGAATGCAATTTCAAAATGTGGTGCCTATGCAGTAGCCACGATATGTTTATAATGATGTTGAGTAAGATGAATTTTATACATCTGGGAGCTTGGAGATATCATGAGTGATAGGTAGAAGTTTGTCAGGTTGATACTGCTGGATACTAGTGCAGAGACAAAATTTTAACCTGACAACGTCAAAATCAGTAGAATTTCACTTCACATCGTCCATTTCAGTTAATTTTCAATACACTATGCAAACGTTCGTGTATATCATATGTTATAACCGTAGTCCGAACTTTTTCTTAATATGATTCGTTATACAAAATTTATTCGTTGAGCACCTACATGAAAACTGTTCAAGGACGCAACGAGGTATTTCGGAGGGCAGGGGTCGGATGGGAGGATCAAGGCACTGTCGGGGCGATTTGAGTCATTTCGAGTGAAGCAGACCAACGTGGCTTCGGAAAATGAGGCTAAAAAGCTTTTACAAAAAGGGCAACTTCAACATTTCCCACAAAAAGGGCATGGGTCGCAACCCCAGCAACCCTCCCTCTACTTGTTCTCCTTCTTGTCTATATTAATATTTGAAAACTGCTTCGCATTACGACCAAATATACATTTTCACGTTTTATATATTTCTGGTTGTGCATAGAGTAAGGATTCCGCATCTTTAAAGGATAGTGTAGCACTTACACTTGATTAACTGTTACTTTTTTTCTATGATAGGCTGGGAATGGAATCCAGCAGGAAGGCCCTAAGTTGCATTTTCGCAACAGGTCCTAGTGGGGTCTTAAAAATGTCATAACACCTGAAATTTTCCGCACCCTTAGTTTGTCAAGGGCTTTTTAGTTACTTGATTTCGCACTATTTTCGTTCAAATGTCTCCACAAAGATATTCTTGTTCAAAGGACCATTAATCAAAAATGTACCTCATTTCGGACAAAACAATTTCTTATTTACTGTTTTCCATATCTCTTCCTGGTTATTGGTCATCAATCGCCAATTTTAACTAAAACTCTGCGTTTACTACTCTGTTTGTAGATGCCTACAATAACGACCACATGCAGCTTATTTGGAAGCCGGGCGATAAACCTATGTCCGTCAGAAACACACAAATGGCCGAGTTTGAAATTGCAAAGATTGAATGCACAAGAACCAATGTTACTTACAACGCAGGTGAGGAACACAGTCTCGTAATTTTTCAAGATCTAGTATGTACGGTGCTCCTTTTTGAGTTTCGTCCCTTCGCCCAACGAGACTTATACCAAGGTTGCTTGAACTATGAAACCGGCAAGCGTTCAAGTTTAAACTGGCGACAGAAAAAAATGAGATCAACCTGTCTCAAGAAGAAGAAAACGATCGACAACGTCTCTCTTTTTTAAAAAACTATTTTCAGAAATAATGCCGAAGAATCCTGTAGCTATGGTGTTTGTTGAATTGACCTTTGTTTTGAACGCTCTGAAATATTTAATAATGTTCAGCCAGTTCCGACGGTGAATGAAAGTAAATCCGAAAAAGTCAATTTAGAAATCCTGAGAAATTAAGAAATGCTAGTAAGTGCCCAAATCCTGCTTTTGTAGAAATAGTGTGTGGAGCTGTTTAAATAAAGAATTGGGTGAAAACCTGCGTACAAGCGGTGTTATTGAGAAACCATACCCCATGCGAAACAGCACAGCTAATGCAAGGTTTGATGACGACATACACAATTTTAATAATAAGGGTAGATTGGTTCGTATTTATTAAGCTGTTAAGGCGTAAATAAAAGTTTTTGTTTGAAGCTGGCAAATTAGGAAAGATTAAGTGAAGTTGTAGCGTAAACATGATGAACAAGGTATATAGGCGTATCGTGTCAGTTGCCAAGTTTTTTAAGGCGCTGACCTGCTTCTTAATTTACAATGAGGATGAACCACCCCCCACGAGGCATTTTTAAATTTTCACTTGAGGCAAAAACAAATAGTTGGAGGGCAAACGTTTACCCGCCAGGCAAAATTCTTTATATAGTCCTCATAGACGCGACAAACTTTCGGGGCCAAAATTGTCTGTTCTACTTACCCGATTTATTTCAAACTGTGCACTTTTACTAATTCTGACAATTCAACCATAGTATTTGTTTTTGCCTCCGACGAAAATTTAAAAACGCCACGTGGTGGAGGGGGGGGGGTACATTCTCATCCTACAGTCCCTGGTTGATGTAAAAGAGGTGTGTTGTGCAGGCAGTGTTAATCGACGTCTGATTGGGTTCTAATTAGTATGCTGTTAATTGGGCACACCATCGTCCTGGATTACATAAACTTTTCTTTCCATTTTCAATGTCAAAATTTCCTGAAATTTCGAGATACCCAGTAAACATGTCCATTTAGATATATTCGTACTTTAAAACAGGTGCAATATTCGCGCCTAAACTGCATGGGATTTCCAAGGTGAACCGTAATAAATCCCATACAGTTCGGTATCTATTACTGGTTGAACTCGAGAACGCTATTGCAGAAACTAATGATACATTTCTTCCAACTGGAATAGTTGATAAGAATAGTGTTAAACTCATTCAACTGCCAAAACCTCGTCATTCTAACAAAAACTGTAAGTTTACATGAAAAATATTATGGCATTTTACGGACCGTCAAAGTTAGCAGTAATGCCGCCATTTCAGTGCAAGGCTGAACTGAAACCGTTATTCGAACAGCCATGCAAAGGGTACCAAACAAATTACGTTGCGATGTCTAATCAGTCACACAATCAAACCTCTGACTGGGTCAACCATCTACCAAACTAGGGCATTTGTTATCAAGTTGATGTCTCATAAAATGTCAGCATTTTGGTGAAATAGTGCAAAATAGGCAAGTTTTTCTATAGCGAATATTTGCCTTTTTATGGAATTAAACATACGTTTTGGAATTAACACGCTGTCTTACCGTGCAACTTGTCTTGGCAACTTATGTCACAATCCGTCGCGTAGTACTTGTGTGATAAAGGGGCGTTACATCAGGAAATATTCTGCCCAACTTGTTTTGGAACTGCGACCGAAAAGGACTAAGAATGAACCGATAACTCCTTTTTATTGAATGATCAAGATTACCAGTGCCAGACAATGAAATTGCACGAAGGATGTTTCACTGTGCAACATCTCAAAAATCTGTTGCAGTATTACAGCAATCATTGCAAAAATAGAACTTGGTTCAACTTCGTGCAACGATTGCAGCAACAAAAATGTTGCAAGACTTGTAGACTATGTAACACGACACAATTTCTATGGTGACTTGTATTGCAACACAATTGCGAGACAAGTTGCAAAACAAATTGCATAGGATATCAGCGCCTTTATATGCACCTTGAAATTCCTAGCCAAGGTTCAAGACCAGACTTGAGAGCATTACATTAATTTTTTTCTTCTTGTTTGGCAAGACTACAACAACTCCCTAATGCCTCACTTTACCTATTTATCAGTTTGATTTCCGTAAAAAACCAAAAATCAGGCCAGCTGAATTAAATCGTATTATAACTGATGTGGGTTCTTTTTCTGTGCGTCTATTATTAAGGACAATACAGCAGCTTACGTGCTTTATTCAGATTTAAAAGACGTATGGGCTTCTACATCATTCAGGTCTATCTTCCAAGTTTGATCATCACGATCCTAAGTTGGTTATCCTTTTACATCGATCCAAGGGACATTGGAGAACGAGTATCTTTGGGTAGGTATTTTGCCTCTTATGTCAGGGGGTTACATTCTGGTTTGTGAGTGGAAGTCAGTCACAGCTTTGGGAACGTGTTGGTGATCTACAGCCAAGGCCATCCTGTCCATTGGTACAGAAATGAAATTATAGTACGGTTAAACTGCTTCAATCATTACTAATATATAGTGGCTTCCGCTTAGGTCGCACATATATATCGAATTTTCACCTTAGCTCACCATCTGAGTCTCGGTAGCTCAATGGTTAGAGCGTCTCACCGGTCATCAGAAGGTTGCGGGTTCGATCCCCGTCTGGGGCTCAGAAATCATTTTCTGAGTATCGAGCTTGAAGATCGTTCATCTCCCTTAATACATCCAAGCTCTCACGTTTCTCAAACATTAAACTAAATCCAATTTTGTTAGCCACCCTTACTAGGTCCATTTATTGTCACCACCAGTTCCCTTCACTTTTCTTAGCGCTGCCGCAGGAAATGTATCGGGGCTTTGGAAATACCGCAAGTCCTGAATATTAATAGTTTGATAAATTCTGGAGTATTTCCTGATGATTGGGAAACAGTTTATATATCTTCAATTTTATAATTTGGTGACTGTAGTCAAATCAGGGAGATTGCAGACCAATCCTTGTGATTTATTCAGCTGCAAAAGTATTTTAAAAAATAAGGTTGCGATTCAATTGACAGATCATATTACACAAAACAAACTTCCCACGACAAACCAATCAGGCTTTTGGACATTCAAAAACAAGCTCTCTCTTAGAATAACAAACTTATTGTATTTCAACATAGACAAAGGGCTAATTAATGGAATTATTTTGTTTCTTCATCAAAAGAAGGTCTTCGATTGGCCGGTTTTATACTAAAGACGCATTACCCATCCAAACAAACCTCTGCAAATATGTCGTAGTTATGTGCCTATAGTAAAAAAACGTGGATCAAGACGCATTATGCGTCCTGACGAATTACCTTCCGTAGTTCATCTTTCGAGACCTACTACAAAAGATAATTCGTCTTTCAGGATAATGCGTCTTGTACTAGGCTTTACACAACAGACGCATAACCAAGCAAACTACAAAATGCTTGGCCATGTCCAATCAGATGGATAACCCGTCTATGGTATAAAAAGCGTCCAATGTGTAAATCAGGATATGTTTCAAAATAACTTTTCTTGTCCATGGTAAGAGGATCGACGCTTGACTGATTCAAATAATATTTATTAAAAAGACATGAAATTCATAGGATAAATGAAGTGTCATGGTCTAAAACGCCGAATGCGGTGTGTAGTCCTTCATGGTACTAACATAGAAAGGAAGTGCTTCTTAGAAATGGAGGGAAAACTGTTACTTAAATCAAATTAATCAACGGTTATTAGCCAATAAATAAACGGCTGATGAAAACAACAGGATGTATGTTAATTTGATTGGGCCATAGACTGACTAATGTCACTAATGAATAAAATACCAAATTAAATAGTCAGTATGTTAAAATTGGTTTTCAGACAAATTCATAGTTGATGAAAAACTAAAGTGGAACAGCATTTCTGTTCTCAAAAATGTCTCTAATGGTGTATTTCTAGGTAGAGCGAATGAAGATAGTGGTCCAAAATCTTACATTATTAACGCTGCATAAAGCTCTTATTCTTCTACATCTTGATTTTTTCAGTTTTGTGTAGGTGCCTGTCCTTTATATCTTAAATATAAGCTTCATATGAAGCAAAGTAGAGCTGCTAGAGTAGCTACTGTAGGAAATATTACATACAATTGAATACAATACAACACTATAGTAGCAAGCAATAGTACGTACCAAATTTTAATCCCCATGCAGGATGCACGAAATATAAGACATTTATTTTTTTCTGTATTTTGCTCGAACTTCTTTCCACGTTTTACTTTTACTTGATTTTGTTGATACTATTATCAAAAATCTTAAGACTAGCCAAGTGAAGATGTCGTAAAGCGTTAATTTAATTCTGAAAGCGTGGATAAAAGTCTGCAATCAATCTCCCTACAGAAAAAGAGAGAGTAGTTCCATTAACCGATTCCTAGTTTAATTTTTTCAACTGACTATAGAAAATGGAAAGGAATGTCAAAATTTTGTTACTTTTTAAAAGTGACTTTCAGTCAAATGCTTTCATCGAATGAACTAAAAACGATCCATTATAGTTTAGTAATCGAATTTTTTTTGACATAAATCACATTCCGCCCACAATTTCTTTGCCCTCACTGCAATTTCGTGCACTAACTATATATTACCTTCCCAGGTATAACTACAATTCTCACCATCGTTTTTTTACTCGGCACAAATAACTCGTCGATGCCTCGTGTGAGCTACGCCAAAGCAATCGACTGGTATCTCATCACAAGCTTCATGTTTGTGTTTGCCACATTGATAGAGTCCTTGGTAGTTTTTAAATTTTCACGATATGATGATGCAGTTAAAGAGAATGAAGAGAAAAGAACCAACATAATTGAAGAAGTTGTTGGCTACAAACCCAACAATGCCATGAAGGTAAGCCACTTTGTATCGACTTCCAGATGCCGCTCGCATATTGCCAAGTACCGTGCGGGAGAGTGTGAGGGATATGACACCCCCTACTTTTTGGTTAACTGGTCGGTAAAGCGCGAGTCTGTCGGTAATGCACGACTTCTGTCGGTAAAGACCGTCGATATAACTGGATATTGGGAAAACCGTGTAATTTAAACCTTTCGTTGGGTAACCCGTTCGTCTTTTATGATACCGTAAATGCTCGTTTTAGCGCCGCTCCCGGTTAACCGCCGCTCCCGGTTAAGCGCCGCACTCAGGATCAGAAAAATTTAATAAGCGCCGCTCCCGATTAAGCACCGCACCTGTGCAACTTTAGTGCGGCGCTTAATCGGAAGTAATAGAGAGTTAATAAGCTTGACGTTTACCGCAATCGGCTAGCGGCGTTAACTTGACAAGATACACAAATAATCGGCACTAAATAAGCCATTTCAGTTTTCCTGCAAACATCATCATCATGCAGAAATTTCAGAGTTTGAAAACAAGTCTTAATCATACAGTTTGCTATACCGTGCTATTGACTAGCAATGAAAGTATCCCAACTAAAAACGAATATTTGAATAGACTTTAATACATAACAGGAAATTGTTTTCTTTCATATATAACAGAGCAGGAATTGTTTTCTTTAATACATAAGTGGAAATTGTTTAAATGCTTTTTCTATATGCGTTATCTCAATATGTGTGTACTTGTCTTTGCGAGTGCTAAGTTCGTCGTCCAGTATTTTTGCCAGTCTGTGCTCTTTTGTCAATGCCGTGAACTACGCATGTCTTTCATACAACTTAATGTTTCTCCATTGTACGGTTTCCAAACCGATTTGTAAACATGGTGGCCACGAATGACTGTTTCAAAATCTACTTTGTAAAACATTTCAAACTTTGCAGGGACACAACGCGCCATGTTTTCCAATTCGATATTTATTCGATAGAAAATATCCTCTTTAATTTCTATAGGTTTGTTACCGCGTTTGCGAGTCCTCTCTTATTACTGCGGCGCTTTCGTCAGTCATCACTCGTTGTTAAAACAGGTATAGACTTTGTTGTGGCTTTGTGAGTCATCGTTCATTGTTAAAAAGCGTTAATTTATAGGCTTTTTTATCGCTTTCGTTAGTCATCACTCGTTGTTAAAAAGGCATTGATAGACTTTGTTTCCGCTTTTGTGCGTCCTAAGCTGAGTACTCAGGGTTCTTTTGTATAGTTTTATCGCTTCTGTTGCCTTGCTTTGATTATGCTACAATTATGGCAAATGCTAGTAGCGCTGAAGTAAACGATAGCTTGTCTCATAAAGGAAAACGTGTACGAGCATACAGTGCAGCATTCAAGCTTGATGTTCTGGCTTACGCTCAGGACAACAGTAACCGTGCTGCTGCGCGTAAATTTGACGTAGATGAGAGGAGAGTCCGAGAGTGGAAGAAAAATAAGATTGAGATTACAGCTCTAGCCAACTGTAAGAATGGAAAGACAAGAAAAAGATTGGATGGTGCTGGACCGAAACCTTTAAGTACAGAGCTTGAAGAAATAATCCTGAACTGGATTCATAATCACCGTTCACAAGGGCTAAGAGTATCGAGAAAACTTATCAAAAAAAAGGCTCAGATCACTTACCGTGGGATGAACGGAATAGAAATTGCCGAAGCTGACGAGTTTAAGGCCTCTGACGGTTGGCTTACGCGGTTTATGCGACGAAATGGTCTCTCACTTAGACGGAAAACATCGGTTGCTCAAAAAGACCCGGACAGGCTTATTGGAAAACTCGTATCGTATGTACTGCAAGTTAGACGATTATCAGAAAAGAACAATTATGCACCTTCACAAATAATAGCAATGGACGAAACACCTGTTTGGTCCGACATGGTGTCTGAAACCACAATTGATTCGATCGGCAAAAAAACTATCACAATGAAAACAACTGGTCATGAAAAAAGTCGGGTGTCAGTGTGTTTAGCTGCGAGAGCCGATGGTACTAAGCTCAAGCCAATGGTCGTGTTCAAAGGCGCAAAGCGTGAAATAACTGCAATAAACAAGGAGTTTAGAAGACATGCCGTTGTTGCAAGTTCGGCAAATGCTTGGATGAACACTGAACTGACTCACGTTTGCATTGAATTAGTCCTTGGATCAATTGCTTTTGCCCGTCGCCTCTTAGCTTGGGATTCGTTTGAATGCCATATGGAAGAAAGTGTCGCACGTTCATTGAAGTCAAAGAGAATTGACGTAGCGATTATTCCAGGCGGATGCACTAAGTACATACAGGCACCTGATGTGAGCTGGAACAAACCGTTTAAAGCAGCATGCACGGAAATATACGACGAATGGCTAGCTACGGTTGGAATTCACGAGGAAACAGAAGCAGGAAATTTGAAAGCTCCACCTAGGAAAACAATTTTAAAATGGATCATTGATTCGTGGGAAGAATTGCCAACCGACTTGATAACGAAATCGTTTAAATCGTGTGCATTGAATCTTCCCACTGACGGTTCAGCTGACGACACAATTCATTGTTTTAAGGAAGGTGAGCCCTGTCGACAGGGTCGTGAAGTACTCCGATCACAGCAATCCATTTTAGACGAGCCCGATACAAATCCATTTGAACTAACTAATTCGGATATCGAAGATGCTTCTGGTCCTGATTTATGGGTAGATAGCGATTAAGATGACGATGATGACGAGGATATTGATATTCTATAATTTGAGTTTGAGATAAAAGGCTATAATTGACCTTATGTTCTTGTTATATGCACCTAAGTGACATTATATTCGTTGACACTGTATATCATGTAAACAGTTTTTGTTAACTCGTTAGGTTTTTGGGCAATAAAAATATTTGTGGTGAACCTTTAGTTGAAAATTATTTAATAAGCGCCGCTCCCGATTAAGCGCCGCACTCAGGATCGGAAAAATTTAATAAGTGCCGCGGCGCTAAAACGAGCAAATACGGTAGTTATAAAAATTCACAATTGGAAACATTGACTTCATTGAAAATCGAAACTATTCTAGATATTACTGGGCTGAAAAAAGTTAGATTTACATGTAGTTGGCAATCAAGCCATTTGTTTGGGCCCAAAGCTGAAACTGAAAAACAGTCACCAGTCGCCAAAATGCCTCCAAAAGAGCGTACGGACTGCTACAAAATTCGCTGTTTAGAATGTAACGTACTAATGGATTTTGATCACAGGAAAAAGCGCAATTTGAAGTGTCACCAAGATTTGCTTAAGAAGCGCAAAGCTACTCGTTATAATGTGATTAGTTCGCCAAGGAATCCTCTCGAGGCTACGCCTGGCAAGTCTTCAAATTTGTCCAAGACCGTAACAAGCAGTAAGAGTTCCAATCCAGATTCGTTGATAATCGATGAGCAAAAGATATTTGAGTTCAAGGCTAACTAGTATTCAGAACTCTCTTCTACTCGATTGGGATTAAGCGCTGAACTGACTAAAAGTTTTCAAGCGACATCAGTAACATCACTAGATGATGCGAAAAGTGATTCATCTGCCAGTCACCTTAATTCCTCTTGTAATACTCGCCTTTATGATGTATCTGTATCTGATGATGAGCATATATTGCCTACCTGCTCAGACGACCAACGACAAAAACGAACAAAGATCGAGAATATCGATGAAACCTTTGTCAGGAAAACTTCTCCAGGCTTCTTCTGAAAGGCACTGTTTCTTCTGACTGCAAACGCTCGTTTGACAATGAAAGTGGATACCCAAAGGTAGGGTACTTTAACTTCTTTTAGGAATACATTCTGCGATTTCAGAATAAAATTTAAACCTTATTCTTGGATGCCTGAAAGATGATATATTAATAGAAGAACATGATTATTTTCTTTTGTAGATTTAAGAACCTCGAGATTAATCGGCTACTAAAACAGACTATGAACTAGCTGGTATGGTTGGAGAAATGATAGAGCTATTAAAAGAGGGAAAAGGAATACACAAATCATTCGAGGGAGAAGGTTATTCACAAGACGTATTTGTCTCGTCAGTTGAAGATTTTGCCTCAGAATTGAATAAAAAGTCTCATTTTCTGTACAATCCTGCAAAAGAATTCATTGACAATGAACCAAAGAAAGTACATCTCTCACTTTCCTCTTACATTGTATTATTATTAGCAATGATCCAGCTGAGCGAAGGGAAATCCTACTGAATGAGCAACAAAAACATTTTTTGATATCCAAGGGACCTTACTAGACCAGCACTGGAAAAATTCCTTTGTAAAAAAGCGATTTCGAAATCCAAGCAGAAATCGTTCAGCTCAAAATGGTACAACGCATTTCCCTCTTTTGAATACAGTCCCACGCTGGATCGAGCATACGGCTTTCCCTGCAGTTTGTTTGGTGACGGTCCAGGATTGACATGCACAGAAACCAGCTGGTCTAGTGATTGCGTCAATCGGTGGTATAAGATGGAAAGCCGAAGTAAAAACAAAAAAGGCAAACTCCTCGAGCATTTTGGCAGCGCAGCTCATAGATTAACAGCCGAAAATTTGGTGAATTTTAAGCGGAAAGACAGCGATGTCAACGTGGCGATAAGAAGTGCCAGAAAGCAACTGCTTGTAAAAGAGGAACAAGAACGGCTGCAAAACAGAAAAATAATAAATGTGCTGTTAGACTGTTGCCGATACTTTTCAAGACAGACTCTTGCATTTCGAGGAAGCGATGATAATGTCAATGAAAACTTCAGACAACTAATCAGCCTTCTCACACGGTGGACTCCATTTTCAAAAAACTAGATTTTCGCTGAACGTTCCCGTCCATACCATGTTACCTATATGAGTGCCAATCCACAGAATGAGTTTATTGGCATCCTAGCTCATGAAACTGGCAAAATTGTAACCGATCAAATACCTTCATTTGGTGTCTATGCAGTAAAGGGCGATACAACGCCTGATGTTGGTCACGTGGATCAAATTTCTCTAATAATTCGTTATGTCGATCAGAGGTTTCAAATTCAAGAACGGCTCCTAAAGATATCAGAAATTAACGATAAAACGGGTGATCGTTTTGCTAAAAAAGTTATTAAGATGTTGGACGATTTACAGCTTGCTCTGGGAAACATTCGATTTCAGTACGATGATACAACCGCTTCTATGTCTGGCGCATATAATGGAGCACTGGCTAATGTTTAGCGAACGTCTTGGGTGGACAATTCCCTACGTCATTTGCATGGGTCATAAAACAAATTTCTACGTCGAGCGTCCTTCTAAAGCTTCGTTGATGGTAGATGAGTTCTTTTCCACTTCGCAAGAGATTTATAATTTTAACGAAGAACACAGATCGCTTTGGTAAACTGAGGAGTGGTATCGAAATGTTACAAGAAGGGCTGATAATAAAGAATCTCTTTAAAACACGTTGGATTGGCAGGACTGAGTCTATTAGGGTTGTGTGGGTCAGTTATGAAATAATAATTAAAACTTTCATTGATATAAAGAGTTGCGAGGATGGTGATTGTGGTGTGCGAAGGACTGCCATGAATCTGTTGGACAGGATTAAGTCATTCGAGTTCTATTTAAGCATGTTGTTTATGAAAAGCATCATGTATAAAACAAAGGTCGTCGTGGTGCAAGAAATTGATCAAGATATCCTAGCAAGCCTTGAAGTCTTGCGCCAGACACGAGATGCAGTGGTTCGCATAAGTAAAGATAATGTTGGTTTGGAGGGTATTGTGGTAGCTGCTGCAGACAAGTGCAAGTCATTTGGCATCGATGTTGAGTGCGAGTTCTCGAAGGAACATCATCCGCGGAAGCCACCCAAACGCATTGACGAGAACAAGGGAAATGCAACCACACTGTTATTTAGTCAGCACTACAAAAAAGAGATGTTTAAAGTGGTTGACCGTATGGTTTCAGACATTGCGATATTAATAAATATCTCTCAAACATTGTACTTCCCGTAGCTATTTTACTGCCAAATAAGATCGCAAAGTGCACCAAGCAACTAGTCAACAACTTGCGCGCAACATTCCCTATGATTTGAAAGATTCCGATGCTCTATCAGCAGATCGAAATGATGGGAAATTACATCGAGAAGAATTGAGCGAGGAATTTACGTGAAGTCACAAAGTGTTTGCACGGGAAGCGACATTTTTACCCAAACCTCTCTAAAGCATACCGATTGGCATTTACGATTCCCGTATCAGTCGCAAGTAATGAACGTACCTTCAGTAAATTAAGGTTGGTAAAAAACTACCTGAGATTGACGATGCAGAAAGATCGTCTTCATGGCCTAATGATTTTATCCAGTGCAATCGATATTTGGGCAGCCTTGACTTGGATAAAATTGCCGATTCATGGTCCATATGTAAGACAAGGAAGATAAAAATTTAGAATGACGATTCTTTAAAGCACTTTTTTTCAAAGCTTTATGACACTGCCATGTTCTTAATTAGATTTTCCGCATATCAATTTCATTGTATTAGTCGTTGTTAAAGAGAAACTTACAATCAGAATATAAATTGAAATTCATTAACTGGGCATAATGATTGTTTTATACAAGGTAACATCTAACAACAGCATCGAATATTTAAACATGCTGCATACATGATATGTTCAAACATGCAATGTAAGTTTGAAAAATATATTTAAAGCTAATGTAAACTAGTGATTCGGTTAAGTTCCAAAATAGAGTAGTACTTTTTAAAAACGTTCGAAAATTAAAAACTGGGATTTTTTGGGGGTTTTTTACAAATTTGTGATAGCGCTTTTGTCTTGATCACTGATCAGTATGTCACTCCAATATCTCTGGTCGTACGCACTCGCGAATCCTGACCAATTGGGAATAAACAGATCGGTGATCTCTTTGACAGTACACACACTCCTACTCAAAATGGTCACAGTACGCCACCGGGCAGCGTATATCAATTCCTGCCATCAAACAACAAATCCACGTTAATCACCATTCTATCTTATCAGTCATGTTTTTTTGCTCTATCAAAATCTGTAATACTTCATCTTTCTAAATACGTAGACCAAGCCTCTGCAATCATTGGGGGCCTGAGATATCTAAATTTTAAGAACTCTGTGATGTGAACTCCCGTAAACGACCACCTCCCGTAAGCGACCACCTATGCACGACATTTTGGTTGGTCGCTTACGGGAGGTTTGGATGTATATTTTAAGACTTAACTGTAAAAAGCTGTTCTTGAAAACATTTCAATGCTTTAACCTGACAAACTTCATCTAAACATTTCGTTTTCAAAAACTGGTCGCTTTAAATGTACTTTCATTCTGCAAACTTAAAGAATTTTTTCTAGCATCCAAGCTGCCAGTAGTTTTTACTGCATACTAGAGGTGTGCATTGGATTGGATTGGATAGTTAGAATCCGACAATTGATTAATGATCGAAATCAGAACCCGATCCGATCCGGTCTATTATTTTAAAAGTCTATTATTTTAAAAGTCTTATTAGAATAATTCCCAGAATCTTGACATTGTAATATTATTCTTTGTGATGATAGTTCTTGTTGCGCTTGCTGTTGAGACTTTTGTTGTTGTTCGTATTGTTATTGTCGTTGTTATTGTTGTTATTGTTATTATTGTTGTTGTTGCAGTTGTTGTTACTGTTATTGTTGTTATTATTGCTGCTGTTTTTCTTGTTGTTGTTCTTGTTGTTATTATTGCTGTTGTTCTTGTTGTCATGGTTGTTATCATTGTTGTTGATGTTGTTATATATATATATATATATATATATATATATGCAATAATTAAAAACCGAGCAGGAGTGTTTTAGACCAAAAAAATTGAACTTTTTCTTCACGTATAAAGGCACATGTATCTTTATCACATACATAGATCCGACACGGTTATGATTTTCTTAAATATACATATATATATATATATATTGAGCACTCTACGGATATATCACGATAACCAATAGTGTTAAGCAATGCCCACTGATCGAGTAGCGGTTTGAGCACTCTGGTCCCTTATCAATCCAAGTTCGTTCCAAACTGCACTGATGAGCTGTAGTAGACCGAAACGTACGTTTGCTGATTGAACATATATATATATATATATATATATATATATATATATATATGTATATCATATATATATCATTTTCGCTTTATTGTAAGCTCTTCAGCTGCGTATATACAGAGTGGTTGCGTTACTTAATTATATGGACTGTAATTACATGAATATTTTATTATTAATGTCATTTGGTTCTTATGCTATTTACAGGGTTATTTCAATGTAATGTGCGGTAGCTAAATTTAGAAATTAGTTACCTGTTCAGTTTCCTTTGTCGGAATGATTAGTTCAAGTTCAAGTCCGGTTTTAGTAGTGAAATAAGTTCCTTTTCTTTCATTACCCTGAACAGTCTATTTGAACTGTTGCATTGGTAAATTGATATAATCTTGAAATGCCCATTGTTGCAATTCTTCAGATGATTGCTAACTTTTAGGTGTCTATATTCTTGGTGTCCGACTTGATTTTGTGCAACGTTACTCGTTTTCTCAAATTCTTGGTTTGCCCGACATAAAAGCTTTCACAGTTTGGACAGATTATCACGTAAATTACGTCCTTTGCTTTGCAATTCATTGACGACTTTATAGTCCACACTCTTCCGTATTTGAATTCTATCCAGTTTCCTGTGATTAAATGTTCACATGCCCCGCATCTTGTTTCCTGGCATTTGGAAACTGTGGGTGAATTTGATACTTCTTGTAAATGGAATTCGACTTTTGTTAAGTACTGTTTTAAATTCTTTGGTTCTCCTCGGCTAACTATATAATTCGTTTGATCCAGTACGCTTTTCAGTTTTACTGAATTTTCAAGGAATGTTAGGTTTTCTTTGATCCTTCCGGTTATTTGTGGGTTGTTCGGATTATGAGTGATAACAAGTGGGAGGGTATTGTTAATTTCGACCTTTTTCTTCTTTATTCTAAGCTCGAGGACTTCTGTCCATTTCGCCTTTTATATGCCCTTGCTTATTAGTGACGTTGGATAATTCTGTTTTCGAAGAAAATTTTTAAGTCCTTTCAGGCGCTTTTCCTTTAATTTTTCGTCTGTGACGGTAGCGCATATTTTCCTCACTATGTTGTACGGAATATTCCATTTTGTATGTTTTGGGTGACATGAAAAATAGTCGAGATATTGATGCGTGTCCGTATCTTTATAATAAATGTTTGTTTCTAGTTTGTTCTCGTTCTTGTATAGGAGTATGTCTAAAAAGGATAATCTCTAAATGCTTACTAAAAGATGCAAGTAAATCGACCAACAAATGATTGATTTTCTTGAAGCCCAAGTCGAAGAAGATATCGTTGAGAAACTGAAAAGTATCTGTACTAAAGATATCAAAGTAGAAGAATCGAAACCATTTAAACGATGGGAGTCAAAGCAAATCTGGTTGGAAACGTACGAGAAAGAGTTTGACTACGACGAACTCCTGAAACGAAGTAACCAAGGAAATGGAAAATCAACGAAGTAGATCAAACAGCGATCACAGAGCAGAAGAATGGCAGACATGCAACATTTACCTTCCCTTTCCGACATCCAGCGACCTAATATAAACATCAAATACCTAGCCAAACCCTTGAAAGAGGGTTTCAGTGAAATAAAACACCAGCAATCCCGATCTCCAAATCCACACAGAGGAAATACCATCAACGATCTACACCTGCCGATGCTATTTTTACACATGATAACAGGAGAGCAACGTATGCCGAAGTTACAAAAAGAGCTCCACGACGAAATGGATCATCTCGACGGCAACTCCCAAGATACAATGAACAAACAAGGGACAAAAGAATAAATGCTTTCATAGGAAGAAGATATTGAAAACAGAACGAATCATTTTTCCAACAATGCCCGAGATACAGCAACCAAAACAACGACAGAAGACTAAATTTTTTGGAGTATCGCTTACCCAAACAACACCCGCCGGAAAACCAAGTACAAGAGGACTTTTGACAACCACGAACATCTCAAAAACCACCAGGTTGATTGAACCTAAAATTATCAATATTTCGTCAAGAGATCTTAGTAAAGATGAAATGCAATTAGTTAAACGAGGATTGAAATTTACCCCAACACCACAGTAGAACATCACGGAACTAGAAAATGATATACAAGAATTTGGACGCAAATTGCGTCTTCTCGAACATTTTAACGGTAGCAAAAGAAACTCCGATAATTCGTTAGTTAAAAACAAATCAAACTTTGTTGCACCAAAAACGAATGATATCTACCTAACAGCCTTTCTGGAAAGTGTACTTAAGTCTTCATAAACATACTACTATAAATCTCAAGAAAAGCAACATTTCCAAGTCAGAAAGAACGGCGTTAAAAAGAACGGCTAAAAAAAGAAAAAGATGAGACAATTATAATTAAAGAAGCTGACTAAGGAGGAGCAACAGTCATTATGGACAAAACATACTATCGAAACAAGGATACTTGAACGTCTATCAGACGCGGAAGATTATACGCAACTACAGTAAAATGAGGACGACACTATTGTTCGAAAAATTGAAAAATTGGTTAAGGAATACGAACACGATTTAACACAACAAGAAAAAGATTACATCACAAAATTTTCATGGAAAACATCAAATTTTTACGGGCTACCCAAAAACCTACGCTATCTACGCCATCAAAAAACAGAATGTCAAATACGTCAAATTACCACCACTAGCAGATCTAAAAATGAGACCAATTGTCGCAAGACCAACAGCACTAACACACAAACTAAGTAACGTGATTGACTTAGTTCTAAAACAATTATGTCAAGAAGTACCGAGCTTCGTAAAAGACGAATTCCAAAAGAATTAGAAGAAAACACCATATTAGTGTCTTTCGAAGTAGTCAATCTATACACGAACATTCCACAGGAGTTGGGACTTGGAGCAATGGAATATTTTTTAGACAATTATCAAACATCATTAATATGACCTTTTCCTAAAAATTTCATTTTAAAAGCCATATCTATTATGCTAAAAGAAAACACATTCCAATTTGACGGTATGATCTACAAACAAATCCAAGGCACCACAATGGGAACAAAAATGGCACCCGCATACGCCACTTTAGAAATGGGATACCTCGAAAAGAAACTCTACGAAAAATACGAGGAGAAATAAGGAAATTACGACAAAGAAGAACCGTTAAAATTATAGAAACGATTTTTGGATGACTGCTTCCTTCTGTGGCGGAAATCAGACGAAGAACTACAAGCATTTTACGAAATGCTAAAACGTCTCAACACAAAAATAAAATTCGCCATGGAAAAAGACAACTACAGATTACCCTTTCTAGATATACTTCTATTCAAGAACGAGAACAAACTAGAAACTGACATTTATTATAAAGATACGGACAAGCATCAATATCTCGACTATTTTTCATGTCACCCAAAACATACAAAATGGAAAAATTTAAGGAAAAGTGCCTGAATAGACAATTAGTGGCGTAGCCAGACCCGAGCCTACCCGGGCCCAGGGTCGGGCGTCAGCTACGAACATGGGCGTTTCCCAAAACGTATTTGGCATGTTCAACTGAAAAATACACGACAAATTTTGAATAATTTGATATCAGCCCTTTACGTATGGTCCACGAATGGAATTTCTTTGTGCAACTTTTTCTCCCGCGCTAAAATTCGCACAATTTGTTCTCATCAATGAGATATCTCGTGATTTTAAAAGTAATTTGGAGGATCTGTACGATTGAAGCCTTCGAATCCAGCTTGGTGCCGCAGCCTAAAAAACGGGAATAGCGCCTTCATAATGCAAGAAATAGCCTTTCAGAGACCCAAGAATTCAAATATTTTCCGGGGGAGCATGCCCCCGGATCCCTCTAATTAGAATGCTTCCCAGTCTAGGGCATCACAGATTCTCTGGCTACGGCACTGCTGAAAGAACTTAAAAATTTTCTTCGAAAACAGAATTATCCAACGTCACTAATAAGCAAGGGCATATAAAAGGCGAAATGGACAGAAGTCCTCGAGCTTAGAATAAAGAAGAAAAAGGTCGAAATTAACAATACCCTCCCACTTGTTATCACTCATAATCCGAACAACCCACAAATAACCGGAAGGATCAAAGAAAACCTAACATTCCTTGGAAATTCAGTAAAACTGAAAAGCGTACTGGATCAAACGAATTATATAGTTAGCCGAGGAGAACCAAAGAATTTAAAACAGTACTTAACAAAAGTCGAATTCCATTTACAAGAAGTATCAAATTCACCCACAGTTTCCAAATGCCAGGAAACAAGATGCGGGGCATGTGAACATTTAATCACAGGAAACTGGATAGAATTCAAATACGGAAGAGTGTGGACTATAAAGTCGTCAATGAATTGCAAAGCAAAGGACGTAATTTACGCGATAATCTGTCCAAACTGTGAAAGCTTTTATGTCGGGCAAACCAAGAATTTGAGAAAACGAGTAACGTTGCACAAAATCAAGTCCGACACCAAGAATATAGACACCTAAAAGTTAGCAATCATCTGAAGAATTGCAACAATGGGCATTTCAAGATTATATCAATTTACCAATGCAACAGTTCAAATAGACTGTTCAGGGTAATGAAAGAAAAGGAACTTATTTCACTACTAAAACCGGACTTGAACTTGAACTAATCATTCCGACAAAGGAAACTGAACAGGTAACTAATTTCTAAATTTAGCTACCGCACATTACATTGAAATAACCCTGTAAATAGCATAAGAACCAAATGACATTAATAATAAAATATTCATGTAATTACAGTCCATATAATTAAGTAACGCAACCACTCTGTATATACGCAGCTGAAGAGCTTACAATAAAGCGAAAATGATATATATGTGATATACATATATATATATATATATATGTTCAATCAGCAAACGTACGTTTCGGTCTACTACAGCTCATCAGTGCAGCTTGGAACGAACTTGGATTGATAAGGGACCAGAGTGCTCAAACCGCTACTCGATCAGTGGGCATTGCTTAACACTATTGGTTATCGTGATATATCCGTAGAGTGCTCAATATATATATATATATATATATATGTATATTTAAGAAAATCATAACCGTGTCGGATCTATGTATGTGATAAAGATACATGTGCCTTTATACGTGAAGAAAAAGTTCAATTTTTTTGGTCTAAAACACTCCTGCTCGGTTTTTAATTATTGCATATATATATATATATATATATATATAACAACATCAACAACAATGATAACAACCATGACAACAAGAACAACAGCAATAATAACAACAAGAACAACAACAAGAAAAACAGCAGCAATAATAACAATAATAACAGTAACAACAACTGCAACAACAACAATAATAACAATAACAACAATAACAACGACAATAACAATACGAACAACAACAAAAGTCTCAACAGCAAGCGCAACAAGAACTATCATCACAAAGAATAATATTACAATGTCAAGATTCTGGGAATTATTCTAATAAGACTTTTAAAATAATAGACTTAATTTATACTCAGACAAAGTGGAGCTGAACAGACATCAACTGGTAATGACATTGAAAAGCATGAAAATTCAAACTACAACAATATTCTCTTTGCCTTGAGTGAATAATTAAAGAAACATAAACATCAATAAACGATAACGACAACGACAACAACAACAACAATCTCATTAATTAGTAGATAAAAGCATGATAATTTATGGTACATTCGTTTTTTGAAACATATAGGAGGAGTCTGTAAAAATGGATGCACTCAAGCAACAAGAAGCAACATCGCCATGTTTGGTGGATGAGAATGGAGAGACACGCTCTTTGCGGATCGCATTTGCGCATAACGATCTCCATCGATGCAACCGTAATTCAACCACACCAAAATGCGTACCTAGATCTGCTAGGTACAAATCAGAGTGTCAGTTTTCTCTAAGTCGAATGATCGACAGAGTATGCCGTGTTTTGTTTCCAGTTTGCTTCGCTATAATGAATATGCTTTACTGGTATTTGTCGGCTTTGACTTAACTTTGGATCAGTTAAGTGTAATTTCTATCCGTGCCTAGTTCTCGTGAACTGATAAATTAAAGTCAAACAGAAACCTAAATATTAATAATCGTCAGCATTTTCAACTAACTAGAAACATTTTGGCTGCGTCTTGAACAATGTGAAGTCCAGCCATTAGGACTGATACGAAATTTCTAAGCACGAAACTTTTCGCAATGGATAGCCAACTGTAATGATACTTCCGTGAGGTTGACTTCTCCCATGAGTAATAAGCTAAATCTACCCAGTGAATTTTGAAACGCTTAATATTGTGTGCAGCGTCGGGTTAGGCTGTTAACCGAAAAAGTTAACATCAATGTTGCAAAATATTTCTCAGACGGCTTTTTTCAGGATATCTGACGACAGGAAATTTTCCCAGTATCAAATTCGTTGCACTTTTCACAAAGTTTTCCTAAATCAGAAAAATGTGATGGCGTGAAAGCTAGTAAGGCTTGAAATTGAATTTTATTGTGAATGCTTGACGCAGAGGAATTTCTAATCTGCACAGTAATATCCTCAGACTGAATAATTCGGTTTCGGAAAATCATAGAAAATTTGAAAAATTAAGCGTTGAAGGTAGTGATTGCCTACTTAAAACCATAAATTTATCTTATCTTAAAAATTTTGCGTAGTAAGGCAATTATAATCAAACTGAAGAGACCATCGTAGTGATAAGACAGTTATAGGAAAGAGCATTAACTTTGCAGGCTATGAGATCTCCCAGCAAACAACTTTTGTTCGAAAAGTTTACAGTTCAAAACAATTTTGTTTGAAAAATTTACAGTTCATTCGTTATCGTAACTATCCATGATATCAATAGCTCGTTGCTCTCCGACCACGATTGTATGGTATGCTGTAGTAAGGTACATTTTTACTATAGTCTATATGACAAATTTCAGCTCTTTAATTAATATTCCGAACATTAGAGCTCAAGTAATTCTATGTAGCATCATTTGCATAGAAGCCTGAGACACACATATACATTTTGAAAATTGTAAAAATAATTGTTGCCAACGCCAGTTTGTGAACACGGAAGTTGTGCTAAACAGTAACATAGACTAGAATCAATATATGATGCCACTACAACAAGAAAGAAAGTTGTTATTGACATTTAATTCTTGTATTTTTTTGTTGCGTTAAGAAAAAAAAAAATTAATGTAGAAGCGAGGTTATGTGATCAGTCGAAATAAACATATCAACAGTTAATTTAACAGGCATTACACCATATTATTACGTAGTTGATACATTTTTATACTGATACTGGTTTTCGGTCCCAAACCAAAATTATACAACGGTCAGATATTTTACGATAATAGACCGATCGGTCAAATACGCGTTTTATTAAGCCTGGTTGTCATATAAACACAAAGATCGTTCGATTGTCGCACGATACAAGGCTTTTTATTCATGAGATTATCCTGCGATTATGAGAACATAACAGTCACTGTTATCGCAGAGATCGTGGCAGTCGTGGAAGTAGGTTTGGAGTCTAAATTCAAGACTGGTTGTCATACAATCATAACGATCGTGCAATCATAGCACGATCTTTACTATTATATAAGAACCAGGCTTAACGGACCAGTAGGTTTTGGCGGGAAAATCGTCAAGCTGATTTTAATGTAATTTAAGGAGAATAGGCATCTACCACGAAAAGTTCCGAATGATAACATGTGGTTGAACGCTACTGCTGTTTTCGTTCAAAGCTAACTGTAGAAAAGTACGACAAATGCATGTTTAACTGGTGGAAACAAGAAGCAAGACGAACAAATAACCAGGTAATGTAAACAGCAACATCCTATGAAAAACATCCAACGCAGGTATGAAAGTCGATGTATGAAAGTTGATGTATGAAAGTTGATGTATGAAACAAAAACAAATAGCACAATGTGATATCAAGAAGAGAAGGAAGTACTGGAAGATAAAAAAAGGCAACATTCGAAAAAGGTGTTGAGAAAGTGAAGTTTGAATCTGGTGACATTTTTTGGCAAAAATTAAATTTTAAATCAATTGAAATCTTGATAATTCAAAGATTCAACTTAAAGACTAGAAATAATTACCTTGTTGAAAAAATTAACTTGTTTAAAATTATAAAAACTATCGTACAAGGAATAAAGTGGAAAAACAATCAGCCTCCCGAAAGTTTTTCGGTGAATGATATGAGATAAAGCGTTTTCTTCTCATTTGCGCAGTATTTAATGACTGAAAAATGCAAATATGTACTTTGTTCCTGTTGAGAACGAAGTTTTTTAAAATACAAATGTTGATTTTAAAATATATATTTGTTATATATGCAAATGCTATATATACAAATATAGTTTGTTTGAAATGCAATTGATTACATATACGAATATATTTATAAAATTCATTAAGAATTCATGAGGAAAATACACAGGAAAATTATAACCTTGTCGTGTCTTTATATGTGATGAAGAAATGTGACTTCATAGGTGGAGAAGAAGTTAAGTTTTTCGGCTTAAAAAACATAAATTTCCAAACTCTCTTAACAAATTAGTGCATTGTAAGGTGAATTTTATAAGTTGTACGTGTCTTTATCGGGTCTAAAACACTCGGCTATTGTCTCTTGTTTTAAATCCCGATAAAGCAGTCTTGCTCGGATTTTAAATATTACAATATACCATTTGTATTTCAAACAAACCGTGTATATCTATAATTGATTTTGCCAAGGCAAATACTGAATTTTCTACATGTCACGTTACCTGTTATATTTTAGTTGTTAGATCACTTCCCGCTAAAAGCGGCATGGTATTTTAAACATTCAAATTATGGAATTTTACGGTATGCGGCCCAGGACCCGCTCGTTTTGTCCCCGTTTTGGAGATCTTAACCTCTGCATCATTGACTTTCTGGCATTACCCCTTGAACTTTAACAAACCATATTCGTCAGAAGACCCATACTCTCAATTTTCGTGTCTGTAATCACATACTTAGATCATTCTGTCGAATACAAAACTGACTGAGTAGACTAAACTTTCATTCTCCCTTTTGACCTTATCAAAATTATCAAGGTAGCGTGGTTCCTGCCACTCTGGTTCACCCCGCTTCTCGGGGAACTTAGTTTCTTCGTCGGGGAATTCCTGGCGCCTCCCCTGGAAAGATGTTTGTGAGAATTTGGACTGAGTGTAAACATTGAGTTTGAAGCACAATATAGAGCAAAATGGAAAATCGATTGAGACTTGATGATTGAGATTGATTGACCAGGAAAAGAATCTTGTACATTTCTTCAATTCTTCGGTTAGTACCTGACTTTTATTTTACTCTAGTTAACCTCAGCTTCTTTGCTCGTCAACGGACGACGTTAGGGACCGGGAAGGGTTAAGACGGGTTAAGAAGCAATCCTGTTGAGAATAAGATATTGATGCAAGTGAAGATGGTTGTCCAGAGTGTGACATCTGTAGTGTGGATGACGGTTGAGAAAAAACTATCCTTGTTGTACACAAAAATAGTTAATAAATGATGAGTTGAGAATATCCGAAATCGCCTTTAAAGCTGTAGATGATGCAATACATGAACGGGGATGTCTAGCAAATCAGTGACTTTTTGGGCGAGGTGATGATGAATTTTAAATGTGAATTTTACGAATTAACATTTCTGATAGTTTTTATAAGAGATAACCTATCTATTTCTCGTTGCGTCTCAAATTAAACACTTCAGGAAAACGACAAATTTTTTGAAAGTAAACATGTTTCGGCAAACTTATGCCATCTTCAGTACAATACGAAACTAACAAACTATTTACAGGCTATATATGTGATTGCGATATGCTAATTAAGATACCAGAGATGTGATTCATCTAATGAATTACTCAGATGAGAGAACTACGGAGAGAGATGTTAATTGCAAAACAGGAACTATATTTAAATGATAAATGGATTACTGATATGGTGCAAGAGAAGAGAGGGTGGTGTGAAAATTATAAACTGAAAATTGTGTTGAAATGATGAGCTTGGACATTTAGTTCAGGATTAACCTTGTTTATATGTAGAGCTTCTTTTATTTTAAGCGAAAATGTAGAATTGGCAGAGTCTAAGATTCAAAAACAAGATTGCGAGTATTGATTTTTTCAAGAAGGTGATTTCAGAAAGTGTTTATAGATGTGAGAGTTCTTGTCGGTAGAGATGTGTTCCTTGATTCTCGTGGATAAGTGACGAGATGTCTCGCTAATATAGTGGGAATTGCATCCGGCGCAAGTGAATTAACAAACCACAAAAGATTTGAGTTTGTTCGGAACAGGATCCTTAAATGAGAAGAGGTTCTTAATTTTATAAGATGAGAAAACAAGTTTGCGGGTTTGTTGTCTGTCTGTTCGAGGTGTCATAGAAAGGTTGGATGTGTGACTGTTATTGTTGGTGTCGTCATAGTATTTCTTAACCGACTTGTTAATAACGTGAGGAGGAAAAGAATTGCGTTGAAGTGTAACTATGAGATTGTTTAAGTCGTTTCGAGAGCCACTTTCAGTGTTGTTAATTTTGCGAATCCTGTCAATAAGTGTTCTTATTAGACCGGTTTTATAAGAAAGTGGACAGAAGCTTAGGTAACTCATGAGAAGTCCTGTATATGTTTGTTTGTGATAGACGGATGTGGTGTATGTGTCTGATGATTTGGAGAGTAAAACGTCTAGGAAAGGTAGTTTACCATTTTCCTCTTTTTCAAAAGTAAACTTAATGTTGCGATGCCGTGAATTCAAATTGTCAAAAAATAACATAGCGTCTTCCTCGTTGTGAAAAATGCAGAAAATATCGTCAACATATCTACGGTAAAATAATGGTTTGGTGCCAAAATAGTTGTGAAGCCAGTTTCGTTCATGAAAGTCCATAAAGATATTAGCAAGTACCAGAGCTAGAGGTGACCCCATAGCTACCCAGTCCATCTGGTCGTAAGACATACCATCGTACAAACAATTGCGTCTGTGAAGTAGCGACGAGAAAGAATTGTTTGAGGTCCTTCATGTTAATGGTAAACCTGAGGTTGTCAGTGAAAATTAGGTCTGTGGCTATATCTATTGTTTCTGTTAAGCCGTTAAGGGAATGTTAGTGGAAATACGTTCTACATCATAAGATATGAAGAAATTGTTATCAGAGGCAGAGGAGTTAAACCTTAAACCAAAACATAACATAGCTTATAGGGAGACTAAACTCCAACGCTTTTTGAGAAAACTGAAGAATCTAGGTTATTTAGATGACAACACGTATTCGAAGACCTTTCCGAAAGGTTCACGACCAACCAGATTTTACCGTTTGCCTAAATTACATAAACACCGAGAAGCTAATGAATCTCCCTCGATTAGGACTGTAGTATCTTCTATTAGCTCTTAATTTTATAAACTAGTCAAGTGTTTATGTTTCATACTTAGTCCACTAATACCCAGGGATCACACTACTAAAGACTCATTTTCTTTTGTCCAAAACTTTTTAAGGTTTAACTCCTCTGCCTCTGATAACAACTTCTTCATATCTTATGATGTAGAACGTATTTCCACTAACATTCCCTTAACGGCTTAACAGAAACAATAGATATAGCCACAGACCTAATTTTCACTGACAACCTCAGGTTTACCATTAACATGAAGGACCTCAAACAATTCTTTCTCGTCGCTACTTCACAGACGCAATTGTTTGTACGATGGTATGTTTTACGACCAGATGGACTGGGTAGCTATGGGGTCACCTCTAGCTCTGGTACTTGCTAATATCTTTATGGACTTTCATGAACGAAACTGGCTTCACAACTATTTTGGTACCAAACCATTATTTTACCGTAGATATGTTGACGATATTTTCTGCATTTTTCACAACGAGGAAGACGCTATGTTATTTTTTGACAATTTGAATTCACGGCATCGCAACATTAAGTTTACTTTTGAAAAAGAGGAAAATGGTAAACTACCTTTCCTAGACGTTTTACTCTCCAAATCATCAGACACATACACCACATCCGTCTATCACAAACAAACATATACAGGACTTCTCATGAGTTACCTAAGCTTCTGTCCACTTTCTTATAAAACCGGTCTAATAAGAACACTTATTGACAGGATTCGCAAAATTAACAACACTGAAAGTGGCTCTCGAAACGACTTAAACAATCTCATAGTTACACTTCAACGCAATTCTTTTCCTCCTCACGTTATTAACAAGTCGGTTAAGAAATACTATGACGACACCAACAATAACAGTCACACATCCAACCTTTCTATGACACCTCGAACAGACAGACAACAAACCCGCAAACTTGTTTTCTCATCTTATAAAATTAAGAACCTCTTCTCATTTAAGGATCCTGTTCCGAACAAACTCAAATCTTTTGTGGTTTGTTAATTCACTTGCGCCGGATGCAATTCCCACTATATTAGCGAGACATCTCGTCACTTATCCACGAGAATCAAGGAACACATCTCTACCGACAAGAACTCTCACATCTATAAACACTTTCTGAAATCACCTTCTTGAAAAAATCAATACTCGCAATCTTGTTTTTGAATCTTAGACTCTGCCAATTCTACATTTTCGCTTAAAATAAAAGAAGCTCTACATATAAACAAGGTTAATCCTGAACTAAATGTCCAAGCTCATCATTTCAACACAATTTTCAGTTTATAATTTTCACACCACCCTCTCTTCTCTTGCACCATATCAGTAATCCATTTATCATTTAAATATAGTTCCTGTTTTGCAATTAACATCTCTCTCCGTAGTTCTCTCATCTGAGTAATTCATTAGATGAATCACATCTCTGGTATCTTAATTAGCATATCGCAATCACATATATAGCCTGTAAATAGTTTGTTAGTTTCGTATTGTACTGAAGATGGCATAAGTTTGCCGAAACATGTTTACTTTCAAAAAATTTGTCGTTTCCCTGAAGTGTTTAATTTCATTTGTGCTACTCAGAAATTATGGTAGTATCTCAAATTGCAATGGCCCGACACAGAATTCATTCCAAAACTCGATAGACGGTATGCATAATTACGTCAGAAAGCGAGAAGCGCGCGGTGAATTCTAGTCTTAGAAGTAACGCATATGAAAATATTTCAAAATGGCCACTGTTGAAAGCGAGTGTGCTGAGATTCTTTGTCGTTTTTCTGAGGCAGTTCAAACCAATGAAGACTCTAGTTCTTTTAATAACTCTTGCACGGGTCTTCAGAGGTTTACCAGCCCTGAAAGTAATGGCAAAAGTCCGCTTTCTTCGACGACTACGACCAAACGAAGTGGAGGTACTGGTGGTTTTACGTGTTGTGTTCCTGGATGCTTCACAAATAATAAAAGGAACCCAGAGCTTTCCTTTTGCAACTTCAGAAATGGTAAAAGCACAGAGTCGGTAGAACGTCGAAAGAAGTGGATCAATCTTATTTCGCGCATGGATTTCTCTCCAACGACTGGCCACAGAGTCCACTCTTTTTTTTTCCTGGGGGACGCAAAACCTACATGCATCATGGACTTGTCAAAGAAAACATATCTGTACCGGCCTTTAAGAGCAGTAAAGCAACAGATAATTATTAATAGACAAGACAACATAATATTTGTAGTTTATCAAAGGTTTTTAAAGGCATTTAAATTTGATTATATGAAGGAAGAATGAAAGAAAAATAAAATGAAGTTAATTCTGGAAGCATTTTCGTCTCCCACAAAGAAACCTCCTTGTAAATACGCTCCACATGCATATTTACATTGGTGTAGACCATAAAGTCAATCCAGTCTAAATTTAAAATGTTCATAACACCTTGGCACTGATAATAATAGGCATGGTTTACTTTGAGTTTCAAACCATTTTCAGTTTGCTTCAGATAGAAACTTTTGCTATTCTGCACAGCTTCACAAATACTTGTATCTTTAATTGAGTAGGGGCACTTAACTTCAATACAGCCAACTGGTATACCACTTTTTACCACAATTCCATCAGGACTGCAACCCAGCCATGGCCACTTGGGGCTAATGACAAACCCACAGCTTCTAACATTAGTATCTTCTTCTTTCAACATTTCATCTTGGTGTTTGAGGATGGCATTATTCTCATTCTCTAGGCCCCACTGCAAAGGTGCAGGCGCTGTTGTGTTTTGATAATTACCTTGTGCTGTAATTGATCGAACCAGTGATGTTGGATAGGTTGACTTTCTTCGACTTATCACTTTGCCAAAAACTGAAGCAGTAACTCTCTTTGCACGTTCAACATACCAGCGAGGATCTTTGCTTTGCTCCATGGTCCTCATACATACCTCTTTAGCACTTCATACTGTTAGACCAACTGTTTTTGTCAAAAGTTCTAACTGTTCTTGGCTGTAATTTGATGGAGAATTATAATCATTTGGCATATTCTTGAAAATTTCATCAATTAGCAGGCTTTTTGATGTTTGAGAATTCAAACCATAGGAGATCTAGTATCTTGTTTTCTTTTTCGTGACCGACTACAAGATGTCTCAAATAGTTTACACAGTTTATAATCATTTGACTCTAGAGCCTCAGAGAATAATGATGTCCGATTGACCCCTTTGAATGCATTTGCCATAGTTTTTATTTCATCTTCTGTCACATTCTGGGGAAAAGGTGGAGTAGCACAATACTTCTCTCTAATCCCTCTAACTGAATACCTTTTGTTTGCTTTGTTCACATCAGCTTTTTCAAACAACAGTTCTTCAAACTCAACTGCTCTGTCCAAGGTCTTGGAGCTCCCAGGGGGACACTCCACTTCTGAGGAAGTTGGGTGCATGTGAGTTCCACAGGAATGTGCTGTACTTTAAGACTCACGAAGTCCAAGATAGTATACAGAAGGGCAGCCACATGTTTGCAGGAACCTCCCTGGTCTGCTTTGCAGCAACACTTAGCATATTCCACTTCACCATTCACTTGGTTCAAATGGATATAAACAGCATAGCTGGCACTTTTCATGGAGGCACTAACACGAGCCTTAACCAAAAACAAAATCTTCGAGGCTTGAACATTAGGCTTAACAAGAGTGTTCTTCACATAACCTTCTTTCCACAGTCCATAGCCTTTTTTCATATTTCGATAAGCCCTCGGAGCGACTTTATCAGGCATTGCACGGCTATTTTTGACAAGTTTGTTTTCTAGTTTCTCGTGAGTGAACGTCCGCAGTTTCACTAACGATCTAGTCCAACCATGCCCGTCAGCGTTTACGATATCTACATTCGTATTCATAGATGGTAGGGGTTGTCGAGAAGACCCAGCACCTCGACTTCGTTTGGTCGTACTCGTCGGAGAAAGCGGACTTTTGCCATTACTTTTAGGGCTGATAAACCTCTGAAGACCCGTGCAAGAGTTCTTAAAAGAACTAGAGTCTTCATTGGTTTGAACTGCCTCTGAAAGACGACAAAGAATCTCAGCACACTCGCTTTCAACAGTGGCCATTTTGAAATATTTTCACATGCGTTACTAGTAAGACCAGAATTCACCGCGCGCTTCTCGCTTTCTGACGTAATTATGCATACCGTCTATTCTGAGCTTTTAAATAGTATATAACATGGCGGTACCAGACCACTTATTTTTTTGGCTTCTATTTTTTTCTCTACATATGGTTTTCATAAAAAAGTGGTCTGGTACCGACATGAATTCATTTATTCAGAGTGTTCCTCTTTGATGGTTTCTTCCTCTTTAAAGGTTTCTTCTTCTTTTTTGGTTTTATGGTCGTATACATGCTTTGCTGTTGTAATCCCTCCTGATAAAATCCCAAGGAATGGAATTATTGGTTTGAATAAACTTACTGTGTTTTTACGTTTCTTTTTAACAATAAATTTTTTTGTAATTCTTTGAACAATACATCTGGAGACTCTATTGCATAAAACCTCCTAAAGTTTTAGCAAATAAACTTATTGATAAATCTGTTAAGAAATCATATGCACCTTCCATACTTTATCTTTGATATTCAGAATGTATTTTATTTATTACCTTTTTACTGGCCTTTTTTATATATGCAACAGATCTATCCAAATCTCCATTTTCTGCCAATTTTAAAAGTTCATCTCTCTTTTTTTCTGTATTATCAGGATCCGGTTCTTCCTTTTCTGGTTTTTCAGAGGATATGTTTTTGATTTCCTCTTCTACGATATTTTCTGCGGTTTCAACTTCTTCCAATAACTCATCAATAGTTTCAGGTTTTGTATTCTTGCGTCTAGGTATTATCTATATATCAGCATATAGGTATTATCTATATAGTCAAATGGATAGCGTAAATTGATCTCCAATGTTGCGTATTTACTATTTTTTAGCTTTTCAATAATTCCAGATCTTTCTTTTTTAGAACTATGCCCTAGGTACCTGGGGAAAATAACATTCATATCGTCTTCGTCTGGGTTGTAAAAAGAAATGACTTAAGCAACATAAATATACTATTTAATTAAATATATTATTTAATTGTTGTGTGGTGACTATTGCTGAAAGACCAAAGTGTCTAGCAGAAAATGCTAATTTGACCAACTCACTGGTTCTATTTTTAACATCCTGACTGCTCGCACAGTCATCCAGGATTATTAAACTATTGGTTCCTTTGTAAATCACTTGGACAAAGTTAAGTATTTTATCGACATTATATTGGTCACACTCGATTGCAATAAAATCAGGGTCATTTATGTATTTCCATTCTTGGTATGTTTGATTCCACGTGAATGTTGGACAAATTAAAATGATATAATCAAAGTGTTTCTTATAATGTTTTTCAATCATATTTAGCAAATAATAAGTTTTACCACAATTTGTCATATCACATATAATCATGTTGAAAGGTGACTCCATCTATATAATATATTATAACTTAATACTGGATGCTCCGCAAATCATTGTCCATGAAATTTACAAGACCATCAGATACAACAAATGTTTTACAATTAATGTTTCCAGTGTGTGCTGTCTTTTTGATTTTCAACAGGATGCCGTTTTGAGTGTTAACTATCTTTTTTCCATGACCTGTTTTGTTGACCTCTTCGGTAGATCTTAGATCGATGACCAAAGCGAACTTGTCTTTGTAGAACTTTTGAGGTGTCATGAATTGGTCCTTTTCATCCTTTGAACCAAATAGTCGCATAGCTTTGTCATAGAACCATGACTTTTTGATTCCTTGGGAGTATAACTGGTTTGGAACACCTTCAATTGTTATTTTAACCTCTGTAATATTTGCATAAAGGAATTCTTCATTATCTGTCCTCGACGTCTTCGTAAAAAGCATAAGGACGGCTTTCATGGACTTGCGAGGTATGTTAATGTTTTCACTAATGAGAGTGGACGCGGTGGCCCATGGAACATTCTTCACAAAAGTAACGTGTTCAAATGACAAAGAACGACCAACCGTATACATTGATGCCACCTCATCTGCGATAGTTTGGTTTTCGATTGTCTCGTATTCTAATTCAAGGTTTTCAAGACTATAATTTCCAAGTGTTTGACCATTTTGAGCAGCTAATATTTCACTTGATTTGGGCAATGTAATGATATATCTAAAATTATTGTTCATTTGAAATGGTGCACACAAACCATGGTCTCTGATAATCTTGTCTAAACAGACCTTCTGCTTTGTACCAAAAATGCCAAACATTAACTTTTCAGAGACTTTTGTAGCATCACCTGATGTGGCACCAGAGTCGTCTTTGCTAATTAGCTTTCTAAGATTTTGGGATCCGATACCATATTCAATCATATTGTCTCTCTGTGAATTGGTTTTATACAGGTCCTTCTAGACACTATATAAACTTTCTCCATTGTTATCGTAAACAGTTTCCACTGCAAGCCTGATTTGTAAACGATTTTGGAGAAGCTTAGAGAGATTATTTAAAAAGCTGGCTTTAGTGTTGCTCAATTTGAAATCGAAGAGTAAATGCAGTGACCCGGGAACCAAACAACTGCCAGGCTTCAATTTTGAGATATCTATATACAGTTCGTCCCCTGGTGATGCTTTGTTAGGGTTCATAGTCACGACATGCCTTGTTCTATCACCTTTTATTACACGCATTTGGCTTCTTCTGAAACCAGGAATCAATTGTTCCTCTGTTCTATTCATTGGTATATATTAATATACATTTTATTTCCTTCTCCTTTGTTTATATTGATTATATATGAACCATGTCACTGCTAACACTAGAAGCCGCAGGTTCTTGCTTAACCATGCTAATCCTTTAGCACCCCATGTTATTGTCTGTGTTATAATGTTTAATATTAGCGCTAATAATGGACCCAGTTTTTTGCCAAGGTTATAAACTGCTTTAGCGAATTTACCAGTAGCTTGTGCACCTTTTTTTAATGCTTTTCTGATACCAATGACGATTGTTGTTATTATACCAGCGATGGATATTGCCAAAGCGCTGACCCCAACTAGGTTATCTTTAGCATATCTTTTGAATTTCTCCAACCGGGTTAGATCGTTGTTTCTAACTTTGTCTTCAATGATGCTATTTGCCTCACCATGTTCTGGTTTTATGCCGTTTTCCACACGCATATAGTCTGCTTTTAAGGACGCTGCGTCACTTACACTCTTGTAGAACAATTTTTTCACTGGGTCTGTTTCTCTTCGAGCTTTTAGGTGGTATGTGTTAGCCTGAGTTTCCAATGAATCTATCGTCGCATCTGATGTACTAATTGGATTTAAAGATCCTGCTAATTCTCTTATTTCTTGCTCATCGATGTAAATTTTCCTTGCTTCTCGAGTGATTATAGTCTGATATTCATCTAATTCCGTCTCAATGTTTTCATTTATGTTTGAAATGATATTATTGGTTAAATCATCATTTGGTGCCACGCCTTCAGATGTGAGATGTTGTTGTACTACTCCCTCTGGGGTGTTATTATGCTCATTTATCGCCTTGTTAAGAAGTATCTTGAGCCTATTTGTTATGTCACTATATTTTGTGTTTTGACTGTATTTAAATGTTTTGCCATCATCATTAGACGCAACAACTTTTTTACCTTTGTAGTTTATTCCATCAGCTTTTCTATTTGCATTAAATGTTACAACCATTTCTTTCAATAATTCCTTTGAAGCTCGACCGTCTTTAACTTGAATATTGATGCCTAGTTTATCTTCGAGGAACTTTTTTCTATCATTAGTGATTGATGTATTTATCACTTTATTGTCACTAGTTCGATCGGGGGTGTAGCCACTTATATCAACCTTTGTTTCAGTTCCAGAGCCAATACCCTCCATTGTTAGGTTTCTGATGTTTTCCATTCTCCTTTGGAAATCATCGTTATTATTCATGAAAGTGGTTTCTTCCTCATTGTTTTCCTCTTCTTGTTTCTCACCAAAGTCATCCAATTCATGATAATCTAATCGTCCTTCAGCCATGTTTTTTATATATTACTGTATATTTTGTATATCACTCTCAGGGATCCAACTATTATGTTTACTGTCATAACCTAAACATTTGACAAGAACCATCTTTTTACCTTTTACTTTTTTCCTTTTTAGTATTTTTTCAACTTTATAGACATCGTCCTTTTTACCAACACCTGACAATTCCTCTTCGTAGAATTTCCCAATAATTGGTTCACCTTCTAGATCCTCTATTTCATAACCAGTTGGGTCACCACGTATAACCTTGACCACTTTGAACAATTCTTCAGTGAAATTGGCTTCATAACCTTTAGTAAAAGTGCTTTTATATTTTGATATTCGGACAGTGTCTCCTACCTTAAATTTAGGTAATGGTGACTCAGCATAGATATGAGTACATGTAAATTGCGGGTTCTGGGACATTTTCTAATTTTAACAATTTTTATCTACTTTGGAAAAAAATCTTTAACAGCATCTTCAACACCACCATTTTCTTATTAAAGATTCTAACAACCACGTGACAATCACGTGACAACCAGTTCAAACCAGTTCACACAACAATCACACATAAAAAATTTCATAACTCTGGTGAGAATTATGAAATTTGATGATTTTATATTTAAAGAGAAGATTCTATATATAATAAAGGAACAATGTCAAATTTAATTCTAAACGAACCAGTACCAAACATTGGAGTACCAGTATTGAAACCAACAAAATACATAGCGCCTTTACCTATCAAACCAAGAAACAACAACCAAGGATGGCTAGATTGGTTAAAGAGCTTTGTTCCGAGTCTGTTCAGAGGGTCAGAACAAGGGGATCAACCAAAGAGTGATGATCAAGGGTGGGTAGATAGGTTAGTGCGCCTCGTTCCAGAGCTGTTTGATAAACAACAGCTCAACTTCAAGATAGCTCTAGAGAAATCCTCTTTGAATGGAGCTACTAGTTATGATCCTATATATGAAAGAACTAATACTTAGTAAGTTAAGAGAGGATCCACAGACTAAGGTACGCGTTATTCTTTTATGTACAATGGTTAAATCAAACCCTGCTATTGGTGAGGAGACTAGAGATGATGCACACTTTAGTTCTAGACAGGAGGCAATCTATGAGGGAACGGATCTTGAAGAAGTGTATCAGGATATGAAAGATAAAATACTTGAATCATTCGCATCGTACCAGAAGAATAGAAGTGGTTGGAGGTTTGAGACAATTAATAAGTTAAAGTTAAATATTAGTAAGAATAACCTGATTAAAGGATCATCCTACATTCCTTTACCAAAGAAGCTAAATGGAAGGAAAGCAATCATTAATATGAAGAATGATGATCAACAATGTTTTAAGTGGTCTATTGCTAGAGCATTTAATCCAGTGGAAAGTCATTCAGAGAGAGTAACAAAAAAACTACAAGAACAAGCTGAGGAGTTCAACTGGAAGGGAGTGAACTTTCCTACCTCATTTTCAGACATTGACAGGTTCGAGAAGAACAACAAGATGTCAGTGGTTGTGTTAGGTTATGATGTTGAAGATGGGGTTAGTATTCTAAGAGTACCCAAAGAAAAAAATGAGAAAGCAGTTACTCTTTTACTAATTAAAGATGAAAAGGGAAACAACCACTATTGTTTAGTTAAGAGTCTTAGCAGATTACTATCATATCAAGTGAGTGAAGGTAAAAGAAAAAGACATTTTTGCTACTACTGTCTAAATGGTTTCAACACTGAGATATCCCTCATGAATCATATGGAGTATTGTTTAGCACATGATTATGTGAAGACTGAATTTCCAGAGAAGGGAAAGAATGACAATCTAGAATTCACTAATCATAAAAGAATGCATAAAGTACCATTTGTTATCTATGCAGACTTCGAGTGTTTCACCAAATCTTTAGACAATAACACTCCTTCAGATGCTAATAAGAGCTATACAAATCAGTATCAGAAACACGAACCATCAGGATTCTGTTATTATGTGAAATGTTTTGATGATAGCGTGTATGATGATGATATATTATATTATTCGAAGGAATCTGACAATGATGATGTTGCTCAAATATTCATTAACAACCTAGAAGAAACTGTGGAGAAAATATACAACAAGTTCAAGTATCCTAAGAAAATAATATACAGAAAAGAGGACAAAGAGAATTTTAAAAAGTCAACACTTTGTTACGTATGTAAAGGTAATTTTGATGAAACTAAGAGTAAACATAAAGTTAGAGATCACTGTCACCTCACAAGAAAATATAGAGGTGCAGCACATAATGTGTGTAACTTAAAACTTAGAACACCAGACTTTATACCAGTTATATTCCATAACTTAGAAGGTTATGACAGTCATCTATTCATCCAAAATCTTGGAGTTACTGAGGGTAATATTAATTGTATACCAAAGAATGAAGAAAAGTACATATCCTTCACTAAAGGCATTGTAGTTGATACTTTTATGGATAAGAAGACAGATAAAATGAAGAATGTTAAAAGAGAGCTTAGGTTTATAGATAGCTTTATGTTTATGTCATCATCTTTAGGAAAATTAGCTGATAATCTAAATAGAGAGAAGTTTCACAGTATTAGTAATTATTTTCAAGGGAAGAAACGGGAGATACTACTAGGGAAACGTGTTTACCCATATGACTACGTTGATTGTCTAGATAAACTCAACGAAAAGGAATTACCACCTAAAGAAGCGTTCTACTCATTGCTTAATGATGAAGGTACATCAGATGAGGATTACAATCACGCGAAAAAGGTTTGGAAAGAGTTTGGAATGAAGAGCATGAGAGATTACCACGACACGTATCTGATGTTTGATGTTTTGATACTAGCAGATGTGTTTGAGAGTTTTAGAAAGGTCTGTTTGAACAACTATAAACTAGATCTAGCATGGTACTACACATCGCCTGGAATTTCCTGAGATGCAATGTAAAAACTAACAAATGTGAAGTTGGAACTCTTAACTGATTTAGAAATGTATTTGATGATAGAAAAGGGAATTAGAGGTGGTGTATCAATGATATCAACACGATATGCAAAAGCAAACAACCCATACATGGGAGATAAGTATGATCCTAATTCTCCTGCGAAATACATTTCTTATCTAGACGCAAATAATCTGTATGGTTGGGCAATGAGTAAACCCTTACCAACACATGGGTTTGAGTGGATGAATGAGGAAGATCTAAACAACTGGAGAAACATTCCATGTATAATAGAGGTAGACTTAGAGTATTCACAAGAGTTGCATGACATACACAATGATTATCCACTTGCACCAGAAAGAAAATTAATAGGAAAGGTAGAAAAACTTATACCAAATTTAAACGATAAGGAGAAGTATGTAATTCATCGAGAGAACCTGAAGTTATACGAAAGTCTTGGTTTAAAAATAACGAAAATTCATAAAGGTATAAAATTTCATGAAGAATCCTGGTTAGAGAAATATATAACTCTCAATACCAAACTACGAACGAAAGCGAAGAACTACTTTGAGAAAGACTTTTTCAAATTAATGAACCATTCTGTGTTTGGTAAAACTATGGAGAACCCTAGAAATAGGGTTGACATACGTCTAGTCACAAATGAGGATAAAGCATTACAGCTATTTACAAAACTCAACTATGAGTCTAGAACTATTTACTTAGGGATGAGGCCATTTACTTAGGGATGAGCATTCTCGACTTAAGCAAGACTTTGATGTACAACTTCCATTACAACTACATCAAACCAAAGTATAACAACAAGGTGAAGCGACTTTTCACTGATACAGACTCACTTACTTATGAGATTGAGACAGAGGACTTCTACAAAGACATAGCTCCTGACGTAGAGACTAGGTTTGACACCAGCAACTATCCTAAGGACTGGAAGCTTCATGATTCACCTCACTTCGTTCGGTTTCCTACTGGAAAGAACAAGAAAGTCATAGGGATGTGCAAGGATGAGTGTGGTGGAAAGCAAATAGAGGAATTCGTTGGACTTGGAGCAAAGTTGTACTCATACAAGATGAATGATAAGGAAGAGAAGAAGTGTAAGGGTGTTAAGAAGAACGTGGTAAAGAAGAAAATTTGTCATGAAGACTTCAAAGACTGTTTGTTTAGTGGGATACCACAGATGAGAGCTATGAATGTAATTCGTCACAAAAAACATGATTTATTCACCGAACAGGCTAATAAGAAAGCGGTCTCTGCAGATGATGATAAGAGAGTTATTCTAAAAGACAAAGTGAGCACACAAGCGAAAGGTCACTATAGATTAAGAAAAGTTTAGGCGAGCTTCACTCACAACTCAGTATTTCTTAGTTTAAAAAAACTAAGAAATCTATGAAGCGAGCAACCGCGAGCGGTCGCTGTGTATAAAGTATATGTTTTCACTGATCTTGATCTCACCATTATTTTTGTTTAGTTGATGGGATATAGAGCCAGGGTTTTTTCCAGCTGCTTTTGCAGCTTTGTAGATACTTGTAAACTCTTGTTTTTCTCCTGTCTTTTTGTTTACTAGAGTTATTATTACAGCGTTGTTTATCTTTCCTCTGCAGAAGCGTTCGTACTTTTTATTTGCAAGAACTGGTTCCATTCCCAATGCTAAACGTAACTCACTTTTATTAAGAGTCGATCTGTTCTTAACTCCTGCTTCTTTTGCAAGTCTTCGTAGTCCGCTTAGACCGCTAAGTCCACTTACTGTTGACATTATAAAGTTTATATACTTTATTATATAATGTTTCTTTAAATTTAAATTATTTTGTGAAGTACCCATCCACCACCAAGTCCCATAAGTGAGACAACAACCAGTTGGTATTCTTTCATTTCGTCTGAAGGTTTGTAGTAATCCTCTAGTTTTGGTTCTCTTGTAATTTTTCTAAGTTCTTCTGGAGCACGGTTCGTGTCGTTTATGTCTGCATTCGCATCGGAAGCTTGTCGTCTAAGCATTTCTATCTTGTCCTTTTTCTTCACTTGTTCCTCGTACCACTTCTCTTTTGCTTTTGATAATTTTTCCATTGCTTCATTATGTCTTTTTATTTCTTTTTCATATCCACTGTGATTGAGTTTGCTAAATAGGAATCCAGCTCCCGCAAATGCAACAGCGTTGAATACTCCATAAGCTATTATGCTTGCCATTCTGTATTAATTGAACCTGCGGACCATTTCATCGTCCGTTGAATGGATCAGTAGGTAGCCGTCTCTTCGACTACATGTGTTTTACTCCGGCCGTTTCTGCTCCTACAGCGACTGCCAATTTTAGAGTTCCTTTCACGGTAGTAGGTGCTCCTAGTTGTTCGCCGATAGCTCTCTCTGATACCATTGAAACTGCTACAGCTCTGATTGTGATGAGAGTGGCGTCGTAGAGTTCGTTCATCAAGTCTTTCTTTTCTACACTCATTATTTATTATATATAGAAAAAAGCGAAAGCGTCTTCACCACGTTCAATCAAAATTATCTAGTTTTGGTTTTACTGCGTTCACTAGGTTCACTGTGTTCTCGTGTTTCACTGCCTTAACTGCGTTTTCTTCTCTTCTATCACGTTTGTATGCAAAGTAGAGACCACCAACTGCAGCGACAAGTCCTACACCTCCGATGATATATTTGTATACGATGTTGGTACAACAGTCTTTTGTCTCTGTCTTTTCCACAGCTGCCCTCTCTCTTGCTTTTCTTTCCTTTGCTTCTCTTGATATTGCTGCAAGTCATTTTCCTGCTTCTACTTTCCTAGGATCTTTTATCTTCTCACTCTTTTCAGCTTTCGTAATCTTTGGTATACTTTGAACAGAATGTGAATCACTCATTTATTTTATATGTACTTTTCCTTAGTCTACTTGAGGTGTACTTGCAAGCAAGTCTAAGTAAAATCTAAGTAAAACCTAAGTAAAATCTAAGATACTTGAGGTCTACTTGAGGTCTACTTGGGGTCTACTTGAGGTCCACTTGAAAAATAAAGAGTGATGATGGAGTTATTTGAAAAAGTTTTTAATGAGTATTGCAAACATGAAACTACAGTTGTTGAAGATAGTGTGATTTTCTGTGTATCATGTGATGAGGAAATTCTTAGAATAATATCAACAGGAAAAGATTATTCAGAAAGAATTGTATGTCGGTTCGAGTATGATAGAACCAAAAGATTCACTAGACTCCTAGATGAGTGTGCTGTTGACACTACAGGAGTTCGTGTGGAAATTATAAATAACTTTAAGCGAGTCGCAGACGAGCTGCTCCGACTTTCAGCAACTCATGGTGAGAGTAAGAAATTAATGAACATAAATTTTGTACTGTATCAGTTATGCAAGAAGAATGGTATTGATGTTGACAAGTCAAAGTTTAAGTTACCAAAATCTAAGAAATCTCGTGAGAAACATGAAAACATTTGTCAAAAGATTTTTAGGAAATTAGGTTGGAATTATATTAGTATACTTTGATTCATACTTTGCTAAGAGACTATCAACTGAAGGACAGGAGTTAGTCACCACATCATCCAGAAATCTTACTTCAGACATGAATATCTTTTCATCTGAAGGAATCCCTCTCAGCGAACTTGTAATCTGAGTAAGTACTTTTTCATAACTTGTGTAGGCAAACTTACACCTCTCTACTTTGTTGGATACATCAGAGTTAGACATATACCCTTTAATCATAACACCAGTGCCTGTTAAAACACCAAGTATGATAGGATTCAAGGTACCACCACCCACTACAGCTCCTATAGAAGTTAATCCAATACTTGACATATTTGCAAATTGTACTAATCTTTTCAATCTCTTGTATTTCCACTTGTAGCACACAGCTAGCTTGTAGTAGTAGCAGTAGAGATCGAAAAGTTTTTGTTTTTCATCTGTTGATATATCTTTTGAAATATGATTGAATTTAATACACGAGCGTCTGGTGACAGCTCGCTTTAGCATGCTTTTATTCGACATTTTTTATTAATGATTTTAATAAAAAATTCTTTAAATTTAGAATTACAACAAATACTTTGATAACAAAATTCCACCAATTACTGATCCAGCTAGAACACCCAAAGGAACACCCTGTTGTGAACCAGGTGTAACTGGACTAGCTGACAACACTTTGTATGTAGTTACTGGACTGTCGTCCAAGCTATCTAAATGAGACGCTGCTGAATCCTGATGTGTCTTTTTGGTTGAAAATGTGGAACCCCATAATAATTTACATTCTTATTTAGTCCAAACTTCATGATTTCATCTGATACTTTTAGCTTGTTGTTATATCCCACTATCGGTTTTTCTAATATAGTTAGACTGCTAGGTATCAACCATAGAGTCGGACTGATTGCTATATTAAGAACCACATTGGTTGATGTAACCGCCTGATTCATATTGTTCACCCATGTTGACGCATCATAATTTATATTAGAATCTTCTACAATCTGTCTAAAAACGTTTTGTGTCTCTAAGGAAGATGCTCTAGGACCATAAATACTCTGTTTTGTTTTAGCTTGAGCACCAAGTACGCTATAAATGTATGACTCGATTGATTGATTAAGTAGTTCGGTTCCTTGAGATGTCAACCAATCTGATTTCTTTGGAATGAATTTCTTGTAGTCATTTTTGAAATCACGTATAAAACCAACACCAGGACCATGAAGATTTGTAAATTTACTCGAATCCACAACACCCTGTCCTAAATGTTCATTTTTATATCCTGAAACGTCTTGCCATGTCCACTTAGATGTATGATCTTTTAGAAAATTAGCCTTATATTTATTCATTATGTACTTCGCTTCGCTGTCCGACATTGTTTCAAATTCATGCATTATTCTTCTGACTGTAAAGTATAAATGATATATCATGAATGATGTAATTTTTTTTGGAACATCTTGTTTGAAAGTTAAGTGTTCTATAGATAAGCCCGATGCATAAGTTGCTATCCATGCTCCTACTAAAGATTGAAAATCAGGTTCTTTAAGATTCCACTCAGCTTTGTTATTAGTTGTTATATTTAGTGGGGGAAGATTACTCATGAAATAGTCTGTGTCACTTACATATACTTTGAATTGGTTTATTGAGTAAGACAATACATATTCAACAAGGAAATTATCCCAATAATACTCTTTTCCATAAAATCCCACATGTCTTCTACCTTTTGGTAATTTCTAAACTGTTCCATCTGATCTCCATATTTTTGGGAAAACTCTATGTTTGATATTTTTTGGATTTTTGTTAGAATCATGGTGTTTAGTCATTGATCTATCATTAAGGGAAAGATTATGACCGTTGTTAGAATGAAGGTATTTAGTCATTGATCTATCATTAAGGAATGTACTGCTTTTTATATCTGTGCTTAAAACATCTGAATTCTTGAAGTAAATAGCAGTTGACTCAACTGTACCATCCTGATTGTAATACACATCGAATTCAAACTTTGAAATATAAGCGTGAGGATATTTTTTCAAAAAATCAGCTTTGAGCTTTTCACGATCTTTCTTAGCCTCGTTCATAACCTTATCATAGTTTTTTCCGTAATAAGCTTTCTCAAAATCTTCAACACTCATTTATTTTTTATTCAATAAAATAAATTATGAAAAGAATAACTGTATTCATCGAAGGAAAAGAGAAAAAGCTAGACTTGGATGAAACTCTCACCATCGACAAAGATAATCCCGAGATACTTCTAAAGTCATCAACAGTGTATTGGAATTACAATAATGTTTTCAGTTCGCAAAATGAAACGTTCACATATGATGGAAGAAATATGTCAATCAATCCTGGATGTTGGACATTCAATATGCTAGCAAAGAAATTTAAAAGTATTGGAAAAATAACTTTGACAATGACTCAAGAAAATTGAAAATGTGTTATTGAATCTGATAAAGACATGAATCTGAAAAATCTAGGTCTTTTGCTAGGATTCACAAAAAATGTTATACAAAAAAATACAAGTGTTAAAAGTGATTCTGTGGTTGACATCAACCGTGGATTACATTACATATCAATATGCTGTGATGCAGTAGACAGAACGAAGAATTTTGATAATGAAGGAAAAAGGAGTTGTATGATTACTTCGCTACCAATAACCACGAATCAAACTCTGAAAGGATCAGTATCACATTTCGATAATATAGATAGCAGAGTCAGTATTAATAAAGGACAGTATAATACTAAAGTAAATGGTTTGAACCTGGGAGAATCGTGACATGTTTGTCTCTGAAGATGACCGCCGCTAAGGCTGTCGGAACGTCAGTCACTTCAACCAACAGCCTTTCTCAAGACTACACTAACCTGGACGATCAACTTCCTCAAACATGTCACAGTATAATACTCTTAATTTCACCGTTCTCGTGAATAATAATGTCAAGTTAATAGGAAGCATACTCCTAGAATTATATATTACACAAAATATAAATAAAAGACAAAGAACTTGTTATTGAACAAGAGTTAAGAGACATTTACTACAACCCAGATACAGGTTACCAATCTGCAGAGAGACTTTATCAAAAAGCAAAAGAGAAGGAATTAAACGTCAGTAGAAAAATAGTAAAAGACTGGTTGAAGACACAACATACCTTTACGAGATACAAACCAATCGTTAGGAGACATAAATTCCAAAGAACATTCGTCAATACATTTCCCATATTGTCGCCCATTTCTAACCAAACTCCTTTTACTTTGGCAAAAGGTGTGAAGGCGGGTTTCTGGCGCCTTAAAACCAGAATGCTCATTTTCGGTGGGGTGGTAAAGGGTTAGAATTGACTTGGGATGTTGTGAAAAACTGAGCAATTTCACATCCGAGAAATGTCCCATATTGTCACCCATTTCTAACCAAACTCCTTTTGCTCTTGCGAAAGGTGTGAAGGGGGGTTTCTGGCACCTGAAAACCAGATTGCTTGTGTTTGGCCTTTTCAAACGACTGTCCATGTCGGATCACAGTTTACTATTTTTTGGCAAATGTGTTTCCTGGGCATGCTGATGAGCCCTGACATAGGGCGAAACAGTCTATCATATGCTTAACATTGTCAATTGTGAAAAGTATGCCATTTACACATCTGTAGTTTGATAATGTAAAATATCTATGCTCCCAAGTAAATCGGACCATCAAATGACATCATCACGTTTACGCCATCGATGACGTCATAGAATTTTGACTAATGTACGAAAAATCCTAGATCCGCCCCTGGTCAAGGATTTAGGTGATCAAATACAAACGGACTTGGTTGATATGAGAAAATATAAAAACCAGAACAAAGGATATTACTGGATACTGACAGCTGTTGAAATTCTAAGTCGCTATACATTCACCATTCCTGTATACATGAAGGATACTAAAAACATGACAGAGGCTGTGGGTGAGTTATTAAAACAATTATGGTGATCTTTAATCTTTACTGTATCCTCATCATTTTTGAAAATTTTGTTACAATAGTTCTGACAAACATACTAGGATACTGGCTTTCGGTAATAACCAGAATGGTTAAAAATTCCCGAAAGCCTAAGAAAGGTTCGGGAAATACCCAAAAGTCACTCAGTTTGATAAAGAAAAGAGTTTTACAACGTAGTAGGTGTCAAAGAACTTTTGAAAGAACACAGCATTGAGTACTTCTCTACAATCTCAGATAGGAAAGCAGCTATAGTCGAAAGATTCAACAGAACTCTAAAAACAGCTATGTGGAAGTACTTCTACAGCAAGGGAACTTACAAGTGGGTTGATATCTTAGATGAACTTACAAATAACCATAATCAAACTAAACACAGTAGCATATTAATGAAACCTGCCGATGTGAACAAGTTTAACAAAGACCAAGTGTGGCTTACACTATATAGTTATTGATTAGGAGAGTTTATTATTATTATTATTATTAAAACAATATTTTGTCAGGGTGCCCGACTCACAGAATAGTGATTTTCAGCGGGGCCCTGAATTAAAATACAAAATATGTACAACTAGTTAGATTAAAATACAGAGAATATACTACGTCAAAGAGAACATGCAGCATGCAATATTAAAATTTAAAATTAAAATAAAATTTAAACATTCAGTATTAAAATGTAAGTCAGACGAATAAGAGTTTTCTTAAATTCAGTTTAAAAATTCTAAAATCAGTAATACTATGCATCTCTGGAGGGAGCATGTTCCAATCCGTAGCTCCCTGATAAGTAAAAGTAAGTATACCGTAATTTCTGTTCCCTTTGTGAAGATATAAGTTCTGTTTATTACGTGTATTATGACTATGTACATCGGAGATATATTTATAATTAAAGTCGAAATCTAATCCCCCATTCAAGCACTTGTGCATCATAATACATCGATGGAATTTTCTGCGGACAACCAAAGAATATCAATTCAGAGATCGCAAAGCTTCGGTAGCAGAGGATCTCGGCTGTAAGTCCAAAATGACTTTAGCCAGACAGTTATGTATTGTTTGGATTTGGTTTATTAAAACTAGATTGTTTTTGTCGCCCCAAACAAAATCAGCGTAGTCGAAGAGTGGAATTACCAAGCAATTTGCTAGGGTTATTCGAACGTGAACAGGTAATAAATGTTTAATTCTCCTGATGAGGCCAATACGCTGGGCAATTTTATTTGATAGCGTTTCAATATGATCAGCCCATGTTAGTGATTGACTCAAAACAACGCCAAGATACTTGTAAGATGTTACACGATCCAGGGTATAGTTGTTAATACAAAGTTCAACATCATTTAGCTTAGCCAACTTTGCAGGACTACCAAAGATGATGAATTTACATTTAGATGGGTTGAGTGTTAATCGATTCCTGGTGAACCATTTCGATAGATAGAAAAGGTCTAAATTTAGATTGTCTTGAAGTTGCTGAGCTGATTTAGCAGAACAATATAGAACGGTATCATCGGCGTAGAGTGTAACATTGCACTTTTCACAGACCTTCGTTATATCATTTATATAAACAAGAAAAAGTAGAGGCCCTAAAATACTGCCTTGGGGCACTCCAACTTCTAATGGCTCAAAATTTGATTGACTTTCGTTCACAACGGTGGCTTGCATACGGTTTGAGAGATAGGACTTAAACCAATTAACAGACGAATTAGATACATCCATTCCCACCAATTTACGAATGAGGATGTCATGGCTTACAGTGTCAAAGGCCTTTGAAATATCCAGGAAAACTGCTCCCGTTAGGTTTTCTTTATCCATGTTATCCAACACCGTATCTGTAAATTGAACCAGGGCCGTACCTGTGGAAAGCTTCGTTCTAAATCCAAATTATTTTGAAGTTAAGAGATTCTGTTCCGTAAGGAATTTATTTAGTTGACAATGTACAGCTTTCTCCAGTAGTTTGCTAACAACAGGTAGGATTGTGATTGGACGGTAGTTATTCGCGTCTCTACGATTTTCAGATTTAAAGATAGCTTTAACCTTCCCAAATCTCCAAATCGAAGGAAATGTAGAAGTGGTCAGAGAAAGGTTGAAAATTCTCGTAAGGCTCTTTGAGATAACATCGGCCGAGTCTTTAATAAGTCGGGCACTGATGCCATCTAAGCCGGTTGATTTATTGGTTTTCAATTTGCGTATTTGCATTTTAATGTAGTTTTCGTCGATTTCGCAAAGGTTAAATCTTGCTTCCGTTTGCATAGTATCCTCAGGATAAGTAATATTGCGAATAAGGGAGAAACCAAAGCTGAATTTACTTGTCAATTTGGCACCAATGGTCGAAAAGTGTAAATTTAATATCTGGGCTATATCGTAAGATGAAGTATAATTTTTCCCGTCATCTGATAAACTTGATACATTTAAATTTGACTTACGTGAAGTGATGTTATTAAGATGTTTCCAAAGGCTTTTAGGCTGGTTTTTAGATTCTTCGATTAAGTTACAATAACAGTCCGATTTACATTTTCTAATTTGGGTGTTTATACTGATCTTTACTTCCTTATATTTTATCCAATCAGCAGGGTACTTCGATTTGATGGCTTTACGATGCAAGCGATTTCGTTCATTCATGCTATTTTTAAGATCTGACGACGTCCACGGGACATCATTGCCTTTAATTCGGGACTGTTTCATGGGAGCATGCTTATCGGCAATACTCAAAAACATTTTAGTCCAAATACTTGCGGCTTCGTTTACATCGTTGAGTTCTCCAAGAGAATCCCAGTTTTCGTGGCGGAGGTCAGCCAAGAATCTTTCCTTAGAATAATGCTTATAAGATCTATAATAAATTGATTTTCCTGGACCTTTAGGAACTCCTGATTTGAGGACGCAATAAATAAGTAAGTGATCGCTAATGTGTGCCGACATTACTCCACTTTCGGCAACACGGTGCGTATTGTTGATAGACAGAAGATCAATTGTAGATGCCGATTGTTCGGTTATTCTTGTGGGCGTTTCGATGAGTTGGTTTAGTTGATGAGTATTAGCAAACAAAGCAAGTTTACGCTTTAATGCGTACCCATGGGTTCTTTGCTTAGTAAAGAAGTCAACATTGAAGTCACCAAGCAAGCAAACTTCAGCGTTTGAAGGAAGCAAAGCCATCTTAGAATTAAGTCCTTCTAAAAATATTTCCAAGGATAGATCAGGGGCTCTATAAACACTCCACAGAAAAAGGGTTTTACACTTGGGACGGTTTATTTCGATAACACATGATTCGATGCTTTCGTCTAATAGATCAGGTCGAATACAATAAGGAAGGTTCTCACGAACATACACCATACAGCCGCCTCCCCTTCGGTCAGATCGATCTTGTCTAGTAAATGAAAAACCTTCAATTGCCAATTCACTGTCAAAAATGTTACTATTAAGCCAAGTTTCTGATACAGTAAAGATATCAAACGGTTTATTCTTCAGCATCAGACGAATAGAATCCATCTTATGTATTATACTCCTAACGTTTAAATGCGATATTCGAAGGTCAGGCTTTGTAGGAAAATCAAAATCATCAGTAACGGCAGAAGCCGAATTTAATTTAGGTCCCGGGTTAATACTAACATCACCAGAAAGAAGGATAATCAAATAAGCTATCAAGCTTAACTTGAAAATATGCATACCAGCCTTTAGTTTCCACACAGTAGATATACTTGGTTTGCGAGATCGTCGAGGAAAATCGCCCGAATTTCTACTTGGGTATTCCATTAAATGACTATCCGTTGAAATTAGCGTCGTAAAGATTTCTTCAGTAGAATTAGCTGAATTACCAGAGTCGATGATGGCATAAATATATCGATAAGAGGAAAGAACAGCAGACATCACAATTATGCGTGTAGCCGCCATTGCTGTGAACTAGCACAAACAACTAGTTTTCTCTACCTAAATTCAGAATTGGTGATACGGTGAGGATATCTAAATACAAGAATATCTTTACGAAAGGTTATGAGGCTAATTTCACGGAGGAGATTTTTAATGTTGTGAAAGTATTTAGAGGTGATCCAAACATATATGAGATAGAGGATCATGAGGGAGAGCCAATCATTGGAAAGTTCTATGTAGAGGAACTATCTGCTGTGAATAAAAAGGATGACATGTACAGAGTGGAGAAAATATTAAAAAAGAATAAAGTGAAAGGTAAAAATATGGTATTAGTAAAGTGGCTAGGTTATGATAGTAAACACAATTCCTGGATACCAGAAGAAAATATTCAAGACAAAATAAATGGCTGAAGGTGGATTTGATGACTTTGAAATGAAAGACATAAATAAGACTACGAAGTAGACAAAGAAGACTATGAAGAAACAAGTTTCAACAACGACTATGACTTTCATAACAAAAGCATTAACATAATCAACACGTCTAATCCAAAAAGTAAATATAGCAGGGTTGACTACATACCTGATGTAAATAAAGACGCTGGATCGATAAGGAAATCATTAACTAATGATAGGAAAAAAATCTTTCAAAAAAATATTCAACGTTAACCTTGAAAAGAAAAACGGTCCAAGTAATAGCATATTGTTAGACATCACTGTATTTTTTAGAGACTCATCAGGGACCAAATCAGAAAATATTTCCATTCTGTTCGAAGGTAAAAAGATTGGTAATGTCAACAAGAACTTAGAACCTGAGTTATTTAGCAGAAAAAATAAGAAATACGTTGATGAGTTCATTGATAATGTGAAAAAAGCAATCAAAGAATATGAAAAAACTCCTGCTGCTCTAGTTGAACAATAACTCGGTGAATCCTATGAACCAGAAGTTGTAAGCGATATTATTGAAAACTCTATTGAAAAAGTAGCTGACAATGTAGACAGCATCGCAGACAACATTGTAACAATGAAAAAACAAGATGTAAGGGAATTCGCGGGAGTTCTAGATCCAAAGGGAAAAACACCACAGGAAAAGATAGAGTTTCTTGAAATGCAAGCAGATAACTGGAGACTAGAAGCTCTTAGAGAAACAGATTTTAACAAGGAACAATTATACAAATCATTAGAGAGAGTTGCAAAACTAAAAGCAGATAATATAAGGCTAGAAAATAATGAAAGGCCTATCCATGTAGAAAAAAAATCTATCATTGACGAAGAAGCTAAAGAAAGTTGCTTTGGAAGACTCGAAAGATTTAACAAATGGGCAAAAGAAAATTTCGTAGGTATATCAGCAGTTGCTATTGCTACCGCTGGTATTATCACAACAATATTTGTCAGAGCAAGAAAAGTAGTAAAGGAAGGAGCAAAGGCAATGAGTAGTCTCGCGAAAGCTATTGCAAATGTTGCAAAGAAACTAGGACCGCTGATAGCACCTATACTAAATCTAGTTGCACAAATGTTAACGTGGGAAGCAAAAGGTATTGAATTCCGTGTTAAAACTCTATGGTTACTAGCCATTGCAATAGCTTACCTCGTATACGATCAATACAAGGAAAGAAAAAAGAAGTGAGCACTTTTTTCTTATATAATAAAACAATGACAACAAGATCAAAAGAACTTGAACCAGGTTTTAGGAGATCAAAAATGGCTGAAATTAGGGGAATGAGAATACGACACGTAGTAACCTTCAATGCAAACAAAGCAAGTCCGGGTGAAGAACTATACATCGACATACCAAAACTTAAACCAGACACCTGTTTGGTTCCAGACTCTCTTCATCTTCAGTTTGACTTCAAAAATGCAAATGCAAAATCATGGTTCCTTAACAACCTTAGCAAGCTCCTGTGTGAAAGACTTGTAGTTAAACTTGCAGGTGAAGTCGTCTACGACAATACAGGTGAAAGTGTATTCAGCGTCTGTAGAGACCTCTGGAAAACAAGCAGTGAAAGAGATGACATGGTAGAGTATGGGGTTGCGAGTGAAAACCTTAGAAAACTAATATCTAAAGACGACTCAGGTGCAACAACCGGTAATACATCCAAAGTATCTAACGCGCTAATGATTAATGTACATGGAACAAAGCAAAGAATCAAAAAAACCTTGACCAGCCGACAACTTCAAAAAAAGAGAAAGTAAATTCCGAAAAAGAAGGCCATCTTTTAACTTAAGATTTAAGCTAACTAAAGATGAAAATTGTGAAATGTTGATATTTCGATTTTATTGCAAAATCATCTTCAGACCAAGTGAACTAACATAAGCGGACCTAAGGTTTATATATACGTGGGAAAAGTGATTGCATCATTGATGAAGAATTGAGGGAACACCTACTCTATTTACAATGATTGATTGTGTCGGTTAGTGACAAATGTTGACGCCTCAGGATGAAAAGATGTCGATAAATAAATTATGGATAAACTAAAAGCTGACATGAGTGACGGTTCCTTGCTGGCTTTAAGACTAGAGTTTAGTTGCGGTTTAAGATACTTAATATGTAGAGCTTCCATAAATAAAAGTTGATTGGAATTAATAGAATAATTAGAGTAAAGGATCTTATAGTTGTTAAAAATTAGATTGTGCGTGGATGAAGTAGCGTCAAAAGAAAAGGAATATCGTTTAGTCTGTCATATTGTTTGCATAGGTTAACAATGAAATGAGCGTCTTCACATTGAAGAAAGTGTTGTGCAACTGCACTTGTGTTGTGTTGAGTGGCATGTTCAGATAGACGTTTTTGTAAACAGCGGTCGGTCTTTCCAATGTAAGATTTGGCGCAACCGGGGCATGTAATCTGGTAAATGACATTGTTTCGAGACAAATCTGGAATTTTGTCTTTGTTAGAAGTAAAATATGAGACCTTTTTAGTGTTGTATAAGACAATAAACTTGACAGGTTGTTTCAAACAACGACAGATTTTCTTTAAACAGGAATTTAAAAGATTTTCTCCGTGACTACCCAAATATGGGATTCGGATCCAAACTTTAGGGATGTTATCATCATCAGTCATGTTTTGAGTGCCAGAACCATCAGCTTTATGTTTGCGTCGAAGCATTTAATAAGGAATTTACTAACATTTTAGGATGTCCGTTCCAGGACATGAAAGTTTTGATTTTAGCAATTTGGTCTTTAAAGAGTTTCTTCGTGCTACATATTTTAAAAGCGCGATGAAACAGAGATTTAATCCATGCGATTTTACGCGGAAACGGTTCAAAACTGGAAAAATGTGTGTATTGGCCGGTGTGTGTTTCTTTGCGATAAACATCAGTACCATCGGCCGAAATTTTGATGTCAAGAAAATGGATGATGCCGTCTGGAAATGTGTCGACTGTAAATTTTAAGTTAGGATCAAATTCATTGAACTTCAATAAAACTTTTGGAATATCGGAAGGTTTTAACAGAACTAGTGTATCATCAACATATCGTTTATAAAATTTTATGGTTCCACAACGAATAAGGTCGGTGACAACAACGCGTTCAAATTCTGTTAGTATGATGTTAGCTAACACGGGACCGAGAGATCCCATCGAAACACCGTCAGTCTGCTCATATAATTCATTATTGAAAGAAAAAACGGTTTTATTGCAACAATCAAGGATAAGCTTTTTTAAAGAGCATTTAGTTAACGTGGTATTAATCTGTTTTTCATTGAAAATACGATCTAAAATAATATTAACTGTTCGAGACAAGGGAATATTGGTGAATAAGGAAACGATATCAAATGAAACGTATTGGTAGCCTTCTGTGAAAAGATGATCATGATTGTTTTTAATGCAGGAAACGGCTTCAAACGAGTCCGAAAGCGAAAATTCATTAATAGTTAGGGGGTTTAAAAGCGAAGAAAGGAATTTGCCGACATTATAGTGCGGTGTATTATACGTGTCAATAATAGGCCGAAATTAAGGGAGAAATGAAAATGTCTTGTGTGTTTTGGGAAGACCATGTGCTCTACCGAAGTGTGCTGCCTTAGGACGTAAGAAGTTGTACTCACTGTCAGTAATCTCGCCACGTTTTAGTAAGGTAGAAAGATATTTTTGTAAAGAGGAAAGCCTAATCGATGTAGGGTCAGAAATTATTTTCTTAAACTTATTAGAGTCGATGAATAAAGACTTTACGGGAGAAATGTAATCAGCGCGGTTCATTAAAACTACACCACTGCCTTTATCTGGCTTAAGAATGGATAAATTGGCAGTGAGATTGTTAAGTATTCTAATTTTGTTGCGATCTAACTTAATTCTTCATCAATGATGTAATCACTTTTCCCATGTATATATAAACCTTAGGTCCGCTTATGTTAGTTCACTTGGTCTGAAGATGATTTTGCAATAAAATCGAAATATCACCATTTCACAGTTTTCATCTTTCGTTAACTTAAATCTTAAGTTAAAAGATGGCCTTTTTCGCAAAAAACAAACTAGGTAAAATCCTGGAAGACCACGGTCTGTACTCACCACATGACATGACTAACAACCTCCAGTACATAATAACTCTACCTAAAGCTACGGATATTATGGTTGCGCAGTCTGGTCAAAGCGTTGGTGGATATACTCTTGAAAACCTTGAACTAGAGTATGAGACAGTGGAGAACCAAAACTGGTTAGTGATGTGATGAGTGGATATGAAGCAGGACAATCCCTATCATACGAGCACGCAACTCTAATGAAAACAACAGAGTGGAACAAAAGCAGCACACTAATCAACGAAACTATCAACCTCCCAAGGAAAAGTATGAAAGCTGTAGTTCTGTTGTTTAGAAATAAGACGATTACAAACAGTGAGGAGTACGTATACCCTAATATCGAGAGTATAAAAGTAACAATCGAGGGGATACCAAACTCAGTGTACAGTCAGGGTACTCCAAAGTCAAGAGTCTTCGAGGAGGCTGGTACAGTATTCAAACTCGATAGTAAAGACTAGTTCATGTCAATACAGAAGTTCTACAAGAATCACTTCGCACTATTTGTTGATCTCAGAACAATAAACGACAATTTCACCTCTGGAAATGGTAAAAAACTAGTTAACACACAACCCGGACTTCACTTGGAAATTAAGAAGAAGGCGACAACTGCAAACATTATGTGTAAGATCTTCGTCTTGTCAGATGGACTTGTAAACATTGTAAACAGAGACCTAATGTCCATACAATATTAGATAAAATAAAAAAATGAGCCAAGTGAGTCCGTTCAATATGATCATTGTTGGAATGACAGTGTGTGGTAAAACTAATTACTTTTTAGAAATGCTAGAAAAAGAATATAATGGACACTTTGACTATATATTCCTAATCTGTCCAACTTTTGAGTGAAATAAAACCTATGAGAAGTGGAAGTATGACAAAGATGAAGACTACATTGCAATACCTTGTGATCAAGACGATGTTGAATTCTATCTAAAGTACGTGGTCAACTACACTATGGGAACAAATTGTCTAATCATTCTTGACGACTGTGCCAGTGGTAAGTGTGTGAAAAACAGAACTAGCGAACTTGTAAAGCTTGCATTCTCGGCTAGTCATTTCAACCTGAGCACTATAGTCATCACCCAACAGCTAACATCTGTCACAAAACCTTATAGGGAAAATATTTCAAAACTAGTGACTTTTTACAATCCAAACAAAAAAAGACATGAATGAAATAATAGAAGAATATTTAGATGTCTCGGATAAAAAAGAGATTAATGAAATAAAAAATATTCTAAAAACTAAAAAATATTCCAAATTGGAAATTAATCTATTGGATGAAAAAATTGGATGAAGTGAGCAATACTCACTACGTTCGCTTTTTTTCTTCATAGAATAAATAGTAATGGAAACCGAACAAAGTGAGCGACCTGAATCTAAAGTTCCTTCTACCAGTACACCTAATGACAATGTTAACAAAGATGTTGAAAGAAAAAGAGCAGAACTGATCAAACTATCTGAAAATGGGGAAATAGAACAGTCTGTAAAAGTTATTAGAAAAGCTTCGGAAAAAACAATCAACAAAATCTACACAGAGTACGAAGCAAAACAAGCTGACAAACCAAACTCTTTCCTAACAGACATGCTAATCAGTAGATTCTCTGATCTCTTAGGGGGATTAGATGCTATCGAAAGCAGTGAGGAATTGGGTAAGGAACTCAGGGCTGACAAACTCTTAAGAAGAGATGTAAAATCTATCATTGAAAAATTCACACCATTCCTACCGTTCCTAGGAATCATAAGTGGTGGAGTAACAGTTGGTAAACATGTGATCAAACACAAAAGTTTTGATAAAAATGATAATGGTGAAGAGCCACACGAGTAAATTTTCATAATCTGAAAAAGAATATGAAAATTTTGTTACTTAATAGGGTTGTGATAAATGTTATACCATTTTTCACAAAAAAGTTTATGATACATCAAAATGGGTTTTTCCTCCATAATTCCTTTTCAAAACACAATCAATGCAATATCTCCTTTAAACATTCCAGTTCCAGCGAAATTCATATCGAAAGTGGAGAATCTATGTTTACTATTAAAATTCAAAGCTCCAATTTCCATTTTATTATTTATTTGTAAACCTAATGGAGTAAAATTTGTTAATTTCACCCTATTACAGTAAACAGAACTTTTATTAAATCTTGGTGAACTATCATGCCAATGTATGGATAAACTACACCATCTGTTGAGTAAGCCTGCATTGGCCTTGTTTTTGTATGGGGCAACAGCATCATTAGCAACACCTATTCTAATAAATCTACTTGCAGCATTTGAAATAATAAGATCTCCAAGTGTTGAGAACCCCACAAAATAATCACCTTGTCTGAAAAAACAATTTCTTAACCAGTTTATGCTTGCATCATAACCTTTCAATCTGTAAACCACGAAAAAATTTGTAATCTTTGGTGCACCAGATGATGGGGTCAAATCTATGTCTGAATTAAAAATTTCTCTTCTACTGAATTCTATGAAATATCTGTTATCCACTCTGTTTGTTTTAGTACAAAGTTTGGGTTTTATGGCATTATTACTTTTAGCAGCATCATTTTGAGATAATGATTGATCATAAAGATTAGATATATTTCTGGTGGTTTTATTAAAAGAAAGTTCGTTGCTGTTTGCTCTGTCTATCTTGTAAAATCCTGTTGATTCTTTAAATTCATTTAAAATGATTGTTTCCAAAAATAAACTGTTAATGTAATTCACGTTTGTGATATCATATTTGTTGATTGGATTATTTTTTATAATTGCTTTGTTCAGAACGAGCTCTCCAGTGATTTCTCCTCCTTTTTTGGTTAGATACTCTTCATTGTTGTTATCATCATCATGATAACCATAAAATAGACTCATCTCTTTAGTATTAAATTTTATAATTCTAACCAGAGTTATGAAATTTTTTTACCACCAGTCTGGAAGTTCTTTTTCTTGTTGATCAGAATCTTCAGAATCAAAGAAACATAAATGTATTTCTTTCAACTCTCTGTAGTATGATGCTGTCATTTGTAAAAATATGGTATTATCAATAAGTGTAATGTATTTTACACTGATCGTTTCCTTTTCATCATACTTATGAACATCAGTCTGTTTCAGGGATTGTATATTCAAGATGTATTTTTTTATGACCTTTTTGGCATAATCGGTGAGATTGAATTTCCACAACGTTTTCTTTATTATATATAGAATCTTCTCTAAATATAAAATCATCAAATTTTATAATTCTCACCAGAGTTATGAAATTTTTCTATGTGTGATTGTTATGTGAACTGGTTTGAACTGGTTGTCACGTGGTTGCTATGTGGTTGCTATGTGAACTGGTTTGAACTGGTGTGAACTGGTTGTCACGTGGTTGTCACGTGGTTGTTAGAATCTTTAATAAGAAAATGGTGGTGTGAAGATGCTGTTAAAGATTTTTTTCCAAAATGGATAAAAATTGTTAAAATTAGAAAATGTTCCAGAGCCCACAATTTACATCTACTGATATGACCATATAGAGTGGTCCAAACCTCGTCTTCATTCTTTTTGTTATCATCCTTTGGTTTCATTAATATGGTGCTGTGCTTAGTATTGTTGTAATTATATACCAATTGGTCCAATATGTCAATCCATTTATAAGTTCCTTTACTATAGAAGTATTTCCACATAGCAGGTTTAAGTGTTCTGTTAAATCTTTCTACAACAGCTGCCTTTTCATTAGAGTTCATGGAGAAATACTTAATATCATGTTTTTCTAATAATGTTTTAACACCAACATTGTAAAACTCCTTTCCATCATCAAATTGAGCTAATTTTGGGTAATCACCAAATCTCTCTTTGAATTGGCTCAAAAGTTCTGTGACAGCTTTTGTCATATTATTAGTATCTTTTCCAATAATTATAATTTCAATAGATAATAAATCAACGCCTAAATACCTTTATTCCAACAAAAGTCATATTCTTCCACAGACTAAACACCCTAGTCATAGTGCTTTCCCAAAAATATGGAAAATAGGTGGGACAGTTCAGGTATTACCAAAAGGTAGAAGACATGTAGGTTTTTACAGAAAGGAATACTATTGGGATAATTTCCCTGTTGAAAATGCATTACTTTACCCAATAAACCAATTCAAAGTATATGTAAATAACACAGACTATTTCATGAGTAATCTTCCTCCACTATTTCAGAATCATCCTCAGGGTATTATGAAATGATAACCTCACAATTAGCCTACACTGTTGAAGTCAACTGAAAAACTAAATATAACAACTAAAAACAATAAGTGGAATCTTAACAAACCTTATTTTCAATCTTTAGTAGGAACATAGATAGCAACTTATGCATCAGGCATATCTGTAGAGCACTTAACTTTCAAACAAGATGTTCCTAAACAAATTACATCATTCATGAGATTTCATTTATACTTTAAAGTCAGAAGAATAATGCATGAATTTGAAACAATGTCGGACAGCGAAGTGCAGTACATAATGAATAAATATAAGGCTAATTTTCTAAAAGATCATACACCTAAGTGGACATGGCAGATAGTTTCGGGATATAAGAATGAACATTTAGGACAGGGTGTTGTGGATACGAGTAAATTTACAAATCTTCATGGTCCTGGTGTTGGTTTTATACGTGATTTCAAAAATGACTACAAGAAATTCATTCCAAAGAAATCAGATTTGTTGACATCTCAAGGAACCGAACTACTTAATCAATCGATCGAGGCATATATTTATAGTGTACTTGGTGCTCAAGCTAGGACAAAACAGAGTATTTACAGGTCTAGAGCATCAGCCTTAGAGACACAAAAAGTTTTTAGACAGATTTTAGAAGATTCTATTATAAACTATGAAACATGAACATAGATAAAGGATAAGAATCAGGCAGTTTCATCAACCAATGTGGTTCTTAATATGGCCATTAGTCCGACTCTATGGTTGATACCTAACAATCTTATTATATTAGAAAAACCAATAGTAGGATATAACAACAAGCTAAAAGTATCAGATGAAAGTATAAATTTCGGATTAAACAAAAATATTAATTATTTTGGAACGATAAATAATCAACCAAAAAAGGTGCAGGAGGATCAAGCGCCAACACATTTCGAAACTCTAGATCATATTCCAAAACAAGAGAAAGAAGTCATTCCACAAAAAGAGAAGAAAGAAACAAATAATGGCAGAATAAAAAAAAAGGCACATGACCACAATAATGAATTAATAACAATAATGACTATAACAGGAATATCAATGTATTTAATAACCAAATATATCATATAATATAGTAATGAGTTTGTATTTGAGCTATGTAGATGAAGTAGATGAATTGAAGACAAATGTTGATAAAAAACTATCTTTATCAGGTGGTAAAATGAAAGGTGATATCGACATGTCACTTTGGAGAATAAAAAGCATTCCAGCATCAATTTATGATTATGATCCAATTACTAAAGCTGTTCCGGAACAAACATACTTAATAAATTATAAAAAAAACAATCGATTATAGAAAAAGTTTATATGCAACATTAATGTGGGAATACTGCAAAAAATATCTATCGAGTATTTATCGTTTTGATAGAGGTTCAAATAATAATAAATTAGTATATAATACTACAACCAGGAAAGTATCTAAGGTACTAGATCAGGGTCTAGAAGAAAATGACGCAGTTCAAAACACAACTAATTTACAACCATTGTTATGTACAAAAAGTGAAAAAGTCGGGAATAGATATTTCTTAAAATTTGATTGGGCACAAAGACTGATAAGTGATATTAATTTAAATGCGGTTAGTGGGACAAAAGATATAGTAAATATCTTCATCGTACATAGATTAAAATCTTTTTTTGCGAATAACTATTGGACGAGGTACGGTCTCTTTGGACACAATAATGGAGGATATGATAAATTTATATCTTTCAGTCCAAATGGGGAATTAATCGTGTCGGGTGATAAAAAGAATTTCAATGTTATTGGTAGCAACCCTGTTACACTTAAATATCCTTTAGCTGCTTATAAGACGAAGGCAAATGCTGGAGAGATAAACAAATGGATATGCTTATCAGTACTTTGGGATAACTATACAACACCATTTGGTAATAACAGCTCAGTAAATTGTAATGGTAAGAAGTATGCTAATTTTGAGAGTAAACATGACTGGTTCAACACAGATGACATTAGGTGACCTAAATCCAAATGGTGTCGCCTCTCTGGATGATGATATAGCATTTTTTGCTTTATACAAAGATAAATTGACAGCTGAAAAAGACATTCTACTACATCATCACTTACTTTGCAATAGGTTTGATATTGACCATGATGATTTTGACTATTAAATATAGACTAATATATATGAAGAAAAACAGCATCAATTTTAATCACATCAGCGAGGATTTATCAGATGAAGAAATTATGAAACTTAAGAAATGGTACGTGTACTACCATATGCTATACACGTGTCATAAATGGAAGTATAAGAAACTGAAGAAAGTAAATCTGTCTCTGAATTTGGCAAGTCTAGGGTTAACAGTATCCGGTACTATAGCTGGTGGTATAACTTTGAATCCTATTATTTTAGGATGTATTAGCGGTCCAGGTATTTTAATCCAAGAATATTTATCAAAAAGTAATATTAAAACTAAGACAGATATATGTAGATTTGCTTATACATCATATCAAAAAATTATTTGCGTGGCATGACATATGATGAATCGATATTACTGAGTGATCTAAAAATAATAGATGATATTGTTACTGATTTATGCCCACCTATTAATGGAATGTCTAAAAAATATGATAAAATATACAATAAAATATAATGGAATCAATAGAGATAGACAATCTAGATAATACATGGAGACAAGAAGAGGAAAATGAAGAAGAAGAGACAGATTTTTGTGGTGGATCAGATGAGAATAACTTAATAGATAATATAGGTTGGTTATCAAACTAAGGCAGAGGTTATTGATCTTAATCATTTAGATCCATTAAAAAATTCATTCAGAAAATGTGTACATGAAGCCAGAAATATAGGTTTCTTTATTAAAGAAGTACTATTAAAGGAGAACGAAGAATGTATTAATCCGAAATTTATTAATTATCTAATGGAAAAACAAGATTTTTCTATTAAAAAACATCCAGTGTGTATGATGTTAAAACAAATTATGAAATCGAATATTATGGAGAGCCTTTTTATAATGAAAATGATGTACGAGTCCGTCCAGTCAAAAAGATTTAAGAGAAACGACGGAGTTATAGCCAATCCAAATGAATCAAATCAAATAGTTGAAGAGATACGATACCATTATGATAATTGGAAAAAAATAAAACTAGATAGAATTTTAAAACGGTCAGGAATAGCAACAGCAATTGGATTAACAATAATTACTCCAATAACTGGTTTATCTCTTGGTCTAAAGCGCAGTGGATCAGATGCTGTACGCGATGCTAAACATAAACAAAAGAAAGCAGAAAAATTAACTCCTGCAGAAAAAAGGGATGTTATACTGTGGACTGATGTAGAAGAAGCCTCTGGTAAAGGTTTTATTTTCATTGGTGATAATTTATATTTAATAATTGGTGGTTCATTGTTATACTTATACAGTAGGAAAAACAAAAAATGATATATAAGGTAATATACAATGAATCCGAAATTAAAGAATCTGTTCTAAAAGGTCAGAGATTTTGTACGATGTTGTAAAAAAACAACTACAGAGATAGACAGTATGCTAGAGGATCTTAATAGAATACATTTAGAGAATCAACCAAAACTCAAACAAAGTGATAAAAGAGATGGTGGTTGACTTGTAGGTGATCTTACTTTTGACTTGTAGATATTTTATAGGTGTCTCACCGATATCTATAAAATAAAATATATGATATTATATACATGGGTGAGGAATCACCTAAGACAACAGAGGTTACTCCAAAGATAACAAAAGAGAAAAAGGAAGGAGGGTTGAAGCTGGAAAGCGATTGGCTGCTATATCTAAAGCTGCAAAAGAGAGAAAAATGCGGGATAAAATAGAATCAGAAAACTCCAACAATGATTTCAATATTAATTATGGTCTGGTTTTCGGTTTATAGGGACAGCTGTTGCCATTGCTTCTTTGTATTGTAGAAGGGAGGAGTATAAAAGAGAGGCCTTAAAACCAGTCGTTATTAATAGAGTGGAACAAGAAAAGAGGCCAAAGATGTTGAAACTGTTAAACCAACGAAAAAACAGCCAGAAACTATAATAGACAATTTGGAATAACAGACATTTTTATTGCACCCTGTCATCCATAAAATATAATTTAATGTATATGGAACATTTAAAAATTGTGACGAATGAGTTTCTCGGGATAACTTTAAATGTTTATACCTATAATGGTGATTTATGGTTCAGAGCGTTTGAGATAGCAACGATTTTGAAGTATAATAACTGGAGAGACGTTATCAAATACAATATTCCTGACAGTGAAAAAGTGATAGTTAAGAAGAATATAGTGTTCTCTAATGGTAAGACGATAGAAACACTGGTAACGATGGTCAATGAATCGGGATTTTATAGATTAATATTTCTGTCTGACTATGAACACAGAAAAATGTTCAAAAAAATGGTTATACAGAGCTGTTTTACCATCCTTCAGGTGTGAGACTTAAAAGGAGTCGAATCGACGGGAAATTAAAGAAATAATATATTCGTCAAATTAATTGAAAAAATATATAAGGATATATTATATAACAGTGTATAATATTTCACTAACATTCAAACAATTTGATAATAAGGAGCTAGACGTTTCGATAGAAACTCATATAGATAGTAAACAAAATGTTTGGTTAAAGGGGAAAGACGTTGCACTATCTTTGGGTCATAAGGACACAGACCAAGCCCTCAGGAAACATGTTGAAAATAAATATAAGCGCACTTTGAATTACCCGTCGAATCGACGGAGTATTCATAAGTCCATATATATATATATCAGAACCCGGTCTTTATTCACCAATTTTTGGATCTAAATTAGAAAGTGCCAAGAAATTCAAGAATTGGGTTTTCTTTGAGGTATTACCATCCATAAGAAAATATGGACACTACAGGATGTTTAATAACCCTAATGCATTAGCATTCAAAACAGAAGATGAATATGATCTACATACTAAAGTAGTTCAATTCATTAGGCGGTTTTATCCAGAAATATTAATGACTGCTGGACTTGGAGAAAATCAAGAGACAAAAGATAAACGTATCAAATCATTCAAAATGGGTTACATGAAAGATCAACCAGATCTAACAGTTCATGATCTTTATAAGCATTATAATGGTCTATGTATGGAGTTCAAAACACCTCAGTGCAGTGGTATTATTACAGACCAACAGAAGCAGCTCATAGAGAGATATGAAGAAAATGGGTATAAATACATTGTCTCAAATGACTATGACCAAATAACAAAGGAATTAAACGACTATATGCATGATATTCGCATCAGATGTAAATACTGTCGACGGAAATTCATATCCAAGAAGATATTATTCAGACATGTTAAGTATTTCCACAGAATATATTGAAATATGGTATAAAAATTATCATCTATATAGTATATAGATAAAATGAGTCATGAAGACATCGAATTTGTTAGATCAATAAGAATAGATCGGATAAAATAAAATTCATCAAACCAAAAGATCAAACTTTTTATATGATCAAGAATAAATTATTTACAAGAAAAAAGATATCATTTATTAGATTACTGTAATCATACATTATTAAATGAATAATTCATTTTAAAACTAGTTCCCATGACTGATAGTATTCATATCTTTGAAAATTTCATCAATCATGTTCCAGATAAATTTCTTAAAGAGAATTTTTTAAAAAAAATAGAAAATAAATTGGAAGAATATGGTTGTAAATTAGATGGTTATAAATATTCAAATATAATATATAAATACATAAATTAAGTTTAAAATAATATTTTTCATATATATAATATATAAATGAATTTTGAATGCAACATTTGTATGAATAATAAAATGATTTTTTATAAATTAAATCATATTAATTATTTATAAATGCATGAAATATTGATATTAAAAGAATTCTTCATGTAAAATGAAATATAATCTATTATATACCAAATGACAACAGTAAACAAGAAAGAGTTATTGAACGAAGCATATGACGCTGCATTAGTGACCGCAGGTGTTGTGGGTTTATCAATGGCATCCAAGAAGGTCCTGGGTGAAAAGTTAACAGACGAATCCTCTTTAAAGGACACAGCAAAGTTAGCAATTGGAGTCGCAGCTAGCACAATGCTTGTATAATGGGCACAGGATAAAAAATATCTAGCAGTTGATCCAATTAAAATGTGATCTATTATATAGACAATAGCTAGTTTAGTTGGATCATTTCTTCAAACAACTTTTGCTGCCGTCAGTTTCGCTGGTGCTGGATATCTTTTTAAATCATTCGACAAAAATGGATATGAAGCTGAAATAAAGAGATATAATAAAGCACTAGAAGACTTAGCAAAGGCAAAAGAGGCATTTTATCAGAATGAAGTCAAACAGCATGACAGAATCATGCAATTAAGACAACAGTTAGCAGACACCAATAAGAATATCGGGGAAACAAACAGAGCTCTTGAACAGTTAAGACAGGTTCAATCAATCGAATATAACGGAAAAATATTTAACAGAGAACCCCAATTAAATGATTTTTATAAACCAAGTGATGAAATGAAAGAATATCAGTATATTACTATTGGAGTTGTTGGTGTTGGTTCGGGTTACCTATTAAGTCGAATATTCTAAATCCATACAATATAATGTATATTAAATGGAAGCATTCAAAGCATTAGATTATGGATTCACGTTTGATGAAATAACCAAAAACATAGACAATTTGGACTCTCTATACAAAAATGAGGATAAACACACTAAAGACAATATTTGTACTCAGTGTGAAAATGAATATGAATGTATTAATGGTATGTTTGTATGTGTTAATTGTGGGGAAGTGGGAGACTATGAAATGGTACCAGAATGGTTTGAAAGCATCTGGCTAAATAGGAAGAAGTCCCAATATATCAGAAGTAGACACATTAAAGCTAGAGTAGAAGAATACGTTAACGCTAATTATCGTAGTTCTATTGTATCTGATTTCATGGAGGTTGTTGAAATAATGATTAAACATAAAATGATCAATAAAAACGTATCCAGATATGACTACTACATCATCAGGTTAGCCAGTAGGATAGGTGCAAAACTAATAAAGAAACCCACTGACTTAATACATAGTGAAACAAGGGATGTATTTGATGACAGACTATTTGGATCCGTCTACCCATTATTAGGCTGGGACAAAAACTGCAAATGTAAGTATTATTTGAAATGGAAAAAACCCCAAAAAATTAAAAATAACTTTCTGTATATACAGTATACAGAAAATATGTCATTCGGAAAATTACACGATTCTTCACATCCGCGTGCACGGGAATTAGATAAGATGTATAATGATGTTCATAAAAGTCGCAAAATATGCAAGATTTGTGGTCAGATCGGCTATCTATTTGAACCAGACGGTATATGTATGGCTGATAAATGTAAGACTCAAAAAGAAGCATACAAAAGATATTGTGAAACCTTTAAGGATTAAAAACTTATAAAAACATTCTTTATCACTTAAAAATGATTTTCGATGTATATAATATATAGAAAATCGTTTATGATAAGGTACATGACCCCAATCGTCTACGAACACAGAGATTAGATGAGATTTACAAAAGAGTTGAAAAAGCATTAGAAGCTCTCACTAAATATTATGAGATAAAAGAATTTATCAGTGTTGCCGAACACTTTAAAATACTTATTTATGACAACTTGAACCATGATTATCAAGAATATTTAGAAGTTTACCAGTCTAAAGGTTCATCTGATTCTTCAGAAATTTGAAATTAATTGCTTAAAAATACTTTTCTATATATATAGTATGTAGAAAACATGTCATCTTCCAATTTAAAGTGTCTCAGAAAATTACAAACTTTTGCATGACTCATCACATTCAAATGCGGATGAACTGGATAAACTATACAAAGATGTAGAAGCGTGCCACGAAAATTATTGTAATTGTTTACAAACATATACGCAATGTGTTGATATATCTTATAGTGCAGTCAAATCTCTTTCAAGAGCATTAAAAAAATATTACAAAACATATAAGAAAGAATTCACAAAAAAAGATTTATCAAAAAACGAGGAAACATCAGAATTAGAAATCAATACTGATTACATAGATTCAAACTGGCGTGAAATTGGTATATGTAAATATTGTAGATATGTAGTTGTCGACTACGTTGACTCCAACTTTGGTAACGGTGACTGTCGTGATTACATAGATTCAAAATGGCGTGAAATTGGTATATGCAAATATTGTAGATATGCAATTGTCGACTACGAACCTGATAACGACTCCGATGACTATTAAGATTCAGAATAACAAAATCACTAAAACATCATTATATATGACAATAGTATAATGACTGAAACAAATAATAAACCAAAACGTGGCCGTGGAAGACCTAAGAAGTATTTCACTGATGAAGAGAGAAAACAAGCAGACAAACGATGTGTAAAGGAATGTACGGAAAGAAACCCATTTTATTGTGTGTTCTGTGACCGTACTTATCACATGGCAAGTAAAAGCAAACATATAAAAAGTATAAAACATTTAAGAAATTTTGAAAAGATGATTTAACATTTTTGAGTTTTTGACTTAAAAGAATAATTTACATTCTATATAGTATAGTATATAGAAAATTTTATGTCGAGTAAGATAGACTTTATAAGAAGACAGATTGCTGATCTTCAATCTCAACTCAATGCTGAAATATCTAAAACCATTGCAAAACGTACAGGACTCAAAAGGAAGACCATCGAAAAGAAGGTTGTTAAAAGGATTTCTGTCAAAAGACCTAAAGTGATCAGTGTGGCTAAGAAACCCATCAACAAACCAATCGCTAAAAGAACAGGTTTCAAAAGAAAGTTAATCAATAAAGCCATAATAGATGACAATTTATGGTCTCAATCCCGAAAAGCATTAAAAAATTATACAAAATCATTCGAAACTGCAATCAATAAAATGGAACCATGCATATCATCAAACATATTTTAAATAAACAACTGGACGAAATGAATGGAATCAAAGAAAAAAGAAACATTAAAAGTAACATTCAAAAAGACAACAATAGGTGACAATGAGTCCAAAACAACATACAAAACAGGATATTTTAACAGTAAACCAAAAACAATAAGTAAAAATAGAATAAATGAAAGTATAGAGACATCGAAATAAGAGATATTAAATATCATTGATGTTTGGTTATCAGAAGGTTCTGGATGGACTATACAATCAATCGATAAGCATCATACCAATACCGTAAAATATGAACCATTAAAAGGATCCTCATATATAATACTACCACCAGAGCTAAGAAATGCCGCCAAAGGTTTAATAAACCTTCAAAACAAAAACAATCAGTGCTTCAGATGGTGGATAAGAAAATGTGACAAAGAATATATCAAAAAGTTGGATTACACAAATATAAACTTTCCAGTGGAACAAAAAGATTATGAAAAAATAGAAAAAAATAATAATATCAATATAAACGTATTTGGTTACGAAAAAACCAACCATATCCAATTCATATATCAAAATAAAAATTCGAAAATGTTTTAAATCTACTGTTAATAATAAACGAAACCAAACAACATTTTGTTCTAATAAAAGATTTCAACAAGTTCATGTGTAATCAAACAAAACATCAACATAGAAAGCACTTTTGTATGCATTGTTTACTGTGTTTCACCACCCTAGATGTGCTAAATAACTACAAAAAGAACTGTATCGCAATAAATGGTGAACAATCCATAAAAATGCCTAATGCAGGTGATATGTTATATTTCGAAAACCACCAAAAAGAACTAGCAGCTCCATTCGTAATCTATGCTGATTTTGAGGCTATCACAGAAAAAGTGCATGGATGTAAACCAAACAATGACAAATCATCTACAGCATCCTATCAGAAGCATATAGACTGTGGATATGGGTACAGGGTAGTCTGCCATTATGATGATAAATACAGTAAACCAGTACAGATATACAGAGGAGAGAATTCTGTTTACAAGTTCATGGGAAAGATGCTAGAAAAAGTCAAATGGTGTAAAGAAATCAAAAACAATAATTTTAATAAAGACATGATACTGACAAAAGATGATGAGCAAAATTTCAAGAACGCTGATAAATGCCATATTTGTAATAAAAAAATACTCCGAAAAAGATATTCGTGTAAGAGATCATTGCCATATAACTGGAAAATATATAGGAGCAGCTCATCAAGACTGTAATATTAATTATAGGTTGACTGATAAAATACCTGTTATTTTTCACAATTTGAGAGGATACAATAGTCACTTCATCATGCAAACAATAGGTGAAATAGCAAACAAGCACACATATACCAATAAAAGAGGACAAGAAATAAAAATAGAAATCAATGTAATCCCAAATAATATGGAAAAATATATGACTTTTATGCTAGGCAAACATTTGGTCTTCATAGACAGTTTTCAATTCATGAAGCCTTCAAATGTACTTCAGAAGAAATCCAAGACAAAGAAAACTAAATTTGATGAAACAAAAAGGAGTATACTCTTATGATTATATGGATTCTTTTGATAGGTTCATTGAAAATAAATTACCAAATATAGGTGATTTTTACAGCATATTAAACAATGAATATATCATCGATGAGCAATATACCCATGCAATGAAAGTATGGAACAAATTCAAATTAAGCAATATGGGAGAGTACCATGATTTATATCTAAAGTAAGACATACTTCTTCAAGCCGATGTATTCGAAAACTTCAGAAATACTTGTATGCAATATTATAAATTAGATCCATGTCATTATTTCACAAGTCCTGGTTTATCCTGGGATGCGATGTTGAAAATGACTAAGATAGTTAGAGTTGATGTCTGATGTTGATATGTTCCAGTTTATAGAAAATGGAATGCGTGGTGGAGTATCTTATATAGCCAATCTTCATGGTAAGGCAAATGATAAATACATGAATGAATACGATGAGAAGGCGCCCTCAAAGTATATAATGTATTTAGATGCTAATAACCTTTATGGATGGGCTATGTCTCAATATTTAGCAACAGGTGGTTTCAGATGGTCAACAGAAAAAGAAATCAACACCATAGACTTGGCTAAATATAAAGAGGATAGTAAAAAAGGATTAATATTAGAAGTTGATCTAGAATACCCACAAGAATTACATGACCTTCATAATGACTACCCATTAGCACCAGAAAAGATGAATGTGACAAAAGAAATGTTATCTCCATATTGTAAATCAATCAGAGAAAAATACAACATAACAATAGGTCAAGTCAAAAAATTAATTCCAAAATTAAAAAACAAAGAAAAATATGTCTTACATTACAGAAATTTGCAATTATACCTAAAATTGGGTTTGAAAATAAAGAAAATACACAAAGCGTTAGAGTTTGACCAATCACCATGGTTAAGAAAATACATAGACTTTAACACTCAAAAAAGAACCAATGCAAAGAACTCATTTGAAAAAGACTTCTTCAAACTGATGAATAATTCAGTATTTGGCAAAACTATGGAATACCTTCGAAAAAGAGTTGTCGTTAAATCAATCACAGATGAGAAAAAACTGTTGAAATTAACTTCAAAACCGACTTTCGTAAGCAGTAAAATATTCAATGAGAAACTGGTGGCTGTTCATAAGATCAAAGAAACTCTAACACTCAATAGGCCGGCATATGTGGGTATGTGTTTCTTAGATCTAAGTAAGTCACTAATGTATGATTTCCACTATAACTATATCAAACAAAAGTATGGTGGCAAAGCCAAACTATTATTCACAGACACTGATAGTCTGGCTTATGAAATAGAGACAGAAGACGCTTACAAAGATTTTTGGAGTGATAAGGGTAAATTCGATAACAGTGATTATCCAGAAAACTCCCCATATTTTGACAAAACAAATAAAAAAGTTATAGGGAAGTTTAAAGATGAAGCATCTGGAACACTAATAAAAGAGTTAATTGGATTACGTTCCAAAATGTACTCATATATAAAAGAGAATGATAAATGTGGAAAAACAGCAAAGGGAATAAAAAAGAATATCATAAAGAGAGAAATAAAACATAATGATTATAAAGACGTGCTATTAAACAACAAACAAATATGTCACAAAATGAAAACAATAAGTAAAGACCATCAAATAGGAAGCTATGAGATAAATAAAATATCTCTAAGTTGTTTTGATGTCAAGCACTATCTACATGAAAATGGTTTGGATAGTTATGCTTATGGTCATTATTTTTTAAAAATAACCTAAAGAAAAGACGATACTATATATTGACTAATAGTTGCTATATTCTTGCCTACGCTGGTGAATATAGCGACTATTAGTCAATCAAATACCATAAAGTTAAACTATATGGTATTATGTTTTAAGTTCCTCATGTAAATCTTGTTTTTTTGGTATTTTTAATTGGTAGCTGAAATTCGCTTCACCAACCTAATTTTTTCTTACTCATGAAGTCCACTTCTCACAACCTTAATGTTTGATTTTTTCACTAGGTCTTCCAAAACCATGCTAACTCACCTTAATGTATTCCAAAACTTGGTTAAACCATATGTAGGGTAAAAAAATATAAGCCAAAAAAAGTGGTCTGGTACCGCCATGTTATATACTACTCTTTTATTAGAACAGGCCAATGACAGCTATTAGTTGATTTAAATAACTAAAAGATTCATTAAATCACTCAAGAAGGTCTAAACCAACTCACTGACGGCATTCCATTTTCTTCCAGGTGATGCTGCATGGGCAGAAATTCAAGAGAGTGCCAACCAAATATTACATTACATAATAATACTAACCATCTAGTTGTCTGGTCTGTTATCTTCCTAACTAATGACTGTATTGACTGTAATTTGGGTTTCAGATCTCAATACATGCATTTAATAAACATATGGTTTTACACACTTTTGTTTTTATTTTGCTATCCAGTAATAAAAATTGACCATAATTTTACTGAAAGTTGGCCACTTTTTTGTCCACTGCCAATTACAAATATTTATATAATATATACAGTATTTATATTACATTTTTAAAGGTTCATTAATATATATGTATAACTAACTATATAACCTTCAAGACCCAGGTCGACATAAAATTAAAATGCAGAAAAATGCAACTTTTTTGCCCTTCTAGCAAGGAATCGAACCCGCGACCGAAATCGATTCCCAGCAGGAAGGCCAAAGAAGTATCATTTTTTTGCAACAGGTCTCGGTTGGGTCTTAAAGTGGAGGTACTGGGCACTCGAGTTTTCCTTCATCTTTTCACATATATATATATATATATATATATATATATATATATATATGTATAAAAATATGTATATGTCTTTTGGACGATCATCAGACAACTGTCCAGATCCTGATTTGGTCATTCTTTTATACAGTCTCGTACGTCATCAGGTAAAAATAACGGGGCGTGTTAATTTTGTTAATGAGGAATTTATTCCTGTGTCGGCATGTTGAGAATATTTCGGTTCGTTTATTTAGTTGGTTCTTTATGTCGGCTTTCATAATAAACAACTTCTCTTCGAGACAAAGGTTACATAGCTTTGCTCCACTTTCATATCCTTTTGCGCGTTTTAAAATAGACCAGTTAACTGTAAAGTCCTTTCCTTCGTCCTTTAATCCCCACACGTAATTTGATAAAACGGTCTCGTTCGAGTATTTATGGTCGCGAAATGATTTCGTATGGTTGTTGTATCGATGTTTGAATGGGTGGGCTGTCATACCTATGTAGAATTTCTTTTCCGTGCTGTCAGCTTGCAAAATTTCGGCTTTGTAGATTATGTTAGAGGTCATGCAGTTTCCAGGTAGTGGGCAGGATTCTTTTTTTCGGCAATTGCAATAGCTTTCGTTGTTATTCATTTTATCTCTATTTAGTATGCGAACGTTATGTTTGTTTACAATGTTCTTCATGTTACCCATGCAACTGTAGCTAACCTTCAGTGTGTTCTTGTTGAAGATTTTTTGTAATTTGTTTGCTGTGGGGAAGTGTTTATCCATTAAGGCGAGAAATTTACTTCCCACGTTGGTTTTTACATTTCGGCTGTATGGTGGGTTGAACCATATTATATTTCGTGATCTTTTTCTTCGTTGGGATGCTCTTAATTTGGGATCTTCGTCGGGGAGATATTCGATGTTGGTGTTAAAGCCGCTGTTCTTAAGTGCGTCGTTGTACGTAGATGCAACGTCAGTGAAGGTGGCGTGGTCGGATGATATCTTCGAGACTCTTCGGCTTACGGATTTCGGGATCTGTTTGATAATGGCTGGCGGGTGGTTGGACTGTTTGTTGATGTATAGCGTGTCATCATTTGGTTTCTTGTCGGGTTGGAGTTTGCCATTTTGTAGGTTCAGGGTGATGTCAAGGAAGTTAACAATTTTTTGGTTGGCTGTGGCTGTAATCTTGAGCTCAAATTGGTCGAAGGCTTTAATTAAATCTTTCTTAGCTTTCTCTGCTAGTCTGGCTGTGCCGTTTTTCAGTAAAATCAATTCGTCGTCTCTATAAAGTCCTGTGTTTGTCTTTCCGAATTTTTTGATAGAAAATCTAAGACGAATAGGCCGACGAGCTTGCAAACTTCTGCCCCGTCGCTACTTCCCATGGCTACATCGAACATATTCTCACTTCCTCGTCGGATCCATAGCTTCTCTCGGTGGAATAAAAATTACTTTCGAGCGTGTTTGATGATGGCTTCTTCTTGTGGAGTAATTGTAGTGAGTTGTTGGCCCCAGAAAATTGCTCGATCTAGAAGGTTTTTGGAGATTGAAGGGAAAAAGTCAACGATGTCGAAAGAGATGAAGGTATGTAGGGATTTTTCGCTGATCTTGCTGAACCACTCGATGACTGAAATTGAATTTCTCCATTGGTTAAAAAATGACCAAAAGAATGACCAAATCAGGATCTGGACAGTTGTCTGATGATCGTCCAAAGAGACGTGAAACTCTGAGTAACAACCAAGAATTTTAAGCTTATTCATTTCATTTATCTGCTCTATCTTACAAGATATTGAGCACTCTACATAAAGTCATGATAGAAACTAATTGTATTATATATATATATATATATAATACAATTAGTATATATTTATATATATGTATATATTTGGTACTTTAGCGATCAGTGCTAAGCATGTTCAATAAAGAGAGGTTGTAAATGATCTAAAAATTTTTATTTAAAAAATATTTAAAGACTGAATTTTTTGTCGCTCCTGCGGCCTTCATCAGTTTTGGTCTTGGTTTGATTAGAAATGATCGAACCCTTTTATCAGTGCCGACCATATGCCTCCAAAGACTTAAGCAACGGAGCGTATACTCGGGAGAATTTTTTGTGCTCATTAACAGATTGCCTATTCAAGACTCCAGGAAGATGCGCCCACAATAGCTCGTGACTCCTTTTTCCAAACTCTCCACATCATTTGAATTGATATCATGTCCCGTCCTCTTAACGTGGTCTTTAACTGCTGACTCATTTTTTCGCCTTACACCTGGCTTATGTTCAGCCCAACGCGAGTTCCAAGATCTTTTACTTCCTCCAATGTACGTAAACGAACAACATTTGCATTTTACTTTGTACACAATTCCCTTAGTTTCCACCTTTGTAGGTCTATCTTTTGGGTTCCGGAACATGTCCGCCAAAACCATAACGGACTTGTATGCTACCCTAATGCCGGCACTACACATAATACGCTTAACTCTTTCAGACTTACTTTGTAATGGACTGTGTGAATCGAACGTCAGATATTTATCAGTATGTGTGGCTTTACGATGTACACCCACTTCTATTTGCCCATCTCCCAACATCATACAGATGGTATCAAGGAACGCAATGGTTTGATGTTCCCCAGCGTCAAACGGTAGATCGACGGTAAACTGAATATTCTGGTTGATTGTATTCAAGTGGTCATGGAAATCTTGTACGTCTGTACGTCGAAGGCATACGTTAGAGTCATCGACATACCGACACCACCAACGGACCGGGATCGGTGACGTTGCCCCTTGGCAACGTCAATTTCTTGCATAACAAGTTCCGCAATAACTGAACTCACATGGGAGCCCATACAGCAGCCCAAAATCTGGTGGTAGTAATCTCCTTCATGCTTATAGTAGCTGTTGTTAACTATAAGCTGAAAAAACTCAAGAATTTGAGCTGATGTTAAACTGGTCCGCGACTTCCATTGATCAGTTTCTGGATGTTTTCGTTTAACTACGTCCATTGCCAAGGGAACCGGGACTGACGTAAACACGGAAACGACGTCAAAAGATACGGTCACCTCGTTTGGATCAATCTTCAGTACACTTACAAAGTCCGTGAACTCTTTTGCGTTCATGATAGAATGTTCACTGTCACTATATAGGTGTTTCAAGAGGGAAGCCAGATAACTCGATAATTGGTAGGTCGGAGAGCCCACACAACTGTTAATTAGTCGCAAAGGTATCCTCTTAGTTTCTTCCTCATTGACCGTAAAATGATCTCGCTTAGAGATTAGGGAGATCTTATGGACCTTCGGAAGACCATAAAATGATGCAGGGCTTGAATCAAAAGGTCTTAATTTCCAATACTCCGACTGCGTCAAATTTCCTGATCTTCGTAACTTTAAGAATTTCCTTTGAAGTTCACGTTCTGTTTTTGTGGTGGGATTTCTTCACTTATCCATGATCTTTTTATGTAATATTTCAAGTAGGAGTTGGTGTTCTTCCTCCAATTTCTAGATCCCGAGAAACGAGTTGAAAAACGAAGCGAAGCCGAGATTTTTTAACGAGTTTCGAGGTATCTAGAAATCGGAGGAAGAACACTAAACAAGTGTTTGAAATTACTTCTCAAACGAACCAGTATTTTAGGCGAAAATCCAGCCAAAAGTTGGAAAAATTCAGCTGTAATCTTCCTCCAATTTCTAAATACTGTTTAATTATGTATTTCTTTTATTTTTTCTTCGTGAATTATTAATGAGTTTGAGAAATATGCTTTCCTCTTGAAGCATCTCCAATATTTGCTCCTGGTACTCAGTTCTATTCATGACCACAGTGGAATTTCCTTTGTCCGCCTTCATAATTAAAATACTTCTGTAAGCCTTAAGGTCATGCATTGCCTGTCTCTGATGAAGGCCGCAGAAGCGACTGAAAATTCAGTTTTTTAATATTTTTTAAATAAAAATTTTTAGATCAGTTACAACTTCTTTTTCTTGAACATATATATATATATATACATATTATATATCGGTATTACTCAAACGAAATCCTTTTAGTTTATACATACATACACACATACATACATACATACATACATACATACATATATATATATATATATATATACGCGCTTATATATATATATATATATATATATATATATATGATGATCGCCTAAGCGCGTGAAACTCAAAGTAGCGACAGCAAAAATTTTGTCTATTTTACTTCTATGTATGTATGTATGTATGTATGTGTGTATGTATGTATGTATAAACTAAAAAGATTTCGTTTGAGTAATACCGAAAACAATTGGACGACAGCGAGGGAAGGGGATTAGGCTTTAAACTTCCTTTTTACTGAAACTCCAAGTTCATGTTGACATTTGTGAGATCATCAAGACACTAATAGGACGTGACTTAACGCATGCCTTTATGTAGACAGTATGCGATGCCGTTAATAAAGAATTTTTTTGATAATCGGTCCCTTCCTGGTCCCCACGGATTTGGTTGCTTGCGAATTTTTAGATGCACTTTGGTTATCTTCTTTATATAAAGTCTATTTCGGTCTGTGGCTCTGCAAGCTTTTCAAAGTTGCGGGCGTCTTGTGTCTCACAGAATGTCAAAAAGGCCCTGCGAACAAGTTAACAGACAGTTATGTTTATATAAGCTACATGATAACAACTTTAATAACTTTAATCGTTTAAAAATATTCTAAACAACACACAAAGAGCTACAGGTAGTTTCCAAAATACCTTCGCCCCTGTTCGTTACATACAAACGATTTACAAATTGCATTAATATCTAACACGTCCAGTGACTTCTTGTAAGAATGACAAAGGGCAGTCATCTTGTTCCTAAGCCATGACGTTATGCGACGTAGTTTACTGAAATTGAGTTGAGCTTCACTACAGGTGCGTGAACACATTAATAACAACTTGTAAAGGGCCTCTAAATGCCCATAAAGCCCACGAACAAGTGTTGCCATGCCGCACATTTTATTCCTGACATCACAAACATAGTAAACCAGTGCAAATTTGGCATGAAAATGTTTTAGCTCAATAGCCAAACTTTCTGGATGGAAGCGGTTCTTCTTTAGTAGGGCCTGTGCTTCATCAGAAACTTTTCCTGTAATACCTCTTCCAGTGCTCGATAGGTTTGTAACCCTACAGTATGCCATTAAACCTTTCAGTGAGTTGCATGGTCAAATTGTCTATTCCATAGAATTGTGAACAAAAATACTGTTCAACAGTCTCGGCAACATGTGCCTCCCCAGTCCCTGTAGACCGTGAAGGAGGTCTTCTTCTGAGAGGGATCATGGCGCCAACCAGCTTGAGTGACTCACACTCTGTTACACATTTCTCAAATTCCTAGTGAAAGTAGCAAATCATACTTTCTCGATTCTACAAGTTGGGACTTTATGTGTACGATCAAGTTATCCATGATTTATCAACTCAGTGCGTTGCCTTATTTCAATTCGAAGAAATATCTATGAATGAAAAACTAACAAGAATAGTTGTACCACGCGATAACAACACCAACTACAATATTGTCAAAAATTGCTAAAATCTTGCAGGGATCCTTCCTTTGTTGGACACCCACTGTCCGAAGAGTGCAGGTGTCTGGGTGTCCGGACATCCGCTGCTTCCAGAACCAATGATTTCGGTTGCTCTCATGAGATACGGCCTTTCTTCCAAACAAAGTTTGCGTGACTTGTACTAGTCATTGTAGTATACAGTGTATTGTTTACCTAACATTGATCAGCTAGGACTAAGATATGCATCAATTCTTTTGTAAGTTCCAGGAGTATGTAGAAAATTCAAGGTCACTTTCAAATTTTTCATGCAGAAAATGTTTTGGTGATTTTTATGGCGTCGTTTAGAGTCATCCAAATGTACACCTCAGTGTATACCTCAGATGTATTAGTAAAAAATATCGTACTACTGACTACTGTAAATAGCCTGATGACCACGAAAGCATGAGAAGCTTGGAGTGGCGCCGGACAGAAAGAATGTCAAGTTTATAACCAACATACCCACTCGAATACGAAGAAATAAAAGTTAAGTAGAAATTCACACTTTTTATTCCAAATCCAAAAAATGTCATTGCTTTATTGTTGTCGTTGACCACGATCGCAAAGTGCATTGTCATTAAAAATGTATTTCTTGAGAACACCAGAAAAAGATAAAATTTTGGTTTCCTTCTTGCTATCATTTGCGTTGTCTGCTAAAACAATCAGGCAGCTTCTCATTGTTTCCTTTTCAAAGTATAGTCAATTAAGTTGTGCTTTATGCGTATCACGTTGTGACGGTCAAGTATCTTTAGAATTTACACAAAGCCAAATCATACGATACCTGTCGTTCGTAAAAACGCTTAGTCTTAATCCCAGAAATCTCAGTTCCTAACGGCAATTAAACTCGCAAAGTAGGGTGATAGTCTACCCACACAGGTCTCGCACAATCATGATACATTATGCCCCTTCTGTAAGAAAGAATACATTTTCCACCGACATTAGCACGTTACATTCCCTCCCATGATTTGTCTTCTGGTCAAAAAAACTGAGGTAAAAAAAACAGTGAAAACAATGACGTATCGAACGAAAGCCTGTTAACACTTGGTAAATGGGCTGCAGGATAATCAAAGGATACAAACTTTTGTGGTTTGCAGGTACGAAAATTTACTGATCGAATGGTTTCAATTTTTATCGAAAAGAGTTCAAATTAAAATTAAAAATACAATACAATAGGACTAACGCCGATATCGCCTGTAACGATCTAACAAGCAGTTTTAAAAATGCTTGAATAATGTTTTCTGTTGGTTGACTGATTGACGACATACGTTACGAGCGCAGGCAAGTGTATTAACCTTTAATACCTAAATTTTTAAAATTTTTAAGTTAATACTCTGTTTTTGTATTTTTCTATTATTTATTCGTTTGCTCTGGGTGTCTGAAAAATGAGGCAGTGGGCTGTGAATGACTTGAACACCTTGCTGTTTATTTTTGATAATCCTATGACACAATTGAGCCAACTTTTGTTGTTTTTACTACAGATTTATCATTACTCCGATTTCAATACCATAATCTTGTGAGGGGATTACTGCACATGCCCATCAGCTTTGTGACATGTGATCAGGACGTGGTCTGACCACCATTCACGTTCTCACGATTATAGAAGATAAAGACGTTTTTGTCTTGTCATATAACTATGGTAAATTGTACACGGGGGCTTGAATATCTTGTCTATTCAATCTGTAGTCGTTGTTTATCACAGCAATGATAATCTAAGAGTCGAGCTGTTTGTCCTAAAACGTAAATATGTGGGTCGTGTGAAAAAGGGCAACTTAAAGGAGCATTAGCCCGTCAAAACTCGTAACACCCGAATTATACTAACATAAAAGGGTAGTAAAGCTTTCACGTTATTGAGGACGATTTTCGAATATTCCTAAGAGTGCATTGGATATGCAATTGAATAGCTGACTTATAGTCAGCTGATTTTTGCACAGCAGGCTGATTTTATTCTTCGTTATTAATCATTCCCCTATTGGCAGGAAAAATGTTAACGAACAGAAGAATTTCAAAGCTAGACGTCGCAACGAAAATAAACGCAAACAGCCAAACCTCTGGGGAAAAAGGAGGGGACAGGTTATTAGCTAATTTTTCGTACCTGGCATCACTTACTATATACATAATTGCATTCGTCACGTTCCGTCCACTTAGTCACATGATCATTACACAACCATAGCAACACAAACCATAGCATAAACATAGGGTTGCAGCTAAAGAAGTTTAAAGCTTAATCCCCTCTTTCTTTATCTTTTGTCTATTTGTCTTTGGTATTACTGAAACAAAATCCATTAAGTTTTGTCTCTCTGCAAGTACCAGCTATTTCATTCTTCCTTAGCAAAAGCAATTGCTGAGCACTTAAAATATGTTTCCTGGACAGGGAAAAGGTGTTCCAGCACTCCTAAGCATTGGAGCCGTTTACACAGGGAAGCAATCGTTCCGTTGCATGAGCAGGTACAAAATTAAGGCAAGCTGAGCATTTATAAAGAGAGAAATCCCCAGGAGGAATTTAAAGGAAATAAGGCCTTGATTACATGAAAGCTAGCTGTCCCGGCTAACGGGCTAGCTCCATAGCCGGTAACGATTATATATAGATTAAAGGCCTAGGGAGAGGTTTTTATTCAACTGTGAAGACCGAGCGCGAAGTGCGAGGTCTTTACATTAGAATAACAACCGACCCCGTGGCTTTTAACTTGTTTATGTGCTCATCAGACCATATTCTTTTGTTTTCCGGAGGTTCTAAAAACACATTTGAAATTTAAATTACTGGTGATATGAATTCTTATAGCAAAAAGAATTAAGGTATTGTTCTGCCTGTTTTTCAACAGGGAATTCATCTTCTATAATTTGAGTGTTTTGGGTGTACACGTAAGTTGATTGAAATGATGTTCTACATTTATGAATAGTAATGTTCTTCAACGTTATTTGGCTAACGTGTTTGGCGAAAGGCGAATATGAAAATGGTCAAAGATGTATTTTGAAATGAAGATTCGTTTGTTCAACCAAAGGTGAGTAGCCTGTAGTGAAACTCAAAGAAAGTGATGACTTGGAATGTCAAACGAAGATTGCTTGCCATTATTTTGCATGAAGAGGGACGAAGACAAATTGAAGTCACAATCTTTCGTCCACATGACCATGGCAAGTAGGGACACAAAAACACGAATGGCAAGTAGAAAAGTGTTTTCAAGTAATGAAATACCAAGTGCTTTTGTTAAGTTCGGATATTGTCTGAGAATTAAGCGTGTTGACCTGGTGGTGTTCGTACTGAATGACATTAGTTATGTTTTAAAGGGTTAGTTATTTTAGTGTGAGTCGGAATTCTCAAAACGTTGCTTGGGCTGAGAAACTAGGATGAAGATAATGTCCTACATTAGCCTGGTTTTATTCTTGGTAAATGATAACCTATTAGGTTATTATTTTTAAATAATGACCTCCAACTAGGTTATTATTTAAAAATAATAACCCCTTAACGCTCCATTGAATAATCAAAACAACTGACTGCATTCAAAATGAGGTGATTACCCCAAAATTAATAACCGACGGAAAACAAAAGAATATGGTCTGATGAGTTTATAAGTTTTGATATTACATGAAGTGAGCTGGCCCGCTTGCCCAGCAGGATTGTAGTCTGAATTTACTATATGGGCATGCTCCCTGACATTAAACTAGCCCGGTTGTCGGGCTCATCCATTTTCATTATTATTACATGAAGTGAGCTAATTCGTTTACCGAGCTAGCCTCGTTGGTTTGAACAGGGCTAACCCTGCAGACGGGCTGGCTCATTACCATGTAATCACATTTTCTTTAGTGGGTTTATCATTGTTTGGCAGGCTAGCCCGTTTAGCGAGTTGACCCAGTAGCCGAGCCAGCTCGTTTCATGTAATTAGGACCTAAGCGCCGTGGGCGACAATTAAGCAAACGATCCCGGGAACCTAGTTCAGTCATCGAAAGGCAAGCCGCCAGCTCACTGCATATTGTGTCAGATGATATAACGCCCAGGGGAATGTATCAGTTGCGCTCACACGGGAATAAATCTTAATCTGCAAGGCGTATCATTAAAAAAATGAGTGGCTTTCAAAGTGATCACTAAAGTGAACAATACGCGTCATTATTACCCGTGGGAACAGAATTTATGGCCCAGAAACGGAACGTGTTTTTGCATCTGCATCGAGCAAAGTCATGACGAAATTTTGAAAATTCCAATTTCAAAATTCTAATGGGAAATTTTAGGCACTATCATAGGATTCCATGAAGCTTTTAATTTCAATTAATCCTATTTTGAACTCTTTGAATGATTTGATTTACTTCGTTAACCTACTATCATTAATTAAAGCAGGAAAAATCATGAAGAAAAATAGTCAACTCCGTAGTCTACGTTGAACAATTAAGCAACATAGGATTAGCCCAGTATTGCAAAAATGTTGAAATGTTTCTACAAAACAAGTTATTCCTTTGACCCCAACGTACATTGGCTTGTCGAAATGTTGAAGGAAGAATAAATAAATGTGAGCCTTTAGTAACATGAATTTTTGATTAACAATTTCCGGGCTAGAACTCTCCGTTTGACGAGTAAAATCGTCTGGCGTTTGCCAGAGTAAAATAGTGCGGGGTTAGCCGGAGTAAAATAGTGGAAGATTCATCCCGCCGGGGAAGAGTTAAGCCACCAAAGATGTGTTGTCAAGTTGAATTTTGGTGGAGCTTAATGGTAACCAGATTTCGTCAAGCTGAAACAGTGTCCTTGGGCTGTACGTATAAATTTGACCAAACAATTACGATTTCCACAACCAAGTTTACGTTTACGCAACATAGAGAACAATAAAGGAATTAGAAATAACCACTGAGACAGCAATCAATTCAGGAATACAGGCACTGCGTTAGTGGATACCATCACGCCAACTAAAAAGCGCAGTGCAGACAGATTGAAATTCAACGTAATTTACCATATGCGATCATCCTAAATTCAGATATATTTTTTCTGCGGAATTCCAAAGGCGTTTTACGGGAGACGTTTCAATCAACTGGATTTTAGTCATACCGTATTAAACTGTAAAATAAATAATTCAACAGCACATTATTTCTGCAAGTCCAGTGAAAAATTTGATTTTACATAAACAAACGCGAATAAACTTTTTCACATTTCTCTTTGCATCGGTAAAAGAAAATGATCATAACAGATTAATTCTGATACTAAACCAAACTTTGAACTGGAAACGCCGGAAAAAAGATGAACACCACAAAAATATTCGGAGAGAAATGGAAAAAATTTGACAATAGCATTTCGATCCTGGACAGAAGTTCAAGGGCTGGAAACACTATCCACTGGACCATTTTGGTTGCTTGCAAAAGCTGAAAGTGTTACAAATAAAATCGGCAGTCAGCCGCAATATTTCTCTGGCCAATCCCCAAAATTCGGACTGAGTAATAGAGAGACGGCTGAAAGTACCAATATTGAAAATTTGCAATACATTATATCAAACTTTCGTAGTGTTATAATGAACATTTAAGTCAACTAGTGTCCAGGGCATCATGGACAGATATATTATATACGTAATTATTTGTATTGCAAATAATATCAGTGATACAATGGCGGAAAGACCTAAACGGACTTTGTGCCAACCGATACGTTTTGCCAAAGAATAATGTATTCCGTCTTCCAAACCGTGTAAAAAACCCACCAAAGATAGCAGTCTGTACGAGATTGAAGTTAAAGAAGTGGATCGCGACAGAAACTTGGTGCGCATTCACTATAAAGGATTCACTATAAACAGTGACTCCAAAGCCAAACTTGAAATATAATTCGCCAGAATAAATCTAAAAAGTACTGTACAAATGCGTATAATCATAACAATGAATCAATCTTACTTGCTTATTCGGTGCACATACGAAGGCATAGATTGGCTCAAGGATTCACGATGCACATCATATTCGACCGCCTCTACCAATTGAATTAATAATGAGCCGCTCAACAAGAGAAACAGCTCCAACTTCACAATCATTTTGCAGTTCCTAAATCTTCATGGATATGGATAAATTTACTCTCAAAATGCGCGGAATTGCACGACGATTTCAAATTTGGCGGTAATCTGCGTCGAAGACCTGCGCAGTAAGTTCTAGTGCCAATTTCCTTCAACAGTGGCCGAATGCTAGGCTGATTTCCATAATAAATCTTAGGAAACATCCCATAAACAAACGAAAAGTGCCGTGTCAAATTTGCATTATTTTCCGATGAAAATACATTCAAAAGACGTCTCAAGACCTTTACTTTCCTATGCCGAAGGTACCCAAAATCGGTTGTTCTACAGCAATGAACGCAAACGAGAAAACGTAAAACTTTACCGTCATTTTGGCCCATTTTGTTTAGGCAGACGTCGGAAATACGACACTCGAAATACGATACGAGTTTTTGTTAACGAAAAGTTTGATATTTCAAACCCTTTCGGAAAATAAGAAGAAATCAGTTACTCTGGTTTGAAAATCTATATGATACTTATGAGTTTGTCCGACATTTTTGCTGTACTCACCTTTACCTTGGTGAAGGCTAAAGTAAGTTGTAGACTTACTTTAAATGTTGATGTCTGAAGTTGCATGTCGAGTGACAACTTTGAATTTTCATTGGGATTGAACGTCACAGAGTATAGCGAAACATCGGACAAACTGTTAAATATAATATCGATTTTAAACCAGAGTAACTGATTTTATTTCTTGATAATAACCTGGTTACATGAACTTTTTTGAAAATTGTTTGTGAAGTCTAAGCTCTCATCTACACGATACGACTGTCGCGAACGAATATCCCTTCTGCCGCATGCAATTATCTCATATCTGCTCAATTCCTTCTAATTATTCGCTTGCAAATGTTGCAATGTGCCCTCAGGACTCTCGTGATTAAATCATATACATCAAAACGAGCAATCGTATCCCACAATTGTACAGGGTTGATAGGGCCTAATACAGCACAGTCCAAATCACTTTTATACCTCGTACTGGCATTTGCAGTAATGATATTAATTTGGATTGGTGATGTTGGAAAGATGCTTTTCTCGCTGCCGTATCAGATAGTCTTCCAACAAAGAAACTTAAGGGTAGAAATCCAATGCCATGGATAAATGGAACAATATCGAATTTGATCAAGAAAAAAGACACCCTAAGGAAAAGATTAAGAAAATCGCCTACTCTTCACTTAAAAGATAAGTTTCGGAAATTGCGTACCGAAGTAAAACAACTAATCCAAGCGAGCCGTGAGATATTTTTTAATTCTCTTGAGGTTGACATTAAGGAGAATCCCAAGCGATTTTGGTCAATTTTTAAACAAACATCGAAATCACGAAGCGTGCCAAATTACGTGTCAATGCCAGGCACAGGAACAACAGAAGAGGACTTAGCGAGAGTTGTAGCTAATACTCCTAAAACAGTCGCTAATCTGTCTAATGAGTACTTCGCCTCTATCTTTACAGAAAGTTGTTAAAGGTTAATAATTCTTTTGAAACTAACTGCGAACCACTGTTATCTGACATGGCACTAACGGAAAGTGAAGTTCAAACTGTCCTTCAGACCTTGGACGTGTCTAAAGCTGCTGGTGTTGACAATATCCCAGCTAGATTATTACGTGAAACCGCTCCTGTTATTGTGCCATCGCTTTGTGAGCTATTTAATAAGTCCCTTCAACTAGGTGAAATACCTCGCGAATGGAAATTGGCAAATGTAATCCCAGTGTTCAAAAAGGGTGATAACGAGTGCGCAGAAAACTATAGACCCATATCGCTTTTACCTATCGTGTCGAAAGTACTGGAACGATGCATCTTTAATGGTATTAAAGACAAAATCAATGAGAAAATTAAGGCCAGTCAGCATGGTTTTGTGATGGGGAAGTCATATATTACTAATCTCATTGAAGTTTTAGAATACATACAGTCCACTCTGGATCATAGTGGGCAGGTCGATATAATATACGTAGACATGAGTAAAGCATTTGATCGAGTGGACCATAAGTTGCTAGTTCAGAAGCTTCGGAATTTCGGCTTCAGTGGAAAGTTATTGAAATGGATCCAGTGTTATCTAAAGGACCGTAAGCAACGAGTAACTGTCCTTGTAGCAGCTTCGAACACGTTACCCGTTACATCAGGAGTGCCCCAGGGCTCTATACTAGGTCCTGCACTATTTTTGATATACGTGAATGATCTGCCTGATATAGTAAGCTCGAGCTGTGTCAGCATGTTTGCTGACGATACGAAAGTGTTCAAATCGATTAGATCACCTGACGACACCCACGCCCTCCAGACTGACGTTTCGAACTTAGTCACCTGGTCACTGCATTCAGATTTAACGTTTAATGAAACGAAATGTAGATCTCAGTCAATAACGCGTAAGACCAAGCCGGTCGTTCATAAATATATGATGAATGCCGTGGATTTTGGACTCTGTTTACAGTGAACGGGACATTGGTGTGCTGGTGACTGCTGATCTATCATGGAAATTGCAAGTATATCACCAAGTAAATTGTGCTAACAAGACCTTAGGCTACATTAGAAGAAACTCTCGATATATCCGAAGTGACTCTATTAGACGGACCATATATTTAACACTGGTGCGCCCTCATCTGTGATACGCTATCCAGATCTGGTCTCCACAAACCGTTGATCTTATGCAGCGATTGGAGCTAGTCCAGAGGCGTGCAACAAAATTTATTCTTAATTTGCCCTTCTCTACCATGGTCAGTTATGCGTCTAGACTAAAATCATTGTCAGTAATTCCAATTTGTTATTGGCACGAATTTTTAGATCTTGTGCTATTGTTTAAGGTTACACGTGGCCTTGAGAGGTTAAACCTAGCCTTATACCTAGTGTTCGTAGACCTGGTAGGTACACTAGATCCTTTGCTAATTCTGCAATCATGTATAATGTACCCAAATGTAAGACATCAACGTATCAAAGATCATTCTTTGTTCTTGCCATTAGAACGTGGAATGCATTGGCTTGTGAGAACGACTTCAGCGGGAACAACCTGAACTCTTTTAAATCTGTTCTTAAAAGCTATTACCACGCTTCGCTTGAAGCAACTTATGACCCTGACAATCCTAGGACTTTTAAAACCATTTGCTGTAAATGTAACATAACGCGCAGTCTTAAATATCCAATTACCTGTTGTTTTTAGGTTTTATTAATATAATGCATGATCTTATCATATAGTTTTATAAATCTGGGCCCGCAGTAATTGGCTTACGCTGTTGCGGTTACCCTACCGTCCTCTAGTTTTAGTAATGTTTGTTTATATATTATTTATTTATATATATTTTATTGTTCTTACTTATTTACTGTTTTGTACTATGACGGTGAAGCAATTAAATTACAAATTACAAATTAATAAAACCGACGAAATAAACAAAAAAAAACATGAGCGAGTTCTGAATTTTCATTGCTCACCAAAAATCAGAAAAATATATAACATACAACAAAATACGACAAGCAAACCTTCTGCAAGTTTTGGTCGAAAGAAGAACGATTAGAAAAAAGTAAAATACGTACTTTATTCCTCTGCAAAACTTTCGTAAAAAAGAAAAATGGCGTAGCGAACAAACCTTCAATTAATACGTATTTTCAACTAAACATTCAACGGGATCTACACCCAAAGGATTCAACGGTGAATTTGCAAAAAGACGACTGCTTTAAACCTTTTAAACTTTCTTGAGAGGTTTTTTAAATCCTGATGAAAGCATCACTGGTCGAATACGGTAAAGTTCATCATCCACAAACCACCTGAGAAGTGAGAAAGACTGAAGTGGACAACTGTTTCACCGACGGATAGTTTGGTGACCAAAACAAGAACCTTTGCAGCGTGTTACCTGGTGGCTGTTTCCCTTGTATTTTTGTTTCCAGCCAGAAATACGTCCCGACGTTTTCAGTGGAGCGACGTTTCCTACGGAGAACAATCCTGAATGAGGGAATGAAATTCTTGTGTGGAAAGCGGAGAGAACAGCCAAAGTCTGTTGCGGCCTGGACAAGTCTTCTGGACGATGAGTGTTTTATCACACTTCTCAAACAATTGACCATGAATTATGTCCGGTTAAATACTAAAAATTATTCAAAAGCCATCATCCTGCAGAGATGAATGAACCAGAATCTTCATTGTACTTTACTAATAAACACCAATTAAATCCAGGCGATAATATTTGGAACAAAAAGTCTCCCTTGGGGAAGAATGAATTCAGGAAACCACTTTTCAAAGTTGCTCAAAACAATTCCGTTCGCAGAATTTGTATTTCAAAGCAACTCGATTCAGACTTACCTGTGATTGTGTAGCTCAGGTAAGTGGTTACCACCACATGAAAAGTCTCGAGATTTATGCAAATCAGCATCTATTCGACTTGAGCGAAGAATGTCGTTTACACTAAGTAGCTTAGTAAATGTCCTTACAGCAAGCGAGTTCCCTTACGTCTTTTGTTCATATTTATCAGGAAAAATCAAGACAAAGCGTTGCTGTAAGAAGTGAAGAGTTGGCCAATGCATATTCAAAGGAGCTAACTTTGAGAACTGCTTTTTCAAGTCATAAATTGTCCAGATACTAAGATTGCCTCCAAAAATGAAACCAGCCGCAAACACCAAGAAAGCCATTTCGTTTGCTGGTCTTAAATCATTTACTGGCCTTAAATCATTTACTGGCCTTAAATCATTTACTGGCTTCAGTGTTCAAATGATTCAAACAATGTCTGAGAGATCCATAAAACGGAAAAAAGAACGAGACGAAACCGATTTGCTTCAATACGGACCTAAGTAACCTAAGGTTTGGTCAACAACATACCAGTCCACGAGCTTGCACACGGCATTCTTGATTGACCGGAATCCATGGATATATACCCATATATATATGTAAATACGAATAACAAAAATTTGCTGTCACTACTCTGAGTTTCACGCGCTCAGGCGATCATCAGGCAACTGACAGATAAGATTTAATTATTCACATATATACAGGTGACAAAAGTTTAAAGGAAGTGTTTGGTTACATGTCGGCATTTGCTGAATAGTTCGGACCGTCTGTTCAAAGTGTTTTTCCCTTGTCTCTTTAGGATAAACAACTTTTCTTCGAGGCATAGACGACATTTTCTTGATCCTGCCTTGCATGATGGAATTTGTTTGATGATATCCCACGCGATTGTGTATTTGCGTTTGTTGTCCTTCAGGTTCCAAATGTGTTTTGAAAGCTCGGTTTCGTTTAAGTATTTTTTGTTGTTGAGAGATTTGCAGTGATTTCGGTACCTAGTTTTGAAGTCGTTACCTGTTACGCCTATGTATGTCTTCGTCTCGTTGTTGTCAGTGGTCGTTACTCTTGCCTTGTAAAGGACGCTGGTTTGCAGGCAAATGCCTTTTATAGGACATTGTTCAGGGTTTCTGCAGTTACATAGTCGAGTGTTTTTTGTGCAAGATGGTTTCTCTTGATTGTCGTGTCGCTTCAGTATTGTATTGTTGTGCCTTTTAATAAATGTTTCCATGTTATCGCTGCCGCTGTAACTAACACGGAAACGTGAAACTCTGAGCGCGTGAAACTCAGAGTAGTGACAGCAAATTTTTGTCTTTCGTATTTACTTATTCGCTCTACCAGCAACGGTATTGAGCGCTCTATATTTTCATTCCAACGCTGTAACCTTCGTGGTTCTCGTCATTGGTGTATATATATATATATATATATATATACACTAGAAATGCGTGCACGCAACAACCCCTTGCCCACTCTTACAATACATCTCTCGAGAATCCAAGTAAGATTGATAATTTTTCAAAGTTGTCAAAAAGACAAATCGTCCTTACTATAACTGGAAGTGGTAATGGAATACAGAATCCACAATATTTGGCCCCAAATATTAACCACACAAACTGGAAATTATTTTACATTCAAACTGCTTGTCATCATATTTGCGTTTAATATTTCTATTTTGTTTTATTAAAACAAAACGTTTGGTGAGAATAACTTTTAACTGTCTAATAAATGATAAGAGATCCATTCTGATATTCCCCTCGCCCACAACACGAAGAGCGGTGCGAGGATACTAATCTCGACGTGCGTGGAGTCCTGTTACACGCGTGGTGAATAGGGCGAAAAATTTTTGCTTTGTGTATCTATGTTTCTGTATATATATATATATATATATATATATATATATGTATATCTCCATGGATTCCGGTCACTCAAAAATGCCGTGTGCAAGTTCGGAGACTGGTATGTTGTTGACCAAACCATACTCAGGTACCGTACTGAACCAAATCGATTTCGTCTCGTTCCTTTTTTCCTTGTATGGATCTCTCGAAAGTTGTTTACATTATTTGAACACTGAAGCCAGTAAATGATTTAGGACCGGCAAAGGAAATGGCTTTCTTGGTGCCTGCGGCTGGTTTCGCTTTTCAGGGCCACCTCAGCAACTGGACAATTTATGACTTGAAAGAGCAGTTCTCAAAGTTAGCTCCTTGGAATATGCATTTGCCGACTGTTGACTTTTTGCAGCAACGCTTTGTCTTGGTTCTTTCTGATTTATACGAACAAAAGACGTAAGGGAACTCGCTTACTGTAAGGACATTTGTTAAGCGACTAAGAGTATTAAAACGACATTCTTCGCTGAAGTTGAATAGATGTCGATTTGTATAAATCTCGGGAGTTTTCACGTTCTGGTAACCACTTACCTGAGCTACATAATCACAGATACCTCTGAATCAAGTAGCTTTGAAATACAAGTTCTGCGAACGAAATTGTTTTGAGCAGCTTTCAAAAGTAGCTTCCCGACTTCACTCTTCCCTAAAGGAGACTTCTTGTAACAAATATTATCGTCTGGATTTTGCTGGTGTTTATTGGTAAAGTACATTGAACATTCTGGTTCATTCATCTCTGTAGGACGATTACTTTTGAACATTTTGCAGTATTAAACGGACAGCGTTCATGGTCAATTGTTTGAGAAGTGGGATAGCACACTCATCGTCCAGAAGAGTTGTCCAGGCCATGACAGTCTTTGGATTCTCTCCGCTTTCCACACAAAGATTTCATCGCCTCAATCAGGATTTTTTTCCCAATGAAATGTCGCTCCACTGAAGGCGTTAGGATGTAGTTTTGGCTGGAAACAAAAACGCAAGTTAAACAGCCACCAGGTAACTCGCTGTAAAACTACTTGTTTTTGATCACCAAATTATCCTTCCGCAAAAAAATTATCCGTTTCAGTCTTTATCACTTCGCGAGTGATTTCATCAGTAATGCTTTCATCAGGATTTTAAAACCTCTTAAGAAAGTTTAAAGTTGTCTTTGTGTAAATTTACCGTCGAACCGTTTGTACTGAGGTGCCACTGAATGCTTAGTTGAAAATACGCAAGAGTTGCAGATTTGTGCGCCATTTTTCGTTTTTGTTGATGTTTTACCGTGGAAAAAGTACGTCTTTTACTCCCCTCTTCTCGTTCTTCTTTTGACAAAACTTGCACAAGGTTTGCTTGTCATATTTTGTTTTATGTTTTATATTTTCCGAATTATTAGCCAGTGAGATAAAAGTGCAGAATTCGTTCATGTTTTCTTTGTTTATTTCGTCGGTTTCGTAATTCGTTTCATCTTCGTCACCAAAGTCTTGTACCTCATGATGAATACTTAGCATAAATCCTAATCATAGCACATATTAGAGACATTTGTAACCAACTTTGAGATAAAATATAATTTATCAATTTTTTAAGTCAAAAAAATGCAAAAAAAAAGTATTCAATCATGAGCTATCCGTAATGCTGGTATCCGTTTGATAACCTATGAGAATGCTCCACTTTTAAGACGGAAAGTCAAATCATCTAATAAAAAAATCTTTCTTTAAGGCAAAATGAGTGAGAAGTCTAATTGAAAAACGATACGAATTACCATAAGCCCGCAACTAATTCAGGGTATTGATCCTATCATTCATTGTTTAATAATTTAATTGTAAGGATGGATATCTTACCATTTGTTAAGCCGTTGAACGTTATTCTTACCGAACTTTTTGTTTTAATAAAACAGAATTGAAATTTTAAGCGTAAATATGACTATAAGCAGTTTAAATATACAATAATTTCCAGTTTGGATTGTTGTTTATTTGCGGCCAAGTTCTGTTTGGATTTTTTTTTATTGCATGTCCTCTTCCAGTTATAGTAAAGAGGATTTGTCTTTTTGAAAATTTTGAAAAATTATCAATGTTACTTAGATTCTCGAGACATATATTGGAATGGTAGGCGAGGGGTCGTTGCGTGCAGATATTTCTAGTCTACTGCTTATCAATAGATGTTCATAGCAAGACTCTACATTAATTGCGATCTTGACATATTTATATAAAACTTTTCACTCATTTTGCTTTAAAGAAAGATATTTTGTTAGATAGCCAGGCTTTCCGTCTTAAAATTGGATCATTCTCAAAGTTTACCGGTCTGATATCAGGATCACGGACAGTTCATGATTGAGAATTTTTTTTAATATTTTTTGTCTTAAAAAACTGATAAATTATATTTTATCTCAAAGTTGGTTAAAAATGTCTATTAGAAGTGTTATGAAGAACATTTATGCTAAGTATTCATCCGACGTTACGATACTTTGTTGACGAAGACGAAACGAATTACGAAACCGACGAAATAAACAAAGAAAACATGAACGAATTCTGCACTTTTATCTCACTGACCAATAATTCGGAAAATACAAAACATAAAACAAAATATGATTTACCTTGCATTTTTGTTTCCAGCCAAAACTACATCCTAACGCCTTCAGTGGAGCGACATTTCATTGGGAAAAAAATCCTGATTGAGGCGATGAAATCTTTGTGTGGAAAGCGGAGAGAATCCAAAGACTGTCATGGCCTGGACAACTCTTCTGGACGATGAGTGTGCTATCCCACTTCTCAAACAATTGACCATGAACGCTGTCCGTTTAATACTGCAAAATGTTCAAAAGTAATCGTCCTACAGAGATGAATGAACCAGAATGTTCAATGTACTTTACCAATAAACACCAGCAAAATCCAGACGATAATATTTGTTACAAGAAGTCTCCTTTAGGGAAGAGTGAAGTCGGGAAGCTACTTTTGAAAGCTGCTCAAAACAATTTCGTTCGCAGAACTTGTATTTCAAAGCTACTTGATTCAGAGGTATCTGTGATTATGTAGCTCAGGTAAGTGGTTACCAGAACGTGAAAACTCCCGAGATTTATACAAATCGACATCTATTCAACTTCAGCGAAGAATGTCGTTTTAATACTCTTAGTCGCTTAACAAATGTCCTTACAGTAAGCGAGTTCCCTTACGTCTTTTGTTCGTATAAATCAGAAAGAACCAAGACAAAGCGTTGCTGCAAAAAGTCAACAGTCGGCAAATGCATATTCCAAGGAGCTAACTTTGAGAACTGCTCTTTCAAGTCATAAATTGTCCAGTTGCTGAGGTGGCCCTGAAAAGCGAAACCAGCCGCAGGCACCAAGAAAGCCATTTCCTTTGCCGGTCCTAAATCATTTACTGGCTTCAGTGTTCAAATAATGTAAACAACTTTCGAGAGATCCATACAAGGAAAAAAGGAACGAGACGAAATCGATTTGGTTCAGTACGGTACCTGAGCATGGTTTGGTCACAGAGTAAATAATCCAACCAGAGGTCCAACTCACTGTCGGCAGCTTTGATGTTTGTGTCCTCGCGCATGTTGCCTCGCGCATCTCATTAATTCAAACGCCGCCATGTTCCTGGCAAGCGTCTAGCCTACTGTCCTCTAAGTCAGTGGTCTAGCGCTCGCCGAGTGTAGGTATAACTTTCGTGCTGGTGTGAACTGAATTTTTGCATAATTGAAGTGGTTTTACCGTCTTCGTCAACCTTAAGTGTGATCGCAAGGCCAGAAGAGGCAAGCGAAAAAATTGCGGATAAGCACATGTATACCAACTGATCTTTTACAGTCAAACCGGATGTTCGTGTATAGCCAACTTTTCGATGTTGCGTAGCAACAATGCAATCTTCATTTAGCAAGTTCGTCAAGGAATTTGCAACTTGCAAGTCAACCAAGAAGCATGTTTCCCGAAGGGCGGACAACGCAAGATCAGATAAAACATGATTCAAGTTATTGTGAGGTACTTAAATGAAATAATTTGAATCATGTTTTATCTGATGTTGAGTTGTCGACCCTTCGGGTAACATGCTTCTCGGATGACTTGCAAGTTGCAAATTCCTTGATGAACTTGCTAAATGAAGATTGCATTGTTGCTACGCACCATCGAAAAGTTGGCTATACATGAACATCCGGCTTGACTGGAACAGTTTTTGACTTGTTTAAAATCGTGATAAGATTAACAAGAATTCAGCACATGTTTGAATCCATCGAGCGTTGTCAACACGTTCGTACGATATTTGTGAATTGTGGAGTAAATTTTATTTTGTAAGCTCACTGAACAAATACCCCTCGATAGATTTGAAAACCTAATTTCAATGTACCAGTTTAGTACTACAATCAAACTTCACTTTGTTTACATATAAGTGGCAAAAATTCGTATGAAGTCAAAACTGCCGGGGGAACTTGCCAGGAACATGGCGGCCAGCGCATGCGCATAAAAAATTTGGGCCAAATTTTCACGCGAGTTGGACCTCTGGTTGGATTATTTACTCTGTGGTTTTGGTCAACAACATACCAGTCCCCGAACTTGCACACGGCATTTTTGAGTGACCGGAATCCATGGAGATATACATATATATATATATATATATATATATATATATATATATACAGAGAGAGAGAAAGAGAGAGAGAGAGAGAGAGAGAGAGAGAGAGAGAGAGAGAGAGAGAGAAAGAGAAAGAGAAAGAGAAAGAGAAAGAGAGAGAGAGAGAGAGAGAGAGAGAGAGAGTGAGAGAGTGAGAGAGTGAGAGAGTGAGAGAGTGAGAGAGAGAGAGAGTGAGAGTGAGAGAGAGAAGCATATATACACAAAGGGAAATTTTTTCTCGCTAGTCACCACGCGTGTAACTAGTCTCCACGCACGTGGAGATTAGTGCCCTCGCACCGCGCTTTTCGCTGTGGGCGAGGGGACAAGGCCTAAGCGAGAGGAATAACAGGACCGATTTTTCGGGACGATCGCATTTTTAGATCGATTTTTTGCAACCTACTTGACAAACACATCAGGTGGTGTCACACTTTCCCTATCTTATGTGCGTTCGACGACAAGAAAACGGGAAATATGGAGTAGAAACTAAAAGACGCTCAATTGCACTTTCCTTCCTAAGAATACATCGCAACTGCAAGTTTTGCTGACATTAGTTAGGAGTGCAGTTAGGGAATCACAGATCACCCGTAAAAATAAATAACCTTAATCACTTATCTTGAATCTTGTGGTCTCTAATAACTCGATGGATGAGGCACTTGCTAATAGTTTTAACAATCTCGATTCCTGGTTTTTCAGGGCCATGGTTCGATTTCCAATGAACGTCTACGACGTTAATTTTTTCTTTAGGTCTCACAGTGATGATTAAACTGTCTGTCGATAGCCAGGAGATTCCAAGTGCCAACCCTGGCCAAGAAAGGATTGAAATGACTTTTGCTCCAAAACCTAAACTCTAATATCACTCGTCCAACTTTTGGTGATACCATTAACCGCTTAACCAGAGGTCGCTAGCCCATCCTTGATTCAGTTGCAAAATGAAGCAAACAACACCATTGAAATTAAACCTAAGAAATTAGAAGTCATGATTCCTCTATAACATCTACAAGCTGTGATGGCGTTGTACCTCCAAATCTTGGAGAAGAGGAGTAAAAGAATATTTAAGAGGGGGAAATTTGCTAAATTTAGGGCGAAAAATAAAAATTAATTGGACAAAGGATTATTCAGCTTCCTTGAATCTTGTACAATATTATAACATGGTAAAAATTTTCTCCAAATTTTATTCAAAATGCGTTTTCCTTATATAAAAAGCGACTATAAATACAGAAATACGTATACGTATATGTATTACGTACACGCAATTCTACGTACATTAAGTACAGCAGTATGTACACGTAAACGTATAAAAATTTGTAGGTACGTTACGTCTGATGTTATGAAACACAAAAATTATTTAAAAAAAGAAATCTTGAATAAAAAAATGGCAGTGATTTTGTCCATCCTATTTTTTCGGAAGAGGCTGTCAGCCTAAGAATTTGCTAGTTTTGACGCTTTTTTAAAATCATAACTAAAGTTACATCGAACGCAGTTTTTTGGCAGGAGTTTTTATTATTGAAAGTGTTTCGACGCCCAGTCTTTCACTATTTGTTATCAAACACCATATTTCTGGTGTAGTTGCTTTCGGAGAACTGAAAACGTTACGGTATGACGGTGTCAGGACTCCCACATAGGGTTAAATTGCCATGTTTGACAAAGAAAGTCACGTATTGAATAAAAATAATACCGCCAATTGCAAAAAAGTAAAAAACTTTATGGATCCGAAGTTTGACTATTCACAAATTTTTTTCGAGGCAACATTTGTAGTAACTTTATTTTTTGTTCTCCTAACCTTCTTACAACCTCACAACAGTAATTCAGGAATGGCATTCAAACAACTTCGTACTCAGGGTCTTATCTCCATACCCGGATACGAGGTTGGACATTCAACCATTGGTAAACTAAGGCGTGGTAGTTAAGTAAAATACTAGTTACAGTTCGCCGTGCGGTAGATCTTTTTTAAGTAATGACAAGAAAGAAAAATCACCTGAAAGTATGGTTTGGCGTTCGAAAGGAATGTATGTTTGGAGAAATTATTCAAACAGAACGTGCGGGCAAATTGAGTAACTGATTCACAGAGCGTGGTGTTGATGAATGTCAGTGCAAGTCACGTGGCAATTATCAATCTTCTAAGCCACTATACTAAAAGTATTCAATTACTGCCAATGCTTGGAACTCTTTTGCTTCACTCATATGTAAACTCCCTCATTTTTAGGAAGCCTTTATTGACAGACATATTGCTATTTACGTCACACGTATTTTTTTTTGAAGTTTCTACGTCGGGAAGTATTGTTTTCGCTTGTTACACTAAGCTTCTCGCCTTCAGCAAAAATAATCACAATGCATCCTTTTGTCCAAGCTCCGTGTTTGTATAGTCAAGCAAAGCCGACGTCGCAATATGAATTTGACGTTTAAGAGCTTTAACACCTGTTGGAGGGTTAAAGTTAAAAGTTTTGATTTGGGTAATTAAACGCTTAATTGAAGTTCTTTTCGTAATGCAGGATGTTGGTTCATAAAGACGGTGAGCATGATCAAAGGGATTTCCTTTATGACAACGAGAATTTTAAATTAATTTTGCCTGAAGAAGTATTTCTTCCGTTTCTTGTGCAAGTAATAAAGCTGTCCATTTAGGTGGTATTTTGTTACGTAACCGGAGAACAAATCGGTATTATTACCAAATGTATCTTTTCTCGATATCGCCTCTAAACTGTTTTATTACCTTTTTCATGCGATACCACACATATCTCCAAGAAATTTGCAACGATGAAAGACTGTATACTTATTCGGAAGCGAGAACACATAAAAGAGCATGCAAATACGTGTCTTGTTTGACACGCGCACTTTCCATTGAACACAGCTGCAATGAACATAGTGGTTCCTACACTCGTTTCACTTACTTGAGTGACCCTTGTCCTTATGTTTGTATTTATAAGATCACAGGAATGAGTAAAAGGCAGACAAGCACTATCGAATGTAAATATTTAATATGAAGATATGTGCTGACTTGTTTACATTACCTGCAACCCCAGAAGTCAATGTAAGCGCGGGAACCGGAACAGAACAATTATATATCTATATATTTATATATATATATATATATAGATGTAGATGTAGCTGTTTGGTCTCTGAAGAGAAGAGTGCTCAATACAAAGGTGTAGAGCTTTGATAGTCTATTAAGTTATGGCTTTGAGCAACTGTCGTTACACCGTGTTTCACGCTTACGCGATCATCAGACGACTAATTACATTTAACTACGTAGTCCCTTTTATGCTCTTCGGGGCGCGGTGGCGTCATCCTTCAGGAATTAGAGGAATTTGGTGGCGTCATCCTTCAGGAATTGGGGGAATTTGTTAATTGTCCGGCGGTGTGTCTTTATAGTTGCGGAGGAGGAATTTGTTGATGTGACGGCAATTCGACAGCAGTTCGTTTCTTTTGTTTAGGAGTGGGATATTTTGGAAAATTATGTGATACTTCTCGGTGAGGCAAAGGTTGCATCGCTGGGACCCATTTCGGAAGGTTGGAGCTTTGTCGAGGATGGACCATCGTATGTTGGTGTTGTGAAGGTTACTGTCGCGTAGATTCCAAACGTATTTCGAGAGTTCTGTGGAGTTTGCCTTGCTGCGGTGTTTCAGGGAGTTTCGGTGTTTGTACAGTCTATCTTTGAAAGTGAGCTCGGTTAGTCCTATGTAGTTTACGGATTCGCTGGTCTTGTCGTTGGTGATTTCTGCTCTGTAGATAATGCTTTCGCTCAGGCACTTTCCGAGCTCACTTTCAAAGATAGACTGTACAAACACCGAAACTCCCTGAAACACCGCAGCAAGGCAAACTCCACAGAACTCTCGAAATACGTTTGGAATCTACGCGACAGTAACCTTCACAACACCAACATACGATGGTCCATCCTCGACAAAGCTCCAACCTTCCGAAATGGGTCCCAGCGATGCAACCTTTGCCTCACCGAGAAGTATCACATAATTTTCCAAAATATCCCACTCCTAAACAAAAGAAACGAACTGCTGTCGAATTGCCGTCACATCAACAAATTCCTCCTCCGCAACTATAAAGACACACCGCCGGACAATTAACAAATTCCCCCAATTCCTGAAGGATGACGCCACCAAATTCCTCTAATTCCTGAAGGATGACGCCACCGCGCCCCGAAGAGCATAAAAGGGACTACGTAGTTAAATGTAATTAGTCGTCTGATGATCGCGTAAGCGTGAAACACGGTGTAACGACAGTTGCTCAAAGCCATAACTTAATAGACTATATATATATATATATATATATATATATATAGACAAATATATCTTGAGTGAAACCATATACAGGCAGAGTGCTCGATACTGAAGAAGAGCAAAATATAAGAGAAGTGAGAGACAAAACTCGGATTACTTCATAGAACTTTTTAATCACGACAAATTTGTTTCGTATGGCAAGCTAAGTTTGCCACACTCATCAGGTGATAATCGCGTTTGTAGTGACATTCCAGAGAACTTAGTTACTTATCTATCTATCTATCTATCTATCTATCTATCTATCTATCTATCTATCTATCTATCTATCTATCTATCTATCTATCTATATATATATATATATGTAATAGACTTGGATATGTCCACTAGATATCAACAGTGCTCAACAAGTCGTGGAGCTACGTATTATACGTTTAATGGAAATTTAATAAAAATATAAAAACTGTAACTCGAGTTTCACGCTGCACGGCGATCCTCAGACTAAAAGTTAAAGCTATTTACAGTGATATATATATAAGCAAATCAATTAAAAAATTAATATGGAATATATTACATAAAATATGAACCTGTAGATAAAATTACTTATATACGTAAGAATTTTGCTGCATGCCTACACTTCGTTACTAGTTCGGATCTTTTGTTCAATAAAAAACGTTTATCTGCATTTAAAATCAGCAGTTTTTCCGTAGTACACAAGTTGCATGATTTACCTCCGCTCGTGTATGGCTTAGCGTGCTTGAGAATTGACCATCCAATGCTATGGGGTTTGTTATTGGCCTTCAACTCCCAGATGTATCTAGACAGTGCGGTGCTATTTGCATGTTTCATGTGATTGAAAGAGTGCATGTGATTGTTAAATCTGGTTTTAAATTCACCCTCGGTCATGCCATTGTAGATTCTCTTTGTATCTTGGGAACAGGTCTTCACCGTGGCCTGGTAAACTAAATTCTTTTTCAGGCACGATCCTTTTAACGGGCATTCTTCCTTCTTTCTACAATTGCATGACATTTCTTTCATAGTATTGTCGAGATTTAAAATTCTATAATTATGGCGTTGAATAATTTGGGTCATGTTCGCGGTACATCGGTAGCTGACCTTGATGGTATTCTTATTAAAAAGCTTGTGCAGAGCGTGGCCAACTGGGAAATGCTTGCTGACTAATTCTAAAAATGTCCTGCCGACGTTTGTCATGACGCTCATGGAAAATGGAGGGTTGGACCAAATGATGTTGCGCTTTCTTGATCTGTTACTGGGTACCGATTTTTGGTACGATCTCTGGATAACGTCTTTGAAACCACTCTTTCTAAGCGCTTAGAAATCTTCAATATATTATATATTATACATATATACATATATAGGTAAAAGTTGCCTTGACAACAAAAAGATATCAGTATGAATAAAAATCATAAAACCACTCATTTTTTGTCTAAATGACTTTTTATTTCACACAAACGTTTTCGCTATTGAAGCTCTTCAGGTGTGACAGACAATTCACACCTGAAGATATCAGTATGAAAGATATCAGTATGAAGATATCAGTATGAAAAAGATATCAGTATGATTTTCATTCATACTGATATCTTTTTGTTGTCAACACAACTTTTACCTATAAATTTACCTGTGTTCAAATATTTACTCTCTTTCTATCTCTCTCTCTCTCTCTCTCTCTCTCTCTCTCTCTCTATATATATATATATATATATATATATATAGATAGATAGATAGATAGATAGATAGATAGATAGATATAGATATATATTAATGAGAGTTTACAGTTTGATCATTATCTTAACATGCATGTGATATGTGACAACAGTTAAATTTGTACTTGTATTGGTGGTGAACTGGGGTGAACCGGCGAGGGTTGGAACTTGGTATTTTTCAGTTGGAGGGACTGGAACGTCAGGCCCATTATGTTGTCCTCATAAAATACAGTACTAAGTTTAGAACAATGAGCATATAATGCGTCAAATACACACAACAATAATAATTATTGGAATAAAGATCAAACGTAACATTGGAAACGTTATTATTATCTTTCGGGAAGTTAAAAGTAAATATTTGACTGGTTCTCTATTTATAACAGCCGTGATAGCAGACAGAGATAACCTGTATAAACAAAGATGATTATTGTTATTATTACAACTCACACACTATCCAACTAAGGGCAGTGGAAGGAGTCTTAACCTGCTAAAGGTGTCCAGCAAACCGCCATGTAAGGCCGTAACAAGTGAAGAAACTGAGTCTTAAAATAGATTTTAAGGAATACGCACAAGGCAAGCCCTTATTCACCCAACCTATGTAGTTAGGAAAAAGTAAGGAAGAACAGCCCAGTAAGGTCCCTGGAAGCTCCCCAATGCATGTATCTAGTTGGATCGCAACAGTACTACAGTACCCTGTTGCACCTCCAACTAGTTTAAGGTCAGTTTAGGTGTGCCACTGTAAGGGTTAAATCTAAATGTCTTTTTAATCTTGGACTAGTATTAATCTGTTTCAGTATTTTAATGCGGTTCATCCTCAATCAACTAAGGCCACAGGCATCAGCCATTTGAATAAATTTTCTTCTAGTCGTTAGGCTAACAGGGCAGGTTAATTTGCCCACACCTGAAAGTTGTGTACTTGCAGCTGCAAGCCAATAAAGGCAAACTCAGGCTTTCAGCTACTTGTCTACACAACTGGCAAGGTAAGGGCCTCTACTCCCTGGTCATCTCAAGTTATTCTCAACCAAGGTAGATCTAAGCATCTCACCTAGCCCAAATCAGTGTCCTGCCTATCTGCTTCTGGTTTTGTTTCAGGATTGCCTTTTCCTGACCAAATCCCCATCCAAGGTGAAAAACTCTTATTTACCTTAGGATAAGTGGTTTCTAAAATTTGCCAAAGGTGCCATCACCGACTCTGGTAGGCGGAGCGTCCACTTTCATGTTGTGAGCAGAGGTAACCATCTCCTACTCGATTGAGTAGCTTCTCGGAACATTATATGTTTTAGGTTCTTTGTGTAAGATGAGCAGTTCCAATGCATGCTTCCTTTTTTAGTTATTCGATTGCTAGTCAAGCCAATAATGTAGATAATTTGGCGCCACTCCTAACACTCCAATTTCAAACCCCATGGTATCCTCAACTCCGTAGCCAGATCCAGGTACTTTTGTATTTTTTTCACTTTGCTTTTAGCTCGCTTATCTCATGGAATTTCAATATAAATTAAGAAAAAAAATCACCTTTTTCTTCCTTATCAGTACGATTTCAAGTTTCCCGGTATTTAATTCTCTATCGATTTCGATATCAAAATCCCACAACATCTTTCTATATTGATTTTGTTCAACTTTATCAGGTTTAGGCTCATACCATTAATCTCTCATATTATTACCATTTTTCCTACATAGTTCTTAATGAAATAATGTGACGACTCTGTCACATCTATTCTTATAGTTCGTTACAGCTAATTTACTACATTCACAAACTATATGCCGTATGGTCTTCTCAAGATCTCTGCACATCCTTCATTTCCCTGTAATGTTTTGTTCCAGTACTTTAGCCCTACATGCATTCCAGGGTAATGTTTATTCCTGAGCTATATCAATAAATCCCTCAGTTTATTTCTTCAATTCTTCATATTCCAACCATCTCTCTGACTCTTCTTCAGTTACTTCCAGGTTTTGGTACAGAAACTGTCCATTCAAGGGTTTCCCACTACAACGATCTTTTCTTTCCCTACTCCTAGTTTTCATACACTCTTCGGAAGACTGCTTGTTGTAGATTATTCATTTGGGCTTTTTTCACCTTAAGTAAGGGTTCCTCACTACCCCAGATGAAGTCATTCAAACCACATTTTCCTTTCAAAATCCATTAGTCTCACTAATCATTCTGTGCCCTCCTTTTCTTTTCAAGTAAATCCTATCAACGTCGGCTCTTGGATGTAAAGCGACGTACATACGCACCACTTTTTTTGTTTTCCAATCTACTTCTCGTAACTAGAATTCCAGCACTACACCAGTCTAGTCTAGAATTCCTGCACTGCATCTCATGATTTATAGCGCAAATGCATTTGATACATCTTTCGAGTTCTTTCCGTTTAGTTTGCTTGACATAACCTTTTTCACTTGGTTAGAATATTCTCTTTTTACCTTCTCTTTCACCTCCTCGGGAAAGATTTTTTTTCTTCCAAAGTTCTAAAGTATTTACATCCTTCAGGATCCCTTACTGGCGATATCAATATTTTTTACTCCAGATGATTTCACTCGAAACGTCTATAATTATCAGTATTGTTATAGTTACTATTATCATTATCATCATCTTTATCGTTATCGTTATAATCATTATCATTATCATTTTCATTATAGTTATCATTTCTGTAAAAGAAGTTATAAACACCAACAGATGGGAGACGAACGATCCGAATCCCTGGATCAACCTCAGGAACTGGCGAGAGAAAAAGGGAGAAAATTGTGTTGGGTTTTAGTAAAATTTGTGTTGTCATTAAATGGATACTTTGCAAGTCTTCTTGGTAAATTGTCGTTGATTTTCCATCAGTGGATCAATACGATGTACAAGAGATACACGTCTTCGCACTATCATCGTCAGTTTGTCATTTATCCCTTCAGCGGTCGATTATTTTTGCACTCTTTAAGGTCAATGCTATTAGTATACCATTCTGCCTGTTATACTCTTCCCCTGCTGCACATGAGCGCGCATGATGGTAAGTCATGATTGCAGCTAACTAGACAGAGTTGGTGTAAAGTGTTTTGCATATATAAAAATTTAGTTCTCCAGATCTTTTCTTTCTAATATCTACTCAAACTATAGTACGCATGGAGATCCTTCATACAAATCATTTTGTGATTCGCAGTTCACTATACGGTTCTCAACACTTCGTTGCGCAAATTCCAGCCAATCAATACGTTGCAAGATTCTTTCAACGCAAGTTTTGTAGTCTTAATTTGCTCAGGCCTCAATGCCAAAATTAGAACGTGGTTCTGTACGTGTGACAAGTGGTGGTAACGATTCTTTTTAGATTGTACAATGCATTATGTCAATTAGTAACCATCCCGTAATGATTATAGGTCAAATAGGTTGCAAAGAGTACACCAACTTCAGCAGCCAATCATCTTAGTAAATAATTCAGACGGAATAACGTTGCCAGTCGACTATGTTAGTAAATAGTAATAGTCAAGAAAGAATAGAAAAGCCATAATCCGATTCAGATGTCTGAGTTGGACAGGTATAATGTAAAACAAGGCATCCCTTCCTGAATGAATATGATCATTTGGATCACTTTTCGAAATAATTCTCTGAAGTGTTACTGTTAAAATCTTATATCAACACCTCACCATTTAAGGAAGAAATCCTCCACTTAGCCAACTGCAGATGAAATAGCCGTTTTGAATCTATAACTGATATTTAACGTGTTCAGCACGGTTTTTTAAATGTGGAAACCGTGTGATTGTGAAGGAACTGTGAAACACGTTGAGCTTGACCATGGCAAGCATGAAAATCAGAGTACTTACAGGTCTTCTCGTAAAATTTATTAGTACTGACCTTTCAGACATTCTAATTTTAGTAAAATAATCATATAAATAAGATTCCAAGTCCAAATACATTAGGTTCCAAAATTCCGTTTTTTTAATTTCAGGACAAAAAGTTGTCCGAATAAACAACAGTCCGAAAATTTTAGGCATCCGACATTATTTTGGTCCTAAGTTTGCTGAAACTTGGCAAAGGATATTTTTCTAATTAGGTGAAGTTAAAAATTTCAATATTATTCCTTGAATAGGGCTATGTGAATGATGTCTCGCTCTTTGGGAATTAAAGTTCGGTGGTTTAAACTATAGATAGCAGTGTTCAGTTGCTTGGACTATATAACTGTGGAATAAGGAATCCAACTACGGACGACCGACTCTAACAATCCGTTAGCCAGGAACGCACGCAAACTCATTGTTACGAAACGAAAATGTTGGACTCGTCCTGTCTGAGTTTTCACTACGGAAATGTATACATGTCATTGATTTCCAATAGCCAAACTCTTGATGACGTGGATTTGATTAATATCTATGATTTGATTCCAGAAAACCCTACCTTTTGATAGCGAAATTAACCAAATTGAAGGAAACGAACAAGGGATTTGAACACGGCTTTGATGGGATGGGAAATTTTAGTTTTATCATGGTCAAATTATTGACATTACTCGATGAAAATTTCACCAAATGTTCTCGTCGTGCTCTCAAACATTTACGGCAGCTATTTTATCGTATTTATATTCCATCATGGCCTCATGGGCCCATGATGTTCGTTGATTTGGATTTTGACTGATCAAGCACTCGCCTTCTCCGGTCTAAATTGTCTTTTGAGGCTACGTTTACACTAGACCAAACTTCTCCAGATTCGATAAAAAATCCAGATACTTTTTCTTCGCACTCAAAGTAGCCGTTTACACAGAAGTAACGAATTGGGTATAGAAAGTCCGGATTGCACACGATTCCGGACAAATATGAATCCGGAAAAGAATCAGGATACTTTGAGTTTGGAGACCTAAGAATCCAGAGAATTTTTAGTTTTTTGTGAACACCGGCAGAAGTAGCCAGTGATGGGACAATTTTTTATTTTTTTTTATCAGGGGCTGTAGTAAACAAAGAATGGAAAGAAATTTTTCGGTTTTCCAGGGTTACTTTCTACAAAATTTGTAAGAATTTACATCCATTATTAGATAAGAAGACATTGCATTTTTGCATTAACACGAGCATACTATTATATAACTCAGGTATTTTTTCCTGTGCAAACGACCAACAAATCCGAATACATTTTTTTGTGTATCCGAAGATTTTGCCGTAGTGAAACCGTAGCCTGCCCTGTGTTAAACTTTGCTAAAACCTCGAGAGCGCTCTTACCACATGTCATCTGATTTGCCCGTTTGCTTAGTTAACAACGCTTGTCAGCTGTTTCGACTTGAGCTTTATGATAAATTCGCTTACAGACGACCTGGTGGTCCTTATATCGTTGGGGTTTGTTACTATGGATGCTTTATATTGCAACGCACGGGAGATAGGTTGAACAGAGGTTACACGGAACAGGTTTTGACTATTGGGATCCTGCGTTTTAAAATCCCTATAAACGCATTTAAGGCTTTCCGCTTTCGTTTTTGTTTCTCGCGTCGCCAATGGATGCTCGACAATCTTGCAAGCAGGGCTAGACAACTCGTACACTTTGTCTTGTTTAATCATAATCAAATCATAAGTACCCTAAAAAAATTAAATTTCAAAGAAACGACCCTCCACAGCGAAGTCGTGAGGTCATATAACCCTACTTCCGAGATTGCGGAGAGGTATCATGAAACTTATACTTTATCCGACATCCGACACTATAGGACAGAGATTCCTACTAAATGGTAAGCCTTTTCGAGTTAGTTTACGTATAACCAAACAGTTTTGGCATGTACATAATAATAGTAAAATCGACTTTTGCTTGAACAGAATATTTCATGAATTGACCTATACTGTTAAAGTCAACTAGAAAAGTCGACTAGAGCGGGATTTGAACTCGCATCTTCAGGTTACCGGACCGCTGCTCCACCAGCTGAGAACAGTATGCTCGTTTTATCCAACTTATGTGAATGCGAGATTCTCGCTGCAAGTTAACGCTCGATACCCGTGAGGATGTGCACTGTTTCTATTCTAGAGTTTAAAGTTCGAATCTCTCTCTAGTCAACTTTTCCAGTTGACTTTAGTAGTGTAGGTTAATTCATGAAATATTCTGTTTATGTTACCCTGAGGTTGATTCTGAAATTGAGCAGCGACTCATTCTTCAACAAAGCTTTTTGCGTTAGTGAAATGGTTTTGGATCATTGATTTATTTATTTCTATTTAGATGGTTGCTTGGCATCGAATCTGTCAGTACCTTTTTAAGTTTTGGTCTTAGCAGTTGGTGGCAAACTATTGTACCTGCTTTTAATCTGTCCAGACGGATATTACCAACCTCTGACTAACATTGCACTCTTATATCCATGGTAACCAGTTTAAATAGCAATTGGGAACAGATCACGTCTGCTCCGAGTCAAGAGTTGTCATTACTCGCGCGGGAAATTCCTAACAATCTCGATATCTGACATCTAAAACTCAACACCCATAGAAAATAATACGTTTAGGAAGTTCATTGATGTGCTGATATAAATAGACTTTTCGGCTTTTGTAGCTATGTTAAAAACAAATGCTCGATCAAACAAGGAAAACAAATATGTTCTCACCCACTCAAACCCTGTGTCATGGGATAAATTCAAGGGCAGATTATTTCACGGGGTGAAAGCTTACACCGGCGTTGTCTGGTTGACCTGCCCGACCAATACCTATTCCTCACCAGAAATCTTCTCAAAATTCCATAAGAGGAAATCCGAGAACCTTGTGAAAATCCACATTTTTCTGGCAGAGTTGACAAATACTTTTCACATGAGGTCAAATATTTTATGACTAAGCGCCTGTTCAATAGTCTCAATGTTGGAGTCGACACGTGACAATTACAAAACGTCAGGGGTTGAAATGAGGCGTGAATCAGCAGGTCGGAAACGTTAATCAAAGTGTGTTAACCTATCTCAGTAACCAGCATTAACTGACGCTTTATTTTTATTTTTGACATTAACTTTCCGAAAAAGATAGAGGAATAAGTACTTCCTTATGTCCTTGAGTTGAATCCGCTCTGTACGTCTACAACTGCACCTTAGTTATTTCATCGGCCAGGCACTAAGCCAGGAGTCATTTCAAACCCTGATGGTTATGAAGGTTACTTTCGTAACGAGAGCGACCATCCCACGCTCGTAGCGTTTTTCTGGTTTGACGTTAACCCTATTTAACATGGCATATCGGTATGCCCTTATTTCACATGGGGGGGGGAGGGGGCTTTTTTGGCCACCCCTAATTATTTCGACAACGGGAAATGGGAAATGCATGAAACTTTGGGATATGCTAGAAAAATATATTACTAGTCAAAAAACATCAAAATATCTACAAAAAATTTTTTTCAAGTGTCTTTGCTGGGGGTCCGTTCAAGTCTATATGTGGAATTTTTCAATGCATTCATTACATACGTAACTTGCTTGTTTTGTGCATACTGTTCTTTGACAGGATGGACAACAATGCTTAGATTTGCCAAGTTTGTTCTTTTATTCCTTGTAATGAGGCTTTCCCTTCAACTGTTCGATGCAGTAAAAGCATCTTTTTCGATCACTTGGAGCTTCAAGTGCTGCTGGTTGTTCGACGTCCTGTCACTTGTAACTTTTGTAACTTTTCACACCTTTTTCAATACCTCAGATAAGTAGGGTTTCTAATCTGTTTTACACTTCTTTCTATACATCAAAATATCAATAATGGATTCAACCAACACTTTCATACAAAAGGGAAGCTTTGAAGATTTGTATAAAAGAAAAGTTTTGCCTGTGATTTGTATTCCACTAATTACTAATTACAGAATACCTGAAAGTAACTTATTGTGTTTACCCCCGAGATTGCATTTTCCAGTTGAAAAAGGCACACATAGAACTAAATTGAAGATGTAGTAATAAATCAGTGTGATAAAAAATCAAAAAAGACATCAAAGTTTGAGAAAAACATTAGAATGTTTGAGTTCAAAAAATAACAGCCGGAATTGAATTTTACCCCCTGAAAAAAAACAAAAATGATGATTGCGCATTCAAATTTGTCTTAGACCCAAGATGTAACTTGCAGGCAAAAAAAATTCAACATTATTGTCCAAAGATTGTAAAACCGCAAAAAGTGATTTTTCACCCCCTGGCGAAAAAAGTGGAATTACCCCCGGAAAAAGCGAAAATTTTTAAAACTTCTTTGTAGCAAAATAACCGCAATAAAAAAATATTAAAAGTCACAAACGTTCAGCCGAATTGGACAAGCGGTTCAAATTTTATGAAACAAAGTATAGGTGGGGGGGGGCGAAAAAGCCGCCCCCCCATGTGAAATAGGGTTAAAGATGGAACTTGTGTTATTCATTTTCTCCGGTTTTATACCTTGTTATATTTTTGGCTGGTTGACACCTTTGTGGGTGCATTACGAATATTTGGCGTTTCTTCACTCTTGGCCTTTTTTTCCTTTTCTTCAATCCCGTACTTAAACCTTGGTGGTATTAATAAGAGTTGTCAGCAAAAACTACATTGGTTTGTTCGAGAAAAGGTTATGAAGTTTCCAAAGCACATCCTGTCAATTCATGGACGATGAAGTTTAATCCAAATAAGTAGCAGAGCCTCTTTAAAGCCAGTAGGATATGTAATAAAATGTGTTTTAGACGCAGTCTTAGCCTTTGTGAGATGAAAATTTGCTCTGATCAAACAAGTGTGACCTTAACTCAAAATCGTTTTTGTCTGCTTCTCAAAAACTGGAAATCAAAATTTTTCCCATCAGATGATTTACTGAATGCCAACTTTTAGTAACGGACACATTCTTCATAAAAAATACCCTAGCTGACAGCTACGTCAACAGCTACTGGTATAATGAAAGTACGTCAAACCATTTCCCGCAATAATTTTTAAAATTTGAACAAATATTGGTGTTGAAAGAACAAACAGATAAAAGGGTGAAAGGATAAATAAAATTTGTAAAAGATTTTTGGAAAAGTGTGTGCTAGTAAAGAAACCTTTATTTTAATCCTGGAGTGGATGTGTGAGAGTTTAATCCCTCTCACCACTCTCATCGCCATGCATACTGATCATGGTTCGATTTTCGTAACGACGCTCACGCACCGATAAACCATAATGCTGATCGAGCTCAGATATTACGCCCGATTATTTTAACCAATATACTAACTATAAATGTGTAAAAATTGCATTTAAAAAGCTAAAAATGATTCTAGAAGCATGACACTGTCGCTTTAGGAATCTTTCATTTTCAATGGCAATTCGCCTCTTCAGGACTGAAAATGATGCTTAGTATCACGCACATGGTCAAAATTGTACAAAATCCTGGAAAAGGGCGTACATTATGTGCCCTGCTCTGACAGCCCTGATACGTTTGCCGTTACTTATTTTTGAAAATGCTATAAAGTATACTATACAATTTATTGATATCCGATAACTTAATATGTGGTCAATATTATGACGCTGATGTTATTTATGAGTATTTATGCTCCCAATATTGTAAGCCGAGAAAGATTTTTTGATTTCTTGAATGGAATGACACAGGTAACGTTCTAATCGCAGGGTAGAAGTAGTGAGACATTGAGCTACGCCGAAGTTGTTTGGATTAGAAATTTGTGCCACTCGTTGGTGATGATATGACAAGCTGTCTAAGCGAAAATCTTTCTGAAAAAATATCGTTTACCGTTTAAATACACAGAGAATGTCATTTATGTTCAGAAGAATGTTGATTCGAATACCGCCAGTGGATTGGAAGACTTTTGTGAGTTTACGAGCTGGAGAACCATGCGCGCTCACATCGACAATCGGCTCACAAAATCCCTTCATTGTGATTTATTTTGTAGAATAGAGCTTCAATGTACCTGGCTTCCCGAATGAAGTTTTCCAGCAAAGAAAAACCCATTCTGCACGACCCGAGTGACTAGAGTCTGAGATATCAATCTTAGTTGAGACCCAATTTGCATCTCATAATTTGATCAGAAAATCGCAAGGTGAAAGAAACGGGCACTTAGTTAGCTCTTATGTAGCTTCTTTTTATTAGAATTGTTTTTCTTCAGTATAATTTTATTCAGATTGCACTAAAATGTCGAATAGCTGCCATTGATACGACTAGATATTCTCAAAGAGCAGCTTTGTTGTTCATTTTCGTCGTTGATGTTATTTTCCTAAATTTCTCTTTTAAAAGACTCTGCACTCTAATGACAATATAAAGTTAGTAGAAATGCCATGAAATAGGGAACTGCATGGTGTGCAAATGAGACACCGTCTGTCTGCTATGGTGGTTAAAACGATTAAAAATAATAGCTTTTAATTTACCCACCGTGTTTACTTAACTATGCTCTTGAGAGTTTCTGTTGTAGTTTCTACTCGGACTGGTTACCGAAGAAAAAAAATCTTTGAATAAACATACCACTAGTCTAAGCTCAACTACTCAGTGAACAAGCAAGAGATGTTATACAGCTGAGAAAAAAGCTGTGGCTTGTAGTCCAAACAAACTTTTCATTTCAGCCGACGAGTGGATCGCGTGCGTGGAAGATTATTTGAATTAGAAACTCGTGCCAAGTATTTCAACAAGTTTGGAGCTATATTAGAATAATTTATAAAACTCTTGAACGTTTTGCACTTCCAGTATGAAGTTTCTTTATTTGAAAACTAAATAATAATTCCTTCTCTCTGGTGATTAATGTGAATTGTTATATTGACCACCAGAAACGAGGATACCATGCATGATTTGTTCAAGGAGGGTAAGGTTTTCTCAGGAGTTGATCCAACCTAAATAGAACTTATTTTAGTTACAGTTTAGCGGCAATTAACTATATGTACTTTAAGCCCTACTACATCAACTATCGCCGATAAAAGGTATAATTAAGATAGTGAATTGAGCCGTTTTCCTTTTACATAAGCAAGGCTGTTCACACTCCATACTAGACTGCACATGGGTAGCAGTTTGAGGGGAAATTTTGGTTTCCCACACGCACTCCAATCCCCTTATGTATACACTCATTACTATGAGTGTATACCAAAAAAAAAAAAAAATAAAGACAGTTCAGTAGATTAAATATTCTACGAGCCCCTATGTCTTGCCAAATGTCATTCAACAAAATTTGCGCCTTGAGCAAGTGCCCCGGAGATCCTTCACGGTGTGGCCATCATTCGATGTGCAAGTATATGAATACATGTAATCAAAATATGTACTATCTTCTAGTTTATTTTTGTTTCACTTCGCATACTTTAACAGGGGTTGCGGAATCGTCGAATACTATACAGCCTTATTGTCTTATGTCTTCCGGAATTTTACTCAACAATTTTTGGACTTAGACAACGAAATTTTTCAACTGGACTTTGGTTTCCACGTCAATGTACGCTTATCAAAAGTAAATGTATTGCATTTTCATTGACACGTATCGCATAAAATTTGTAACTTCTGCAAACTAAAAGATTAGTTAAGCCTCGTTCTCATATAATCGTAACAGTCGTGCGATAAATCTCACGATAAAAGATTTTCGATATGGTTTCAGCCAATCGTAGTGACTGAAATAATCGTGGGAGTCTTAGAGTTTAAGTCTTGAAAGTAAATTGTTTGTCTACTTAACGATTGTTACGACTAAGAGAAGACAGTCATGATTATAGTACGATCTACTCTTTACAGTTAGTTTTAGAACCAGAAATAACGTCGTACAACTATACGTCTTCCTAAGAAAATGTCATTGTCCTATCTCAAACACATTTTACATTCTCGCGATTTTTGATTTTCATTACTGACAATGTGGGTCCTGAAAATGAATTTGGTGTTAAAAAGTAATAAATCCAATGAATAAATAAATAAAATAAAATAAAATAAAATAAATGCTGATTCGGTGTCCATTAAGCAAGTATTTGTTTGAAATAAACGTCACTTTTTCATGAAAGTCTGTCTGACATTTGCCCGTGTTACGACAGTGGGGCTTGAGTAAACGCCTTGTTTATCTGTTGGAATCAGTAGCGTAGCCAGGGGAGGGGCAGACGGCAGTTGCCCCCCCCACTTTTTAGCTAGACCGGGTTTGTTGGTACATCCATCACATTTTTCAGTACGGTAATTTTGTCGATTGCGGATTTAGTTTTCGTTCGTAATACCAGGCTGAAAAGTCAATAAATTCTAAATTTTACATTTAAGTGTATGAATAGCTCACAACGCAAGGAATCCTGTTTCTGTCGACAAGAATTAAGTGGTTCGTGGGTACCGACAGATCCAATTTGTTCTTAGGAAAAAGTGGTGGTGGCTATGATGGCTGAACTAAAAGGCGATATGCTGGTACGTGTCATACCTGACGTGATATAGTGCTTAGTTCCTTTTGATAAACTGTTTTTGAATTTAATATCGGTCACAATGATTATGTAAAAATTGCTCATTCTCTTACAGAATTTTGTTGACAGTTTTACTTTTACCGTCACCGAAATACCTTGGTTGCTTTTACCTAGATTAATTCTGTCGGTACATTAAGAATGTCTTGTCGGTACATTTGTCTCAAATTTCTTCTCCCGCCCCCACTTTCAAACTCCTGACCATGCGACTGGTTGGAATACATACAGTAATTCTGTTTGAAGTGATATATCGTGCGAGACAAAGAGTGGTTGATTTGATTTCCAAACGCCGAGAAGTGAGGTGAAAAACGAGGTGACGGCCGAGCTTTTTAACCATCTTCGAGATGTTTAGAAATCAGATCAAACACGACTTTCGAGTGCATGGTATAACTTCTCAAAAATCAGTACTGATGAGAAAATCGAGTTCAAAATTTCAGAAATTTAATGGTAATTAAGATCATATTTCCAAAATACGTCTCGGTACTAATTTCCTTTGTGTTTTCCTCATGAGTTGTTAACCCTTGCCTGTCCGAGAGGTCTTCCCTAGACGAGCAAAAACGTCTGGCATTAATTGGAGTAAAATTGTCTGGCTTTAGTCAGAATAAAATTAAAAAGTTGGGCACGATCCAGAAAAGTTAATGAGTTCAAGTAGTTTAAACCGACTTACGTGACAGTCGGGATGGTAAAGGGATTACATGGGATCCGTTTTTGACTCTTTCGTGTTTATAAGTTTTCAGTTATCTTTTGTACCTATATATTGGTCTCGGTGGGTGGCTGCTAGTAACACAACTGATGACACTGCTGTAGTAACAATCCTGCCTATTACACTGGAAAATTTTGAACTTTAATAAAGGTGGAAAACTCGTCCATAGGCTTGATGTAATAGATCTGTACGGAAACGTGTATCAAATACAGCAGTAACGTATACACACGAGAGTATGCCCATCTGTCTATTGTTGGTTTCTGTTTGTCCTCTCGTTGTGAAATTGATCATTAATTAACACTTTACCCACCAATTATTTTTGATGTGTTCTAGGTCAATCCACTTAGAATGCGATTCTGCGCGATTTCTTTATTGAAGATCGAGTAAAGCGTCCTACATGAGAGGAAAGTAGACGACATTTCTAGTATATAGCAAAAAATAACGTATCCATATTCCCTGTCAGGGGTTGGATCAGATTAACAATGACATATCTAAAAAAATTGAAGTTGCACTTTTCTGCTACTCGATTTGGAAATGGTTGAAAACCAGGATAACAAAAGTAAAGTCATATACTACCCAATTGGCTGGCCAAGAGTTAATCAGATTTCTTCCAATTTAGAGAGGAAATTGTGTCAAGAGAACACCTTTCAGTTTATAAAGCTGAAGTAGAACAACTAATTGGCTCATTTTCTGAATCAGATACAGAATACCAACTGCATTCATCATCGTTTTCTATTCGATACAGCTACAGGTCAAAGGTCGTATCAAAATTCGTCCATACTCTGCATGATACAGAACAGTAATTAGGCAGCAAATAGTATAAACATAGTATTATTCCATATAAAGTGATCTACAAAACACAAGGTACAAGTGCTTTTCTTAAAATAAATTAGAATAAAGTAATTTTACAACTACCATTGATCTCATAAAACCAATAACTGATCCAAAAAAAACCCCCAAAACTTCACATCAACGGTCATGCTGTCTGAATATTTGGTGTTATCTTGTTCAATTTTCCTTTTCGAGAATCATTCAAGAATTTGCAAATGCTTGAAATATTCAAGAAAACAACACTGCTAAATAAGCAAAAGATAACGGTGATTAATTATTAATCGAGTATAAGGGAAGTATTTTCCTGTGGTTTTCGTAAAGAGCGAGGTCTGGGCGAAAAAACTAAGGAGAAATCCTTTCCGTACCGACAGAACATACGAGATTACTAATGAAGCGATTGTATGGCTCTTTGCTTTTGACAATCTTTATGTTTTGCAACGAAGCAGGTTAGGTTTACTTGCTTGTTTTTAGCTATGACTTCGCTTTTTTTTGTATATAATCATGTAGTTCTTCGATGACTTGAAATCATCATTGACTTGAAAAGATTTGACAACGTCGTTTTTAATATTTTGCACAACGAACCTGAATCAGGTTGTTTGTCTTCAAATCAACTGGGACACATTCTCCCTAAAACTTGCCGGTTTGTAAGAGAAACTTATTGCATGGCTAGGCAGCCAATCAGCGCATGACATTTCCTGTACATATCAAATGATGAACTCAGCCATATTAAAAATGCTAGTGTCGGATACCCAACCATTTGTCTTCGGCTTCAGTTTGGCCAGACGCATTTGTTGCCATTCAGTTATGATTCAGATACACGGGAGAATTTGTCTTCGTCACTAGTCTTGAAAATACCAACGATTTTAACGTAGAAAATGGAATAACAACTGCCAAGGGTTCAATACATGTAAACAACATTGCATATACCTGGTCAGGTTGCCATTACGTTTATGGTAAAATAAACAATGAAGCAAATGATTAAAAACCAAATGATAAATAAACAATAAATAATAAATCAATCAATAAATAAGTAAATAAATAAATAAGAAGTAAATAAGTCAATATATGAAAGTAAATAAGTAAGTTAATAAATAAATGAAGAAAATAGATAAATAATGTAACGTAATATAATATAACATGAATAATGAATAAAGTATAAATAAAACATACAGTATAAGTAAGAGGCTATTTGTTCTCCTGATTTAATGTATACGGATCTCTTGACCTTTTCAATCGACTGGATACTCTTCAGGACAATTTGTGGCAGGTAATAACTAACACGATGTATACCTTTTCACTTCCATTTTCTTGAAAATTTAAGGTAAATATGAATTTTCACGAAGAGGAAATTTCACTATTATCCAACAAGTACCACAGATTTAGAATAGAAAAAAACAACAACTGACAAGTTGGGAATGATTATTTAGCAAAACTCCTTAAGCCAAGAACAGAATAGGGAAGACGCGCTACATGCTTTAGGACTGCGAACAACTGGTTTTCCAAGCTTAACAGACTGAAAAAGCTTAATTGTGCATTAGGTAATCTATGAAAGGAAATTGAATATTGAAATATCATCTTTTCTGTTAGTATGTACATATTATACAATTCATTGTAGCTTCAATTTATTAAGGACCCATTGAAAACCACTTTTAGTGATGGAGGTCTCATCTTAATATTATTAATATTATTAATTAATTAATTATTATTAATAAATTAGTTAATATTATTAATAGTAGTAGTAGTAGTATCAGATAGTCAGATTCTAGATCTGACATTTCAAGGGAATTAAACCCGCGACCGAAGGGTCACTGACAGGGATTTGGACCCGTGATCGAGGAAATGTAGGGTCAGCTGGGCTACGAGCTGCCGTTGCTAAGAGTTTTACCAGGAGTTCTGTATTTATAATTACTGATCCTGATCAAATCCGATTGACCTGTCACCGGTGAGGTATTTAATCCTCCCTACTGAGGAAAAAGGGGTCGGTACTTTTTGTTAGCAGAGAAATTTCCAGGGGTAATTTTAAGCGCTCTCAACTAGCACACTGTATTATTGAAAATAATGCAGCCAGCGCTCTAAAACCAATACACCCTGTTACTCTTACTACTTTTAAACATACCTCGAGGCCAACATGAATTTCCCTGCTAACAAAACCGTTCTAACCTGTCCCACTTTGGGAATTGGATTAAATATCTCAATGAACTGAAATCGTCCATATAAAGCAACTAGCTCACAACAATATACCTCCTTATAAGCCCAATAAAACCAAATAACAAACAGAACGATAACGCACAATATTTATATATAATACACGACAATATGGTATAGACATCAAATAAGTCGTTTACGATCTTTGCCAAACTATACCACCCACGTGTAAAACATGGCAAGTTAAACTTTTGTTTAATTTAGTCTAAATAAACTAAGCGTAACCCACCTTGATATTTCGTTCAAGCATTGCATCCGGGTCACTTCTTTCCTGGATGAAACTCAACAGATGTTTAAGTTGATGATGAAGTGAGTTTAGAGTCACTGGCAGAACGAATGAACACTTGGAGACGCTATCTGCATGCTATCAGAATGGTCGAAGATTACTGGGCTGTTTGAGGCCGCAAATGACTAGCGTAAATTGAGGTTTTAGAAATAAAACAAATTCCGAGTAACAACATCTTGTAAACCCAAGATTTGAGTCCAAAACAGAAGACGAGTTAAAAGTAATATTGTGACACTATTACACCCCACTCTCGCTTGGAGTTGAGAACACAAACTTGTTAACTGCCATCATGAAAATGAATAAAATTGGACAGCTTCAAAAGTCAAGGCTGTTTTCCACTTGGCGAATTTTATAGCTCAAATTGATATTTCTATGTTTAAATCGAATAGGTTTCTCATTAGTTACAGTTGAGAGCCTATGAGACAAAAGAAAAAATCGCTTCGCGCGATAAAATCCACTTTGTTAAATTCAATGGGAATATCAGTACTAACAAACTATTTAAGACCTGTTCATATGAACCTGGCTAGCCGGGAAACTCATCTGAGTGAGATCCGTGTGTCCTTATTATTCTATATTAACTAGAAATACGTGTACGCAACAAACCCCCACCCACCCTTCCAAAATATCACTCGAGAATTCGAGTAAGATTAGTAATTTTCCAACTCGTCAGAAAAATCGTTCTTACTATAACTGGAAGACGGAATGAAATAATAATAATAATAGTAATAATAACAATAATAATAATAACAACAATAATAATAATAATATTAATAATAATAATAATAATAATATAGGTAGGCAGGGCATTGACTCGGAGTCAGTGACCTCCATAAAAGGAGCAGGCTTTGATGAGATGACCTAGGGAGTGGCGCCCCTGCCTTGCCAGCTGGATAGACAGGTAGCCGAAAGCCTCTGCTTGCCTTAATTGGCTGGCAGCTGCAAGTACACTACCTTCAGGTGTTGGCAAACCTGCCCTGTCAGCCCAAGGACTAGAAGAAAATCTGTACAGTAGGCTGATTTCCCTGACCTTAGTTGGTTGAGGATAAACCAGCCTTAAGTGCTGAAACAGATCTGCACTAGTCTAAGAATAAGACAATGTTCAGTTTTAACCCTTGCAGTGGCACGCCTAAACTGACCTTTATTGGTTGGAAGTGCAACAGGGTACTGTTACGGTCAAACTGGATATACGCATCGGGGAGTACTTTCAAGGACTTTAGAGGGCTGTATATCCCTTGCTCCTTCCTGACTGCATAAGTTGGGCGAGTAAGGGCTGGCCCCGTGGGTGTTTCCTAAAATCCATTTTGATGGTAAAATTTCCTTTCCCCACAAGTTCCCTGAAATGTGCAATGTCTGTTGCGGCCTTACCTGGCGGGATGCTGGGAGCCCGTAGCAGGCTTAGGCCCCTTCCACTGTCCTTAGTTGGGTGGTGTGCGAGTTGTAATAACAATAATAATAATAACAATAATAATAACAATAATAATAACAATAATAATAACAATAATAATAACAATAATAATAACAATAATATTTAGGGTAGGCGGGATGTTTATCTGAAACTAATACAAAACCGACGAAATAAACAAAGAAAACATGAACGAGTTACGGATTTTAATTGCTCACCAAAAATCAGAAAAATACGTAACATACAACAAAATACGACAAGCAAACCTTCTGCATGTTTTGGTCGAAAAAAGAACGAGTAAAGAGAAGTAAAGTACGTACATTTTCCCTCTGCAAAACTTTCGTAAAAAGGAAAAATGGCGTAGCGTACAAACCTGCATCTCTTACATTGTTTCAATTTAGCATTCAGTAGCACTTCAACCCAAAGGATTCAACGGTGAATTTGCAAAAAGAGACTGCTTTAAACTTTTAAATTTCTTGAGAGGTTTTTTAAATCCTGACGAAAGAATCACTGGTCGAATACGGTAAAGTTCATCATCCACAAACCACCTGAGAAGTGAGAAAGACTGAAGCGGACAAGTGTTTCGCCGACGGATAGTTTGGTGACCAAAAACAAGTAGCTTTGCAGCGTGTTAGCTGGTGGCTGTTTACCTTGCATTTTTTGTTTCCAGCCAGAAATACACTCCGACATCTTCAGTGGGGCGACGTTTCCTACGGAGATCAATCCTGAATGAGACATTGAAATTCTTTTTTGGAAAGCGGAGAGATCATCCAAGGTCTGTTACGCCTAGACAAGTCTTCTGGACGATGAGTGTTTTATCCCACTTCTCAAACAATTGACCATGAACGCCGTCCGGTTAAATAATACAAAATATTCAAAAGCCATCATTCTGCAGAGATGAATGAACCAGAATCTTCATTCTACTTTACCAACAAACACCAGTTAAATCCAGGCATTAATATTTGGTACAAAAAGTCTCCCTAGGGAAAGAATGGAGTTGGGAAGCCAGTTTTGAAAGCTGCTCCAAACAGTTCCGTTCGCAGAACTTGTATTTCAAAGCTACTCGTTTCGGACTTACCTGTGATTGTGTAGCTCAGGTAAGTGGTGACCATAACGTGAAAAGTCTCGAGAGTTATAGAAATCAGCATCTATTCAGCTTTAGCAAAGAATGTCGTTTACATTTAGTTGCTTAGCAAATGTCCTGACAGCAAGCGAGTTCCCTTACGTCTTTTGTTCATATTTATCAGGAAGAACCTAGACCAAGCGTTGCAGCAACAGCTGAACAGTTGGCCAATGCATATTCAAAGGAGCTAACTTTGAGAACTGCTCTTTCAAGTCATAAATTGTCCAGTTACTCAGATAGCCTCCGAAAGTGAAACCAGCCACAAGCACCAAGAAAGCCATTTCTTTTGCCTATCTTAAATGATTTACTGGCTTCAGTGTTCAAATGATGTAAACAACGTCTAAGAGATTCATAAAATGGAAAAAAGAACGAGACTAAACCGATTTGCTTCAATACGGACCTAAGTAACCTAAGGTTTGGTCAACAACATACCAGTCCCCGAGCTTGCACACGGCATTCTTTAGTGTGCGGAATCCATGAATATATACCTATACATGTATATAGAAACAGAGATACACAATGCTAAAATTTTTCTCCCTAGTCACCACGCGTGCAAAAGGACTCCACGCTTGTCCAGATTAGTAGCCTTGTCCTAATGGGCGAGGGGAAAATCATTTCGTGTTGATATGGAAACGAACCAACCGGGTTAAGTGAGATCCCACCGTGCAAATGTGGGATCTCGGTGAAGTGGGATGAAAATTTGCCATAGGAACGCGTCATCCGCATGACCGAGATGGGAATATTTTGCCTATTTAAACCTTTAGCAGTGCCAGATGTCGTATTTTGCAGTATAGTAAAAGTAAGTTCAACATTTATTAGCTCAGACGAATGACAACAGTTGCAATACCACGTATGACCACCGGTGTCGAAATAAACAGCGCCAAGCTTGTTTGTTAATTTCGTCCCGGTAAGATGGGATGAAAACAAATTTTTTCCCGGTGAGGTGGGATGAAGACAACCATATGAACGCAGAAAGAATCTGTCCCACTGAGATGAATACTAGGGCAGCCAGGCTCATATGTACAGGCCCTTAGAGAACCCGTTAGACGCGGCTTTAAATAGTTTGAGTATTCCAAAAGTTGATTCATTCTTTGTTTGAATTTAATAACAATAGAAAGGAAACCAAAAATCAGGGATAGAACAATGGATTTCAGATAAAAATCGGTAATTTATTAATTATGGCAGATATTCACTTCGACTAAACGGCAGTATTGAACATACAGCAGCCAGCGTCTGGCTACTGCACTTCAGCTGGCTGCAGTATGTATCCAATAATTCCCGTCATATATTCTCAGTGAAAGGTGAGATTCGACGAATATTTGGCATTTACACTCTATCATATGAAATTATACATACACACACACACAAAAACACACACACCCACACACACACACACACACACACACACACACATATATATAAACCAAAGGTGAGGACCAGAAAGGTTGCAGTGTTGGTTTGAAAATGAAGAGCACTCAATACCATACCAGTAGAGCGAATAAAGGAGTAAAATAGACAAAATTTTTTGCTGTCGCTACTCAGAGTAGCGACATATATATATATATATATATATATATATATATATATAGCACGAAGTATATGTATATGTATATGTGTATGTATATGTATATGTGTATGTATATGTATATGTGTATGTATATGTATATGTGTATGTATATGTATATGTTCCCCGTTTGTCAAACTCTTGAAATTAGAAGTATGATTAACTTCTATGTTCCATTTTCCTGCAGATTAAGGAGTATTTTAAGTCATTAAGTCTAGCTTGTTTAATATATATATATATATATATATATATAAGTCCAGCGTGTTCAATTTATATTAAGCTTGTTTAATATATGTTAATATATGTTAATGCATATATAATGCATTTGTTTAATATATATATATATATATATATATTAAACAAATCCAATATTTATGTATTCGTAAATATATATAAATTTATCAGCTATGTTCATCTATGTAAAAACGTTTGAACTAAAGACAACAGCAAAGCCGACAGTGAAAATGACGCGTAGTAAGATTCAGCATTTCAAGTGCATACTTGAATTTCCTAAGCATGCTAAAACCAAAAGATGGCAATGTTTATTCTGGCATTTTTTTTGTTGCACTGTTAATGCTTTCAGGAGAGTTTCTAGACCACCTTCAGACTACACAGTGGGTGGTAGTTTCTCTATCATCACACGCTGTTGAAATCCCATACAAACCGCTAGTCTTCAACATTGGAATTCATATCCAAACCAAGAACCTGGGCTGTTTCGAGCATAATCTTTCCCTTTGAGAGTTAAGGAATATGAATAATCAGAGGAATATGTCCCTCCAAAACGTCACATTTAAACGAAATAGGGAAAGGTAAAAAACACCCATTCCGATAGTTTTTGAACTGATCCGTCATCAGACGTATTAAACTTCTTGTGTTTAGGCTTCTTAGTTTTGAAAATAGATGTATTATTTATCAAAATGGAATTGTTTCCGGCAAAGAAACAGCACGGCGCCATTAAATAAACAATGCCTACGCAGTGAAGCTCCCAAGTTTCATAAACAAGCAAGCGAAATGTGTGATTGTAGGAATGTAATTGCAAAGTTTCATTTTGCTATGGAAATGTGGAAAAATCTGGTTAAAGTCACAATATTAGATATTCTAGGCTCTCCATACTCTCATTTATAGCGCGAAAAAAGGATCACCCATCAAACCTACCAAAAAAGTTTGAGGGTTACAATTTTGGGGCTCAGATACTTCACTTCGATGTTTGAAAATTTTCAAGCATTTCCTTACGCATTTGGGAGTGAGCTTAACCAGTTGAAGGACAAGGTTTCGAGACTGAGACTTGAGAAATGTTGGTGATCTGAACCTGTTTTAATGTTAGCTCAATGTTAGTACAATGTTAGCCCATCTCCTGACTATATCGTCGGGCTTGATAAAAATCACCAGCAAGGATGTTGATTAATATCTCGCCGGAGATGACAGGAAAACTAAAAGCGTCTTCTAATTGACATGAAACCTAATTATTCAAGTGTGCGCACTGATTTTTCTCGGCCGCTCCATACGAGCAATCGTAACAGATGCTCCTTATTAAACAAAAACAAAGATTGTGACAAGCCTGGATGAACTTGTCTACGAAACCATGAGGATTTACGCAGCAGAAATTTTTGTCCGCCACTAATCTCTTCCTATCGTTTCTTTCCGATGCTCAGGTTTTGGAAGAAGGAATGGATCGATGGTGAACGCTTACACTTCCGAAGCAGGAGTAGGTTTATAACTTTCAACACCAAATCAGCACTAACACAGAAACTAAACCTCAACGTCGATCACACACTCAAGTTAAATTTTTGTGCTCCAGGAATGACCGAGCGTTTATTTTACCAAAATTTAATATCCATAGAATAGCTTTTGTTGGGTTGTCCCTTTAGCAAATTGTTTCAAAAACAGAGAAATTACCTCGCCGACAAAAAATTCTCTCAGAAATTGTTGTTTTACGCCGACATAATATCCCTCTGATATTTCAGGTGATGAACCTCAGTGATAAGCTTTTATCCACGGTGCGTGTGTGGTCTGAATCTCACATCAGGTTTCTTAGACTGACGTACAGGCGATCACGGCTTAATTATGATGAATCAACCAATCAGATCGCTTTATGGTCGGAAGAGGATCTGGTTTAAATTTACTGCGACCGTAGATGCTTTGCAGATCTGGTTGGTAAGCATTATTCTAGTGAAGTCACTCAGCACGAATAAGGAACGCAACCACGAAGGTCACATTTCGGGAGGAGCATCTGTGAGAAAACGATGAACCAGTTGTCATTTTGTGGCATGCGGAGGAACCTTGAATGAGAGACGTTTCGTTAACATCAGTTCAGTGGTGATAGAGTCATACAAAGTGGTCATATTACCCCTAGTTAAGACAAACGGCGTGTGCGATTTCAGCATATCTTCAACGCAATGGAACGGTATTCGAATGAGTACTCGGTTTCGGCGGAATTTTCGCATCGGGAAATTGTTGAGGTAAGCATATTGTGATACTCTTAGGAACTCGAGATACTGTGGCGTCGTAGGGACTGCGCCAGTCGAAAGTACTCATTTATCGGTGCTAGAGGTTCTTGTTTCAATTGGCGTTTGGAGGATGTCCGCTGCGTCGTAGTGACAAATGTGCGTGAACAGTTCGGAGGTTCTTGACAAATCAAGGTAAACCAAGAAGCGAGCATTGCGTATACGATTCTCCATTAATATACTGAGCCAAATTCGCGTAAAGATTGGATCAGACGCCGAGTGTGGGATGAAGTGACATACCTTAGTAATCTGTGCTCTTATTGCACCATTATGGGAGGTCGCGAGTTTTTCTTTCAGTGTTCGCTAATTTGCGTGGACGCAGTTCAATTCGAATTACATTTCTTTGGCTTGTCTGTCCAGAAATAGCCGCTGGCACGCAACTTCAAAGTAGAACAGGGCATCAGACTTCAGCGCTGCTTCAGAGCATTTTATCTTTTTCAAAAATAAATTCCTTGTTGTCACAGGTTGTTTTCTGTTGTACTTAAATAAAAAATAGTTCAAGGTAATTTGGGCGACAACTGACCCTAGACCAATTTCTATCGCGTATCACATCAGCGCTCAGTCCGTCTGGGACGGATGGTACCTCTGTAGGTTTAACGGTTTGGGAAAGAACTTCAGTATAAAATATCTTTTTGAGCATCAATGGTCTCGGTACGAAAATCTGAAAATGCAGAAATTAGACATCTTTTGAGTGGTTTGCGTGTTTATTTAGAGCATAGGCTTTGAAGATATGCCGGGTAGTGCAGCCATTTTGTCTCTTCATTATTTGTGCAAATCGACACTTGTCAAATGCTCTACTCCAATCACGGCCAATTTTGTTTTCCTTTTTCATGATCTGGAACAGCATTCGCTTCACAATTAGCGAACACATTCGTGATCGCAGGAAAGCTTCGGTCTGTCCTCACCTCACCCTTTCCTGTTTTCTGAGGGTGCAGATCAATGAATTGTTGAGGGAAGCCACGAGTGCTTTGTGTTCCTTATTAACATCGCGTGCAATGCTGTAGGTCGTCCTAGACGTGCTTACATAAAAAGGAGCGATTTTTCATACTTTGACGTTTAAAGAACAACTGCATTCCTATCACCAAATACCGTAACAAAGCGTAAAATTCACGGAGTTAAACTGTAGTTAAGGGAACACTCCAAAAGTGTGAACTTTGGCTAAGTCAGGTATTTCGGAGCATTGCCACGACCATTCTACAGAAACACGCTCGTAAAAACAAGCTTTTCGACCTGAATAGTTTTCTTATAACAAGCAACTCATACAACTGACTGGAATGCAGAAAATCTATGAATAAAGAGAGTGAAATCTATGCCAGTAAAAAGCTATTTTTAAAAATGCATCATATAAACAAGTTTAATGTAGAAAACATGACAGCGTAATTCTCTGTATTTGCGCGAAAGTTCTTTGACGTATAATTTGTTATTTCTGACAATTTCTCGTCCTAAACTTGTACTACCTTAACTAAATACTTGACCATAAAAATATCTCTCAACGAAACATTTCAGCAAGCGATTGTTGCAGCGGTTCCTCGGACAGACATTGATGACTAACGGGTGCATCCTACAAATAATTGCCATTACAGTGGCACGCGTCTGAGCCTAATTTCTTTTTCGTCATGAAATATTGGCATGTTTAGTTTGGTTGCAGCTGCAAAATAATAACCTTTGATATTTTTGCTTCAATATTTTATACACCTCCTGTTTCGAATTGTAGATTTTCGCATCCTGAGGTGTTTGCCTTATGTCGTGCAGAAAAATTTGGTATTCGCTTGCGCAGTGTTGCCGTCTGTCATCTGCAATATTTTACTTCGTGAGAAGCCTCGAAAGTGGCAGCATAACGACATAGCTTTGCGCAGTCGGCTTTGTGCTGTGCTTCAGCAAGATCCGTCATTGTTTTGAATGTTTCCGACAAGGTTGGCCTAAGAAGTCGTTGTCCGTGGATGTCAAAAGATTCACATTTATTTCTAATTTTGTAGGGTCGCGCAAGAGGAAATCGACGGGCCCTGTGGTTGCGCGCAAGGATCCAAACATTTCTGTTCAAGTTGGGAAGCTTCGCACAAATCCACTGTGTCTCCGTTACGATGATCGGTTTGGTAATCCTCATCGCATGCACGATTGGTTTCTACAAGGCCAAACTGGAAACAAGCGCTGAAACCCTCTGGATTGAAGGTAAGATAACACCAGTGGGCTATCACGGGGTTTAAATTGATATCTAATGGTCAAATTAACTGAAGGCAACGAGAAAACGATTAAAGTTTAGTTTGCTCCGCACGTAACTTGAAATATGTTTAAGTATTTCTGCGGATGAACACATGATATGGATTCTCCAGATGCTATCTCACAGGCGGTCTGTTATCGTCATTGTCACGATGTTCTTCCATTAACGCCGTTGTAAACACATTTTCCCACTCTTATATTTCTGCCCTTGGCCAAGGGAACGATAAAACAATATGGTGTTATTGCTAGTCTCACATAACACCGGACGACTGAAGAATTCGTCATTATCATAACATTCATGTTTATTGTACATCAGTCACGGGTTAATACTCTTACAATACCAAACCGTCTCTACCGTAAACAAGCTTAGTGACAACAAACACAACGCAGGCAGCAAATGCTGTGATTTCCTCTGCAAGACAGTTTACGGTTTGATTAGGCGGCTAAGACCGGGCGATGATTGGTGGAAATGATAACGACTCATATCAAAAGCTAATGATCTTTACTTGTGCTGAAAATGATGGTTACATCAAAAAAGAAGAAAGATAAAATACAAAAAAAAATTCTCTAATATCGAAGCCTGACATGCAACCAAATAGGTTAGCCAAAATTAGGGACCTAGTTTAAATATCACAAGAGCTCCCCTAGTTTTTACGTTATATTTTCATTCGACCTTTAGTTGGTGGACGTCTGGAAAAAGAGTTAGCGTATTCTAAAGCAGTGGGCTCAGATTCTCTTGGTTCATATGAAATGATTATTCAAACACCAAATTTACAAGGAAGCAACGTTCTGACCGTATCAGCTCTTCAGAAGCACGTCGAGTTTGTGAAAAAAGCTATGGAAGTTGAAGTGGAAGTTTTTCAGCAGTAAGTACTGTATAATTAAAAACTATAAAACCGATGCCAACTGAATTTAGATGAAATTGCCGACTCCAGAGGTACATGAGCGATTTTAGAACCTATTTTAATGCTGCAGTACATACTTTGTTGACTTCAGTGCTATTTTGTGGCATCTTTTAGGACATGGGGAATTCATGATTTGTGTTCCAAGCCTAGTGTACCTCACTTCCACAAGTATATTGACAAGGTGAGCCTTATGATCTTTTTTTTCTCTACAAATTTTCAAAGCAGCTAGGAACCTTTTTCATGAGCTGCTGTCTTTCAATTGGCACCAATTTAGAATAGATCTTCAAGGAAACTGTCCAAGTACATTCAGCTGAGATTGTCTGATAGGGGTAGCTGTGACTGAAGGGATGGGGTAATTTCTATGTCCAGCATTGTACTAATTGCTAAAAGAAAACACTTATCATGTTTATAAAGCAATAATTGGGAAGGTCATTTTACCAGTTAGACTTATGTTGGCTTGTGAGACCATAAATGTGTGCCATTAAACATCTAGTGTACACAGCCAAATTTCTATTTCCCCAGAAGCATTTTTGATATTTTAATGGCCTCATTTCCAAAATCACTCTTTTTCACCAATTTCAGTTTATACATTCTGTATTCAAAACCTAAGTCTGCAATTTTTATCTTCAAACTGTGTTGCAATGGTTGATATACTATGGTGATAATATTGATATGCTATTGTAATATTAGGAATAAGTACAACAAGGAGGATGAGAATATTGTAAAATGCAGCAACTTCGCATAAAGACATAATTGTGTACAAACATTTAATGGATCAGAGACAGCATGAATTAGTGATGAATGTTTACAAAGATATCAGCCAATTAATGTTATCAATAGTTTTATTTACCATTAATGCATTGCTATCATGGTTTTACTGTCTTGATGTATGAATGGTTTGATGTTTAGTTTCACACTTTCCTCATGATTTTCTTGCAAGAAGAAAAGATACCAGTGATAGTGGTGTGTATGTACACACAAACAGTATGGTGTAGTTTTTAGGTACACAAAAAATGATATGAGGAGATCTAGGTTAAATGACACCCAAAGGCATAACAAAGAGGAACATTCAAGAAGCTCAACCCTTCATACTGATGGCATCTGATAAAGCAGCAGAATGGAAAATACAATGGAGAATTGTGCTTCATTCCAACAAGGATTAATCAGGAAAATATTTAGAACAGCATGTGTTATGTTATTTACTTTCGTTAATCTCTCTTTTGTTTATTCACATTTGGTAAAGCTCCCTAAACCACAAAAAGGGTGTGGCTTCAGGACCTCTCAAGCGTGATGAACTTTCATCAGAGTATAACTCTTGGTTTGGAAATATATTCTTACACCATTACATACAGCTACTGTAAAGGACCAGAAAAAGATAATAGAAATAGGGTTACACACTACTGGTGATAATGCATTTCAAAGTCAAGACATAGACACATATTATAGCAACTGTTTTTCCCTCAATGCATTCATTCTTTGTACATGTAATGTCCCCCTATCCATCACAATGGTGTCTGCAAACCTTTTATGTTTTTCAGACACTGCTGTTGCTTTCCTACAGTTTGATGTTAGCTGGCTTTGAAAATATTATAAGTTCTGTTTTCTAAGGAACAAGGTTCAGTGAATAGCATGAATCAGACCATACTGCTATATTTGGTTGGTGCTTTACAAAAAATTTCTGTGCTCTATCCATCAGGTAAATGTAGTTAAGACTTTGAAACATCATAAAGGTATATATTATATTTCAATATACTAAGGCCCTTTTCTTCATAAATATAAATATTAATCAATGCTCAAAATGAAAATGTATCCTTAGGTACTTGAGCAGCTGTTGCCTTGTACTGTCATAACACCATTGGATTGTTTTTGGGATGGAGCAAAGATATACACACAAAACATTTCTATTTTGTAAGTAAAATTATGATAGTTAATTTGTTCTAGATTTTAATCTCTTGTAGCTAAAGAATTTACCCTAACAATAGTCTACATAACTATTGTATGACAGTACAGTATTATGTCTTCTTGTTTTTTTGTTTGATAGATTTAAGTCAATAAAGTGGACCAATTTTAGTCCTGTAGATTTGTTAAATCTACTGAGAGAAAAGTATGGGAATAAGACATTTAATATGGATAAAATGAATTCAATGTTAAATGAGGTAAAAAGCAATAATGTGTACAAATGGCCGCTTGTAATGGGAGAATTACTAAAATCAGTTTGGCTGATTGACTGTGATATACTTACTATACCATAGTATTTCACATACCATTTCTGCTTGCAACAATGTTTATGTGAATAGCAGAAAATCATTCATTAATTCTAGTTATGGTATATGGTGTCAAGAGTTAATGAGGGTTGACCTACAGTGACTGTATGCAGTATTACAGACAAAAATGGTAATTGTAATTAAATCCTGCTGGAGGTTGCATCCCACATGACTCTTACTAATTTCAACTTTTTTTTTTAAGTGTTCAAGCGCTTCAAAAACAATTTAATATTGTTAAAGCAAAATTAACAACATATTACACTGACACAATACTCAACGTCCCTGTTCAAAAAACATCCAATCATGGATTTTTTTCTGACAGTCATGTTAAGCATAGGATTTTGTGCCCATAATTTAATCTTGGTTTTAATTTAAATTACATAAGTCCACAATGGGACCTTGATTTATATCTTAAATTATGAAAAAAAGCAAGTTTTCTAGCCAACTACATATGCAATGAATACAGTACTGGTGAGTGATGCTCTCTTTCCATTGTTAGGGGTTGACAGTCCTCTGTTTACTCTCATTTTCTGATATATTCACCTCTGCATTGGTTACTGTATCAATAATATTATCCTTTGAAAAATTTACGGTATTATATTAAGTACAGAAAAATACTTTGTTAATTGAATTCATGAATTAATCTGACATGAAAATAAAATTCCTATTTTAGGCTGGTATTTCTCATGGTTATATGAAAAAGCCATGTCTTGATCCAATTGAGGCTGGATGTCCCCTTTCAGCCCCTAATAAAGCCAGTAAGAAGGTATAAAAACTGTGATCTTTTATGTTCAGTTATACGTATAAATATATTAAAAAACATCATATGCTAATTCCTAAAAAGTGTGAAAAAGTGAATTTTTGCATACAGATGAATGCATTGACTACCTCAATAAGTTTTGGCTTTAATAATTGTATACCTTGAACTTCAGAAACCCGATATTGCAGCAGAGCTCACTGGTGGTTGCAAAGGATTTGCTGAAAACCTAATGAAATGGCCTGAAGAACTTATTGTAGGAGGTGTTCAAAAAAACACTAGTGGGGTCATCAGAAGGTACATTCATTGTGAATACTCTCATCACAACTATTAGATCTTGACAGTTACAGTAAAGCCTGACCCCAACCAAATAATTTTTTTTTTATAAGTGCGGAAGCATTACAGACTGTAATTAATCTGATGACTGAACAAAACCTGTACAAATGGTGGTTGGACAGCAATGGTTATGTTTCAGCTAAAGTCAATCATATTGACTGGGATGTTGAGAAAGCAAAAACTGTTCTACAAGCATGGCAAAGAAAATTTTCAGAAGTAAGTATTACTTCGTATCACTGAGACAATAAGCGCTTATTCATGGAAGACAACTGAAAATCCAGATACATAATCAAATACAAGCTGGTTCAATAAGGACATGCACTAATTCTACAGAGTATCACCTGATTAATAGTGCAAAATAGATTAAGTATAGTACTGTACAACTGTATAATGTGGATCAAGACACATAGAGATAAATTTGTGAATTCTCATTATTTATTTCTTGCAATAGGTAGTCAATGGACTTTCAAAAACCAGTGACAAACAAAATGTAATGGCGTTTTCAACAACATCTTTTCGTGACCTTTTGAAACAATTCTCCACTGCAAACAGTGGACTTATAATTGGTGGTTATGTTCTCATGGTGAGTAAATGCTCAATAAGATCATTTTTTCAAATTGCATTGACATTGATTATACCATTTACATGTATCTTGTCAGCAAGAATGTTCTGATTGATTTTTTACTCTATTATTTCAACCAGCTTGTCTATGCCTGTTTCACTATGATTCGATTGAACAGTATAATTGAATCACAAGGCTGCATGGGCATTCTGGGTGTCCTTCTAGTCTCCTTGTCTGTTGCAGCTGGCCTTGGAATATGCTCATTACTTGGAATTAGCTTTAATGCTGCTTCAACACAGGTACTCTAAAGCAGTCAAATATGCAGTGTATCAATTTTTTAAGCCAATGCTGTCTAGCACAGGTTTTCTCTGTTTTACTCTAACCAATACCAAATGCTTTAGCTTTATTATAGGGGTAAAGGTGCCTGAAACCCTCTCTCAGTAAGAATGGAATTACCAAACACTGCATCACAGTATTGCATACACAGTATATACATGAATGCATGAAAAAATTCCTAATTGTGAATTGATTCTCTTGAGCAAGGACGTCACATGGCAAAACAAATTCACTGCATTTGCAATTGTTTTGCTGAGGCCCTGAACATTGTCAGTGTGTACATGTAAATACATCTTGCCATCTTCTAGGTTTTACCATTTCTTGCCTTGGGACTAGGAGTTGATGATATGTTCCTACTTGCCCACACATTCAGAGATCTGAACAGTAGAAGCCTAAGATCTAAGGTATGAATGTCTGTAAATTAGAATTGTACAGTGTATATAGAAACCCTGTAACACTGTCATAGCAGGTTGTGTGTATTACTCAGTCTTAATCTTGGAATTATCTTTTTTCTTATTGAACTTCTACAACTGTTACTTTAGGAGCTAGCTGGTCATTGCTTGAGTACAACTGGAGTTAGCATTATGCTCACTTCCTTTTCAAATGCAATTGCATTCTTCATGGCAGCCTTTATTCCAATTCCAGCATTAAGAGCATTTTGCATACAGGTATAGAAAAAATCCTACTGACAATAACTAAATATGGTTACATGTAATGCTGTATTCCACATGTAAAACCACTAAATATGAAAAGTTTTAAGTCAAGGGCAGTTTAGTGGGTGCACCAGAGTTAATCAGGCAATTGTGGTCTCATCTCAACAAAACCTAACGTTAACCCTATCCCAAACCTTAATCAAAATTGTAATCCTAACCATAATCCTAATCCTAACCCAAATCTAAACACTAAAATGTCAGCAGTTTGTCTGTGTCCTCTAAACTGCACTCTAGCTAAAGTTTCTTTTCACTGAAGATGCACAATATTTCATTGCATATATGGCTATAAGAGTATTTTATGATATTGTTTGCCTTCATAGGCTGGTGTTACTGTCATATTCAACTTGATGTCAATTGTCATTATTTATCCTGCAATGATTGCTATGGATGTAAAGAGGCGTGAGAGTCAGCGATATGACATATTCTGCTGTGTTGAAAAGTGAGTTTATTGTCTTATAGGTTATAAAGCAGTCTTAGTCTATTACAAAGAGCTTACTTAGACATATATGTATCAATCAATCAATCAGTCAATCAATCAACTGATTTGTCAGTGTGTCTGTCTGTCTATCTATCTATCTATATTTGTCTCTATTAAACATAGATAAATAGTCTATATATACTGTATATATGTACATATGTATATGTATGTATATGAATATGTATTTATATATCTATATATATTAATATAAATACATATCATATATATATATATATGTGTGTGTGTGTGTGTGTGTGTGTGTGTGTGTGTGTGTGATGTGTTTGTGGTAGCTTGGTAATTATGTTTTTAATACGCACCTTCTCAAGCTGTTCTCTCAGAAAAACTTTCTGAGTCCCTGACGGGAATCGAACCCGTAAACTTCTGATCGCCGGTGAGACGCTCTAACCATTGAGCTACAAAGACTCAGATGGTGAGCGAAGGTTAAATTTGTGTACTGGTTCGCATAGATGGTACGCATAATATAAATGGTTCGTATAAATGGTAGACATAATATGTCTACCATTTATACGAACGAATTATACGTTCGTATATAATTTATACCAACGAATTAACGTTAACATTTATACGTTCGAATTATACGAACCAGTACACAAATTTAACCTTCGCTCACCATCTGAGTCTTTGTAGCTCAATGGTTAGAGCGTCTCACCGGCGATCAGAAGTTTACGGGTTCGATTCCCGTCAGGGACTCGGAACGTTTTTCTGAGAGAACAGCTTGAGAGGGTGCGTATTAAAAATATATATATGTATATATATAGTAATAATAGAGAGATATTGACTTTCTCAACAGAGTGCTCAATATCGTGACGGTAGAGCGAGTTATCTAAGTAGAACTTATAGATTGTTCGTTGTTACTTCGAGTTTAACGTGAGGGGACGATCTTCAGACAACTGATCGGGTACTAATATGACGATTCCTTTCTATTGCTATGAAATTGGTTGATGACGTAATCTCTGGGTTACGGTTGGCTTCAGGTTTCTCAAGATAAATTTGTTTTGATGGCGGCATTTTGAAAAAATTCCGGTCTTTTGTTCAGTAGGTTCTTTTCGTCCGCTTTTAAGATGGAGAACTTTTCTTCTAGGTAAAGGCTACACCGCCTGGCACCACTTACGTAAGATTTTGCATGTTTCAAAATAGACCAAGTGATCTTGAATTCTCGCCCCTTGTTTTTCAAATCCCAAATGTAGCTTGAAAGTTCGGTTTCTTTTGAATAACTCATGTCACGGAAGGATTTTGTGTGGCTGTTGTATCCTTGCTTAGACTGGTTTGCCGTCATACCAACGTAATTCTTTCGTTTTCCGTCGTCGGTGGTTGAAACCTCGGCCTTGTAGATTATGTTTGATACTAGGCAGTTTCCTTGTAGGGGGCAGTTGCAGTTCTCGTTGCTGCTGTCGTTTGCATTGCGTGTGCTTCTTGAAAGAACGTGCTTATTGTGCTGTATGCACAATATATACTTAGGTAATATAGGGCCGAAGTATTACTTCTTTTAAACTTTTGAAGAAGCCTTCATCGGCGAAACGTCTGGAACCAAGAAATATTTTTATGTCTGAAGAAGTCTCCTTTTGTTTTTATTCATATACCCAGACATGGTACCTCAGACATATTCACATATATATATATATATACATGTACAGTATATGTATATGTATATGTATATGTATATGTATATGTATACAGTAGGTATTATTATACATATTATCCATTTTTATAGGGACAGCCATTCAAGAGTAATCCCGATTAGAGAAAACACAGGTTCATATGGCAACTCACTAGTAACAGTGAATCAGACATCTGATGAGAATTCATATATATGTCAGATTTCAACAGCCAGTGCTAGTGTATCCATGGGCCAGTCTATGGGAGATGCATTCATTTTGCCTGGTGTAGAATTGAAAGCTTCTGCTGATTGCAATTTTAATCAGTCAATATATAATGGATTGTTGGGTGGGGACATAATGGCATTACCAGGAATGAGCAACATTGTTGTATCAGTATCAAGTGAACATAACACTGAAGGAGGGACATCACATTATGCAAATGCAGATGCTAAGGCGCATATATCAAACAACAGAGGAAGTGCCTTAAATATTAACACCTCTAGTAGTGCAAACTGCTCAAACACCAGTATGAGGTCACAGAGAAGTGAACATGCAAGTAAGCATGGAATGAGAAGTACAGCATCAAAAGTGAATCGTTATTGCTATGCAGGATCTGCACCAAAAGACAGCAATTCAAGAGGGTCTTCAAATAGGAAACACAGTAACAATGAGGGAAATACAAGAAAGGAAAACAACAGCAGTCTAAATGAAAGGGGATATTCTCAAAGCTCGGCAAATACTCCATCACACCAAAGTATAGATATCGAAAGTAATCAAAAAGGAAAAAACGGCTCACAACTTGGTAAATTTCAAATTTCTGCAAATGTAGTGGCCAATACCACCCAAGGAGAACCATCTTGTTCATCAAATGCAGATGTAATTTTGAGGCCAGACAGAGTACAAAGCTCAAGAGGGCAAAGTTACTTATGCCAGAGCAACTCGAGCAAAAATGTGTTTGATAAAAAGTTTGCCAAAATCAGTTTGGGATATCTAACCAAACATTATTATGCTCCTCTTCTTCAGAAATTGCCAATTAAGGTATTTGTGACTATTTTACAAGAAATATAAAAATACTGGGTCCAGCAGTTCTCAACATAACTTTTCTTTCCCAAATCATTTTACAGATTCTGGTACTTTTCCTTTTTGCTATCATGTTTTCTGTGACTGTTTTTGGCATATTCCAAGTTAAGGATGGTCTGGACATATCTGATGTGGTGCCAAAGGGAACAAAGACATCAGACTTCCTGGAAGCTAGAAATAAATACTTTTCCTTTTATGATATCGCGATCGTGACAAAAAGCAATTATAATTATCCCAGAGGGCAAGAAAAACTCTACCGTCTCCATGAAGCATTTGTGAAGGTATGGTTAATTATCAGACTGAAATTGGTCTGGTTTAAAGAAAGTTGGCAAGGCAAAAAGTCCAACCTATTATTGCCAAAGTGCCTGGGATAAAACAGTTTCATTTGACATAAACTAGTGTTCAGTAACCCTTTAGCCTTCAATACTCTGATTGCCAAATATTCCTGTGCAAAGAAAAGCAAACTAAAATTGCTGTTTAATATTCAGAAAATAGCATTTTTTTATTCCAAGCTGTTGGTTCTACCAAGACACTTTCTGAGTTGGTTTTTGGTACTCTTTACTGCACTGAAAAGTGATCAGACACTTTGTTTACGTGCTGAAGAAACAATTTTTTGTTACTAACCTCTCATAACCCTACAGTATGTAATAGAGAGAAAAAGGTCTAAATCATATCTTGAGTACGCAATCTTAAAAATTTAATGACAGGTACAGACCTGGCTAACTGACTAGCACCATTTCAAGTATTTTAACTATAGCTTGCATTTTCCTAGTTGTTCTAAATGCCATGCTTTCACCATCATGATGGTACCATGAATCCCCTCAAGAAGGGGGATACAAGTAATGTCAATAGCATACTATGGCATTTCAGGCTTTTGTCTCTTACATGCCATCCCCCATGACTACCAACTCATCAAAAGGATTATTTTTTACAACTGTTCTTTGAAAAGTCCCATTAGTTTCTGCAACTCTATATGTTGCTAGTCAATTTATGAAAAATATAGGGCTGTAGCACCTCCCACATACAGTATGCACCAGGATAACATATTCAATTGTAATATTACAGGTTAAGAATATTGTCAAGTCTGAAGACAAGTCACTACCAAAGTTCTGGCTGATGTACTTCAGAGACTGGTTGAAAGGTAAAAAAAGACTCTTGCATGGCATGTAACAGTTCTTTGAGGTGGTAAACCAGGTTAAGGTCGTGAAGGTAGTCGCTCCTAGCTGGTGGAGAACAATTGTTAAAAAAAAGAGGCTTTTTTTACGAATCGCCTCTACCTTTGAAATCCTGATCGGCTTCATCGATTTAGCGAGGTACTGTAAAATGTGCATGTTGTGCAAAGGGATGTTCAGGTCCACCTTGTTCCTCTATTGCAGTGGACAAAGCTTTAGACTGCCCAGTACTGCTTTTAGCTTTGTCATTAGCTAATCTGACTTGTGTGTGAATCTAGGTTTGCAGCAAGCATTTGACTCTGACTGGGGCCGCAATTCAATCACCCATGACGGACCATTTTTAAATGCATCAGCAAATGGAAAACTAGCTTATAAACTTCTACTGCAAACAGGGAATCCAAATGATCCATACAACAAAAGACAGGTACAATATATCGTACAATACATTACTGTTAAAGTCGATTCATCAGTTGGCTAACCAGTAGCCTCAGCGAGAGGTGGCCAGGGGCAGATAATTGACACTAGGCGTCAAATTGCGATTTCGTGACGTAATATTTCAAACACGAGTTGGTGTTCATCCTCCGACTTTTAAATGCTTATAAGCGAGCTTAAAAACGAGCTAAAGCCGAGCTTTTTTAACGAGTTTCAAAGTATGTATAAATCGGAGGAAGAACACTTAACGAATGTTTGAAATTTTTTCACAAACCAGTATTTTAGGCGAACGTCCAGTTGAAAGTTGGCAAAATTTAGCTGTAGTCTTCCACCGATTTCTAAATACTGATTGATTATGTATTTCTTTTGTTTTTACTTTATGAATTATTAATGAGTTCCCAAAAATTTTTTATAGAAACATTAAACAAATATAAAAATATTGCAAAGACCATTACAGTTTTATCCCCTTGAATATTGTCATATTGTCGTTGGCAATCTTGTTATTTTTCGAGTTGTCAGTGCTGCAGAGGGAAACCACATGCTACGTTCGCCCCCGGATGCCGATAATGCTAACTACTGACTACAACGTACAAAATGATCATAGAGTTTTACTCTTCCTACAACACGGGTTTTTGCTGCAGTTAAAAGCTCAAATTGATATCAAAATGAGTAATACCCCTTAAAATGCAGTCTCCTAAATCAATGATCAAAACTTTAGATAGTGAGAAATTTGAAGAAACTTTGTCAGTTCCGGGGCCGGCGGAAGAGTAGATGGCGGAACTAGGGGGAGCTTCAGCCCCTTAAAAAATTTAGAAAAGGTAGTTAATTGTGTGCTATGCAAGTTTTGTTAGATGTAAGTACTTTGAACAACTCTGAGGTCTAAGCGAGTATTTCTGACTGTTTAGAAGTCAACCCACACAGCTTGCACAGCATACAACCGAACACCTTTACTAACGTGAAACTAAAACTTACCAACTTAACTCAAAATTTACTAATTTAAGAAGTGGATCTGGTGTAAGATAGATGAGTAGTTTAAGCAACTGTATCGTGAAATTGTATCCTCTCTCGTTGAAATAAACCTTACCAAAATATATTGTGCGTTTCTGGTTGTAATTTGTTAGGTAAATTTAGATCAGGTGGGATTAAAAACTGTGGAAAATTTTAACGACTGCTGCTATGTAAGCAGGCAATTTTTAAGATTGGTATTCAGGCCCCCAGTGCTGATTTGCTTCCGCCATGCCTGTTTTTATTTCATTAATATTTAATTTTAAATATATTTCCTTCGGTGTTCATGCTGTGGACCTAAGTCACAGCGAGTTTGGACCCCCTTCGGTTCATTTTCACTGGCTGATAACGACGTTCCGGTCCAAATCCGCTAGCACGCTTAGAATCAATAATGCATATACGGACTACCCATGAAATCGGTCCAAATTGGCTAGCAAATTTGCGGTGATACTGGCGCAAATGCGATCGTTGCCAGGCTTGGACCCGCTTAATTTAGGCTGGGAACCAGTGGCATAAGGTGCCAAACTACTGATCTATATACTGCGCATAGTAGATTTATATTGGCAGACTTTTGACTTTGTGTCACTGGTGCCTGGCTTCCGTGATGTGTGACTTACTTTTCTGTTTAAAGGTTGGAAGTTTAGAACTAGTGAACAAACAAGGAATCATTAACCCAAAAGGATTTTACAATTACTTGAGAGCATGGTATTACATGGATCCAATGGGATACGAAATGTCGCGGGTATGTACAATGAACGCAACTGATTATATACAGTGTACACTGAACACTAACAGAACGCCAGCCAGAGAAAATTATATCTTTGATGACCTCTAGAAAAAAAGGAGGTACTGGGACAAGAGGACAATGCCCCTTGCATTTTTGTTTTGCAATTGCGATAGCAGCATGCAGATGGACAGAAGGCAGGCTTTACATGGACGGCACTGTATTAACCCTAGTAGAGAGAAAAGTCATTGTACTGTTTATAAGAATTAGTGAATTAAGCAATTGTTTCCCATGACCATATCTGAATCTAAAACTCAATTTATTATTTACCTCATATTTTTGCATTTTATGTTCGAATCGAACAATTCGACCCTTGGTTTTTCGAAACTTGGTCAGCACGAAAATCCAGGCAAATGTATTTTTTCATTATCATTGCACAACTTGGTTATTGAAGCGGTTTGCATGCGATAGACTTAGTAGAATTAAGTTAGAATTCGTGGTTAGTGAGAAGTGTTATAACATAGTTTATTCACCACTCATAGTAAAGCTTAGAGCATGTATAAAACGCGTCTTATTTAACTAGATTAACATAAAATGTGAGCTTTCTGTATATATTTTGGTAGTTAATACAAAACTTTGTTAACCAATGAACCTTGAACAAGTAACTGTAACCGTACGATTTGATTTGTCGTTGTAAACGGAGGTATTCATTTCATCTGGCGAACGGAATAGCCCAACGAGTGAAAGAAGAATTAGTGTCTGGGAAAACCACGATATTTATTTTTGTAATGGTATCCCAGACGAATATACCAATGGCTCAAGGACCAAGGAATGACAATGAGAGTGCCAATAATTTCAAATCTTATCGTAAACTAATCTTGATTCGAGTTCATATATTTACTGACCTTGGTTAGGCTGCTATAAACTTCAGTCTGTGTTGCAATTCTGTAGCTTACGAATTGATACCTTTTTTGGAAGCGTTGTATATTTATTAAAAGAGAATAATATCAATTTCTCTGTTGTTTTCAGGCTCACATAAAACCTGTTCCCGAATTCTGGAAGGACGAGGTGGACCGAAATCGCAGTATGTAATTTGAAAATGTGGGATAATTTGAAGTTTGTGAAGTCTTGTTAGGGCAAGGAGCGAAACAGTTTTACCAAACTGTCTTTTGAGTAGAGATTAATATTTGTATTTCTACTAGATAATATCAGCTAGAAAACCGTTGACTGGCAATTGCAAGGGCGAGGAAATTTGAAATTTCTCTTCTCATATACGCTATCGCGTATAAAACTGCTGATATACATTTTTAATATTGCCCCTGCAAGTCATTCCTTGACTTTAACACTACATATACGTAATTGGTAGACAAGGTCCCGGATACTGCCGTCATGGTCAATAGAGGACTACAGAAGATTCGATGGGTCGTTGGTTCGATCCCGGCCAAGACGTTTTTGAATTGTATTTTTATAAGCTGGTCTTTATTAGGTCTTATTGAGCATTGAGGGTTTTAAATCCATGGTTTGCGTTATAAATTTGCCTTCTAAAATTTTCTCAGTGTTTTAACAGTGCATTTTGCTCATGTCTTGATTGCTATTTTCCGACAGTTTTTCCTGCCAAACCCATACAGTATGCCGAAATGTCGTTCTACCTCACCGATTTGAAAGACACTGCGGACTTCGTAAAAACGATCAAGGTTAGTCGTTTAAATTTTGAGTGAAGTAAACAATTGCTCCTAAGAGTCAACAGAAGGAATATTCCAAACAATAATAATAAAATAAAAACACACATTAGAAATCCCCATATTAAATTAAATAAAATAGAAATCACTAAGGCAAGATCCCCAAAAAATCAGAACATAGATTTATGCAATGAATCATTATTGTAACCAATATTTCGAGTTCATCAAAACGCTAGTTTCTGGATTTAAAATGTCGCTTCAAGCTTCTATTTTTATCTTGTTTGTTGCTCGGACCTTCGATTTCGGAGCTGCTGTTGTTTCTCGCGTGTGACGTCTTAAGCTACAGTTTAGTCAATCAATTTGTGTCATCGATTTGTGTGGCCGATTTGTGCGTCGTCGAATTGTGTTGTTCCGCGACTGGATTGCAGTTTTGGTTTGTATCCCACAAACATGGAGACCAGAGATATAAATCAATTAGTTTCTCATTATGTTTCTCGTCCTCCATATTGAAACGACAATTATGGAGTGTGTACATGGGAATGATTGCAACACAAATTGACGATTGGAATGCTGCACATACCAACTTCGGTTTCCGTTGCAGCATTGCGTTGCAAGTTTTTGCATGACCCAATTCGAAAACGTTCAATGTATCAGCAATGCTACAATTGGGATTGCGGGTACATGTTACACTCACCGATTTAACTCACAACGCCATTGCAACACAAAACGGAGATGCAGAGTTTTCTGAATTGGGTAATTCAGAAGCGAATATTCATTTCCAAGTCAAGATTTTCATTTCCAGTTAGTGGGAAGTGCCCAACTTCCAGATAGCCGATCGACGTTGTAATCATTTAGTGTCGTTATTACCATATTCTGATCATTCATGGTTATTTTGTTTCCCTATCAACTTCAGCATGTGCGAGAAATCTGTGACCGTTTCAGCGACTTGGGACTTCCAAACTACCCAAGGGGAGACCCGTTTACATTTTGGGAACAATACATATGGCTTCGCCGCAAACTTCTTGTGGCTGTCACCGTCATTTTGGCTACAAGCTTTATTGTAATCTCTGCAGTATTGGTGAATATTTGGGCTGGATTTATTGTGGTAAGTGAAATATGATCCCCGTGTGTTTTTCATCCTGAGTGAAACCTGTGTCGCCAAAAATAGCCCAAATGCTGAAACATCAAGTTAAAATCTTGAGGTGCAAGTGCTCTACGAAGATTATTTTCTTTGGGTCGTTTTGTTTTGTGACCAAACCATTCGGTGTTTATTGATGTAATCCGGACCTTTGTTTTAATACTGTTTCGTTGCCGGTTTCGTTGACAACGTTGTGTGACATATAAACATTGAAAAAATGTTCTATTGCCTTGATGCACGTGTTTCTGGTGGGAATTTAAAAACCGCAGCGGACCAGAAACTGGCATCAGAGTCGCAAACTGTGAAATACCAAACGGCTAACGGAACACAGCTTGTTAAAATAGTGTTATTGTTTTCATGGTCTTTTTCGCACGTACACTAAACGAAGTACTTTTCTGAAGTGTATGGCAGTGAAAATCTCAGCATACACAAACTATCTGAACAGACATGATAAAACATTGTGAAAAACGACGATCTATTACGTCTTTAAATGTTATACATAATGGTCTCGTGAAATATTGATTTATTCAGCCCCGTTAATTGTATGTAATGTTGCTTTGAAAGAGTTTAATTAGACTGCAGCAACGACATAAAGTTTTAATGTTGCATTTTTAATTTACAGGTTGTTGTACTGGCAATGACAACTATAGAGCTATATGGATTCTTGGGTCTTGCTGGTATCAAGCTCAGTGTTATCCCTGCCGTGACGCTGATTCTGTCAGTTGGTGTGGGTGTAGAGTTCACCGTGCACTTGTGCATGGTAAGTTCAGCAAAATGTTGTCCTGTGGAGAAAATCGCATTGCAAAAATCCTTTTGGCTTTCTACTCGAATACTGATCATCGTTTAACTGAACATTTCCGGTGTTAGGTATATCTCTAAACCAGCCTTGTTTGTGTTCAAAGATGTCGAAAAACAATATGGAAGAAAATGTAGAAAACAAAGAAACGAATCACTAGCTCTGCTCGTATTTTTGCAAGGATCGTGATTTCTAGTCCTTTGCGGACTTTGTCTCCAATTGAAACACTCAAAAGGAATTAACCAATTATTACATCCTTAAAGTTGTTGCTGTGAACATCTTTCGTATTGGACCATTGTACCTACGAATCACATGTAACACGAGTTCTCCACGCATTTTGAATATCAAATCCTTTGGGTAGTCCTCTTCGAGCTCGGTCGTTTCATCAAGATTGAACAAAATTTGCATGTACTTGAGCTATTCTCAGCACTCAAATGAGGATAATTCTGTTTCGTAACCTCCAGGTAAAAATCCGATTATCTCGTATGTAATCCTTTAAACCAACTTTGTGCGTTTGGTTGTAAACAGACCCCATCGAAGAAACTTGGGTTGTTTAATTTGATGTTTTTTTCTTTTTTTTGTTTTTTCCTCCCCGTAATTTTCGTTTCGTGGAAAACAGTATGCTTATCCGCTGTTTAGCTCTGAATTTGAGTAACGCCACACTTTATACCAACGTTCAGCTCTTTACCGTAACAGCAAAGAAATAAAACCCAATTACGATGTTAGACGTCTTTAATCCAAAATCTACTTGTAATTAACTTCATAATCTCTCGTTAATCCGACGTCGACATGACCCATGTAGTACAGCTTTTGGGTCGTCGTGGCTATTGCCGTACAAATTTCGAAAATCCAGATATATATCACTATTTTTTCGTCGTTCGTTTTCTTTGAGGAAGATGTATTGTTTGTCAGTTTTGCGGTCGTCGGAAATCACGCAGGTTAATCCTATAGAGCGCTTAATATTTCATCCTGCTGTTCGCATGATGATCTAGAGATTAAGCTTCTGAAAATCTACAGGGGTTTTTGCACATGTCTCTGTTTGGTTTAAAATCGAGCAAACAACGATCCTTTTGCTTTGTGTGAGTTTCCATTATTTCTAAATATGGTCAAGAAACCTGGAATGCAATATTTCGGAACGTCAGTTTGTCATTCCTGTACCTATCTTGTTTCTGTGTCCTCGAATGGAATGCGTAGAAGAATCAAGGTTAAACGAGCCAAATCCCTGATAGCTTAACTTATGCCGACATGGACTGTTGGTAATCGCTAACGCCATGTATGTGCCAAGTGAATAATAAGATCAAACAATACGGCGACGACAGAATGCGTAATAAAGATATTTGTTCATGGAAACAGTGCCACGTAACCTAGTATACTTTAGATTATACAGAAAAGACACTTGGTTAGCTTACATGAAAATTCAGGATGACACCAAGCCTATTGAATTCTTGTCTGTTTTTACAATACAAAATCTTATCGTGCCAAACTGATTCGATAAACAATATATGACGAGAAATCAGTATGCAGACGCGCCACAAGAGAGTGTTAAGTCCACACTTTGTCAGACATCGGTAGACGTTCATTTTAACGTCCCATAATGATAGTTATTGGTCATTTTAGGCTTTCCTTACTTCAACTGGAGATAGAAATCAAAGAGTCCAGGAAGCCCTGGAGACTGTTCTTTCGCCTGTTGTTGATGGAGCTATTTCAACTATTTTGGGTGTTGTCATGTTGGCTGGATCAGAATTTGAGTTTGTAGTCAAGTAAGCGCGAAGGAATAGAGTGAACGATATAAAAAAACAATTTACAGAGAGATCTATCTTTGAATTTAATACTTTACTATACCTTGTAAATTGCCGGGAAATAGTAAGGAAAGTAACGGTTCCGATTTTAAATGAATAACTATTATACCAACTTGTTGTCATATGTCGTGGAGGCGTGATGTTTTTTGACTTGTTATAGATCTTACGATCTTGAATAGATTGTTCGTTACTCGTTTATAAACTGCTTATGCACATGCATAGTATTAAAATAGACAAGATTTTACCCAGTGGATTTGAGAAAGAGGTTAGGGAAATGTTTTACACGAGTCTTGCAGACGTTTAGTACCGTGACCAGTTTAAGAACCTCAATCTTGAGTCCAAGTTTTCAAAAATAACCCCAATTTACCTCGCCATTTTAAAGTTCGGATGACGTATTGATTGCCTAAATTAAGGTTTTGATATTGGTGATAATGTTAAAGTCTAACCATGAGAAGATGTTGGGCCAAAAAATTGGTTTAAATGAAATAAGTATACTGTTTTAATAGAATATATCAATCCAGTCGCAGAATTTGCCCAAGTGATTAGCTCGTATACAGATTTATACATAGGTGAAAGGATAAAGAGTTGGTTTTGTCAAGTTATAGGTTAAGTAATCCTTCTCACTGATAATGCCTGGACACAAGCTCAAGTTTACGTGTATCAGTTGTTAAGCATAAGCTATATTAAACATTCCGCGAGATTCAGGAACTTTTCCGTCAAGTATTTCGAGATTTTGATGACATTTTCAGTTTAAGTAAACACTTCCACATCGTTATAGAAGAGTTGTATTGGGTGTGAAGATTAAATTTGGAAAAGGAAGGCCAAAATTCATAGCACTGTGTCCGAATTTCGTTTAGCACTCTGTGCATTAGTCATGGATACAAGTTTAATGGAGTCTTTCTTACGCCCCATTTGTTCATTTTTAGGTACTTCTTTCATGTCCTGGCAGCCTTGATAGTTATTGGCTTTATAAATGGGGTTGTTTTTCTGCCCGTTCTTCTCTCGCTGATTGGACCCAATCCAGAGGTAAATTAAAGCATTTGCAGAGTCAAACACGCCATCTACATCCATACATACATACACACCTACCTACATACATGTACATAAATGCATCCATACATACAGTCACGTATGTATGTATATATATATATATATATCATACATATATACGTACGCGTGGATGCACATGTGTACGTACGCACATATGTATGTATGTATGTACGTGAACGTTTAGGTTTACGAAATGCAAAGAGGGCTCAATAACGCAAAGAAAGAGCAAATGGGATTATATCGCTTACCTCAAAAAGTCACTACAGCCTGTTTCATCTTGGGAAAGAATCTTCAGGAGTCACCTGAAGATTCTTTCCCAAGATGAAACAGGCTGTAGTGACTTTTTGAGGTAAGCGATATGTATGTATGCATGTATGTACGTATGTATGTATGTATGTATGTATGTATGTAACTATGCATCTCTATTATATTATGTTGCAATGTGGATGTTAAAATGTTTTTTTACTACCTATTAACTTTGTTTGGTGTATGGATGTTTTGCTTGAGAAATTGATGAACAGTGCTAACAAGATCAAACCGGTCAAAATTCATAATATATTCATAAAAACGTCTCAAAGCAATTCTACGCAGATTAGTATACGTTGAAAATTCCACTTTTTGTTCTTTTAGGTCATCCCACTTCGGGAAAATTCCATGCCAGCAAACACAACGTCGTGGTTAGGCCTGATTCCATTTAACCGGAACAGATGCAGTTCGGTATCTAATTCAACGTTTGATTCACGACCTAGGTGTTTGATGGAATGCACCACTGAAATGGACGATGTGCAGTTTCAAATTATGCCTACCACAAAAAGTTGTCCGCATGACCCAAAAATGATGAAAGGAGAAAGCAATGATCCACAGAGACACCAGTGTAGAAAAAAAGTGGATTCAACGTCGGAAAATCAGGCCTTCTCAAATCCAGGTCAGCGATCAGGGTCGGCGTTGATGGTTAAGAATACTCCCAGTGTGACAAAGCTTTCTGCAACGGCAAGTTTCACAGTGGAACTTCAGCAGCAAAATTCACAAATGTCCCAGAAAAGTGGTACCTTAGTCACTCGCTCCTCGCTGCCAGAATCCGACTTAGAGCTGGTCGACTGTGAGGAAGAGTTTGTTTAAATATTGGCACCATAGGCTTACAGCTGGGGCGACTGCCCCGCCCTTCACAAAGAATTTTAAAAAAGGAATTCGGGCACTATTCTTAGTGAAGTTCGGGCAGTTTGAAGCGGTAATCCCTGGAAAATGTTTCATCAAAATATATATAGATATTAATTCCTATCATACGAGTTACGAGTCTATTACAAATTGCAGTTTCTAGTTTTCGGGCAAAAATGCATTGCTCCCCAAAACAAAATCGGTCTGCTACGCCTATGATTGGCACTCAAGCGACCAAAAAAATTTATGGGACTTCGCCTGACTATTCGGTTATAATGCAAACTATCCATTACCAAAACAATCATACCTGTAAGAGCATTAATTTGGCTAAAGACTCCTGGATATAGGGTATAGGTAGATAAACCTTCGTTACTTTAGTTCACATGCTTAAATTATAATTATGCGTTTATTTTCGCAGCAGTAAAGAGATAACTAGGATGTAAATGTACACTACATTTAGATACGCAAAGATTGACTTTCTACGAAGCAGAGACTTCGAAGAGCAGCCACGTTAAAGAGACCAATTGTCTGAATGGTCATTAGTGCAAGGAAATAAAATAACAGTGTTTAAGTTGAGGCATATTGATCAAGGAAATTATGAAAGTTTACTAGGAAACTTGAAGTCTTAGAATCAAACTAAGTAGCAACAGCATCGCACATATACTTCGGGCAAAACAGTACTAATACCATTCACGCGATTTGGGTTTCTGAAACTGCTGTAATTAAGTTGTGTGATACATGTTAACTCACATTCATAATATCGTATTTATTTTGACATCGATCTGTTCATAAGTAACAGCACAAATATAACAAAACGTACGGACAGGCATATAATGCTAAACCTCTGTTTTTATGAGGCCTCTCAATACACGGTATGTTTAATGTGTGTTGTACGAGGAAATTTCAGCAAACACGATGTCAACGTCGAAAACAATACCAAAGAAATATAGTAAGTTTTACATATTAAAGCATTATCTACGCGGTATTGTGTGCTTTTGATAAGACGTAACTAGCGCTATTTTAACGTTTTCACAGAGATTAATACAGAATTCGGCTGTCAATTATGTTTAGCGTCAATAGGTCTTTTTTCCTCTCCCTCTCCTCGCCACGAAGTGAAGCAGTCACTCGTGATACGAGGTTAAGCCATGGAATTTACGAATAAAACTAACTGGGTGCGGCCATGTTTGAGTCGTGGAGGGACAAACTGTGTGTCGTGGCTCGCGGGAGGAAGAGTATCGGACGTTTGTCCACTAATTGACTGTAAACGTGAAGGCGGCACTCAATTGGTTGCCAAACTTTGACAACTTTTGTTTTGTTCTTGATTATTACACGGTTAACTGTCGGAGTAGAATTGCTTGAAAGCCTTTCATATGGAGGGAAAAGATCATGCATAGTTCGTTGCAAGTTACGTAAAATTACTTTATTTATCCTTGTCACCTTCGCAACTAACTAAAACTCCTTAAGATATAAGGTGTGAGCGGAAAACAAGGGGTATTCTTGGAACATGTAATTTAATGACTGTCTCATTGGAAAAATGTGACTGCCCTTCATACAATGTAAATACTATGTAACCTTAAATGTTCGTTTATTTATGAAGTATTTACGAGCAGTAAAAACAATGTACTTCATTCTGCCTAAAATCATTGGCAATATTTCTTCCCACTGTTACGCTTCTAACCCCTCTCCTACCACCTGAACCTTACGCCTATTCTATCCAAGCAACGTCGCGAATATTTTCGGACGTTTTTGCTAAGTTCAAATACTTAAACTGGTCACGATATTGACAACTGACGGTTGATCCATAACGTGAAGAACCTTATTAACGAAAGAACCTTATTAGGCTAAACAAAATGCTTTTGTTAAAGTTCCTCAAACGTTTCTCCATAGTTTGTGGAACTATACATGGCCGCCGTATGATTGCCCTTTGAATATCCATTGCAAAACATTGTTTCACAAGATCAACCGTGTTTTTCGCAGGTGATACTAGCGAAACCAGCAGATTAATATGAGGTAGCAAACGATGACTTGTCATGTGGCATTTGAAGATGCCCCAAGTAAAACAGAATACAAAATAAGAATCTTCTTCGTTTTGCCTAATGTCCTATATGTGGATTACGAGATAGCTTGTAAATAAGCTTATAAAATCGAATAAGCGCCCTGAATTCTTATTTAATTTTGCGACCTTGAAGGTGGCCGCTTACTCCTGTTTGCATAGTTTTCAAGTGATGAGGACACTTTCTTTTTTAGAGAATAACAGCTGCATAGTTTCAATTCTTGCTCTTGGGACGGGATTTTCTTGTAAGCCTCTGACTTTTTTATCTTGTCTGTGCGTTTGCCTAGAAAAACTAGGGATGTATATTGACAGATTCTTCGCCGCATTGGTCGGTCTAGTGGGTCCATCTGTTCCAGGATTCGGAGTACGTCCATACGGAGAACATGTTCCATCCGGCTGAGTTGGCTTATTAGTCGTCTTTCAACATTATGAACCTGGAAACGTGCAAGCTAAGGCCTGTTTTGTACCTTTTTATACCACTTAATGTTGAATATGGACCGCAGGCAGCGTTGATGAAATTTTTGTAGTTCTTTGACATGCCTATACGTTATGGAGTCTCAACTTTCACTAGCATATAGAAGTGTTGGGTGACCGCACTCCTGCACACTTGAATTTTGGCGCTGAGTTTGACCCCATAATCGTGCCAAAGGTGTTCTTTCAACCTCCAAAAGGGTTGGTTTGCTTTGGAAACACTTTGAATAACTTTGCGGTCAGTGTTGGCCTTAGTACTGATAAAGCTTCCAAGGAAACACAATTTTTCGGTAACCGTGGGAGGAGTGCTGTGGTGGTAACAACTTGCCGATTGCACAGTCTTCCTGGTGCAGCCTGATTCATCATGTCAGTTTACCTGATGTTGAAGATCGAATAGAATCCTTCGCATGCCTCAGCCGAAAAATTCACGATGAATTGCATGTCCTCCAGTAGTGAGTGGACTACGATCGTGCAGTCATCGCCAAGCATCAGGTCTTTGACGAGTGCAGTCTTTGTTTTGGCACTGTAGAGCGTCAAGCTGGTAAGCCCCCAATCCCAGCGATGGGAAGCACCTATACCAACATTAACAAGAATAAGAGGGATGCAAAGAGGGATGGAGCAAGAGCATGATATTCTTCGGTCCCACTTAAAACAGGAAATACTTTATATGGTTGTCCACAACTTTAATCTCATAACATCGAGAAATGATTTTATCAGATCGACAAACTTTTCGGACAGCCAAGCTTGACTACGATCTCCAACAGACCATCGCGGTTGACTGAGTCGAATGCCTTAGTAAGATAGACGAACACCATAGAAAGGTTTTGATTGTGCTCACGCCATTTCTTTTCCACTTGCCTCAGATCACAAAGGCGAAAACCACTTAGTGATTCCAGAAGAACGGAATCACCGCTTGGAACATATAGAGCATCGCGACATTTAGACCACAATTCGTTGATGTTTACATTCTCAGTTTCCAAGTGTTAGTTGCGCTAGTTTTGCTTCAGCACCTTGAGGGTTGATGGATTAAGGTTCGCCACGTTGATGCTACGCTGGGACTGTGGAATAGGCCGAATCATCTCTCCAAGTTGCTCATAGAACGTAACTCTTTGCTTCTCAGGATGGTTCAAGGTGGAGTGTATGCACTGATGATGGTAGCATGCACTCCGTCTGCAAGTGGGATTCTGGTTCACGCGTTTGTCATAATCATGATCATAACGACATACACAAGCGCAGTAAGCACTTTATGGTCAAGTGAACTCTTTGTGCTTTCCAACTACAAGGATTTTAACTAGCCATAAAGTATTACGATACTTGCGTATGTCGTTATCATTATGATTATGATGAACGTGTAAACCAGGCTTAAACGTGATGAGCCTCTTGTCCATGCATGCGCTTTGCTAGTTCTGAGGGTGGTTTTGCACGTGTGAGTGAATAGCAAAGCCCACCCCCATGAGTCTAAAGCTCAGCAGCGTTTCCGTCGGCAAAATAGAATATGTAGCATTTCATAAAAAATGCTTCTGTAGTGTAAGAAAACGTATCGTAATTCCTTAGACCGAGACATACTCATCTAGACGAAGTTCGACAAATCGGATATTACTGGCTTATTGAAAGTCAATGAGCCAAATTTACATCCCGTTCATTTCATCCATCTTTTTACCACTACCGCCATTTTTTAACCAGGCCTCCACGGATGTCTGCACTATTAGAATTTGACAACAATATCTTCGCAGCCTTGTTTCTTCAAGCAGATGTCGAAATCGGGACTTTTCCAATCCCAACGTCATGTCGGTCGGGATTCGGGATTTTCAAGCAAAATCGGGATAATCCCGACGAAATCGGGATGGTTGCGCAGTCTGATAAGTAATAAAAAACGCATGAACCTAACGTCAGTACATTTCTTATGTAATGTAACACGTGAGGGGGAGCATGGCACCATGGCTTCCCCTCTAAATACGCTTGTGCTTTTATGAGGAGAGCAATACTGTATTAAATTAGGGGCAGAGCAGTGCTGTGATGTCGAAGCAGAATACAAATGCAGCATCTGGATCTGGTGTAGATTAATGGACGATCACACGCGGGCCACATAGGTGTCAGCTTGCAACTAGAGACTTCGAGCCATATCCTTGACTAGCCCCCTCCCTGCGCATTGATGGCAAGAATTGATCAGCAGGAGTCATGCGCCACTTTGCTGCAATGACCTGCACCTGAATTTGTTTATGGTCGCAGTTTTTATGGTTCACGAACCATGTACCCACGTCCTACTAATATGCACATATAGCGGTCGTATACTAACAAAACTTTGACCATCATTAAACCCTAATTCACTGATTCAATCCCTATTCAAAACTTAGAAATGGCCAGTCTCCATCACAAAATACAAAATATAATACAAGTCTATAACAAATAACAGCGGCACCCTTCCATAATGACGTACTGTAATGCGTTTAGCTAATTTAGATGAACTAAATAAACTACGTGGTTCAATATCCCAAGACATCAAATTGAAAATAATTTTAAAGATACATCAACCGACTCTCCCATAACTGGACATTTTTCGGGCGTTTTAAGATAACTACTACGTCACACTGAAAGAGGTTTACCGTTGGCGTTTTGCACGTTTTTTACTACGTAATTTTGGTCGGGGACGAAGACGAACTAAAACATGAAGTGAACTCAATTTCCATATCTGGAATGCTAACTCTTATTCATTTGCTCGGGCAAAAAGTGAAGCCAAGATGGCCGCCAATTGAGGGAAATTTTGTACGTCAGTTTCAGTCCCCTTCGAGGTCTTGTACGTCAGTTCCAGTCCTTTACACGACTTTCATCTTCAGTTTTTATTTGGTTCGACTTCGAAAACATTCACAACCATGGAAAAAATGCACAGACGAAATGTTACTGGGCCATTTTTACATACTTGAGTGTTCAAGAGAATTCATTATTGCTGTGGGGCGTAAGAATTATCCTAAATTGTCTAAAGATGGTAAACTGACGGTAAAAAAAAGAACGTGCGCTAACTAGTTTCCTCAAGTAATTTTTGAGACCGTTTTATCAGGTTTCTCGTCAGTTCGATAATTTATTTTCGTGAAAATATATGACCAGTAACTCGGTTTGAGTTTTTGGAAATATATTTAAAATTCTTAAACTTGTTTCTATCTTTTGAAGACATGTTCTCTGTGTATTTTCAAATTGAGAAGTCTTCAGAAAATGTAAAAAGTCACGTGGGAGACAAACTGACGTACAAGCCCGCGTAGGGGACTGAAACTGACGTCCAAAGTTGTCCTCCACGGGCGGCCAACTTGGCTTCACATTTCATTGGTCAGAAATTGAGTTCACCGCTCTCACATCACACAAGCTTAATCCATGAAAATAAAGAAAAGAATTAACATGACGAACTAGGCTAGGTTTACATAATCTACGCTAGAGTTAAATACCAATTTTTACCAAATTGAAGGCTTTTTAGCAGGTAAATACCGCAAAGCTGAAAGCCCCAAAGCAGTGGCCTCTGCTCGTTGATCACAAAATTTCCTTTTCCAATCCTTCTTTTCAGTAAAATTTCATTCCACTATTTTTCATCGGTTAAAAATTAAAATCCTAAAATCTCCTCCTCCAAAAGAGCATTTCCTTTTATTACCTTTCCTAACGCCAAATTTTCTTTTTGGATGGAAATTTCTTTCCAAGAAGTATTATACTCAGACTGAAGGATGTATCTGATATGAAGTCGACGTTCGCGCTATTTAACTAAATTTATTGAGATGATTGTTCAACGATCGTTTTCTTCTCTTATCCAGAAATTCTTTTTAATATCACGGATTTGAAGTTCAAACTTATTTCATTCATACATAGAGTAGATGTAAATTTAGTCGTTATAAATTATTCAGTGAAAACAATCTATAAAATCAAGTTCATTCAAGCGATGGCACAATGTATCCGTACATATCGAAATATGTTTTCAAGACATTCACCGTAATACACGCGACTGGAAGTTTTCAAAAGGAATTCGAACGTTCATTATATTCATACAAACAATTTTCTTGTGGCAACATTTTTATGTCGAGAGAACTGACAATCTACTATGACGTTTGCTGAAGATATAATGTATTCGAAGTAAAAGTCATTAAATGATTGTACTGTTGAGAAATTGTTTACCGGTGTCACCTTTTAACAACTGCTCACTTTTTGCAATGGTTTTCTTCATCACAAAAGTCCCCAGTTGGGCAATCTAACCTGTAAGCAAACTTTTTTTTGATATGGAACTGACTTATGGAACTAAGTATTGAGTTATTTACTTTAGAGTTTTTAAAGTTGTGTTTTCTCAAGGTAAAGGTAAGGTAAAGTGCCTTTATTTGTATTGGATAATCCTATCAGCTACCAAACTGTTCTCGCTAGAGGTCCAGAAAGGGTCACCCCTCATGGGTCCAGTGTTTCTCCACGAGGAAACCGGAGTACTCGGAGAAAATCTACAGTGCTTCGTAAAATCAAACTGGACAACACTTTCCTCACATGGGACCAAGGTAACTTTAATCAGATAACTGCACGAAGTCGGAATCGAACGCTAGTCATAGTGGTGAGAGAGATGTGCACTACCACTGAGCCACCAGCACCTCATGCTTAGAAGATAGAAGATCCTTTGACAAACAAAAGCTTTCCCTCATCTTTGCAGCTCTTTATGGCACTCACGTTGGTTCTTTCATAAAAAAAAATAGTAAGGAATGCCTTTGTTTTCAAGACGGTCATGACATTTTGTTATGCACACGTTGTTAGAAAGAACTCTTAACGTAGATTTGTCATTCATAACGAGAGTACGCCATCTAACGTAACTACAGACTTTCAGGGATCTGGATAAAGTATACAGCTAATAGTTATATATGTGGATCCATACTTGATGTACATCTATACTAAACACACGGCTTACAAGTCAACATTAAAAGCACAATTTCCAAGCGTTAGTAATTTTCAATGATTACGTTGACCTTAGAAAAGGTACAAACCTCAAAAAGGTCTTTCGCTACCTGTCTTTACAAGGCGAGCGGCTGTGGTTCTTAATCTCACATTTCCAATATCAATGATTACATGGAGTTTGCGTAACTATATCAGTAAACCGGCCAGAGATTATCTAAAACTAATTTGTTTTAAGTTTATACAAATGAACAGAGTGAGCAGAATTTCCAGTATTTCATAGTACCGATACATGTACTAGTACCAGAACATTACATCATTGCTATCATTATTGTCGTTAAAATTGTTTTTCATCGTAGTCTACCGATTTTCGACATACTCATACATAAACAGGATAAACCAACAGTCCTTGGCAGCTCACTTTCCTCGTTTTTAATGACATTAGTTGTTTATTAGGATCCAAATTCTTCGACGCTAGAGTCAATGTGCTTGAACTCGTATGCACCGCGGCCATCAAAATAGAGAACAAACTGTCAACAAAAAAGGAGAGGAAGCAAAATCAGAAATGTCAGAATGGAAAGAAATAAAATGAAAAACTCTTTGCTTTCCATCATTACTTCTATAGCTTCCATAAGATCGGTTTACATGACTGACATTGCCAGATTTCACACCTCACAACGACAATCACCTTGAACCTGTCAAAAGTACAGTAAAACCTCTCTCTCTCTATCGAGCATATCTCACATAAAAAGAATATCTGTCATTTGCAAATTACGACAGTCAACACCAAAGCTTGCCGGCGACTACCATGCAGATTAGAGGTGTTACAATCCTACTTGATGAATTAGAACTGATCCGATTACATCCAGTTTGACTTGAATCGAATGCGGATTTCACTTTCTGCATTCCCAATCAAGTTGAATAATCAATAGAAACTAGGTAACTTTTAGTTTGGTTAGTACAGGATAAAACTCATCGAGTAGAGTCGTTCAGATACCATGCACGTGTTTGGCAATATATGAATAATTCCACGAATGCATAGCACGCGTGGTATTCTTATCATTTCACAAAATATTTGGGCAATTTTCCTTTCACTCCTCTACAGAATGTGACTTTCTTTCAATACAGTCTTAACAATTTATTGCGCTGTACAAGTTTCGTACATGACAAGTCCTACTCTGCTGTTTACATGTGGAACTTCCCCAATGTGTGATAAAGCTTCGTGAATGCCACACATTCACCCTCGTCTCCTAAATACCACAGATTTATGATATGACCATTAGTTCGTAAAGAAAATCGCGGTCAAAAAGAACCATTCAGAAACAAGTGAAATCGAGTGGAATGGTCTAAATGGAATACATCAATGAACATAAAACAAGCAAAATGATAGTCATCTAGTGATTTTAGACCATCATTGTTGAAACCCTTTCTGGGTAAGAAACAAGACTGATGCGTAAAAAAGTAAGTTAGGAAAAAAGTCGCAAAAGAGGCGAAGAGTTTGTATGAAGACAACGGATGAACATGAACTTGAATTTGTACTTGAACGTAAACTCCCACACGAGCGTAGGCAACAAACTGAAACATTCCTTTGAGGTCAGATATCGCAAGAGCATGAAACAAATAACTAGGAGCTGTTTATTTTAACCACGTGACTTTTACATGGCTTTACTTTTCTAAGAATGTCTTTGAACGCACGGATTCGTTCCTTAATCTATGGCTAGCTTAACCTGATATTCAAAAACCTGATATCATTTCAAACGCTAAAATACAGTGCGATATCTCTTCAAATATAGGTAAACAGGCTTTAGTGTGGAAGTTGAACGCCCAAATCGCCCACCTAAAAACACGCCAAATATGCAAATCGGTGATAATGTAACACGCAATGAGCGATTTGGCATCTTAGGTTTAGTTTGGATTGGATCTTAATTCATGTTATCTGGATGAATCCTAATCTGCATCAGCATCAAGTACTTAGATTGAATGTTTGGTTTTGGGTTACATCATTGTTGACCTTGTCTATTCTACCTTAAGCATAAGTACCTTTAACCATGCTTTGACATACAGGAAGAAGACAGTTAGGATTGTTGGCTAATCATCAGTTGGACATAAAACTAAGAAACACTACTTGATCAATTCAAAAACCCTTGACTCTGATTTAAAATTGGAAGTTCACATCATTTTTTCATAAAACAGGTCTTGGTGTTGGGATATTAAAATTCCAAAGCATTCAGACCCAACATTTAGATGAAATTGATGATACAAATATGATGACAAAGATGCGGACTTAGTTCGGCAAAGCTTCGTGAATCGACTGACGTCTTCAGACACGAAGCAAGTCATATGAAGATCTAACTTCGGAGTAAACGTGCACTGCTTTGTACCAAGGAACACTTGCAATAGGCTTTGTTGTTTATTCATATTTCTATGATCATTAGCAAAGTTAATCACTAGCTAGTAGTAGTTAATCATACAGACCACTGATCTGAAAAATGGGACTGGATTGAGTAACTATTGTTCAAAAAGTGAAGCCGGAAGTCTGCCGTGGCGGCCATATTGGAGTGACCACTTTTCAAGGTGCGCCGTATATTTTGTGTAGGTTACATCGAAGAAATTGGAGGAGAACTTTCAACGCATGTAGGTTCTTGGCGTATAATTGTCAAATTTTAAGTGAAAACATGCCAAGGAGAGACAACAGCCTTTAAAATTGTCCAATTTTCTTTAAAATTACTGATTTTCCCGTGATAAATAATCGACTATTGAGCAACGAGTGATCGTGTTGGTGTGGTGTACTGCACTTCGAGATCTACTGCATAGTCTACGTACTGTGGAGGCCAGAGATTTTTTCTTTTACAGTGCCTGGTTTTATGGATGGAAAAGGCCGTGGTTGTTTGGCGTTCCCAAGCTACAAAATTTTGATAGATTCAAGGTTTCATGGGCCACATCTAGACAGCAAGCTGCCAATTGAAGATTCCTGGGCTGTACTATGACATGTAATTTGTTAAACTGGTCTCCAGTATGCTAAAGTAATTTATTAACAGTTTTACCACAATTCACAGGTGACTGTTTCAGTTATGCTTGTTTCATTGATATTTGGATGTTTAAACTTTGATGAACCTTCAAATGAACTGCTGTACACAGTCATTTGAAACAGGACATTGTTTCTCAGGATAAGAATTACATTTGGTAAAAAGTCTTTGTACTTTGCACATATTTGCAATGTAATGTTTTAATGCCATTGCTTTAGCAATTTTTAAAGAAATATACCATTAAAATAGATATTGATGGTATTTGAGGCAAATTTTGCTTTGATAACACTTGCCATTTAAAGGTGTCTAAAGGTTTAATTATATGAAGTAATTTTAATTTTTCAATGCGGTTGTGTTTAGAGTTGTGCTGAAACTGTTTTCCAGTTAATCTATAAAACGAATTGTACAAGTTCAATTCAAATATACACAATAAAAGCAACCAACCACCTTGTTCTAACTGATGTTGCATTTTGATTGGTGAGAAAAGTAGCTCATTCAGAGGGGTGCCATGAAGTTGACATTTAATTAAGGGCGAAGATATTTTTTAGCGAGTTTGTAAAATTTAAGTTTGTTTTCTGTTAATGTTGATTCTTGAAGTGCCATAGTTCTTTCCTCAAACTATGTAAGTTGTTCACTTGTTAAAGCAGGGCTAGTTGGTGGAATGTCTACTGAACTGTCATCAAGTGGGATAGGTCCATCCCAGTCAATACCATACTTGTCAGTTACTTCAGGAGGATTGGTACCTTCTTCAGATGTTATCAATGAACCTTGGACCCAAAGCTGAAGGGGTGTATAGTTGTTTGCTGTGGACATGGGATGTCTCAACCAGGCAGCAGACCATTCATCCAAACAATGGTTTATATGATGATGGAATGCATAATGTAAGCACTATAAGTCATTCTCTGCTTAATACTCCAAGATATTCAGATCCTCCATTAATGAAAACAGATTGTGGCAATTGTTTGAAACATCCTTAAATACATCCCACCAGAGGTGCTCAATTTGTTGATTGTGCATGCTGTTACTCACAAGAGTTGACCCCTTACCTGGACCATAAGTGTTTAACTTATTCTTGACAACATCCACATTTTCAGTTCCCTAACAACATCACACCTGGTTCTGGAGGGCAATCCCCAGTTTTGCACTGCTTTTATGAAATTTTAGAATACTGTGGCAGCTTCATTGTTAGCATTGCAGGGTAAATACACAGGTGTGAAGCCATCCTCACACCCGTGAACAACAAAACACCATTTGACAAGTTTATGATTGCCATCAAAATGCCAGAGTCCAAGTGGCCTTGTTCCATTGTATATCCATCACTTAATTGCTGTGCACCATCAAGTAGCCACTCCCTGGGAATCAACTCATGAAAGAGCTTCTCTCATATGATGTCTGATGATGAATATACCCCTTGAGCCAAGGTGTCCCATCAAGATTATTAATCCACATTTTGGATTTGTTCTTTTAGTTGCTCTCACTATGTCATCTGATTATCTTGTATTTCTGTGTAAAGGGAATGCACTGAAAGACCGTATTCTTGCATTTGTCGTTTTACAGTCCATGAACTCACATGAAGTAGCTCTGAAATTGAACGGATACTAAACCTGGCTTTTACAAGCATTGCGAGCTGTTCCTTGCTAATTGCATCCTTTGGTCTACCTGGTTATCCAGTGAAAACAGCATTTTCTCTGATGTTCATCCCTGAGCACTCTAAAATTGACCATGCACTGCTCAACAAATTGAATATTTCTTCTGGTATTCTTGTCAAGGAGTCTAAGACAATGACAAGCTTCTGAATTTCTTGAAGCTCTTCTCCTATGTCGAAATTATCAGCACTATGAACACTAGAAACAATCTCCCTTAATTTGGATGTTATTACGTCTTTCAACTCGGCAGTGAAATCTGTCAGCATGTTCGTTTGTCTTTCTGCCCTGCTCAATGTACCAGCTACTCACACGCGCATGAAATTTTGCTAGGTGATGATAATAGTACAACACTGCATAATAATGCCACAGTGCATGATAACATCGAAACATTGCAAAATAATACTGAAACAGTGCCTAATAATAACAAATCGGTACAAATAATGAAACATTGCACAATAATAACGAAACAGTGTGTACTAATACAAACCAATGCTTTATAATAAAGAAACAGCGCATAATAATAACAAATCAACAGTGCATAATACTAACAAAGCAGTGTATAATAATAACAAAGAAATCCAAATTAATAACTAGACATTGCATGATCATGATGAACTTGGGAATAATAATAACGAAAAACTGTATAATAATGAACCGGTAGATAATAACGAAACAATAGTTTTGACGGTAATGACACCCCGTACTTACAAGTGAAATGTCCGTGAAAACTTTCTTTCTAATCTGGATTCTTCATCGTCAGATCCCTCACTACCACTTTGGGATGTGTTGTCGTTTCCTTTCACAGTTTTTCTTCGTTTACTACAGCCCTACGTACGAGTTTCCTCATTTTCATAATAGCCTTACAACAACGTTACCGAGAAAGTGGTCACTCCAATATGGCACAGATTGAATTTTGCGGGCTTCATTTTCTCCCGCACTCCAACCCTGGGTTGCTCTATCCAGTCCTATTTTTCAGATCAATGATACATACATACATACATACATACATTGTTGCTTATCTAATGCACCGTGCTTCATGCTTTCGCAATGAAAGTGGTGTAACGACACGGTGTAACGACAAGCTGTAAACATATTAGATAAGCAACAATAAATTATTACTATATAGCTCTGCAGCTTTGCATTGAGCACTCTGCTTACCGTGAAATTACCCATGCTTATCTATCTATCTATCTATCTATCTATCTATCTATCTATCTATCTATCTATCTATCTATCTATCTATCTATCTATCTATCTATCTATCTATCTATCTATCTATCTATCTATCTATCTATCTATCTACATGTTCAATCTGCAGACGTACGTTTTGCTGTACTACAGCTCATCAGTACGTGAATATATATGTGCGCGTGCATAAGCGTACGCGCGCGCCTGTGCGTGTAGTATGCATACATGAGTTCATGAATGCATCTGTTATACAAGTATGATAAATTACGCAATTCCTATATTTTTTGTTTCTATACGAAAAGAGTTTAAGGCTGGTTGAATGAGTTTCCAGAGCGCAATTCAATCATTTAAACTGCAAGCTTTGGTTTCTTATCTTCTGAGAATTCAGCCATATATGGATTTTAGACCAGGATAGAATTCTGAAGGCACTCCTTGCGCATGGAAAGGCACTCGGAACTGTAAATCTTGATGAAAGTGGTCTTACACCTCAACAAATGATTTTGCTACGTTTAAATATTTAGGCAAATGGGTTTCTTGGCGTAGTAGAATATCAGACGCAGAAAATCAGTAGTAGAATGTTGGTAGTAGAAAATGCGGCGGAAGCAGTGAAACAGTATCGCTATTTTCAAATGTGACATATACAGTACAACGAAAAGGTCAGGGAAACTTCTTATAGGTTTTAGTGAATTAGTAAACGCTATTTCAAGTACTAAACCTCGAAAACTACACAATTTCTGTGCGATTTTAAATTGCTTTTCAGATTCTTTTATAAAACATTCAAATACTCACTTGAAGCAAATATACAATGCTCAGTTCTAGAAAGAGCTACAATATGAAATTTACTTTTATAGGCTCAGCTCCTAGATTGTAATATTTGCTACCTTTTTTGAAAATTTGGTAAGAGTCAGTAAAATGACGAATTGAGTTTTCGTTTGAAAAAGATGTTTTTCAACCACTTTAACACATCGAGAAATACATGATTCAAAGTTGAAAACCGAATATTGAGAGTAAGGTTTGTAGTCTTCCAACGCCATAAAGAGGACTGTGTAAATGTTCTTCCTATGCTCAATGTTTTTTTAACGTTCTTCAAGGTCAAGATCAAGGTCAAGGTCAAGGTAAAAATAACGAAGGTTTATCAAGTTCATCATGGGAAAGAACCTAATGGCTCTTTACCGCGCCTTAAAACGGCCACAAGATCATTCAATGTCAACTCATGGTCATTACGATTGGATTCCAAACAATATTTAGACATTCTGCCACAAAAAAATGTTCTGAAAAAAGTGCACATTTTGAGTGTAAAACCGACTTAATTCAATTCTCATTTCATTATAGACTAATATTACCTCATGATGTTTCCAAAGCGACTTTCTGTGTGACACGGTAAACAGAGTAATTCCAATCTTAAAAAGATAAATGTGAGTCAAATCAATAAAAAAATGCGATGGGGTCATCTGTTGCTCAGTCACCAGGGTGGGCTCTGAATAATACATGATTCAAGGTACGATTCATGACCACTGCCCCCGCAACCAGAAGACAACTAACTAGGTTAAACACGTATCATAGTGATCGCATGATAGATGGTTGGTTTTTATATGATGCCGATGGAGTTTACCTGATTAAATTAACGTCATTACAATTGTCCAAGCATCGAGGCAAGGGTAAACAACGTTTTCTGTTAAATCAAATAGCTGGTATCATCATTTACGTCGGACAAAATACGAGTGGGCTGCAGTTTCTCTGAAGGTCAATCCGCACGATGCGATTGTCATTCACGATTCTTCCTCCTGACGTATGTGATTGTACCTGACGTGTACAACTCCTGCTTTCGATTCGTTCGCAGATGTTACTACACTACCTCAAGACTCTTGCGGAAAATATCATGTACATCAGGATGAACAATCGTATGCGACAATTATACCGTGTAAATGGACTTTAATCTTATGGAGTATTAATAGTATAAAACAATCCGTAACCAAAAGATAATTCTTTTCTTGTCTTGTCTGAAGAGACTTGCTTGTAGAAACTTATAGGTAGTCTAATGCAGTACAAATTTGTCTGTAGAATTTTGCAAGTAGTCTAAAGCAAGTGCTTCAATGTTAGTGGCTGGGGTACTCACTATCAGATGATCAATGATAGCATATCTTCATGGGTAGCAAGATGAAGCCAGAACTCAAGTTAGTTTCTATTGAAACAATATGATTCTTAACTTTCAATTAAAATAGGATGTCAGTTGATTTGGGTTTCTTCCTCATCAACTGCCACATCGCAGAAATCAAGACTGAATAATCTTACCATTATTTATTTTATAGTCTGATTCTTTACTTGATGTAGTTACTTTTACATTACTGTTTAGTAAAGGTTAAAATAATGAATATTTAACAATTATTCACCGAAGTGGATGAGAATAGTGGTGGATATTTACACTGTTCACCGACACTGAAGTGAATAATTGTTTTAGCATATACCTCAGGTAATTGCTTTCACACACATATTCTTTTAAAATTTTTAAAACAATTTCACGGAACGTCGGCTTGTCGCCAATTCGTCACTTGAATACAAAGCATTTTGGATACATCCTGAATGCATTTATCGCCATAAAGTAAATGAAATACATAATCTTTGAATATTTTATTGCCAAATTTCGTTGCTTGTTTGTTATTTTCGGGGACACCGGCTTCGTTTATTCAAAACAATCTTCTTCTACAAGGACTGGAAGAAAATGGGAAGCCATCTTGTTCTGTTCGGAGGTGTATAGTGCAGGATATTCTGAGACAGAGGAACCAATTGGGCTGCGAAAAAACTGCTATCCACCTGCGAGGTATATGCTAAATAGGACAACACAAGGGGTGATAGCGTCTGCTCTATTGGGGGCGACCATTTGAAAAACGAAACTTTTACTGTATTTCAAATGAGATATTTTCTGAAGTTCACCAGGTTACCATTCAATAACGCATAATGTAAATTTGATTGGATTTCTATATTAACATCCACAACTAGTTCAAAGGTAAATGTAATAATCCTTGCATTTTAGTTGGTTAAGAACTAGTTTTCCTGTCTACGGCGAGGAAAATGACGTTATTCATTTCACATGATAGTGTGTACATTTGAGTCGATATTTTATTAATGTCAACAATTAGTTCGAAGGTGAATATAAAAATCCTCGCATTTTAATTGGTTAAGAACTAGTTTCTATGTCCAGGACGAGGAAAATGACGTCATTCCTTTTCATATGATAGTGTGTAAATGCATAATATTTCTTGAGTATAACCTCCACTACATCGGCGCGACCACTTTTATAAGTACAGAACTCGTGACCACCTATGTCTTCGACAACGGCCTTCATAACTCAATTATTAGAACACTGCCCTACACCTTTATTAACTTTCGAAAAAGTTACTGGTCACATCAAATTCATGAAATGTCAAATCAAAATCACAAGATCTCAGAGTAATTCATGAGACATCAAATCAAATTCATGATATGTCAAATCAAAATCATGAGAAGTTTAATAAAATTCGTGAGATGCCCAAGCAGTTTCATAAGATATCAAACGAGATCGGCAAAGTGTCAAAATAAATGCATAAGAAGCCAATACAAGATCGTAAATCTTAACAGCAAATTTGGTTTTTATGAAATCAAATTCCCAATTGCGAACGGTGTCAAAGCACAATCTGAAGTGATACCAAGCTGATGCACTTGTACATCTACAGTAGAGGAAATTGTCTCTCTATTTGCCATAACTTGTCATGGATGAGTCGACTACCATAAATTCTTTTCAAAACAAGGGGAAACGTCGAGACTTTCTTCACATTTTAACACATGTAATTGGTAATGACAAGTGTACTGTATGGCCAGACGAAGCAAATTTTAATGTTCTACGTTCAAGTAGATGGGGCCCAGTAGGCCGCTGGACCGCCGCCACTTACAGATCTAAAAACACATCGTATTACTGACGCCACTGAACAAACTACTTTATACGGGTTGTGTATCACACAATCCAGTAGGACAACCTCAACAAAGTGGTCTCGCAGTAGTGGCTGTAGGCGCTTGAAAACGAGTGTGAGATCAACGTGAATGCTCAAGATCAACTTGCCAAAGTTACTGACAACGCCCCAGCACACGGCAGAGCACAGAAAGTTGTTTAAGAAGATCCTGAACTTGCATCCAGTGCAATGGCGGTGGAACAGTTTGAGTTTCGTGGGGGCGAGGTCCAAATGCTCATGAATTGATAGGAGACTGTGGGATCATAGTCTATGAAGCACCAAATTCTGAGGCGTGCTGTTGCTTTAATCCTTCTTGTTGAATTGTCATATTCCTAAATTTCTGTTAATTTTATTCATTCTATGTAATCAGAACGTTAGTTTTTTTTGTCTACACCGTGACGAAAGTCTTGTGCGAAACAGCTATAATAACTTACAGCATTTCATTTCCATATTATTAGTTGAATGTATTTCAGGCTTTCGGCAGGTATTCCGCTGGTCAAAATAATTCAGATCGCATTGGAATGTATTACACGGCTTACGGTGAGATCAACATAGGCCTTGCTTCGTGGCGTTGCGGATAAAGATAATGTCACTATTCGTGGGGGATATGCCCCCACTGTTTAGGTTTTGAGAGGGCAAATGCCCCCACTACTCCCCTGCTTCCGCTGCCTTTGATCCAATGAGAAACAAACATGCCGATCTGTTATAAAGCGCAAACAAGACACGGTTATGTGCACGTTAGGCAGAGCTATTTGATAGGACGCCAGGAAGGACACAAGTGACGCGCACGCTCGGCATGAAAAAGATTGCAAATGAAGCAGTCAATCCTGAACTTTACTTCATGCTGGAAATACGAAAATAACACACTGCCAAAAGCGAAAGCCTATGGTTATGAAGCCGGGAAACATACAACTTGGAAACTGATTGTGACTTGTGATTTAGCTTGGAACATGTGACATAATTAGCCGTGTGCGTGGTCGAATCTTCTCGACTTTGATATCTTGTCTGTTTGACTTGATACATTAAGAATTTGAGTTGACGTCAATGAAAGTTTATTTGACATCGTAAAAGTTTGATTTGACTTCATTTAATCATTTAATCATATGTTTTGACGGTTCACCCTTCATAATTCCTGGATCACTGCTCTTCAAGGGGCCGAAATCTACCATCAACTAAGTAATAATAGATCATTTAGACTAGGTGTATTAATCGCTATCCTAACTATTATGGTCTAGAATTACTATCAAGTAATCAATTGCCAATCAGTCTACCAAACTGATTAACAATTGATTACTTACAAGTAAAGAAAACTAGTGTGGTTAACTGTCCTAATTATTTCATAATAAAAGAAAGTAAACTAGTTAAGTACAGGACCGATATTTTAATCACCGTGCTAAAGACAAAGGCTCGGTATTTCTTCTACCACTTCATGCTAAAACGCCTTAAAGGTTTCCCCAAACGACAATGCTGAACAGAATGTCAAAGAAATCTTTCCTTATCAGCAGAAACTTCTTGTGTTGGAAATACCAGACACTGCTTGGATCGTGATTGCACCAAACCAGCTTTGCAAAGAGGTTTTAAGTCTGCTATGACTTAAGTATATTAATGTCATTAGTTGGTAAACTAACGTCATGTACGCTAGGCAGGTAAGATGCCGAGACGTGGCAGAGGTCTTCCTTCTTTTTTTGCTTTTGTAGAACGGAGACCTCAGACAGCAAGGAAAACAAATCAGTGCAACTAGCTTAATGTGTAGCTGGAAAGCAGTTTCGTATATTTACTTCGAGTATTTAGTTCCATTTAGAAGACTACTGATGTATTAAATAGTACTTTGTACGGTTTTTTATTAATTCGTCGTGGCATACCATTAAACACGTTCGTACGTCTGTCATTTTAAACAAAACATCACCACAACTTGGGAATAAAAATCATGCACATTTGCCTAGAAGTATGTCCAATCCTGGTCAATGCGGTGTTTAACAAACATTTTTCTTATACACGAGAACACAGAACATGTTCTTCTGAAGCAACTAGTGCAATCTAACCCTTCGCACACCATCAATGATGACATGTTTGTTTCTATACATACGCAGCGACTGTTGCGTGAGATACAAAGGGTTCAGTTTAAAGTAAGTACTGTGGGTAACTGCCTAAAAAACTGTAACTAGTGCACCATGAAAAGGGTTGTTCCGTCAAACGAAAAGCACTGCTTAAGTTGTGTTGAGAAATGTTACGCAATTCTTTTCTAAACATTCTCGTACTCATTTTGTTCGAAATTACTGAAATGAAAATCTTTGGTGCGTAACTTAACTGTTGTTAACTTTTGCAGCGAGTAACTTTGAGTTCTACGGTTTCGCAAGAGGAGACTCAAGCTTCTAAAGAAGGACTCTTTAAAGCATCGTTTAAGATAATGAACTGCTTTTGTATTCTAAATGTTAATACAAGAAACTTCAAAAGTGTTCATAAACTAGCCCAACAGATGGCGCAATCCGACAAAAGTTTATTGCAAGACTTAGACTAAGCGTTGCCACTGTTATGAGGTGATTCAGACTCACATTGTCGTTACAATGTAAAAAAAAAAAAAAATTATAATAAACAAACAAACAAACAAACAAAAAAAACATTCTGAGTTATCAACAGAGTCACCAAGGTGTGTTGATTACCCTCGAGGCCAAAATTTTCTGTTGCTTTTCGTATTTGGCGTAAAATTATATTCTTAATACGCACGCTCTCAAGCTGTTCTCTCAGAAAAACTTTCTGAGTCCCTGACGGGAATCGAACCCGTAACCTTCAGATCGCCGGTGAGACGCTCTAACCATTGAGCTACAAAGACTCAGATAGTGAGCGAAGGTTAAATTTGTGTTCTGGTTCGTATAGATTTTAACAACACAAATTTAACCTTCGCTCACCATCTGAGTCTTTGTAGCTCAATGGTTAGAGCGTCTCACCGGGATCTGAAGGTTACGGGTTCGATTCCCGTCAGGGACTCAGAAAGTTTTTCTGAGAGGACAGCTTGAGAGCGTGCGTATTAAGAACATAATTACCAAGCTACCACAATCACATCATAAAATTATATGTTTGAAACATGTTGTCGTAGTTGCAGTTGTTGAATCTATGTACAAAACTAAGAAATATATGCACAAAACATATTTGCCGTATTAACATTTTTTGCAAATCGCAACGGCCACTCATCTAAAGCATGTGCTGGCTACGATAAATTAATATTGGACAGTTTATAATGTGGGCTAGAGTGTAGTTAAGTGTACCCCGACAAACCGTTGACCTGTTGGGGTGAGGGTTAGAGCAGTGAACTCTATTTTTACAACTGGAATGCTAACTGGCCAATGAAATGTAAGCCAAGATGGCCCCCATAGAGAACGATCTTGAACGTCAGTTTTAGTCTCCCACGCAACCTTTTACACTTTCTTGACGGGTTTCCATTGAACATGCACTCAAAGTATCTCTTCAAAAGACAGAAATGAGTTTAAAAAGCCTCAAATACATCTCGACAAAATCAAACCGAGTCACAGGTTACTTATTTTCACGAAAATAAATTACCAAACTGACGAGAAATCGGATAAAAGTTAAACAGTCGAAAAGTTACTTTAGAAAACTACGAAGTGGACGTCCTCTTTTTACCATTAGTTTATCATGTTTAGATAGACAATTCAGCACACTTCTTAGGTCACAAGGCAGTAGTGAATTCTTATGAATAGCCGGTTATTTATCATCTATCCAGCAATATTTCGTCGTTTGGGAATGTTTTCGAAGCTGAACCAAACAAAAACTGGAGATTAAAGTCGGTTAAAAGACTTTTCTCCATGGGCGGCCATCATGGCTTCACTTTTTGCCCGGCCAAATGACTGGAAGTTACCATTCCACCTATCATAAATAGAGTTCACTGGTTTACAGTTAGATAATTTGAGTCGACGATTGCCTATTTCAAGGGGTCCGCCTGACTGCTCTTGAATTCCATAACGCCAAGCAGTTGAAGTTCTTGAAAAGATTTACCTCGAAAAAGTATACTCCGACCCACAATGAAACTGACTGACATTCTAGTTCACTGGGTTCTAGCACAAGCTTTTCGAAGTTGACTTAATAAATGTGTGCACTTGGAAAACAAATGCAGTTACCCACCTCCCGACAATGACTATAGATAAATCCCTCGACATCTACGCTCACTGCACTGGTGCATTCATCCAAAATAGCGAATTGTGGACGGTGATAGAACAGACGAGCCATCTACAAAGGAACGACAGAATATATAAGAATATATTAAAAAAGAACACGAAAAATCATTATTATGAAAACTTACCGCGATTCTTTGTTTTTCCCCGCCACTTAGGACATCCATCCAGTCCTAATCAGTAATAGACACAAAACAATTAAGATTTAAAATAAAACCTGCATACAAAAACACCTCTCTTTCAGTCTATCTGTCCGTCTGTCCTTCATTCGTCTGTGACAGAGGCAACCGTACCTGATCCGTTTCAGACTCCTGTTTTACGGGTAACGCTTATTAAGTGTAATTAATTTCTACCAAAATAACCTTACTCGTTTTCACCGACTGTTTGAATAAACAACTGACCCAAAGTCTGACCTTCAGTTTGTATCACCGAGCAACTTCACATGGTTACTCAATATTCGAAAACCAGCCAGTTGACGTCTAAAAACCGCTACGGTATACTTCGTATGCTTTGTTAAGACTGAGGATTTGTTTTGAAAAGTGAACGAGGTAAGTAATTTTGAGTGCATGTCCGTTCCTTGCCGAAATTATCAACAGTTTCACGTCGACGTTTGTGATCAAAGCAAAGACTAATCAGTTGTTGCCAATATGCTGTAAAGACTCGTCAAAACCATTTAACAGGTAATCTTCATTTAAGAAAAAAAACAAAAAAAAAAGAAAAACAGAAGTGGCTCTCGACAATAGACTGTTTGGTTATTTACAAAGTTTGCCTCGACATCCACAATTCTTTCTGTTTACCAATCACCTTATGCAACAATTTTTTATTCGCTTTGCTACTACTATGAATGGTGACACGTAGATTAAAAAAAATCCCAAAATCAACGACTGAAATGAGGGATAAAATTTTCGAACGGACCAAAAAAGATATCGAAAAGCCGCGTAAAAACACAGTTTCCCCAGCTGAGGTCTAAACCCTCATGGAGATAGAAAGACATCTTTCTCTTAATTCAAGGTTTGGGATGCTACCCCCCCAACGCTTGTTTCGTCCCATATACCGGTTGGACACGAAGATGGAACTTGCTTATATCAGACCATGTGATACTCTGGTTCTTTAACTTATCCATCGCAATGCTTTGATACACATTCGAATATCAGTAACTTTCAAAAACACAATTTTCCAAGTCTGAAATTGGGCAACAGCAACACTACATCAGTAGATAACTATAGGCATACCTGTACAGCATCCCATCCACCTTCCCTTTCCAAAATATACTCTAGGTGAACCTATGAATATAAAAAAACAAAATCTGTTCATAAAGTGCATAACGAAAAATTTTGCCATGACCACCTATATGAAAGGGTAGTCAAAGTGAGTACTTTGAGTTCGGTCCAGTGCCCTAAAGGAGCAGGTGAATAACTGGACCTTGGCGGTTAGCGTGACAGTGTTGTTCGATTTAACTCTTTTCTGTCGGTGTTTATTTTAGTCAGTCAAATTAGAGATATCATACAAAAGAGTTTTGCTTTTCAATAGGCCACACATAAAGCGACTGAGGTTCACGGGCCGATTCTGCGAAGCTTGGATAGCTTCTCCATCAGAAGTAAGAGCAAATAAACAGCGCTATATCCATGCTTTGTTCTATTAAACTTAAGATTTATCCACTGAATAGCGAATAATCCTTGTTATAGGGTTTCTGGTTTATGGATAGTCCAGTTTATAATTGCTGGGACACATCCGATGGATGATATTTCAAAGCTTACTCGATTATACTTGCTAAAGAATCACTGGTGAATTTATGTGAAGACTATAATGATATAAGCCAATCATCAACAAGGAGTTTTTGATCAGACATGCGTAATAAAGACTTTATTTACTACTTATACAAATTCAATATTGATTGACACTACGCCATGTAACATAATCCAGGTCAGAATAGTGTTTGAGATATGTGCACGAAATTAACAAAAATTTGATAACTTCTATACTTATTTTTTCCTGCAGTATGGATTTCTTCGGACGTCTGTTCGAAGAACTCGAAGCTGATTAAAGAACGTCAGCTGTTCCTTGCTTTTTCGAAATATTCCTTGGTGTTTGGACATCGACAATGCACTCACCAAAGGCTTTTATCTATAACATTACCTACAAGTAAGTTTTAAAGTAACTCTTTTGTTTGAGTCAAATTTTAAATTATAAAGATTGGTTTCTTTACATCTTCCCAGAGAAAAAATTATTTGTTTGACATGCAAATAGAACTCTGCACACCTCATGACTTACAAATTGCCATTAAAGTTACCACGCCACGTGCGTATATTTGTCTCCACGAAGCTGATTAATTTAATAATTTCAACGACATACACGACTTCTTAATAACTCATGAAATGTGACGTATGCAGAATGTTTTTTAAATATAGAACGAAGGTCGGAGTACGGTAGAGCTGTCAATACCTATCATTCTAGTTTAAAATCTCTTTCAAGTTCTGAATAAATAATCTTATTCAGAACTTATTTTTTCAGTTAATGGACACTTAAAACGTATGTCGGAATATCTAAGAAGGGAGATGCATCAACGTATGAATTGAAAGCCATTATTAGCCGACAGTTTCAAAAATATAGCAGGAAACGAACTCCGAAGACAAACATTTTGTTAACTCAATATTGGAGAAAAAAAAAGTGTCGGTGATATTTCGACGCAATTGCAAAGTCTTTGTCAAACCTGATATCACTATCATCTTTTTCGTCTTGATTTACTTAAATATTGAGTTAAAAGGTGTTTGCTTTCGGTGTTTATTTCCTGCATTATAAATTGAACTTAAGCGTATGGAATTATCTAACTGTTTGCTCTTTATAAAAAATATACATAAAAGATGTATTCCTTCAGTGCATATAAAAGTATTGTTAACAGAGGGAGAACTGTGTTGATGGAAAAAATTTCATTTTCAAAGTACTAAAATTATGGGAACGTATGCGTAAAATGTAAAACTAACGCGAGTCTAAGAATTAAATACATCATAAGTTTTCCGCAGTTTTGGAACCGAAGACTCTACTTTTAAATCATTTGATAATTTGTAGTTCCTTAGCACAAAAACGTTTTGCTACCATTTTCGGATTTCATTCTTGTGGCTCTATGCTTTTTCTGTGATTTTGCGTGTTTATTTTAAGTTCAGTTCTTTTAAATACTTATACGTCGACGATGCCATTTAGGAAAGAATGTTTCTTAAAAGTTAACCTAATTAAATCATAACGAAAAGTGAACGTACCCTTACGAAAATTTTATATATGATTTCACGAGTGAAAACCAAATGTAATTGGAAAGTTTTCACATACGAAATACCTAACTCACATGTGAATTGAATGAGTTCGTAGTATTACATGTGAAGTGCTGGTACTCGAAACATGTTCCACATCTTGAAATGAAAGATTCACGTATGAAAATTAACTTCACATATGACGTTTTTTCCTCCCATATGAAGCTGAAACACTGTCACATATGAAATACTATTTTCATCTGTGAAATGAAATGTAGTTTTCGTAAACGTAATTAAAATTAAAATTGATAACACCGCTATATGCCACGACGAAAATCCTGTGTTCAGCGCAGATTCTTCAAATGCATGATGTCATACATGAAAATTTCCCCTTGTCTATCAAACTATATTTTTACAAATTTTTAAATAAATGTTAGCTGCTACAGGGATTTCATTAACTTTTAAAACAGCTAAACGCTACTGCAAAGTGTGCACGGCAACTTTAGACGGCGAAAGGTCACCTGGCCAAGTATTACCCGTGCGCAGGGCCGTTCAGAGAAATTTGGGTCCCGGGCAAAAATCCACTTGGGGGCCTCACCCTCCATGGGCACAGTTTTACTCCCGTCTTTATCTATTGTACAGTATCTACCGTACAAAGGTGTAAAAATTATTTAAACGTTTTTACAAGTGAATTAAATTTTAACAAGTTAAAAGTGTACTTTACGTGCGCATTTGAATGCAAACGAGTCAATAACGTCATCATAGTTAATTTTTCTTGCTATGTCACGCTCACATGACAGCATGATCAGACTTGACATGCGTTCTTGCCCCATTGTGGATCTTCGACAGTTCTTAACTATACCAAGTTTACTAAAAGATCTTTCTCCTGACGAAACAGATACAGGTATGCTTATAAATAACCGTAGAGCAACACAAATTTGGGGAAGAATTGTCTGAAGACCTTTCTCATATATCTTATTCAATAACGCAATAGACGATAGTTTTCCACCTAAAATATTGCTTTGCTTCAACCTATTCACATGGCGCATCTCTTCCAGAAGTTCTCTTTCATTTAAATCACATGGATAAAAATTTGAAACATCTTTGCAACGAATTTCCATTGTTTTTCCTACTGCTTCGCCGCCTGTGTTGGGGACTTCAGAGCAATTCCATAAAAAGGAAAACAAGTCGTTTACTTGTTTAGTTTTTTCAAATCTGCATGCTATCTCGCAAATTACTCTATCCAAAGCAACATTAAACACATTGATTTCGAATTCCCTTTTATCGTTGTGCTGTTCATGTTCACTATCTCTGGGTTCATCGTGAAATCGTCTGGGAACTCTCCGCCTTGTTTCTTTAAAATACTCACTTAAACCAAGAGAAGAAGCAACAACCTTTGATTCCTTACAGATCACGCTCCAAGATTCCCTCATGCGTTTTAAATCGTCTTGCAGTGACTCAATCAAATGCAATTCTTCATCAATGGTGATCTTAGAAGCTTGAAGCAAAACACTAACATCATTTATAGTCTGTAATACCTTATAAACCAAAAGGTTATAAGTAAGACAAACTCAAGTGATTGCAACCATTGGATTAGGTTATGGACATCATCAGACACTTCACCAGGCAAATCATGATCTTTCAATCTTTTTAATGCATCCAAAATTTCTCTTGGCCTCTTTACTAAGGGCTTGACTGCCTCTATCCTAGCACTCCAACGAGTAGTAGATAATTTATGTAGGGATATACCAGTAGCCTCTTGCAAAATCTTCCAACGTGAAGGACTAGAGCTGAACAAATTGTATAACCTCTGAATGTTTCCAAAGAAGCTTTTTACAGTAGCTGACGACTCTGCTGCATGCACTCCACATAGATTAAGACTATGCGCACTGCAAGGAGAAAATAACGCTTGAGGATTTTTCTCCAGAATTGCTGCTTGAGCTCCATTGTAAACCCCAGCCATATTTGCACCATTGTCATATCCTTGACCTCTACAGTTTTTAAACTCAATATCATGTTCTTTGAGTACTTTGCATATTAACTCGGCAATATCCCTTCCTTTCTTTTTATCGCAATCTTCCATTCTCAAAAATCTTACACATACAGTATCTTCCAAACTTCATCATTTAAATTTACATATCTTAAGATGAATGTTATTTGTTCTGTGTGGGAAACGTCCGGAGTACCATCAACAATGATGCTGTAGGACATTGCTTGTTTAACTTCTTCCACAATAGCATTGAGAACAACTTTAGAACATTCTTCAATAAACTCGTTTTGTGAACGTGGCGATAGATAATGCGCTTGCATTCGGCTGTTGTTTTCTTGATGTTTTTTTTACTTCATCCAGATGTGACTTTAAAATATGACTGTGACCGCTAAGCAATTCCAAGTTTCCAAGAAATAGACCATTATTTGGATTACCTAATTCAGTGGTTGAACCGCGAAAGGGAAGGTTTCGCTCTGATAAAAATAATACCACGTCCAATATGCATCGAAATATTTCACGCCATCTTGATATTTCGTTTTGTAACTGCCATTGAAGTTGCTCATCAATTCCAGTTGTTTTATGTAGGTTTTTTTCAAGTTCTTTCCACGTAATGTAACTTAAGAAATGCGACGAACTTCGTTGGTAGGCATCAATTTTTTCGTACAATTTTCTCCAGTTATCTTTATGTCCTGCATCCGGCCTTGTCAGCAGGGATGTTTCAGAGGTCTTCTCTTTTTGTGATATTTCTTGAAACAGACAGCATGGAAAGCAAGAGGCCTTGTTTTGATGCACTCCATACCAACCAATCTCTTTTTACCTTTTCGCCATTTGGCATTTCTTCGGATTTCGGATTTTCAGGCGGGCCAATTTTAGCAATATACTCCGTATCTTGTTTAGTTAGACGTATACAACTTGAAGGATCGTTTGATAGTAAAGGTGCAAATGTTCTTTCAGCATCGGACGACGTTACTTGTGTGGCTATTGTCTCACCAGGGCTTACTTGAGCGGCCATTGTCTCACCAGCGTCAGTATTAGTAATGGTATTTGCATTCGTAGATGTAGTATCATCTCCTTCTACTTCGTCACAGCTAATTTCAACTTCTTGGGACTGAGATTCATTACCTCTCTGGATTTTGGTGTACCAGCTTAGATCTTCTAGCCTTCTACGAAATTTTGCTTCATTTTCATCACAAATTTGCCTTTGTTTACGCTCGGCTGCACCAGATAAATAAGAACGAGAAGACGCCATTTTGATTTACATGTAGCGTACCGAGATTCAAGACTGTATACATACTACGTAAAAGGGGGGGCGTTACGGAAGGGAGCGTTTGCTATGTCATGCCTACGCGCATTATATTTAATTACGCACTATATTTAACTACATACAAAACTCGTTACATACATATTGATTTTGCAACTAAACACTGCCGCTGATCTACATATGTTTTTGAACTATCAACTATGCAATTAATTGCAGTATCTGTAGCCATTTAATAATAGCGAACGCAACGTTTTTGACAACAGGAAAGGCGACCGGAGATAAATTTTTGACCAATCAGAATTCTCGATCCATTCTTCTGACGTTACTTACCCCGTTTCCGTTGTAAAAATCGTTGCATGCTTAAGTTCCCTAATATATATTTTATTACATCTTTAATTTATTTCTCCCTTCTTCATTTTGGGGCTCCCCTTGAGCCTGGGGCCCGGGGCAAATTGCCCCCTTTGCCCCCCCCCTCTGAACGGCCCTGCCCGTGCGACTTGATGCTGGAGGAGCTGCGACCATTCTCTGGCGCTGGTTAACCCTATCTAGACTGGGAGGGCGGAAAGTGTTCGCACCGAATTTAAATGTTTATATCTTAATAACCATTACAATTCTTAAGCTGAAATTTTATGACTTTCCCTAAATATCTTGGCTTTATGGATGGTAAAAATCGTTAAAAAACATTCTGAAAAAAAAGCAAGAGAATATTTGCATACAACTACAAATGTTGAACTTTGACAGTGCATTTTCTCAAAGGTTTTCTTTCTATTCTGTTTTGTGTTTGCCTTTCAAACCTTACAAAAATGCAACAACGGATTTTCATTTTTACAAATATATAACTATAAGGAAATTATTAAAAAGTTCTAGTCCCCTTGCCCAACGCGAAGCGCGGTACGAAGGCCAAAGGCCCGAGCGGGCGAGGGTACTAATCTAGAAGTGCGTGGAGTTCATTTACACGCGTGGTGATTAGGGGATCAAAATTCCGCAATGCGTATCTATGTTTATAAAATAACATGCGTCCTACGAACGCTCTGACTGGACGAGCCTCGTTTTCTCTCAGAGTACAGAAACACGGCTGACGTCATCTCATTTTATATTAGAGTATATATCCGTGAATTCCGGTCACTTACGTATGGCATGTGCATTGCAAGGTCTGGATTGCAGGATTATTGTATCATTCTTTTTTGGTTTGTGTCCACCTGTTTAAAGTTATTTACAACATGTAAACAATGAAGCAAGTAAACTTTGGGTAAATACGAAAGCAAGAACGAAATGACTTCCTTTAAAAACAGTACGTGCTTGCGGCTGGTTTCATTTCTTGAGGCAATTTTAGTTATTGGACAATTCACGATTTGGATGTTGAAACAACAGCTGATCATTTTTATGCAGCGACACTTTGAGTTGGTTCTTCGTGATGAATTTCTACCAAAGACATTAGGGAACTCGAGATGGCACTTGTTGACTGGACATTTGCTGAGCAGTTCAGAGTTTACGACATTCTTCGCTGATGTTGAATGGATAAAGATTTGTATGAACCGACACTTTTCATGTTCTGGTTACCACTTAGCTGCGCTACATCATTCACACTTATGTCTAAATCGAGAAGCCTTGAAATACAGGTTTTGCGTCTGGAATGGTTTGTTAATTTTTCTTGCAGGCCATTGTTTTGATTAGCTTTTGAAAATAGTTTCCCAATTTCACTCTTCTCTATATGGGACACTTCCTGTTCTATGCAATATAATCTCCTTTCCTATAGTTGAACAGAAACTTCTTTCTTCTGCATTTGAATGCTGACCGGGAAAGTTTAAACTTGTCTTAATTCAGCGAATTTGCCGTTGAACACTTTTGATGAACTCGTGAATGGTTTGTTGAAAAGCTGCAGGAGTTGCCGGTCTGTACGCTCCACCATTTTTACTTTTCCCTACCTGTTCTTTAATCCACAAAAGTTGTGCTAGGTTTGCTTCTCGTATTTTGTTTTGTTTATTATTTATTTATTTATTTATTTTTGTATTTTCCTCTTTGTGGTCTGCAATAAAATTGCTGAACTGGTTCGTGTTTTCTTTGTTTATTTTGTTGGCTTGGTAATTCGGTTCAACCTCGTCACGAAAGTCTTATATCTTTGTATGGATATTATAAATCTTCCTAATGGCACCTTTTAGACATTTGTAACCAATTTTGAGGTAATGTAGAATTCTTCGATTATTTTGGAACAAAATGTCAAAAACAAATTTTAGTCATAACCAGTCCGTATGTGCTGCTCTCCTGCCGGTAACCTGTGTGAATGGTCCATTTCTAAGACGAACAATCTGGTCATGTCATGAAAAAGATCACACTTTAAGACAAATTGAGTGAGAGGGGAAACTGAAAAAAAAAAGGTCTTGATCCGACTATCCATCATTTGAATTGCGAGAATAAATCTGTTAACCCTTTCCGGTCCATACTCGGTTTTTTAATTTTACTCTGGCTAACGCCAGACGATTTTACTCTTTATACGACGACTAACAGTTGATATATATAAAAAGAATTCCAATTCTTGTTGTTGTAATTTTGTGACTGAATTGTGCAAGTATTTTTTTTAAATTTTTTCTTTTGTTGTATTCACTCAATTTATAGGACGGACGATTTGCTTATTAAGTTTTTTGACAATTTTGAAAAATTATTAATCTTAGTCGAAAGGTGACCAAGGGTTTGGTGCATGCACGTATATTTGGTAACAGCTTGTATGTTAAGCGGTGTATTTTAGGCAATCCAAGATGTGGCGCCCATGAAATATTGAAGAGTTTTAGTTATGGAGACGTCTTGATTGTTATAGTTATGCTGCTATGATCATAGAGGCAATGAGAGTCATTTTGAGTCAACTTCGCGATGTTTTGAAATTTTTTTGGTGCATGAAAATAAATTTCTAAATGCTGTTTTCCATTTCACTACAATAGTAACAAAAAAATTAACCACGTCTTGGTGAAGAGAAACCAATTCGTTAATGTAGCAACTTCCCCTTGTTAAAAGAAGAGTGAGAAATAATCATGAAAGAAAACTTTTCGATGTTCTTAAAATTCTAGGCTTTTACGACTGACGACGGAATAATGACGTTAGAATTTGTCGCCAAAATAGTTTTGGAGATATCGACTGGGGGTACTTTGCAAACCGCCCAACTCCAGAAGACCCACAAAAGTCCTGTCTAGATAGTGTTAAGTGAAGATCTACTTCATTTAGGTGTGCTGTAATGTATCAATTTTTACAAAATCACTTTCTGGTTTCTACTCCGCCGTGAGCAACACACCTTCATTTGCTTCATCAAATATTTACTTGGCGTTGGTATGCTTTCAAATTTCAATTCGTTTAAGATTCGACTGTAAACCCAATTTGTGAATTCTTTTCTGAGTTATATTCAATTTGTGAATTCACTTAATCAGATGTATGAAATGAAATTATCCTGTTATAATTAGTTCGCGTAAAAGGACGAATACTGTTCAATTGGCCATGCAGCTGCCGGCTTGTTTTAAGCTGCTGTAGCTGGAAGAGGAAGATTAAGCTCCAAATCATTGAGTTTTGCGATTGAATTTTCCCAGTAACGTACTACCTAACGTATGACTATTCAACTTCAACTGAGTAATTTTAGGTTTTCGCATAACGTGAAATTTTAGGACTTTTCACCATAAATTCACTAAGAAGACAAATTCTTGTTTGGAGCTTTGGATGCCGATCGGTCTGATGCTTACATTTATTAGTAAACGTACGTGGTACACAGCCAAACATCTGAAAGGCTTGTTATAAGATACCATCGTCACGTGTTTGAAAGAAGTCCTTATGGGGTAAAACAAAAGTGCTACCTCACCAAGGAGGTTATTAGTTGGTTATTATCACCGTTTATCTAAGTCGTTTTGTTCCAACGTCATGCGAGGATGCTGACGCAAACTACAAAGGGGGTTTTCGTATCAGCAAGGTGTATCTCAGTCGCGTTGAGACAACATGTTTTAAGTTCGACATCAGTCATCAAGGTTACACAACGATGCAAACAACCTGTTGCAGACTTAATACGATAGCTGGAATCAAGGAGTGCGAGACCATTCTGATACGGTAGCTGTTGCAACTTGTGCATTTTCAGAGTAGATCAGTGAAATCCGAAACAAGAAATAAAAATCGCACGCCACATGTTCCCACAAAAATGCTACCTTCTTTTACCATGCATTTGATTTCTTTACGTTCAGTTTACCCTCACGAACATTTCACATCCCATTTCACATGTGAAAACTTATAGAATTGGGACATTTTCACATATAAAATTTTTATTTTACATAGTATGAAATGGGAGCGTTTTCACATATGAAATACCTAATTCACTTGTGAAATGAACTGGTTCAAAATTTCACATGTGAAATCTTGGTGTACGAAACATCTATTTCGCATATGGAATTGCAAACAATTCACATATGTAATACTTCCAAAATTTCTTGTCAGTAAAAGGACAGTTATAAATTTCAAAAACACGAAAATACTTTTTAAAGGCAGTTTACAAGATGGCATAAGTCTTGCTGAAATATGCCTTTAAAAAGTATTCTCGTGTTTTTGAAGTTTATAACATATGTAATACTATTTCACATGTGAAACTGCATGTAAAATTACTGTAGCGTAAAGTATCAAGAACGTCTTACAGTCGCCTGGTTTACGATTATCTCTAAGATAATCGATGTCCAGAAACGTTTTAACCCGAGTTTGGAAAATCGAAAATGGCACTCAGAATGCACCTATACGTATAAAATGGTAATACATACGAGGACTGAATTGAAGCTAAGTTTGTTAACAAATTTATCAGCTTCCCGGTACAGGTATGGTGATAACGTCGGGAAAAGAAATGCCAACATTATGGTAAAAGTGTAATCAGCTTTTAATATAGTCCATGTTACTAAGCTTATTCTCCGAATCGTATAATTTCTCAGAGGCTAGAAACTTCGTATAAGGAAATTCACTAGGCTAAGGCATGTGGACCTTTCTCCAGAGGGAGCCTTTTACCATCTTTGATGAACACGTGATGTCAAACGAACAATCAGGAAAGTTAAGGTCTGAGTGCACTGGGTGGAGAATCAAACAGAAAACCAACCTGACGAAGGAACTCTTCCAGCTGTTCATCACTGACATTCTTGCTAAGTTGCACGTCATGTGAGTCGGGGTAGATTACTTGATCCCTGAGCGTGCCTATCGCCAAATATGGTCGCTGTGAAAGGTAATTAGTGAATAAAATCAGAGGTATTTTAAGATTAGGTACCAAAAAAGGAGATGATCTAACTACGTTAGTATTTCATATGGAACACGTTTTACGTGAAAGGCAATGACAGCAATTGTTCATGAACACTTTTTTTAGAAGACAGAGTGCAGCTCGTCTTCAGTTCGTTACTCCAAGTAACTGGGAGGTAAAGCAAAGATAATCAGTATTGCTGGTTCAGACAATGATAACCCACCAAGGACTTCATGATTCGATAGGGCAAAACACAAGGATTTTAAAAATTGACAAACTTGATAAACGACTTAGAATACCACGCGAAGAGATGGTGAGGAGGAAGGTAGTTGCTTTATTGGGACCCACGCCAGCGCGGGCAAGAGATTAAAGACTCCTACGAAAGTACCGGTGAATGAATGTCTACACCTTTAAAGTAGCACTACCAGAATTGAAAAAATTAAATTTGACTCAACCGTAAGACGACGTAGGATTTCGATTCTACCAGTCATTATCCAAGCAGTGCAGACGTTGTATGAGACATTGTCGGCTACTCACCGAAAACCAGACTTCGTAATAGAGTGTTTTTGTTCACTTAGTGGAATAAAGTAGTCTAGCGTAGGGTGGTTATAAGAGACTTTTGCCGAATCGGGAAAGCTTAAAAACTACTTCACTACCTAGCTTATGACTGGTAGAGTCAAAATCCAAATTAAACTTGCAGGTAAGTGTCCTAGAATTTTTCATTACTGCTACGTCATCAGCTTACCGTCGTTACGGGGTTGTACCGAGTGAATATACATAGATTTATTGTATGGGTGAGCATTTCCAGTGCAGTAGATGAATTTTTGTCTTGCAGAGCTGGTTGTACAAGCTTCTGCTTGGGTCGGGCAAGGATCTATGGGATTTTGACCGGTAAACTTTTCAGTACAGGGTACCAAGGCTGCGTTGCCCAGTTGGGGACAACTAATGTCCTTTCTGCCTTCTACTGAAACACGAAGTCATTTTGGGTTGAGAAATGTAGGTCGTAATGCTTAGTATCTATTAGGATACATATTCTTATTGGCAGCAGTAGAATAAAACCTTGGTTGTATAACCGAAATCAAACCGCAGCATAGTAGGAGAATATTCAGTCGTACTTAGCCAGATGTCTTTCTAGAGGGACTTATCCTGAGACCATCAGGTAAATCAATAATGTACAGTAAATGTGTGTATTGACAGGTGTTTTTGTCGTGCGTATTAAATTCAAGGATTTTGATCCACCGAACTGTTCAAAAAGAGCTTTTGATTTTTATCACAGAATCTCTGTTCTCTTTGAAATCCTGTTCTGGTTTGTTATTTTTTCCTGTGCCAGTGAGTGTTCGATATGTGCTCTTTTTTTGGTTGACGCTTTCGTATTTCACAAAAGCGGAATACCTAAGAAGACTTATAACGGTACCTGTGGAACATAAAACAGTTTACTTTTATGCGGTTTCACTAACTTTCCACTAAACAATGGCCACAACTGCAACAGAAGAAACAAATAAAATTAAAAGCCAGCCTAAACAGGACCCTATACAGGTGTAGAATAGGGGACTAAGGCAAGGGTACCATCAACAGTTGTTCTTGGCAGATAAAGAATTGTTAAATTAATCAAGAAAGGGAACTTTTCGGTGCCGATGAACCACATGTATTCGGTCTACACTGTATCATATTTTAACAGGACTAGAAAAAGTTTAAAATTACGCCGATACAATAGGCGTAAATTCCAAGGCCACCATCCCCTAGCGACAGCAGTAATCGCAACCGGAACCGCCACAACCACTATACTTCCAAATTCACAGCAGCAACCAACCAAAGGTACATACAACTGTCACCTTAACTAAGGAGCCACCATCCCACAGTATGGCGTTTCTTCGTAGAACGCAGTACCCTCTCAGTACAATAGAAAGAAGATAACCTTTTCGTCACACAAATATCAGCTAATCTGTAAATTTTCAGTTTTCGCGGTAAAAGTCGATTTACTATAGTCTTATTCATACCTCTCCCAAAATTCGGAACAGAGAACTTTTGCCGCAACCATTTGGACCACTCACAAGTACATTCATGCCAGCTTTCACCTACGAAACAAAAACTATGTAAGACGGAAAAATTGCCAAATAGCACCTGAATACCTTATATGAGACAACGTGGGGCGAAACGTTCATCCAATTTTCTAACAAAGTTACATAGCAGCATAAACTTATACCATTATCAGAAAGAATTTAACCGCGATCGAAATGATCGACTGCATGTAGTAGAAAGATAACCCTCGATACCGAACTAAGTTACATCACGAAATTGTTAAATCATGATCAACATTTTTAACCAGTAATCCACAGGTAAATCATTCCTTAATTTAGATGCAGAATAATTTATGCCAAGCAGTTGTATCTCATCAAGGGTTACTAGAGTGTCCTCGTGAGTAAACTTAGTTGATGGATTTAACAGAAATTACGTAAAGTATTAATAAACCACCCAACTATTCGAGTATTATCTTTACCTTCTTGCCTCGTCTTTATATTCTTAAAGGACTAATGAACAATAAATTAAAACCGTGCATTTTGCATTTACAATTTTGTTATATTTTTCCCAAAAGTAATTTATTGTTCATTACAGTTTTACTCAGTCAGGGAACCGTATTACGGTTGCGTGAACACAATATGATACACCGGCGAACCACTGATAATACTTGGTGCGTTCGAATCATTTATTTTAGTTTGAAAATTTACATACACAAAAATCCCCATGAATTATCACCTGCATAATCTAGTTAGGGGTTTCGAGAAGGTATGCGTATAAAACACGAACTGAAATGGGCGGAATTCGAAAAAAATTCACATTTGGTAAATAAATTTTCACTACAGATGTGTCTGTCACGCAGTTTTATATCAGTGAATAATCTAGTGGAAATCAAGACCGGCAAACGAAAGACCGGCAAAACGAAATGGCATTCTTGGTATTTGCGGCTGGTTTCACTCTTGGGGATCATCGTAGTAACTGGACAATTGATGACTTGAAAGAGCACTTCTCAAACTTAGCTCCTTGGAATTTGCATTAGCCGACTGTTCACTTTTTGCAGCAACGCTGGTCTTGGTTCTTTCTCACGAATATGAACAAAAGACTTAAGGGAACTCGCTTGCTGTCAGGACATTTGCTAAGCGACTAAGTGCAAAGACATTCTTCGCTCAAGTTGAATAGATGCTGGTTTGTATAAATTTCGAGACTTCTCATGTTCTAGTAACCACTTACCTGAGCTACACAATCACAGGTACGTCTGAATCGAGTAACTTTGAAATACAACTTCTCTACTCGTCCTTCTTTCGACAAAACTTGCACAGGGTTTGCTTGTATTTTATTGTATGTTATGTATTTTCCCGATTTTCGGTCAGCAATAAAAATTCATAACTCGTTCATGTCTTCTTTGTATATATAGTCGGTTTTGTAATTTCGGTTTCATCTTCGTCACCAAAGTTTTGTACCTCCGGATGAATACTTAGCATAAATCTTCATTATAGCACTTCTAATAGGCATTTGTAACCAACTTTGAGATGATGCAGAACTTATCAGTTTTTAAAACAAAAAATATTAAAAGAAAATTTTTCAATCATTGGATTTCCTTAATACTGGTATCCGACCGGTAACCTTTGAGAATGTTCCGATTTTTAAACGGAAAGCCTAGCTATCTAATAAAAAATATTTCTTTAAAGCAAAATGAGTGAAAAGTTTGATTGGGAAACGACTCGAATTACCTCAAGATCGCAACTAATACAGGGTCTTGATATAAACATCCATTGTTTAGCAGTAGAATTGTCAGAATGAATCTCTTATCATTTATTAAACCGTTAAAGGTTATTCTCACCAAACGTTTTGTTTTAATGAAATAGAATAGAAATTTTAAACGCAAATATGATGACAAGCAGTTTAAATATAAAATAATTTCCAGTTTGGGTTGTTAATATTTGTGGCCAAATGTTGCGTTTTCTTTATTGCATTCCCTCTTCCAGTTATAGTAAGGACGATTTGTCTTTTTGACAGTTTTGAAAAATTATCAATCTTACTCGGATTCTCGGGAGATGTACTGGAAAGGCAGGCGAGAGTTTGTTGTGTACACATACTTCCAGATGAAAGTTTTGATCTGGTGACCTTCCAAAGTCCTCCGTACATCGTACGGCTGACTACATATTGACTTGCCGCCAAAATTTGTCGCAACGTGTCGTTATCACCCTGCTCTGGCAAAGGAAGACATTTTGAAAATGTTACATGAACCACTGCACCTTTTCGAGTGCTGTTCCAACTCCCATTTCTTTCATAATGTGGCATACGACACGATGGAACAGCAAACAAATTTGAGGCAGCTGTTTGATAACATTCTTCTTTTTATAAACTACCAACGCTTCTGACTGGTTACTTGTCAACTGGCGTGCTATGATAACTATAAAGCGTCGTAATTAAAAATAGAAGTTTTAAAAAAGATTTCTTTTGATTTAGTCGGTTAAAATTTAGTCTGTCATTGAGGAAGTCCATAAACATGAACACAAAATATTCGCGACCGATTTGTCTCGTCTCTGCCTCGACTTTGCTATTCAGACAAAGATTGCTCGCTGATATTTTATTTGTAATATATCTTTACCTCGAAAGTAAGTTCTTCCACCAAAACATCTCCGTTAGGAGTAACCAAAGGAACATTTTCAAACCTAGGAAACAAATGTAATACATGAGAACGACCTGGAATTTCTCATAGGTACAACGCACTGGTTGAAATTTTACTTCAACACTTTTTAAACCAACCAATACATCTAGAACATACAGTTTACCAAGGCCTTTAAGAGCCTATGAGAACTAGTTTCATACCTTATTACGTGATCGCACTCCACGATTGTCCCTGCTACATGATTAACATCCACTCTTGGTTTGCTAGCTGTTGATTAATTAACAAAAAAGTTCAATCAACTCATGAAACTATCATGGTTACCAAATTAAGTGAAACGATTAATCAAAATGTGTATTCATTAAGGCCTTAGTAGTAATACTTGTAGGTAGGATGATGAATTTGGACCATCATCAAGGATGCCCAGGCCTTTTTGCAGCTATTTTGAGGCTGAGAATAGCATTTCGTTCCCTGTTGGAGCTAATCACCCGGCTTGAGCTAAACCTTTTAATACGGACATCCATGATACGAACGCTATAAGCAATTTCCAGCTCTAAAAGATACAACTTATGCCCAACTAACCATGATAATACGATATTATTTTATCAATAGGATAAACCGATGTCTGTGTCCAGTTGAGAATTTTATTTCTTCTTTGTTTACTCTTTCTAATATTTTTTTTGAGGAGGGGAGGTAGCAAAAGTGCTTTGCCTAAACTGAGGGATGAAGGAACATTACTATGGTTCATTCCTTAGTTCTGAAAACTGACTTAGTGTGATAAGAATTCTTAAAAGGTGAAACTGGCAAGGATCAAAAATGAAGAACTTAATTTCGAGATTTTCAAAAACGTGCATTGGAATAGGAGTCGTGGATGCGTCTGAGAACGTTTGTCAAGAGCAGACATTCATTTGCTGCGTAAAAGATGAGAATATAACTCATAACCGTCTAAACGCCAGTTGATCGCCTTAACCATTGAGGTCATCGGAGTAATATACGGCAGATACCCCGATCAGAAACTTTCCCTTCTTTAGCAGGATTGTAAATTACGCTTATGAACGTGGTGTTCAAGAGGGCAAAAAGCTAGAGCAATGTAAAGGAAAAGAGTCCAAGAAAAACTACGCACTACTGACTGAAGAGAAATACAGATTGTGATGGCACTGTGAGACAAACAACGTGAAATCAAAGAAAGGAAGTGACAAATCATCGCAACCCAAGACGAGAAGAAGAACGTCTTTGGCAAAGGAAACGTCTTTGACGAAGGAAACGTCTTTGACGAGGGAAACGTCTTTGACGAGGGAAACGTCTTCGACAAAAGTTTGTACGAAAACATCTGGAACAAGAATGGAAGTTAAGGAAACAGAAATTGGAAGAAGAGATAAGGACTACTGAGATCGAACTTGAGCCAGGTGTAAAATCAGGCAAAATCAACCGTGGTATAATATCTCGTGGGAGAATATCTTCTGGGCCCGATTCAAAGCCATGATCACATCACAAGTGGACAGTTGGTCAATAAGCGGCTAAGCTCATCGGTCGACCTCATGTTAAAACATACGACTAAGGTTAGATTGATTATGCCATGCATTCCATCACATAGAACACAGGAGAAGAGAAGGATCTAACAATCGATACGCAGACGACACGAGAAGATGAATAAAAATTCCACCAGCATGTTCCCGAGTTACAACCCAATAACGCGATTTAAATTGACTAAAATTACTAAAAAAAATAGACTGCAGCCAATCAGTCAAGAACATTTACACCAATACTTAATGAAATAGTTTCGTGTCGTTTAGAAGCTGTACTAAAATCGGAGAGAAGATAAGCGAAATACTACCATCACTAACAACGGAGTATATGTACAGCTGAACTTACGTTTTTAATTCCGCTACTTTTCACAAGCCAACCTTATCTTTTCGTTTACTATTGAGCTGGACAAACGGCCAACGGTAGATTTACAATTTTATGATAAAATTAAAAGTAGATGCATGAAAAGTTGATATCTCTTCAAGACAAATGGCTAGAATAAAGACTTGAAATTATAGGTGGGTAGATGTTGGTTGCGCATTCCAGAAATATAGTTTTATAACTTTTGGCTCACTAAAAGAGGTTAGTATGATTACACAGGTGATTATCGAAAATCCTTCAAGGTGACTGGTTCGAAAATTACGTCGTAACACTCAATATGAAGGCATAGACGCAAAATGGAGGTGACTTTTGACTTCACTATTTTCTTTAAAATAATTACCTGTGTAATTATACTAAAACAATTATTCGCCTCAGGCTCAGTGAATATTATTGAACACTATTTACTTAGGCTGAGGCGAACAATTGGTAATTATACAGAAATCAATAGATCTGAATCATGTTTAAAATATCCCTAACAAAGTAACGGTAGTTTTCTCGGTCATCTGAATTTGTTAAAATCTGTAAACCAAGAATTCAATATTAATCTTTTCAGTGGTCCTTTTATGGTTTCACTGCACTTACTTTACTGCTTACCTTCTTTAATGTGGTCATGCGTTTTCTTTGTTGTCACCATAGTCCGTTTGTAAACACCCTTGCTCAAATCCTTGAGAACACCAATGATTTTGTTAACTCTCTCGGTAAAACTGCAAATACAAATGGAAGGTAATGACTTCATTTAGTTTAATGGTTACAGTCACGACTGTTGTCAACTTTAACAGACTACATTTCTGAGAAACGTGGTGCTTCTGAAACTTTGTGGCAAAACTATGACCCAATTTATACGAGACCGGAACGAACTCAGACCGGCACGTCTTCAAATCGCTTCCCATGCATACAAAGCCTTAATTTGGTTCACATGAGATCAATTCGAAAAATAAGCTCGGACAAGTCTCACTCACTTCAAGTGCTGGACCGATTCGAATGAGCTCAGACCGGCATGAAAAATTTTGTAGCACGAAGGTTGCTGAACATAGATTTGCTAGTTTTTCCGCACCTCGTGCTTCTCTGGACATGACTTTGGATTATTTATTGCCTATACTTGCAAACTGTCAGCGGGCTATCACGATGACATGGGTATGAACAGGTAGGGTAATATTTTAGACTTTTTTCTGCTCCATCGTCTAATAATTCAAATAGCAGATGAAATGACAGTGAATGAAAGCGACCTCAAAAGTTTAGTTTTAAGTTAACGGAAAACTTCGTAAACAACGAAATTCATTCGATGGAAACTTTGAAACAGTAGTTAGACTAAGTAAATCCACAATATTCCTTTTTGTTTACTGAATCTCTATTTTCTTGACATGTTTAAAAATTGTCTCAAAACATTATTAAGTGTATTAAAACATACGTTTGTCCTGTTATAATTATGTTCAACTCATAAAAACTGACAAAACTGTGTTCAGCCAAACTATATGTCATCGGCAACTAAATGTGGGTGCACAGCACTAAAAAATATGGTGAGGCTGTGATAATTTTCTAGAAAATATAATCTAAGGCTCTAACTTGCTGCCCTACTCAGCGAGGGAGCACCAATACTGTATCCTCGGATATATCAAGCGTGTACAATGTTTCTGAGGTATATAATGGTAGAACGCAAGCCCTTAAGGTAGCGAGCTTTTAAGAAAAACTGCAAGTCATAACATTCCGTATGACTTTTTAATCCGGATAAAGATTCACCCGATATAGTGCATATGATTTAAATAAAGCTTTTAACTTTCCAAAGTCAAGACATTGCGATGGGAAAAAAATAAAATAAATAAACAAAAAATAGTGGGACAAATAAGGTAGAAAGTGAGTAGAAAGGACATACTAACTGATTGCTAAAAATAAACTAAATTGGTTTCCAAATGGACAGCAATCGCCAGTGTAAAGGGTCGTTTACACTTGCAATTTTTTGCTTTGCGAATGTACATCTTGGATTATGTGTTAAACTGACAAGAGTATCAAGGACACTTCAGTGAACCATAAGCGGATATGTTGCTGCATAGACTGTATTGGGTTTCTTGTATACACCAGGATGACAATCGGAACGTGGAAAATCGCACGTGTAAACGGCCCTTGAGAGGCTAAGTCGCAGATATAACAGAAAATTGTGGAGAGATCATTAGTGCAACGGACCTTGAAACCGTTCATTGTTCACCAAAACACGCCTGGGTTTAACTGCGACGTCTTAGTGAAATCTGATGCAAATGTTATTTCGGCAGATAGGGTTTAAAATTGAAAAATGCCGTCCGGACCGAAATAAAAACATTATAATGTCGCAGCAAAAATTTCAGTGAAATTCGTAGAACATCTCAATTTCGTAGAACTTGCTATTTTACCTATCATACCTCTATCTACTATATACCTTGATATATACCGATTGTATCTGGCCATATAACAATTACAACAGGTGCGGGGCAGATTGTATGAAGCCCTGTAGCTTACTTGTCGGTTAAGGCCTAGCGAATGAACAGCGCTATCAATGCAGTGAATATAAGAAATTAAATTTTATACAAAGTATACCTCTATAAGGATGAATACCTCTACTTGGCAGATAAAATTTAAGACCGCAAAATTCAAAGTATGGATAGGGCTATTCACTCACTAGGACTTCGGCAATCAAAATACCAGGCGGAAAACGAAGTCTAGTAATGAAGATTATATCCCAACAAATAATTTTCAGGAAGCCCATATCTCAAATAAACACATCAAGATACTTTGAAAAATACTTTAATGAGGAACTAATGTTTCGTCACTTTACAAGCAACATCATCAGAGTGTCTATTCACATGAAATGTTCGGCTAAAATAACCGAAACGATTAGTGTAGTCCTAGTGATAAAGATTATTGCTAAGCAATAATCTTTATCACTAGGACTTGTCGGGCGGATAAGCGATCCGGGCTTTGAACAGCCGACCATGGGATACAAACTACAGTTTGCAAAGGACGGTACTAACCTTGCCAATCTGGGATGGTATACCTCTATAAGGATGAATAACTCTACTGGGCAGATAAAATTTTACATTGGAAGTTCTAAGTATGGATAGGGCTATTCACTCACTGGGACTTGTCGGGCGGATAAGTGATCCGGGCTTTGAACAGCTGATCTTGGGATACAAACTATAGTTTGCAAAGGACGGTACTAACCCTGCCAATCTGGTCAACTCTCGTCCCGCAAGGACAACTCTGCCTACTGCTTCTCCCATCTTAACCATCATTCGTCCGTTTGTGTAGTAATCCTAGAGTTAACGGTAAGTCAACATCAACACATGTAAGGTAGACAAGCATCTTATTTCATCCTCAACATCATTTAATTTACTCACATAAATCTATAAACATCCTGAAAGCGCTCTAGAGTGGCGGATTCAGGCAACGGGGGTTAAAGGGACGAGCGCCCCCTTTTTGAATAGTTGTTATATGATTTTAATGGTTAGTTACAAAACACAAGCATTAAACATATCATCTACAAAGAAAATTGATAATTATTTTCCAAGAGAATTGGAATTGCAGCTCAGAAAAGAAAGAGTGAGTAGAAGAATTTCAAATTTCAAAACACCGAAAACGAAACTCTTCCACTAAAACGCCAAAATTCTGGATCCGCCCCTGCCCTACAGATATGATCTTTAAATTAGGGTTACAATAATTCTTCAGAATCCATTTCGTTCAAAATATTACAGCTTTCAATTTGTCACGTAAATATATTAAACCTGTATAATTAAGTTGAAAAAAGATCTCGTTTTTGCTCTGACAGCCTGCAGTAACCTTAATACATCAAGGGCTATGAAGTATAGAAACTGCCGAAATAGTGGGCAAAAAAATTCCTCTCAGTGATAAAAACATTATTTCGATCAAAACATTATTTCCCGCTATCATTTACATCAGTTTTCCAGCCTTCAGGCTTTGTATAAAAAGCCGCGTACAAGCAAAGACCACAGAAAAAACCTGGTGCACGAAATTATCAGATTACCAGCTACTTATGTTAACGGCAATGATGCGAAGAAGACGGTAACGCAGATTCAACCGAAGGACGTGTGAACCAGGCGAGGCAATCTCGTCGCTATCCGACGATATCTCGTCCACTCAAGGTTGCCAACGAAACTGAATTCATGGTGAAGCTACATTACATACTTACTAGACTCGAGCTTAGGTGCTTATGTGGGAAATTGTATTCTGCATAACAACCCAAACTCCTTGCCTACGTACCCCAAACGAGCTAACCGCCACGTTGAGAAGCATCGGCCGCCTGATGGGGGTTTGTGAAATGGCTAAGTTGAAACAGAGGGAGGAAGGACGACGTCCGTACGGATAAGGGACTTTACCAACTACACAAATAAGTTTTAGATCATTGAATCCATACGAGAGCCCAGTTTGCAGCACAATGAAATCGTTTTTCTGAGATTAGGGCTTCACGAACATTCATCGATAATCTTAGATATCTCCAAGAACTCATATCTTAAACGTCTATAGACTTAGGCAGTACGTATAGCTGCCGCTTAGGCATTCATGTGTCAAACTTGCATCTGAGCTCCTCATCGGAGTCTGGGCAACTCAATGGTTAGAGTGTCTCACCGGTCATCCGATGGTTGGGGGTTCAATCCCCGTCTGGGGCACAGAAATCGTTTTTCAGAGATTAAGGTTTGACGAACATTCATCGATCATCTAAGGTTATCGTAAGTTTGACAGCCTTGAAAGTCTGGTGTATTGCCTCACATGACTTCAGGTGCATGTGCTAAATTTAGAGTAAATGGTGTCTTAATTGCAAATAACAACTGAAGATTCAATAGGTAGCTTGAAAAGTGTCAGAAATACCAAAAGCAAAAGACAGCATGCGAATCAGGGAAGCCGAAACTTGCATGAGCAATTGCACGCTAACAAACCAGGAGTGCAAAAGACAGCCAAAAAACAGCCAAAAAACAGCAAGAGAAAGAAAAAAGGAGGGAAAACCTCTGCACTAATTTCAGAATCATCCTCAGGGTATTATGAAACGGAACTTCACAATTAACCTACACTGCTGAAGTCAACTGAAAAATGTTGACTCGAGCGGGATTTGAACTCGCACCTTCGGGATACCGATCCGCCACTCTACCTGTTGAGCTATCGAGTCCGCAGGGATTGGAGGCGAGTTTTTATCCAATTTAAGTGCACGAAATATTCTCGCGACAACTTAACGCTATCCATGAGGATGGATGTGCAGTGTTTCAATTCTATTTCAGAATCATCCTCAGGGTATTATGAAACGAAACTTCACAACTAACCTACACTGCTGAGGTCAACTGAAAAATGTTGACTCGAGTGGGATTTGAACTCGCACCTTCGGGATACCGGTCCGCCGCTCTACCTGTTGAGCTTTCCGGTATCCCGAAGGTGCAAGTTCAAATCCCGCTCGAGTCAACATTTTTCAGTTGACTTCAGCAGTGTAGGTTAATTGTGAAGTTCCTCTGCACTAGCAACAATAAAATATAATGCTAAAGCAATTTCAGTTCTTGTTCGTAATCAAAAGGCCCTCAGTATATTTGCACTAGTAGTGACCAGTAGTTGTACAGCCACAGCGTTGTTTCTGCAGTTGAACTGAGGACGTCAAACCCCTATATATTTTTATAAGCAAAAGAGTCACGTGGCGTAACAAGCTACGTAATGAGAAGTGGCTCATGGAAGTAATTTGCTACATTAAACGATGGTCTAAAGAACGAAAAGAATAGGGACTGGGGCGGAGACAGGGGGGAGGGGGACTTGACCCCTACCTTTAACGTTGGGGGTCCAGATCCCCATTTCTATCAAAAAATTGCAACAGTTGTAATTAAATCGTTAGTGATTCTTGACATCTGGAGGAAACTTGGTGCAAAATCAAATGGAAAAAGTGAAAGAAGAAACTGTGATAATTTACCTAAACAAAACTAAAATTGTAGTGAAGCAACCACACGTCAGGAGATGTTCACGCTAACAAGATTGGATGGAAAGATATCCTCCAAAAGCCTCCTAACACGTTATTTGCTTTCTCTGCTGGGTTACGTCCGAGTGCATCAGCCCCCTCTTTCGGAGCCGTCTCCGTCCTTGCAGACAAAGGATCCAAACGAATACTAATGCATAAAGGTTAGATTAATATAGCAAATGACTTTCCATAATTTACATTTCATTACTTAGTTAATTGTTATGAAGTTTTTCATCCGATTGGTCCTGCACTGTTGTGTCAAATGAGCTTTTTACTTTAATAAAAATCACCTAGTTTTTATATCACTACCAGTTTCACTCGTATGAAGGGCCTTTGCTTTAAACGTCAGAATCTCCTCTCTTAAGTTTCGGCTGTTCCATTTGGATATCAATGGTAAACCCTTCGTTCTTAGACTTCAAATGAAAAAGTGAGGTCTCGAAAGAACAAGGGTGTGTCATGGTATTAAATCAGTCGAAACTTCGTTCATACTAAAGACCATAGTCTACCTGTCTACCTATCTCGGTCTCAGTAAAATAACCTGCTTCCATTTCATGAACTGTTAGGTTACCGCTAGGGTCGTTTTCGATTGTACGGTTGTTCTTCGGAATTTCATCCGAACCAAAGCTAATTTTCAATTTGTCAGTTAAAACACTGTTAAAAATGACGAAACAATAAAGCAAAAGAGCCCACGTCTCCACTACTTTTCTATCCCGCAGGGGGCAGTGAGTTCACTGGAGCAGAGTTTCTACAGAGTCCAACACATACTGAACGCGTGACCCTAAACTGTATATGTGTTGTACTTTTTGTTTTACAATCGCAAAACTGTCTAGTTGTTACTCATGTGCCAGACTTTACCCTGTCTTCAATGAAGATATCAACCAGAATCGCAATACTATGTAAATTGACTTGAAAGACCTCAAAAATGTTCGTTACTACAGCGTTAAACGAAGAGGCTACAACCGAATCTTAGCCGGCGCAGTTATGTAGCTTTTTTTTTTCGGAGAATTCTATTTTGTACGCTAAGGACGCACTGACTAAACAGAATTGGAAGTTTGTTGAGGAAAATCTCACCATTAGGTAGTAAATTCTTTTATCAGTGATGACACTTATTGAAAGATGTCATGCAAATTATGTAACAAAATCATCTTTCTTTTTCTTCCGTGAATTGTTCTTCACGTTTTCAGAAACCAGCTAGTTTTCTTAGCCACTTTTATCCTTACTAAGAAAACACTGCTTCACTTATAGGTCCCATCATATTTCTTATATATATCTACGTTTATTTCGGTTCTTATTAAGATGTAATGAAATCAAAACACCCCTTCAGAATAGAAAAACACGGTCGTGTTTAAGTTTGTCTGAGGTTAAATTTAACTGATACCGAACGATATGTTCCCCAAACCACATTCATTCCTAAATAAGGGAAGTCCACAAGCTCCTCTGCCAAATTGCGTACCAAAACGTTCCCAAAAAGATAACAAGGACGTTCTATTCTTGAATACGAACCCTTGGTGAAAGGAAGAAATACATTGAGTGCCGAAATCTAAGAGCTACGAATAGTTCCCATAGACGTGGGTTCGAAAATCAAAACAAAGCGAAAATCTTATTCTGTGTCTTTGTTCCGTGTTTTATGCTGGGCATTGAAATTCGTTCTGAGATAAAGCAATACTGGCTTTGGAAACAGATTTAAACTTAACAACCGTTTCGTCAAAGCCGTACTAGATGTTTTATTAAGTGGATTAACTCATAAATACAGCACACTTGTCCTCCTGTGAACAACTCGCAACGATTGTCTGGCATAAAAACAACGGAACATGTTCAGGGAAATGAGGAGAGCAATAATTATAACGATAACGATAATGACACTAAGAACAATGCCAATAGCAATAGCAATCACAATACGGCTATGACAAATGCAATAACAACAGCAATGAGAGTTAAAATGACATTATCAATGAAAATAACGACAATGAAAATAACGACAATGACATTGACGCCAATAATGTGGTGATGATGGCAGTGATAATGATAGCGATAATAATGACAGAGTTGAGGCAGCTTAGAGTTGATAAATACTGATGCACATCCTCTCATTTTATTAAGTAAAGTTTACTGAGTCTGTGTGGGAAATTGAATCCGTAACTTTTTGATTGTTGGTAAGATAGAGGAACATGGATCGAAACGGTGAGCGAAAGTAACATCAGAGTACTGGTTTATTATGATGTTATGACATATGTATGACTGGAATGGGACTCTCGACTCACCTGTAGCCGCTCGCTGTAAGAGCTGTTGAGGTAACGTGGGTTTGCTAGATTTAAGAACGGGATGCTTACCACTGAGAACCCGACAACTGTTCCAATGTCTGTCCAAAAAAAGATGGACATAATAAATGTACTATATGTAAAGATATATGTAAAGAGAGATGTAAAGCTGATGACTGGCCAAATAAAAATCTTTTTTATGTTTGATAGGTTAAATGTTTCCTTTTGAAACAAATATCTAAAATAATTCAAAAAATGATTTCAGAGTTTGCGAATATCTCGTTTTCTTTTATCCACCTTCTATTTTGTGCCTTATCCCACGGAAAATAATAATGGCACGACAATGTGATTACTGAAAATCCATAGTCCACACATTGTGTATTTTTAATTATTATAAGGCTGTGGCAGCGAGAGGTCCAAATACGGAAATCTTGCAATTGGATTGTTTCATAAACGGTTGGATATTTCCCGTATTGCCCGCGCAGGGGGAAAAATTTAAAAAACCCTTTACTTTCGAATAAAAATTATAATTTTTGAAAATATATAAAGTGAAAATTTATTATGAATAATCAGAAAAGGAAAAATGACCATGTAGAGTGAAGAACTTCTATATGAAATGACCACAGAATTACAAGTATTTATTTGACGTTCTCTACCTTCGCACTTGCCAATTATATTTCAGTAAAGCCATATGATAAACTACTTATTGACCTCGTTTGTTCGGTCTGTACTTGTGAAATATTGGACCTCTGTTTGAGCAAGGACCAAGACGAGCCCAGCAAGTCTCGGTCCGTACTTAAAAATATCGGTCCAATAGCTCACAGTACAGACCGAACAAGCGAGGCTAATAAGGAGTAAGTAGTACTCGAAAACTCATCAAGATTTCACAAAGAAAATTGAAAAGACGTCAGTATTCAAACATACACATATCAGGAGCAGAGATATAGGGGGGCAAGGGGGCTTGAGCCCCTCACTTTCAAAGTTGGGGGACAGAGCCCCCCCTCCATTTCTGCCAAAAACCCCAAAATTTGTACTTTCATATTTAATGAATCTTGACATCTGGAGGAAATGTGGCGTAACATCAAGTGGAAAAAAAAGTCCCCGACTAAAGTGTAATAATTGATCAAAATTCTCGAAATTTTCCTTGTGGTCCTTGAGTGAAATAAAAGATTGTTTGTTTGCCATTGGTTCTATCCTGCTTGCTATGCCTACATCGTCCGCGATGGCCTGGAGCTCTTGGTTAATATCGTCTTTTATTGTGCTGCTTCCTACCTTGTAAGTTGTCGTGATGCTGTTGCATCAAAATTGCAGGAAAATTTCGAGAACAACCCAAAATGTAGACTTATCAATCCGGCTAAAAGCGAATTAGGCAGAGTCAGGAAAGTCATCCTGGATGAGATTAACTCAAACCTCAGATCCATCACCTAAGTAAACCAATGGCGAAACTCCGATGCAGTTACCAACTGGTTCAAGAACATCCAAGAAAAACACAATCACACATTCCTTTCATTTGACATCGTCAATTTTTATTCATCCATTACCGAACACCTCCTCAACGAAGCAATTTCCTGGGCCAGCAACCAAATCACCATCACAGACCAACAGATAAAAATCATCAAACACGCACGCAAGTCGCTACTATTCAACGAAGGAAAACCATGGGTGAAAGAGGAAACTAACGGAACGTTTGACGTGACCATGGGTAACTACGATAGCAGAAGTATGTGAGCTAGTCGGGCTTTTCGTATTAGATAAATTGGGAGAAAGGTTCGGAAAAGAGAACATTGACTGTATAGAGACGATGGCCTGGCCACATTAAAGAACGTAACTGGCAGACAAGCAGATAGATCAAGAAAAACAATACATGAGATATTTAACAGCCTCGGCCTAAGGATCACCGCCCAAACCAACCAGAAAGTGACGAACTTCTAGGACATTACCTTGGACTTGCAAAACTCAACGTATAAACCGTACAAGAAACCAAATGACGAACTACTTTACGTACACAGCAACTCTAACCACTCACCATCAGTTCTGAAACAACTACCAACCCCAATCAACAAACGCCTATCAAGACTCTCCTGCGACGCCCCAACTTTCCAAGAAGCAGTTCCACCATATCAAGAAGCCCTCAACCGCAGCAATTTCCGCACGCACCTCTCGTATGAGGACGGCAGAACGCCCCAGAATCCTCCTCCTAACCGACGCCAGCGACACCGCAATGTCACCTGGTTCAACCCGCCATACAGCAAGAACGTCAAGACCAACGTAGGCAGAAAGTTTCTCAGCCTCATTGACAAGCATTTCCCAACAACCAGTAAACTCCACAAAATATTTAACAGAAACACGGTAAAAGTAACAGCTCCATGACAAACATGAAAACCATCATTCATAAGCACAACCACCTCCAACGTGCAACTGCCGCGATAAAGGCAACTACCCCATTCCTGGAAATTGTTTGCTATCAAACGTCATTTACAAAGCTGAAATAACGACAACGGACAACGCAGACACAAAACAGTATATTGGTATGACAACTGGTGAGTCCAAGATACGGTACAGATACCACACAAAAAGCTTCCGGGACAAAAAGTACGCCAACGAAACGTAACTATCTAAGCATGTATGGGAACTTAAGAAAACCTGCCGAAATTATGAAATAAAGTCGTCTATTTTGAAACGCGTCCCCGCACACAAAGAAGGAACGAAGCGTTGCATCCTTTACTTGGAAGGAAAGCTGCAAATTCTCAAGGCGAACAAAGCGAATTTGTTAAACAAAAGATCGGAAATCATTTCCAAATGCCGACATGTCAACACGCACTACCTATGGAATGCAAGACGTAAACGGAAGTAATGACCGGCACCTATAATTAAATCTAAGACAGCATAAAACTTTAAGTAGCGACGTAAAGGACATTTTTAGTTAACATTTGTATACATACATATGCATATACACATACATATACATATACATATATACATATAAAACGACAAAAACGAACAATTAAAACATTATTTATTACGTTTCGAGGTGCTGCCCCTTCGTCAGAATCAAATAACATGTACAAAGCAGAATACTTTTATAGCCTACCATAGCAATAAACATTAAAATATTTAAATAAAATTTCGTAGGTTTAATCCTTTAAGAATGAATGTAATGTATAATTTAAATACCCAGAACGCCTTACGATCTGTAGTATTTGAGCTGGTTTTGGTGGCAGTTTTTGGATGATGTTTTTATGATTTCGATTTACGGCAGAGCTCTTTTAGTAGAATTTCTTATAGCCGTTAATTCTTTTCATGAAACTATTAAGTTTTTCCTGGAATGTCTCCGATTCTTCACTAGCCTATTTAGATGCACCGGTATCGTTATCAGCAGGATCTATTATGACCGATTTATACAGCAAACCAACCGATACCCACCAATATGTTGATAGGAGATCATGTCCTCCTAATTATTTCAAACGAGCTATTCCCTATAGCCAAACTTTGCGTTCTAGACGTAGATGTAGTAATTTAGAAGATTTTAAAACCAGATTGAGACAGATAAGGTTGAATTTCTGGACTTTCAGATTTCCAGGGCTGAACATATTACTCGATCAGAGGCGTTTAAACGCAAAGAGCTGGTTGTTGATAACCGACGAGTCAGACCCTTAATTTTGAATTTTCATGCCTCTCTTGCCAGGGCTTCGCGTATTATCAATGACCTTTATCCTATATTAACTTGTAACGCCTCAATTAAGGCAGTATTTACATCGGCTCCGTTTGTTTCTTTTCACAGGCCCAAGAATCTTAAAGATTTTAGTTAGAGCTAAACTTCGAGGACCAGTTGAATCTCTATGTCCGAAGAGCATGCAGCCATGTGGCAAGCCGAGATGTCAAATATGTCGGTTTGTTCTTGGTTCTAATGCCTTTCAGGACTCGAGTTTTAAACACACCGATTTCATCAATTATAAATTTGACTGCGATTCATCGGCAGTTATTTGTCTCTTAAGTTGTAAGAGGTGCAAAAACTCTTACGTAGGTATTACTATTAATTCATTTCGTACGCGATTCAACAATCATAAAAGCATAAAGATATAGATGAAGCGCGGTCAGGAAGAGACATAATTGAATAAAAGACATTCTATGACCTGAGATTTTTTATTGCCGAGCTTTCGACTACCTGAACTGTAGCCTTTGACTGGTGAAAAAAGAGAGAGACAACAAGAATATATATACTGTACATGAATGTTGACGTAATAAAGCTAATATTAGCTATTCTCCAATTTTTATACATGCATGAAGCTAATTAACAGTGTTTCAATTCTATTTCAGAATCATCCTCAGGGTATTATGAAATGATAACTTCACAATTAACGTACACTGCCGAAGTCAACTGAAAAATGTTGACTCGAGCGGGATTTGAACTCGCACCTTCGGGATACCCGTCCGCCGCTCTACCTGTTGAGCTATCGAGTCCACAGGGATTGGAGGCGAGTTTTTATCCAATTTAAGTGCACGGTATCCCAAAGGTGCGAGTTCAAATTCCGCTCGAGTCAACATTTTTCAGTTGACTTCAGCAGTGTAGGCTAATTGTGAAGTTATCGTTTCATAATACCCTGAGGATGATTCTGAAATACAATTGAAACACTGCACATCCATCCTCATGGATAGCGTTAAGTTGTCGCGAGAATATCTCGTGCACTTAAATTGGATAAAAACTCGCCTCCAATCCCTGTGGACTCCATAGACCAACAGGTAGAGCGGCGGACCGGTATCCCGAAGGCGCGAGTTCAAATCCAGTTCGAGTCAACATTTTTCAGTTGACTTCGGCAGTGTAATAAGTTAATTGTGAAGTTATCGTTTCTAATTAACAGGCTAAGGGCTATATTGTTTACGCAGAAAGATAATATATTGTTGCGGTAATGGCTTTCAATTGTTGTTGTCTTGGTCGGTCGCGGCTGTATGCCACGACTCTAACGTTTTTCTTGTACGGTTGCGTCCTTTGTCAATTATTTTTGCGTTATTAAAATCAACATTGTGTGAGTTGTTCCATGCATGAGTAAGGATGTTAGAGTTTTTTGCGAAGTTTTTCACATTCCATCACATTCCGACACAGAAAGCTCCTTACACAAGGACGGTTCAAAATTCGCCACGACACCGTCCCATATACCGTATAAGAACATTGTATCAGAGATAGAGGCCACCATTCACCAATTCCCAGACGAATCGAAAGATACCATCCGCATCATCACAGCTGGCACCCTACACAAATTCAAACTCCCGAAAGACAAGAACACCAAAGTCAACGAAAGGAAAGCGCTGAAGAAACAACGAGAGTGACAACGAGAATATATATGCATAAATGTTGACCTAATTAAGCTAATATTAACTATTATCCAATTTTAATACATGCATGAAGCTAATTAACAGGCTCAGTGCTATATTGTTTACGCAGAAGGATAATATATCGTTGCGGTAATGGCTTTGAATTGTTATCGTCTTGGTCGGTCACGGCTGTATGCCAGGACTCTAACGTTTTTCTTATACGGTTACGTCCTTTGTCAATTATTTTTGCGTCATTAAAATCAATGCTGTGCGAGTTATACCATGCCTAAGTAGGGATGTTCGAGTTATTTGCGACGTTTTTCACATTCTTTAAATTTTCCTTCTTTCTTGTTTCGAATAATCGTCCTGTTTCTCCAACCTAGCTCCATGAACAATCAGCTCAGGGTATTCGGTAAACAACATCAGTCTCTTTCTCGGGAGGGACTCTGTATTTGGGTGACGGGAATTCTTGTTGAAGTGTTTTTACGGGTTTGTTGGTGGCTATGATATCATAGTTTCGTAGTGTTCAAGTTAGAGGTTTGGTGATGCCAGGTATGTAGGGTAGCAAAGGCTTGTACTGAGTTAGCTGGGTCGACCCAGTCAAAGAACATCTTGACTAGTTCTTTAGGTGTCGGCACGGGATTCGACGTTTTGGAGTTTTGGATTGTGGATATGACCTTTCTTGGATAACCATTAGCTTCTAATGTGTCCGTTACATATTTCAGTTCTTTATTTTTGTCTTCAGGCGTAGTTGGAAGGGTCACGGCTCGGTGGATTAGTGTTCTAACAGTGATGAACTTGTGTTGCTTGTAATGATGTGAATAGAAGTCCAAGTATCTGTTCGTGTGTGTGGGTTTTCTGTAGACGTTGATGTGGATCTTGCCTTGTCTTCGTATGGTCAGAGTGTCAAGGAAGCCAGTTGGTCGTTGATTTCGTGTTCGACGGTAAAGTTTATGTCCGGGTTAGCAGAGTTCAATGTTTCGTGGAATGATTTAACTGCGTTGTTTTTCATTATGCTGTAACAGTCGTCTGCGTAACATTTCCAGACTTTTGGGCGGGTTATTGTGGCGTTGATAGCTTGTTCCTCAATTTTTCTCCATACATAGGTTGGCAACTACAGGGCTTACTGGACTACCCATGGCACAACCGTTTATCTGCCTGTAGAGGTTGTCATTGTAGACAAAATGATGTCCAGAAGAGTTATAATATCATCAATAAAGTGATTTGTTCGTTTAGATAGAGTTGGGTCTTGTTCTAGTTTTTTCCTGATGTAGCAACATGCTTTTTGGACTGGGATGACTGAAAACAGGGAAATAACATCAAAGGAGACCATCGTTTCATCGGGTTCAATGGTGGCATTTGAAATTTCAGCGACGAATTCGGCGGAATTCGTGACAGAGAAGCCAATTCGTTTCTGTAACGGTGATAATATTGATGTTAAAAGTTTCAAAGCGTTGTAGAAGGCGGAACCAATACTGGTGATTATTGGTCGGAGAGGGTTGTTTGGCTTATGGTGTGTAACGGAGCCTCTGATTGAAGATCGTTTGCTGTCGGTGGATTGTAGCTATCTGTATGCTGCGTCGTCCAGTTTGTCTGGCTTCTTTAGTTGTAGCAGTCATTCGTTGGGTTGTCGTTCTAGTTTCTTGAAAGGTGCTGTGGTGATTTTCTCGTAGGTGCTTTGGTCGTTGAGTAAAGTTTCCATTTTTTCGTTGTAGTCTTATTGGTCAAGGACAATAAAACAGTTAGCTTTGTCGGATTTAGTTATGACTGTGGAGGGGGGTCGTTCTTTAGTTTCTTCAGCGCTTTCCTTTCGTCGACGTTGGTGTTCTTGTCTTTCGGGAGTTTGAATTTGTGTAGGATGTCAGCTGTGATGGTGCGGATGGTGTCTTTCGATTCTTCTGGGAATTAGTGAATGGTGGCCTCTATCTTTACTTTACTTTACTTACATTTATTTTAGCACGGTGGCCTGTTCAGTTTCCTGTTTTGCAAAGGGCCGTGCATCTATTTACTATATATAATACTAAACTTTTATTAACTGTATTTACATCTAAAAACTTTTACATAATTATTATTATGTACACTTGACGGTAATTATTAATGGTAGTGGAAGACAAATGCCTAATATAATTTAAATAAATATTCATCTATTATGTTTATGAAGCTGTTTAAGGGAAGTGTGTAGATATTTTCTATTATACCATCAGGTAGACTATTCCAGAGCTTTGAGGCACGATATATAAATGTGGATTTTAAGAAACTGGCGTTGGGCTTTGGTAAATAAAGCATTTTGTCATTACTTCTCAGTCCGTAGACGTTGTTTTGGAGAATTGTAAAGTAATCTGTTATATATTTTGGTGCCCAACCTCGTATAGCTTTGAATGTTAAAAGAATTTCTCGTTTGTTTTAAATTTGTTTCAATTGGTTTCCAATTTAGATTTTTGAAAATTTCCGATGATCGTGTCTCATAGCTCGTTCCCGTTACCACACGTGCAGCCCTCTTTTGAAGTTTATAGAGCTTATTTATGTTTGTCGCAGTGCCGTCAAGCCATGCATTGGAGCAATAAACGAAATGCGGTAAAATTAAAGTGTTGTACATTTTGACTAACGTTTCTTGAGTCACAAATTCTTTCGCTCTTCTTAAAAGAGCTATATTGTTTGAAATTCTTTTAGATTGAGTATCTATATGCTCTTTCCACTTCAGTTGCTCATCAATTATTACTCCTAGTACTTTTTTCTCTTTTACTCGATTAATGGCTTGATCTCCAATAATTATAAGCGGATTCGTTGGAATTTGATTTAATTTTTGCCTTGATCCAATTATCATGTACTCTGGTTTTTCCATATTTAGAGTAAGCCTAATAGCTATTAGCCACTAATGTGCGTTTTCCAGATCAGTATTAAGTTGTTGCTCAATGTCTGCGGACGACTCCCCTCAGCATGAGATATTGGTATCGTCCGCAAACAACGCAGCATGAGTTGTTTCAAGGCAATTCGGTAGATCGTTAATATATATGAGGAATAATAAAGGGCCAAGATTTAATCCCTGTGGGATTCCACAGGTGATATTTTGTGGTTGTGACATTTTAAGTTTTATTTTACAAATTTGTTTTCTTTGAAATAAGTACGATTGAAACCACCACAACGACGTTCCTCTCACTCCATAACATTCTAATTTGGAAATCAGAATCTTATGGTCGACAGTATCAAACCCTTTTTTCAGGTCCCAAAATCATATTCCACTAATTAAACCCTCGTCCATATTGGAAAGTCATTTTGTTGTAGAATGGAGGAGGACCGTTTCCGTTGAATGTTGAGGACGAAATCCTGACTGATAAACCGAAAGTATTTCGTTATTATTCAAGAGTTTGTAAAGTTGTCCGTAAACGATCTTTTCAAAAATCTTTGCAACGGCTGATATCACTGATACCGGCCTGTAATTTCCGCAATTAGATTTATCACTTGGATTGTAAATTGGTAAAATTTTGGCATATTTCCGATCATCTGGAAATATTCTTGTATTTAGAGACAAATTAAATATATACGTAAGTGAGTCTACAATAGAGTCACCTTGCCGCTTGCAAGAGTTTAAATGGAGATTTTGTCAATGCCCGATGATTTAGTCGCTTTGGCTTTCTTTATTTCCTTCTTAATTTGCGTATTTGTGATGTTTCGAAACTGAAATACATTATTCCCACGTGACTCAGGAGTCATATAATGTGGATGATTTTGATCACTTGAAAAGATATGTCCTGCAAGCTTAGGACCAATTGTTGAAAAGTATTTATTGAATTCATTAGTAATGTCCTTATCTTCTGTCACTGCTTCACCGTTGACTGCAATCTCTTTTGCTGTTGTTGCTTTTGATTGCTTGTTTAACAATTTATTTAAAAATTTCCAACTTTCCTTACTATTTTTGCAATTTTCCAAATTAGACTTGAAATATTTTGCTTTAGCTTCCTTTATTAATTCATTAACCTGGTTTCTACAGTTCTTGTATGCCTCGTGATATATAGGAGAATTGTATTTTACTGCTTTTTTCTTTAAATAATCCCTACGGTGACTCAAATTTCTGGTGTCGTGAGTGAGCCACGGCTTGTATTTACTTAAAACTTTTTTAGCTCTAATAGGCACACGGATGTCTGCAATCTTTAAGAAAGTCTCTTTCCAATAGATCCAAGCTGTGTTAGGATTAGTGTGATAATACAAATCGTTAAATGAATGTCTTAGATCATTTTGAAAGTGAATTGCATTAAAATTTTTAAATTGTCTCGTTTCAACTAATTTAGAAGTTTCTTTCGAAATACTTGCTTTACGACATATATAAACAAGGCCATGATTACTAATCCCGACATGCATAACCCCAGAATCAATGGTTTTAGTGTCATTTAATTTCGTTAATACTAAATCGATTAGACTTTGTGTAGTTATTGTTACTCTTGTCGGTTTTAGAATATGTTGTTGCAATTGGTATATATCAAATATGTCCTTCAGTATACCGGTGTGAGAGTCTTCTTCTGTCTTTAAGAGATTACAGTTGAAATCACCAGTTATGATTATCTCAAGGTTTTCGTCGTCGGCTTTACGCAAAAAGGTCTCAAAATATTCGAAAAATGTAGCATCTAAGTTAGGTGGGCGATACCATGTTGAAATCAAGAAAGACTTGGTTTTTGGTTTTTTGACTTCCAAACAGATAGCTTCAGCCTTGTCAGGAAATATATTATTATGTAGTTTAAATGAAATATTGTTTTATATAAAAATTGCAACGCCCCCACCATTTCTATTTCTATCTAATCTTGCTATTTCATAGTCCGTGATTTCTACTTCATCTCGTATTGTTCTGTCTAATCTTGTTTCATTGATGCATATTATATCGAAAAGCTGTTCACTTAACAGAATTCTTAGCTCTTCGATATGTTTGTATAGGCTTGTTATGTTTAGATGTCCAATTTTAAAGCCTTTTAATTTTGGATATGGGCTGTTGCTCACATGCGATAACAGGTTGTCATGGTTGGCACTTTCGGCTAAATTAGAAACTTTGGTATCTGAAGACTTCTCTTTATTTACCACTAGTCAATTTAACTGTTTTAAGTACCCTATAATGTCCTTTGCCAAATTAGCTGTACCCTGTCGATTAAGGTGCACGCCATATGAGTTTAAGTGGCTACAATTAATGTTCTCATTTGAGATTAGTCTCCAGTTATTCTGTTTGCATACCTTTTTTATGTCAGCATTTACTTGCTTGATCTTTGCAGCCAGAGTTGAATCATCGGTCCGGGTGATTATTTCGGAAATAGTAACTTTAGTACTCGGATTTGTGTCTATGGTCTTTTTTCCAAGTGGATATATATGCGCAGAGACTTCTTGTGAAGACTTGAACTTTAAATCGTTTGCTCCTACATGTAATACCATACATTCAGGAGGAGATTTCAGAGTAGGTTTAATATAGAGAGTCATCTCTTCCAATCGAGCACCTGGGAAAGTTTTAACTTGAACCTTTACTCCTGAATTTCTCTGGAGTTTCATCGGACTTAGGTATTTTATCATGGAGTCACCAATAATAGTAACACTTCGTCGTTGCTTAGGCAAATTTTGGCGTTGATTAAGCTTATCTTGGCGATGGTTATTCCGTTCTTCTTCTGCTCGTTGACTATGTTTGATACAGTTTGATGAATTCGATTGATTTATTTAGCCCTCAATTCCGTCGTGGGCTTTCTTACGATTCTTTGTCATTAGTTCGTCATTGTAAACAAGCTCCTCTTGCGAATCTTCATGGCGTTTTCTCATTAATTCCTTGTTGTTTTCAGTTATCTCGTCATCTTCAATTTTTAAAACTTCGTACTTGTTTTGGTGTTAGCCTTAGTTCTTATTGCAGTAGACCAGGAATAACTGTTGACTTTATCCAGTTGCTTTTTATACTTTTTTTCATAGTCTCTTTGGAGCAATGTCATCGCTGTTATAAGGCTCAACTTTTCATTGTCAAGGTCTTTTATTTTCGTATTCAAATCCGACATTACGTAGGCTAAGTTATTGCGCTCTTGGAGTACATGAATCTCCTCTTTTAACTTTTGGTTTCTTGCTTTCAACATTTTGATCATTTCTCGGCTACAGTAGCTACAATTTCCCGTTCTTTCCATGCTACTGACCTTAGAGAAGAGGTTGTTGAATTTATTGCAAATTTCAGATTCAAGAGACTGTAAGGTGGTCAGAACTTTGTCTTGATGAGTTTGGGATTCAGGTGTAGAGTCATTTCCCAGAGGGATGTTTTTATTTGATTCTTTATGCAAATTATCGTTGTCTTCATCTCCGATGTCTTCATCAACTTCATATTCTTGTATATTGTAATTTTGTTTCCTTCCCTCAAATTGAATTAAGGAAAGAAGCTTGGATTGAACTTCAATCGCTTCCTCTCCTTTAAGCGTAACAGAACCATTTCCCTGGTACCATCTTACAGTTAATTCTTGTAAATCTCCCATCTTACAGCTTCCTCCAACGGCCGAGCATTAAATCGAGACATCTACGACTTCCTCAATTAATCTACTGAATTCGTCAAAATGACCATTCCATTTTAATCTACCTTGTGCATTGATAGATGACCTTTTATTTGCTCTTTCTTGAATCCCATCTTTACTGGCGAAAGTTCTAGAATCTACCTCCTCACTGGTTGCACCCATTATCGCCGACAATTTAGACGTCGACCTACTAATCTCTTTGTACTATAATATTGTGAGCTTTATAAAAGCAAACAACTGATCTTTACCAACCGATATATATCAGCAGTACTCTTCAATACCTTAAACACGGAGCGATCGCATAAGAAGAGGCTGAGTTTCTCAGCCTGTCAATTATGATTAAGGAAAGGTCGCATGTTATTGGTCAATTGAGTTCAGACTAACTTCCGGTGGACAAATATCACGTTCAATTGAGGAGAATGTAGGAGATGAATTTGTTTGCAACGAAGTTGCTACTTGGATAGTATTTTGCATCTGTTGGCCATTTGAACTGTTTTGACTGAGCCAACAATCCAAGAGCAATTCCATCGCTTCAATATTTCCTGCCGTTTTCCGTTGGACAGTAACTGATTCCTCACGGTGTGGATCTTTTTACGTACTTCTACCAAGCGCCCTTCCTCATCGCGTTTCATTTCCATTTTGAAGCCGTAGTAGGCCTTGCTCTCTATAATTGCACTTTTATTCTTCTGGTAGTAGGCTTTATTGCGATCATACTTGCTAAGCCCCGCAGAAAGCGGAGTTGTGCTTTACGCAGAGGTAGAAGTTCGAGCTGTCGGATGAGAGCAACCGAGCATATTTGCCACAAATGAATTTGAAAGTGGCGCCAGTTTTTGTTTATATTTATAATATTACAAGCTTCAAGTATGCGCCAAAAAGAATACAGATGGCTATGACACATTGCGGACGTAATAAAATGTGAATCGTGCCCAAACACTGCGCGGGTAGGATGACTAAGTGAATGAAGATGCGCAGGACGTCTCGAATGATTATAATACGATGTATAACACAACCAGAAAAATCAGTAAATGTGGCATGTTCAGCCATTTATTGCTTTATATATTGTTTAGCTGTATTTCAAAAACACGTTTTAAAAGTATTTCCGTAAGCTTTAGGCTCTAGGACACGCTTGTAGAGCTCTACGCTGTCCAGTTCAGTCACGCTTCAACGTGTCCGCCATTTTGAAACATGCAACCGCCATACGAAGCCAGAAATGTGGGAGGAGCTTACCCTTTTATAGCGTCGCTCCGTGTTTAAGAAACCAAACGACACTTCAAATTCAAATGTAACTTCAATTTTATTTCAAACGCTAAACAGCAAAACTGCTGCGGCTGCAGTTACTTGCACTTATCGAATGTTCGCCAAAGCTCCCCAATGGGTCTAAAATGATGTTTTCAGGTCAGAAATGATAATAAAAGTAGAAGTCCATTGATAGGAGCAGTGGTTCATAAGATATCGCAATGTTTAGAAATTGGCCTCTTAGGCGTTATACGGTACAAAGCAATAAGTAATTGGGGGGATATGTGGGTCTAATGTCTTTCTGGGTTTTTTGGAGGAAGAAGTTTTGAGACGCTGTATTTATAAGCCTTGGGTATGGTGGCGGTTTCTTGATGATATTTTTATTATACGGCTTCATGGTTGGGAAAAATTGGATTCATTCCTAGATTATTTGAATTCATATCATAGAACTATCAAATTTACTTGGGAAATCAGTACAAAGAGCATTTCGTACCAAGACGTTATGGTTACGTTGGAGGATGGAGGATTTATTACTGCTGTTTATCATACGCCAAGTTGATTTTTTACTGATGTTTATCATAAACTATAAAGCACTCCTGCTTGGTTTTTAAATATTACACACACACACACACACACACACACACACACACACACACACACACACATATATATATATATATAAGGATTTCTGTGCTTTAGTTTGACTGAATTTTTTTAATACATTCACTCCTACTTGTGTCCGTGTTGCAAGTCAACCATTATGGTCAAGCCATGTTCGATTTTGAAATTTTCTCGCTTTCTTAAGCAAATCATTAATTCTGTACTTATTATTTGAAGAAACTTCATTTTAAATAGCCGTTACAATGGCTTTGTTTTTCGACATCTCAGCAAATTTGTTCTAGGACAGTTTTTGTCACGCACAGTGAAGGTAACTGAGGTCAACAATGACAGTCAATAAATCACAGTATATTTTAAGTAAAGAATTTGTAATAAAAGCTGCGAACATCGTTCCAGTGTTTTCTTTCAAAAGGAACTTACCATTACATGCATATGGCATTTACTTTCTACTTCGTTGAAATAAATATGATATTTCCAACTCCAAATATCCAGTTTTAGCTTACTTACACTTTCCAATTATGTTGTCGAAGAAGCCCATGGTGATCCTAAACTGGAGAGACGTTCTTAGGTGCTCCACCTAGTCAACATACGATAATGGCAGTTCATAATAAATACTTCATACAAGATGATAATGGCACCTTACGATGAAGACATTGAGACTTAATCCCCCCAAATCTCGATGTTTTCCGGTACGAAGTCGACCGAAACATCGAGATCCGAGGTGTTAAATCTCGTTGTTGTATACCAAGTGGCAATGTTCGATTTTTAGCTTGCTGATTGGGCGAGCTGTTCTCGCGTGGAAATCACTAAATCATCTGGTTTACTGCGTAACCTAATACAGCAGTTAATACAATTTTTATTTTACCCCAGGAAAACTATGATAACCGAAGGTAGACTGTCACGTTGCACTTTCAAGTTTGTCTAAGAACACTGTTCTAATGTTTCCTGCCACGTTTCTTTTCATCATTTTACACTTCGAATGTGTCAGAACACATTTTCACTGGTGCATCGGAGAAACAAAGTGTTTTGAAGCCCTTCACACCATTGTCACCCTCGGCGGTAATGAGCCGCCTTACTGTTTGCCGAGGTACCAGCAAATATGCACATACATCGTTATACCACGGTCGGACCATGTCTACAATTTTGAAACATTCTTTCCTCCATCACAAACTCACCACGCGTGCAAGCGAGAAAAGCTGCAACGTTGCTGTTGGTCGACAAATTTGTTGCCTACTCGACTATTTTATAGGGCAATAGTTTGTTTGTAACATCAGTCAGCCAATATAAATCAACTAGTTCAAAGCGTGTTTCATTTAAGTGCAAAGCAGAGCTGTGGCATAACAACGGCAAATTATTCTAAACGGTTTACGGCACGATATGTAATGGCATTGATAACAACTATAAACTACGAACTAATCTTAGTAACTTCTTCTAAGATAGCCTTACCAGTCTCTGAAAAGCATGATTAACGATGAGGTCTTCCCTTGAATCACCTTGATAGAACGCAATTTCTTCACTGGAAAAGCAAAAATGATGTAAATGGCAAAAGACTCGAGCAAAAAAATAAAATGGCGGTTTGACTGTAGAGAGGTGTTCAACGAAACAACACATTTTGCTGTTCATTACCAGAAAATACAGTATCATTAACGCCAGCCTTAAACTCATTAACGCAAAAATACATTCATTTTATTCAATCGACGTTCATTAGCGTAGATACGCAACCATTTGCGTCAAAAGGCATTTCTTTACTTTGCTTTACTTTACTTTACTTAAATCTATTTTAGCACGGTGGCCTATTCGGTCTCCTGTTTTTCAAAGGGCCGTGCATTAATTTAGTACAAAAATACATTCTTAACTAATAACTATATTTACATCTAAAATATTAATACTAAATATATTACTATATACAGAAAACAGAAATTATTAATGGTATATGAAGACAATTTTCTAGGATGTGTTATATATGTATTCATCTATTAAATTTATGAAGCTGTTTAACCGAATTGTATGGATATTATTAATTATATTATAAGGTAGACTATTCCAGAACTTTGATGCACGATATATAAATGTATATTTTAAGAAATTAGTGTTAGGCTTTGGTAAATAAAGATTTTTATCGTTACTTCTCAGTCTGTAGACGTTATTTTGGAGAATTTTAAAGTGGTCTTTTAGATATTTTGGTGCCCAAGCTCGTAAACCTTTAAATGTTGAAAGTAGTTCTCGCTTTTTTAAATTTATTTTAATTGGTTTCCAGTCAAGATTTTCGAAAATTTCCGATGATCGGATTTCATATCTTGCTCCCGTTATTACACGTGCAGCCCTCTTTTGGAGTTTATAGAGTTTGTTTATATTAGTTGTGGTGCCATCATGCCATACATTAGAGCAATAAATGAAGTGTGGTAAAACTAGAGTATTATACATTTTTACTAATGTTTCCTGAGTCACAAATTCTTTTGCTCTTCTTAAAAGAGCTATATTGTTTGAAATTTTTTTTAGATTGAGCATCTATGTGCTCTTTCCACTTCAATTGCTCATCAATTATTACTCCTAGTACCTTTTTTTCTTTCACTCGAGAAATGACCTGATCTCCAATAACTATATACGGATTAGTTGAAATGTGGTTTAGTTTTGCCTTGATCCAATGATCATATACTCCGTTTTTTTCCATATTTAGGGTAAGCCTATTGGCTATTAGCCATTTACGTACATTTTCTAGATCAGTGTTAAGTTGTTGCTCTATGTCTGCGGACGACTCCCGTCGGCATGAGATATTGGTGTCGTCCGCAAACATCGCAGCATGAGTTGTTTCAAGGCAATTAGGTAGATCGTTAATGTATATGAGGAATAATAAGGGGCCAAGATTTGATCCCTGTGGGATTCCACAGGTAATATTTTGTGGTTCTGACATTGCAAGCTTTATTTTACAAATTTGTTTTCTTTGAAATAAGTATGATTGAAACCACCGTAACGGCGTTCCTCTCACTCCATAATATTCTAATTTGGAAATCAGAATCTCATGGTCAACAGTGTCAAACGCTTTTTTAAGGTCCAAAAATAATATTCCATTAATTAAACTCTCATCCATATTCGAAAGCCATTTTATTGTAGAGTGTAGGAGGGCCGTTTCAGTTGAATGTTGAGGACGAAATCCTGACTGGTAAATTTCAGTGAAACAAGAGAAATAGCTTGCCTAAATGAAATTTTGTTATCCCTAATGTAAAGCAGAATGGAGTTAACAGTCGTCTGTTGGCGCTGTAGAATGCCCTTTGATACAAATGATTGCGTATCTACGCTAATGAATGTCGATTGAATAAATTGAATGTATTTTTTGCGTTAATGAGTATTAGGTTGGCGTTAATGATACAGTCGCCGCCGCTTATATGCAAAATGTTTTTGCCAACTACATTTTTGCATGTAAGCGGATTTTGCATATAAGCGGATTCGTTCCTAGGACGCGCATCGAGCAAAATTCATATTTACATAATGTAAATGACCGGTGATTTGTATGCAAACATGAGAATACAGTATGATCAAATCCCGTTTCAACTTAATGACACGAAACAAAACTAAATAAGAATTGCAAAAACTTATTTATTACTGTAGCACACTTATGTTACATGAATATACAAGACAAATGCTCTTACTTTCTAAAATAACTGTCTATTGATGTTTGCCTTTTGGCAACATTTGAACACACGTCCGTTGAAAAGTTTGACAACGAGTTAAACGATTTCCAGTCATTGAAGCCATGCAAGCAAAGATAGTCCTTCATATCAGCTAAATGCGACATAAATTCAGCGTGACTAATTACCGGTTTTTGTTCGGGCTCGTCCAGCTCGTCTTCGCTCTCCTGCATGCCTTTTTGCTCGTTAATGATCGAATTCTCATCAATTGGTGGTGCAGTTTCGAGGCCGTTCTCCGCAGATAACATGTCATCGAAGCTTTGCTGATCCATTCCATGCGGAGCTGCCAACAGCTGAGCCAACGGAATTTCATGTCCTTCGTCAAACAAATCTTCATCACCACCACCATCTCTTGATACAAAACCTGCATGACGGAAGAAGTTTGCAATGGTTTTCGCAGTGATTTCAGACCAGGAGGCGACAATTGCATTCATGGCATCAAGCAAATCAAATTTCATAGAAAATGCGCTAACATCTTCACACAATCCGGCATCAATGGCAGCAACCAATCTCTTAATCATGGCTTTACGATAGTGGGCTTCCAGCGCCTTGATGATTCCTTGGTCACACGGTTGGATAAGACTTGTGACATCTGGTGGAAGGAAAACAAGTTTAATGTTTGTGAGTGTTATATCTGGTGGATGCGCCGTACAATTGTCAACTATTAAGGCGATTGTCCATTTTGCTTTGCGTAATTCGTTGTCCCATTTCTTCAACCAGCCCTCGAATGGCAGCTTCTCCGTACCATTCATATTTGCACAAACTAGAATGATCACTAGGGCTTTGCTGTTCTTACTACCAGCGAGATTTTCTCCTTTTAAAACGTGAGATCTGTCCGGAAGAAGATCGTCCGCATTAAAGATATCGCTTTCGCTGTAACGGCTTAGAATATTTGGTAATGTTTCTTTCAGCCATGTCTCGGAAGTGGGGGTGTCTGCATCTCTTTTTTCACCTTGAGCTTTCTTAAAAACCACATTATATCGAGTTTTCCATCGCCCAAGCCAGCCATCAGAAGCGTTGAAGTTTTCGACATTCAAACTTCTAGCAAAGAAAAGCGCTTTTTCCTTAAGAACGTCACCAGAGATTGGTATTCCCTGTATAGTACTTGCTCGGCGAAACCAGGTAAATAAGGTTTCATCAACATTAGGGGCTGCGCTTGTACGTTGTCTTTTTCGGCAAAGATTTTTCACTTTTTCGCTTTTTGACTGAAGTGACATTTTGTTTTTTAGAATTCGGCTAATGGTAGCAATACTGACTCCATACTTCTCAGCAGTTTCTTTCTGAGACTGTGAAGGATTTTTTTCAAATGCTGTGATAACTTCAAGTTTTTTAGCGAGCATTAGCGTCTTTCGAGTTGGCATTTTGAAACGTGAATGTAAAATTTAAGGCAGAGTTTAAATAATGAACCCGTAAGGTATGACGTAATGGACAACTTGCCTGAATTGGCAAATGATTCAGAGACCGAGCATTTGCGGTATTTGTTTTTAACTTGCTGAGAAGAGTAGGTGTAAAAATAATGACGCTAATTAGCTGTTGTATATTGTTTAGAAACGCCATTAACAGCGACTTTGTTTTCATAAAAACAAAGACCCAAATAATCAAAACAGTAGAAGAAAAGATGCTAATCATTGGGATTTGTTGAAGTGCTGTTTATAAAATGATGAATCATGGTAAAAAAATGCAAAACTTTGAAACATTGGTGGAAAAACTAGTACTTTTGCAAATTTTTTTTGCATATAACCGACTTTCTATGGAAAATTACCAAATTTTCCTTTGCATAACCGATTTTTGCATATAAACGTTTTGCATATAAGCAGAGCAAAAAGACTTATTTTAATACGAATAGGTTTTGGATTTCCAAAATCTTTGCATATAAGCGATTTTTGCATATAAGCGACTTGTATTTAAGCGGCGGCGACTGTAGTATATTTTCTGGTAATGAACAGCAAAAGGTGGGAAATTGTCTAACAGTGCCGCTCGCTTCTACCTAATGTATCTATGATTGGTCAACAAATCAATTGCTCAAAAAAGCCAGTTGATCTTTCACTGAAGAGTAGGCACATCAGCTCATGGACGAACACAACAAAGAAGAAAATTGAAAGGCCTGAGCAAAGGTAGTCATTTACAGTTCTCCAGCCTTGTGTCGATTTGGGAAGGCATTGGTTTTTCTTAATTTATTATTTTTAGCAATGATAGGTTGCCTCATGTTGTAAGAAATCTTATTCCAAGGTTAAGCCTTCCTAAAAATCTTACCTATTGGTGATAAGCCTGGAGTTTACATATCTGTATTCTCCTTCCAGATGTTGCTCTTCAACCGTCATTCGTCCGACTGGACGCCTGAGCCTGTAAAAACAGCACAACGCTAGATACATAACATCACACTATATTTCAAATATTCCTGTAAGAGGTTGTTCACAGGATACTGATGCGAGTTTCATTCCAGCAGGAAATGGAAACTTGTGTTCGGTTTACATTTAACACTGTGGCTTCTTCACGACATGGGAGTGAAAGGGAAAATTTCAAGATTTTGTAGTGTAGGAGGATGTATCGATAACAATGTAACTGATACTTCCGATACCATGGCCAGGTTCCCGTTGAATTATCAGAATTAAATCTGGAGGACTTCTTGAAATTCAACAAACCACTTTGTTCCATAAGAAGATCTAGTTGCTCCTCATGCAAGCTCGCTTTTTGGCATCCCAGCCGTGCGTACCGTGACCTTCCAAACAAGTTACTTTATCACATCTGGTCGAATTTGGAATGAATTGCCATCATTTATTCAGTTATCAGAATCTATGTCAGTTGCAATGTACGTTGATTATGTATTATAATAATGGTTTACGAATTGTTTACAATACTGACGACCCAAAAACCTGGAAGTCTGTATGTGTGTCAAAAATACCTCCAAAAAGCAATTTACTGATTTCCTCCGAATATTTTTAATGTCGCTAAGTCTTTTTATATTCTAATTTCCCACCTTATATCTTTTACCTAATTGTTTGTTTTTGTCACTTACGAAAATTTCACGACATTTCATTGCGAAAAACATATGGAATTGGAACATTTTCTCTTACGAAATGCTCATTTCACATGTGAAATGGGAGATTTTTTCACATATAAAATACCTAATTCACATGTGAAATAAACTGGTTGAAAATTTCACATTTGAAATCTTGGTGTACGAAACATGTATTTAAAATACGAAAATTTCTTTTCACAAATGGAATTGAAACTATTCAAATATGAAATTCTATTTTCATACGTGAAATTGCATGTGAAATTTTTCTGAGGGGTAGTCCACTTTTAGGGGCGGATTATCACTGTGGCAAGCTCCGGCAAATGCTGACAGGGCTCCGAATAGAGGACGCTCCCGCGATTCAACCGCAAATGCTGACTTGTTACGAACGAGTACTGACAGTGCCAGTCTTTTCGTTACGTATGTCACGTACATTAGGTCAATGGACAAAACTTTCTCGTTCATTACTAATTTTATCCAGTGAGTTTCAGGTGAGGTTACGGTTGTCTAGATGAGTTTTGCTAAAAGCTGCTAAAGCACGTATCTATCATACATACCTCACCATCCGTACTCACCGTAGCTCACCCATGCCGTAATCTCACCTGAAACGCACTGGACATATATATATATATATATATATACATGTATATATGTATATATATATATATATATATATATATATACATGTATATATATATATATATATGAATATATATCTGACAAGATAAAACTTTTAAAAAAACTTTATTTCAACGTTTCGGGGCGCCGCCCCATTTATTCTTGACAAAAGGGCAGCGCCCCGAAACGTTGAAATAAAGTTTTTTTAAAAGTTTTATCTTGTCAGATATAAATGGTTTTAAAACTTGAGTTGCCTATATAATGTAGGCTTCTCCATCCTGCTCATCAGCACTACACTGATGAGGCCCAATAGGCCGAAACGGTTCCGTCTGTAGTTAGATATCGCTCTATGGCCTCTTGGTTCATATTGAGTGCTCTACAGGATGAGTCATGCCGCTAGCGGATTTGCGCACGCTCACTAGTCCCTAGTTAGAGCGCTCTGGCATGGCTTATAGATGTACCACATGTGTGGCACATTTGAGTTGCCTATATAATGTAGGCTTCTCCATCCTGCTCATCAGCACTACACTGATGAGGCCCAATAGGCCGAAACGGTTCCGTCTGTAGTTAGATATCGCTCTATGGCCTCTTGGTTCATATTGAGCGCTCTACAGGATGAGTCATGCCGCTAGCGGATTTGCGCACGCTCACTAGTCCCTAGTTAGAGCGCTCTGGCATGGCTTATAGATGTACCACATGTGTGGCACATTTGAGTTGCCTATATAATGTAGGCTTCTCCATCCTGCTCATCAGCACTACACTGATGAGGCCCAATAGGCCGAAACGGTTCCGTCTGTAGTTATATATGTATATATATATATATATATATATATATATATATATATATGTATGTATATAGACTTGGATATGTCCACTAGATATCGACAGTGCTCAACACAAATCGTGGAGCTACGTATTGTACGTAGATATATATATATATATGTACAGCAATGATGAGTACCACGAAGGTTACAGCGTTGATATGAAAATATAGAGCGCTCAATACCGTTGCTGGTAGAGCGAATAAATAAATACGAAAGACAAAAATTTGCTGTCACTACTCTGAGTTTCACGCGCTCAGGCGATCATCAGGCAACTGACAGATAAGATTTAATTATTCATATATATACAGGTGACAAAAGTTTAAAGGAAGTGTTTGGTTACATGTCGGCATTTGCTGAATAGTTCGGACCGTCTGTTCAAAATGTTTTTCCCTTGTCTCTTTAGGATAAACAATTTTTCTTCGAGGCACAGGCGACATTTTCTTGATGCTGCCTTGTATGATGGAATTTGTTTGATGATATCCCACGCGATTGTGTATTTGCGTTTGTTGTCTTTCAGGTTCCAAATGTGCTTTGAAAGCTCGGTTTCGTTTAAGTATTTTTTGTTGTTGAGCGATTTGCAGTGATTTCGGTACCTGGTTTTGAAGTCGTTACCTGTTACACCTATGTATGTCTTCGTCTCGTTGTTGTCAGTGGTCGTTACTCTTGCCTTGTAAAGGACGCTGGTTTGTAGGCAAGTGCCTTTTACAGGACATTGTTCAGGGTTTCTGCAGTTACATAGTCGAGTGTTTTTTGTGCAAGGTGGTTTCTCTTGATTGTCGTGTCGCTTCAGTATTGTATTGTTGTGCCTTTTAATAAATGTTTCCATGTTATCGCTGCAGCTGTAACTAACACGGATAGTGTGTCTGTTGAATAGTTTGTGTAGTCTGTTGTTTGGCGGGAAGTGTTTGTCGATTAGTTGCAAGAAGTCGCGTGCGATGTTAGTTTTGACGTTTTTGCTGTATGGTGGATTATACCAGGTTACGTTGCGTTGTCTTCTGCGTTGGGTAACCTGGTATAATCCACCCTACAGCAAAAACGTCAAAACTAACATCGCACGCGACTTCTTGCAACTAATCGACAAACACTTCCCGCCAAACAACAGACTACACAAACTATTCAACAGACACACTATCCGTGTTAGTTACAGCTGCAGCGATAACATGGAAACATTTATTAAAAGGCACAACAATACAATACTGAAGCGACACGACAATCAAGAGAAACCACCTTGCACAAAAAACACTCGACTATGTAACTGCAGAAACCCTGAACAATGTCCTGTAAAAGGCACTTGCCTACAAACCAGCGTCCTTTACAAGGCAAGAGTAACGACCACTGACAACAACGAGACGAAGACATACATAGGTGTAACAGGTAACGACTTCAAAACCAGGTACCGAAATCACTGCAAATCGCTCAACAACAAAAAATACTTAAACGAAACCGAGCTTTCAAAGCACATTTGGAACCTGAAAGACAACAAACGCAAATACACAATCGCGTGGGATATCATCAAACAAATTCCATCATACAAGGCAGCATCAAGAAAATGTCGCCTGTGCCTCGAAGAAAAATTGTTTATCCTAAAGAGACAAGGGAAAAACATTTTGAACAGACGGTCCGAACTATTCAGCAAATGCCGACATGTAACCAAACACTTCCTTTAAACTTTTGTCACCTGTATATATATGAATAATTAAATCTTATCTGTCAGTTGCCTGATGATCGCCTGAGCGCGTGAAACTCAGAGTAGTGACAGCAAATTTTTGTCTTTCGTATTTATATATATGTATATATATATATATGTATATATATATATATATATATAGTGAGATTTCGCTTAAGAGTATATGGTTGCTACTCCGAGTTTCACGCGGATGCGATCTTCAGGCAACTGAAACAGCGTCGATTCATTGTCTCCTTTTTCTCTGTTCATTGACGTCATGGTTTGCGTGGGTTGGATGACTCATCGCTATTGTCCTCGTGTGATGTGTCTTTGAGATGAAAAATCTGTTCCGGTGTCTGCACTTTGAGACGATCTCCAATCTTTTGTTGAGAAGGTTCTTTAGGCCTGCTTTCATGATGCAAAGATTTTCCTCCAGGCAAAGGTTACATCTTTTTGCTCCGCTTGTGTAGGCCGCGGCCCTTTTCACGATCGCCCATTTTATACCGAAAGATTGGTTATTCGATTTTAGATCCCATATGTATTTTGATAGATCAGTCTCATTGGAGTACTTACTGTCTTCGAAGGATTTGATGTGGTTTCTGTATCGCTCTTTAAAACTGTTTGCTGTCATTCCTATGTACTGTTTTGTCTCTCTGGTGTCTGTCGTGGTTACGTCGGCTCTATAGACGATGTTGTTAGTTAAGCAGTTACCTTGGAGCGGGCACTGTTCTTTTCCTCTGCAGTTGCAATTATCTGTTCTCTGAAGCTTTCTATTTTCATTTTTATTTAGGATTCGGGAGTTATGTTTGGTGATCATAGTCTTCGTGTTGTCCATGCAGCTGTAGCTTATTTTGACTGTGTTCTGAGAGTGCAGAGTGCATGATTCAGGAAAATGTTTGTCAATTAGTTTTAGAAAGTTATGGCCAATTTTTGATTAGATGTTCTTGCTATATGGTGGGTTGAACCATATAATGTTTCTGCGTCTACGATTTTGGGACGATGTAGATTTGGGCGTCTTGTCGCTGGGAAAAACAACGTGGGCCTTTACCGAGACGACGGGCTAGAATTTTTAAAGAACACCACCGGTCGTTTAGCTGATAAAACAAGGAAAGAGCTAATCGAGATTTTCGACCAACTTGGCCTAAAAATCACAACCCAAACTAATCTGAAGAGTGTAAACTTCCTCGACATCACGTTCAACCTGATGAACGGTGACTACCGACCTTACAGAAAACCAAACGACGACCCACTGTACATCAGCAGCCACTCCAACCATCCCCCATCAATAATCAAACATCTCCCAGCCTCCATCAATTCTCGCATTTCACAACTATCATCAAACCAATCAACCTTCGACTCTGCAGTACCTATATACGAAGACGCACTAAGACGTAGCCACTTTAACACCAAACTCCAATATATCTCCGACAGCGACAAGACGCCCAAATCTACATCGTCCCAAAATCGTAGACGCAGAAACATTATATGGTTCAACCCACCATATAGCAAGAACATCTAATCAAAAATTGGCCATAACTTTCTAAAACTAATTGACAAACATTTTCCTGAATCATGCACTCTGCACTCTCAGAACACAGTCAAAATAAGCTACAGCTGCATGGACAACACGAAGACTATGATCACCAAACATAACTCCCGAATCCTAAATAAAAATGAAAATAGAAAGCTTCAGAGAACAGATAATTGCAACTGCAGAGGAAAAGAACAGTGCCCGCTCCAAGGTAACTGCTTAACTAACAACATCGTCTATAGAGCCGACGTAACCACGACAGACACCAGAGAGACAAAACAGTACATAGGAATGACAGCAAACAGTTTTAAAGAGCGATACAGAAACCACATCAAATCCTTCGAAGACAGTAAGTACTCCAATGAGACTGATCTATCAAAATACATATGGGATCTAAAATCGAATAACCAATCTTTCGGTATAAAATGGGCGATCGTGAAAAGGGCCGCGGCCTACACAAGCGGAGCAAAAAGATGTAACCTTTGCCTGGAGGAAAATCTTTGCATCATGAAAGCAGGCCTAAAGAACCTTCTCAACAAAAGATTGGAGATCGTCTCAAAGTGCAGACACCGGAACAGATTTTTCATCTCAAAGACACATCACACGAGGACAATAGCGATGAGTCATCCAACCCACGCAAACCATGACGTCAATGAACAGAGAAAAAGGAGACAATGAATCGACGCTGTTTCAGTTGCCTGAAGATCGCATCCGCGTGAAACTCGGAGTAGCAACCATATACTCTTAAGCGAAATCTCACTATATATATATATATACATATATATATATATATATATGTATATATATATATATATATATATATATACATATATATATATACGCACGCAAATCTCTCACATGGTCCAAACGCAACACCGACAGCACTTTCGACGTTACAATGGGAAGCTTTGACGGTGCGGAAATTTGCGAACTCGTCGGGCTCTTCGTCCTAAATTCATTAGAAGAAAGATTTGGAAAAAATGTCGGATTGTACCGCGACGATGGCCTAGCAGTTGGCAACACGCGCTCAGGAAGACTATGCGACAAGGAAAGGAAAGAACTCATCAGCACACTTAATGACTTCGGACTTAAAATTACTATTCTGACAAACCAGCAATGCTCCAACTTCCCCGACTTGACATTCGACCTAACTAACGGTACTTACAAACCCTTCAGAAAACCCAAAGACGAACCTATTTACATTAACCACTCATCAAACCATCCACCCTCTATTATACGCGAACTTCCTCACTCTGTCAACCGACGAATTAACGTGCTATCTTGCAACAAAGAAGCATTTGACGAAGCAGCACAAACGTACAACAGCGCCTTGAAGCATAGCAACTTCAACACTCAACTGAAACACGAACCTAACATGCACACGAAAACCCATCGCAGAAGACAACGCAACGTAATCTGGTATAATCCACCATACAGCAAAAACGTCAAAACTAACATCGCACGCGACTTCCTGCAAGTAATCGACAAACACTTCCCGCCAAACAACAAACTACACAAACTATTCAACAGACACACTATCCGTGTTAGTTACAGCTGCAGCGAAAACATGAAAACATTTATTAAAAGGCACAACAATACAATACTGAAGCGACACGACAATCAAGAGAAAGCATCTTACACAAAAAACACTCGACTATGTAACTGCAGCAACCCTGAACAATGTCCTGTAAAAGGCATTTGCCTGCAAACCAGCGTCCTTTACAAGGCAAGAGTAACGATCACTGACAACAACGAGACGAAGACGTACATAGGTGTAACAGGTAACGATTTCAAAACTAGGTACCGAAATCACTGCAAATCTCTCAACAAAAAATACTTAAACGAAACCGAGCTTTCAAAACACATTTGGAGCCTGAAAGACAACAAACGCAAATACACAATCGCGTGGGATATTCCGTGGGATATTATCGCGTGGGATTGATCCTGCCTTGGCAGGATCAAGAAAATGTCGCCTATGCCTCGAAGAAAAGTTGCTTATCCTAAAGAGACAAGGGAAAAACATTTTGAACAGACGGTCCGAACTATTTAGCAAATGACGACATGTAGCCAAACACTTCCTTTAAACTTTTGTTGCCTGTATATATGTGAATAATTAAATCGTATCTGTCAGTTGCCTGATGATCGCCTGAGCACGTGAAATTCAGAGTAGCGACAGCAAAATTTTGTCTTTTGTATTTACTTATTCGCTCTACTAGTAATGGTATTGAGCGCTCCATATTTTCATACCAACGCTGTAACCTTCGTGGTACTCATCATTGGTGTGTATAAATATATATATATATATATATATATATATATATATATATATACACTGTATATGAACTAATGTTAATCCGAACCAAATTCAAGCAACGGGCCTCGCCTTCTGTAAATCCATCCCTGTCCACTATTGTTCGGGTTTGCCCCTGCTGTGAGCTTCGAGCAAGAGGAACTAATGGAGGGAAATTACTTTGGAAGGCCAAACCGAAACCTATCATGAAAAGGCAACTTCGATCCTTCAGCCGGAAATAAAATCTGAAACCTATGTCGGCTTTACTCTTGTCTATTTCGGCCGTAACCATTTATTGTAACTGTCATGATTTGCAGAACCACTGTCCACAAATCAATGTGGTATCACTTATCAGTTGGCATATTAACAATACATCATTTGAAGTAATTCTAAAGTACCTTGTTAGAACGAGGCCAGATATAGCAAGATATGCAAGCATTGAGAGAGGACCCTGTTTAAGAAAAACAATGACAAAAATAAACAGAAAATGTCATTTTTGCTACAACTGAATGGAAGCTCTATGACTACGGAATTTGGAAAACTCATATTCATGTGATCCAATCGAGAGTTACTCTGGGGCTTGAGAGGAAAAATTGGAGCAGCTTCTATGAACTCCTCACGAATAAACCTTAAAATAAATTTTTTAATTTTCATATCACGACAACAGTATACGTGGCCATCTACTACTTGTAAGAATTTTCACATGTCAAAAAAATCTTTGCCATTGTCTATGACCATTACAGAAAAAAAGAAACCACGGGAATCTTCAGAATTATAATTTACAACATCTGAAGTATGCAGCAAATTTAAATTAACAAAACCTGTGTTCCAATTTGCTGGAGGCATCTAGTTATTCCAAACTGAAGCACATGTCGTCAAATGATACTAACTAATGCATATTGTAGACATCACAGTAGTCGTACATTAAAAAATTATATATACATGTATATATATGAAGCAGGCAATGAAGCAGATGAAAGCAAAGAAATGGAGAAGAAAGAAGAGAGTGAAGATAAGTTAGACATGCTTGATATTTTGGTTTCAGAGGCAGAAAATATGGAAAAGGAAATAGGGATCGTTAATTTGAATGAATGTAGTAAGTTTGTAAGTGATAATGTTGTCAATTTATCTAATAGGAATTTGACCGAAGCTGAAATTTCTTTGCTATCGAAGGGTTTCAAATTTTGTGTAACTCCTGGAGAATTGGATTGGTATGCCATTCAAAAAGATCTTAGAGAGTTTGGTCGCAAGTTAAAATGTAGGGCGTATTTTTTAAATAAGGTTGAAGATTATGATGAACAAAAGAGTTTGGATAGGTTTAAAGAAAAATCAGCTTGGGTACCGAAAGAAGTAGAGCCAGAAATTGATTTATACCTTTCAGCTTTACAGGAAAGGATTCGTTTGATCAACGAGAGAGGTAGGAATTTTAGTAATATTTCAGTGGCAGAGAGGGAAGCCTTGGGAAATTTAAAGCGATATCGAGATATTGTTATCAAAGAAGCGGATAAAGGTTCAGCAGTGGTTATATGGGGGAGAGATTATTGTAAAGAAGCGTTTGATCAGCTTCGGGATAGTGATGTATATGAAAGAATTTTAAATGATCCTTTGGATCAGGCATCCTGTCTCGTTGCTCAAAGTTTGGATTTACTGATGAAGGAAGGGTATGTTAATGAGAAGAATAGAAAGTATTTGTTGAATCCGAGGCCAAGATTGGGGAGATTTTATTTGCTTCCAAAAATTCACAAGAGGTTGGAAAAGGTACCAGGGCGCCCAGTTGTTTCAAATTGTGGAACAGCAACGGAAAGGATTTCTGAATTTTTGGATTTTTATATTCAACCATTACTAGATTTGGTTCCTTCGATAATTAAAGATACGAATGATTTCCTTTTAAAATTAAAAGAGTTGGGTGGTGCCCCTCGAAATGCTATTATTTGTACGATTGATGTTATGGGATTATACCCACATATACCTCATTGTGAAGGTTTAGAAGCACTTAAAAAAGCAATTAATGATGGTGAGGTGGAGATTCCATCGGAGCACCTCTTGAATTTGGCAAAGGTTATTTTGGAAAACAATTATTTTGAATTTGATGAAAGAGTTTATAGGCTAAAATTGGGAACGGCAATAGGTACAAAGTTTGCCCCGGCTATTGCGAATATTTTCATGGGGAGTTTTGAAAATTCGTTCTTGGAGACTTGTAGCTATAGACCGTGGGTTTGGTGGCGATTTTTGGATGATATATTTATGATATGGCTTCATGGCAGGGAGAGATTGGATGAATTTTTGTTGGCCTTGAATTCATATCATGGATCAATCAAATTTACGTGGGAGATTGGTAATGGGAAAATATCTTTTTTAGATGTGATGATTGGTTTTAATGGTGGAATTTTCAGTTCTGATGTTTATCATAAACCTACGGATACACATCAGTACTTGAATTTTAAATCGTGCCATCCTAAGCATGTTAAAAAAGCTATTCCATATAGTCAGGCGCTGAAATTGAAAAGAATTTGTAATTCGGAAGATGTTTTCAAAAGTAGGGAGAAAGAATTAAAAGGTTTCTTGTGGAAAAGGGGTTATGAGAGGGGTTTTGTCGATAAGCAGATCGGCAGAGTGAACGATCTTGATCGGGAACTTTTGCTTAATGGGACGGGAAAGAGAAATTCAGATAGGTCTGATAGATTGGTTTTGACTTTGGACTTTCATCCTGCACTTCAGGTAGTGCATAATATTTTTCGAGAACTGCAAACTTTGGTTGAGTTGGTGTCTGTACTTAAAAAACGTTTGCCGGTTACTCCGAGGTTAAGCTTTAGGAGAGTGAAGAATTTGAAGGATATTTTGGTGAGGGCTAAAATACAACCTATGGAGGAGGGGTCCAAAGGAATGTTCTGCTGTGGAAAGGCCAGATGTAAAGTTTGTAAATTTGTTGAAAATGTTTAGAAAATTTTGAAAATATTTATGGGTAATGTGGAGAAGCGGTCTTTCCATATCAATCATTCCTTTGATTGTGACTCTCAAGGAGTGGTATATTTAATAACATGCAAAAGATGTAGTAAACAATATGTGGGGAGCACAACAACACCATTTAGGTTAAGGTTTAATAACCATAAGAGCTCTTTGAGACGATATGAAAGGGGACAAAGGGGAATTTGTGGGGAACACCTGTATGCACATTTTTTTGATAATGAGCATATAGGTATGAAAGATTTATCGGTTAAAATAATTGATGTTACCGATGTTAGGGATCCAACAGCAAGGGAAGGTTTTTGGATTGAAAAATTAAAATGTTATACTCCTCTGGGATTGAATGTAATGGAAGTTTGAAATTTATGTAAATTTAAGGAAGAACGATAAGGTATATAAGGGCTCTATTCTTTAACTGTGAGCTGCTGAAGAAGGGGCCGGTCCCCGAAACGTAAGTTGTGGATTTTTCTTCTTTTTTAATAAAGTTTTTATGATGTTTATATGACGTTTAAACTTTATGTTGAGCGGGCTCGTGAAGATATTATATATATATATATATATATGTATATTTGTATATATATGTATATTTGTATATATATGTATATTTGTATATATATGTATATTTGTATATATATGTAGATATATATATATATATATATATATATATATATATGTACATATATATATATGTATATTTCATATATATATATATACATATACATATATACATATACATATATATAGGTATATAAGGACTCTATTCTTTAACTGTGAGCTGCTGAAGAAGGGGCCGGTCCCCGAAACGTAGTTGTTTCTTCTTCTTTTTTAAATAAAGTTTGTATGATGATTATATGATGTTTTAAGCTTTATGTTGAGCGGGCTCTTGATGATATTATATATATACATATATATATATATATATATATATATATGTATATTTCTAAAATTCGTTAAGAATTCACGAGTAAAACACAAAGAAAATCATAACCGTGTCGTGTCTTTATATGTGATGAAAACACATGTGACTTTATATGTGAAGAAATTAATTTTGGGGGGATTTTAAAACATAAACTTTAAAACTTTCTCTGCGAATTAGCGTATTAGGGGGTTCACTTTAGCAGACATGTAAAAACTTCGCAGTACCGTTTTTATCGGATCTAAAACATTCGGCCATCGCCTCTTGTTTTAAATTCCGATAAAGTACTCCTGGTCGGTTTTTAAACATTACATATATATTTACAAAGCTCTTAACCTACGTTATACATATATTCATTATATGGCTGAACTCGTTATCCGGTCTGTACCAAAATGACGTATATTGTTTGGCTGCCTAGCCGTGCAATAAGTTTTTCGTGTAGACCGGCATATTTTGGCGGGAAAATTTCCGAGCTGATTTGAAGACAAACACACCAGATTCAGGTAGGTTTTACAAAAGATTTACCAAAACAAACTACCAAAAATATGGTTAAATCTTCTCCACAGTAATTCTAAACGGAAAACTAGATGGATTGATTCCAAAAAACATGAAGCAATTGGTAAAAACAAGCAAGTGAACATGAACTGCTGACAGACGAACGGCAAAGTTCGTTAAAAACGATAAAAGAACCAAAAGCCATATGATAAAGTCCTTATTCACGTCGTTTGGCCGGTCTGTACGGGAGAGTATTTTCCCTCGATTTTTTTCCTCACAGACCTCGCTTGTTCATCGCTGGTTCTGTAGGAAAACCTCCGGCAAACACTTTCTCGTACAGACTTCATAATCGGTTAAGCAATCAATACGTGTGTATATATATGTGTATATATATATATATATATATATATATATATATATATATATATATAGTGCTAATTCTTTTAATTGTAAACCCAAGTAAAAATATAGTTAAAAGGTTTAGTGTGGCAAAAGGAAGGAACAATATGCAATAGTATATTAACCACTCATATCAACTTGTTGCACAAACGTTTTCGCTTTATTAGCTCTTCAGGTGCAAAGGATTTACTGAGTGGTATCTGGTATTTATATTTACAAGTTTAAATTAATTAACGTCTTATTATTTGTTATGGTAATTATGTGAATAGCGTAGTAATGAGTCATCTAATATTTACATAGTTTATTATCATAAATAGGTAACAAACAAGTGCTAATTAAAGGTCAAATTAGTATTTAAATCTGGCTGAAGTATATTTATGATTTCTAGTTCTTTTCTTTCCCTGAATAGTCGGGTGGAATTTTCACATTGGTATATAGGCATAATATTGAAATGTCCATTACTGCATTTCGCTATGTGTTCATTGAAGTCTAAGTGTCGATATTCTTTGTGCTTAATTTGCTCCTTGTGAAGGGTAATTCTTTTCCGCAAACATAAAATGAAGCTCATACTGGACAAAACAAACTTGATCATCAGCCGACGCCAGCCAAAGAACTTAAAACAGCACTTGACTAAAGCACACTTTACCTCGGAGAAACCTACTACAAGTATATCAAGATGTCATGAATCGAGATGCGGCACATGCGATATCATGATTACCAGAAATTCATTAACACTTAAAAACGGAAAACATTGGCAAATAAAAACTGCGATGGACTGCAAGTCTAAAAACGTTATTTATGTAATAATTTGTCCAAAATACGAAAGTTTTTACGTGGGTCAAACTAAAAATTTGCGAAAAAGAGTTACCCTTCACGAGGAGCAAATTAAGCACAAAGAATATCGACGCTTAAACATCAGTAAACATATAGCGAAATGCAGTAATGGACATTTCAATATTATGCCTATATACCAATGTGAAAATTCCACCCGACTATTCAGGGAAAGAAAAGAACTAGAAATCATAAATATACTTCAGCCAGATTTAAATACTAATTTGACCTTTAATTAGCACTTGTTTGTTACCTATTTATGATAATAAACTATGTAAATATTAGATGACTCATTACTACGCTATTCACATAATTACCATAACAAATAATAAGACGTTAATTAATTCAAACTTGTAAATATAAATACCAGATACCACTCAGTAAATCCTTTGCACCTGAAGAGCTAATAAAGCGAAAACGTTTGTGCAACAAGTTGATATGAGTGGTTAATATACTATTGCATATTGTTCCTTCCTTTTGCCACACTAAGGGTGGCTCTCTTTTCTTGTGGGGTTGGTCTGTGTTTTCCTTGTGTATCTTCGGTTGTTTCTTTTACCAAACAGCATAATAATGAAGAAGTAAAAGGAACAGTTAAACCATTTTTTATCACGTTTCGAGGCGCTGCCCTTTATATATATATATATATAAATCAACAACAACATCAGGCAACAGTTGCCTGATGATCGCCTGAGCGCGTGAAACTCAGAGTAGCGAAAGAAAAAAATTTTGTCTATTTTACTTCTTTATTCCCTCTACTGGTATGGTATTGAGCGCTCTCCATTCTCAAACCAACACTGCAACCTTCCTGGTCCTCACTTTTGGTTTATATATATATATATATATATATATATATATATATAAATATATATATATATATAGATATATATATATATATAAAAACTTAAAACTGTTTGTTGTTACTCAGAGTTTCACGCCACTGAGAGGACGATCTTCAGAGAACTGTTTATGTAAGTAACTGTTATGTATATATACATATATATATTTATATGGCCTCTTGGTTCATATTGAGCCCTCTACAGGATGAGTCATGCCGCTAGCGAATTTGCGCACGCTCACTAGTCTCTAGTTAGAGCAATCTGGCATGGCTTAGATGTACCACAAGTGTGGAACATTTGAGTTGCCTATATAATGTAGGCTTCTCCATCCTGCTCGTCAGCACTACACTGATGAGGCCCAGTAGGCCGAAACGGTTCCGTCTGTAGTTTTATATATATATATATATATATATATATATATATATATATATAAACGTAGGTGAAGAGACTTGCTGCTGCCACTTGGAGTTACATGTTGTTACATGAGCTCCAGGCAACTTGATGATCGTGTAACAACGTGAAACTCCCAACAGAAACAACTTCAAATGAGCATAATCTTCCGTTAGTATCTATTGATACCTGTGGGCCAATTGTACCAGTCAGCTTGTAAGCGTACAGCATGATGTCCAAGACAGGCTGTGAAAAAGAAAATGCTGTCAGCGTTAAAGATATATTTCTGGTTGAAATGACGTCATTCATTTTTCGATCGCAGCAGAGAAACACTCGAGCTATTTTTTGTTTGTTAAGTAACATATGAAAAGAAAGAGACAATCCACTCTCGAAAGTTTGCAAATGTTTCTTTTTTTCCCCATTTTTTTATTCGATTTTATCAGAAAAATTACTTCCTCTGAACTTCCTCGTTAATACCAGCTTTTATGCTGATGGGATTTTTTTAACAGTATAAATAAAGAATTTATTATTATTATTATTATTGAGAAAAAAGCAGAGATGAGGGATTATTAAATGGCGGTGGCAGCGAGCTGTCCGAATGCGGGAAATCCTGCATTTTGATTGGTTCATAAACGGTCGGATATTTTCCGTATTGCTCGCTCACGGGGGGAAATCTAAAAAAGCGTTGGTTGGTTGGAACAAAAATTGAAATTTTTGACAATATATGAAGTGAAAATGAGTTACTAACGATCATAAAAGGAAATATAATCATGTAGAGTAAAGTTGGCTAAAGAAATATATTAAGGAAATAGTGTTAGTTCTTATAAGTGTTGACAGTCATTAGTGATAGCTTTATAATCATTCACGTGTGTCCTCTGCATTCCAGTTGATGATGTCATCGTTGTAACTATAAAAATCACATTGCTTGCTTGTAATTTCATTTCGATTTGACAATGACTTTGGAATAAAGTCGAAATATCACCGCAATCATTCGTCGTCTTGTTTTAACTCATATCTTGGGTTTTCAAGATGTCATTGTTTTTCTTGATGTCATTGTTTTTTACTTTAAATATGTGTCACATTGTATACATTTGTTGCCTTTTTCCTCATTGACCCTTGCCTTTCGTGGAAAGGAAATTTAGATGTAACGAATTTTGAATGATGGCAAGGATAAAACTGACTCAGACTAAATCTGGAATTGGAACTGCTTAACAAATTTAAAAAGTATTCTCTTACAATCGATAAATACTTTGAAATACAGCAATCGTAGTTAAGTAGTTGTTGACTACATTTATATCTTCTCTAACACTGTTCGTTTTGAGAGGTATCTCTTTCCCAAATTTTCCAAAGAGAATGAAAGATGAACTGAAAACCCTCTGTTTTCATATAAAGAATTCCTCAAAACGGATTGTATCATGGGAGATGAGAAAGTAGTCAATTGCGATAAATAAAATATAGCCGTGGCGAAAGTAACAACATGAAACGAGCAGCATTACTACAGTACAGGATTATTACACGCTCAAAAATTACATAACTTACAGGACAATAAACAGGACGACTTAGCACACCTCACCTTACTCAGATTGGAATATAAATCAACTAAGCCACTGCAAAATTTCTCAACATCCTATAAAACATAATGTCTATAGTTAGATATGCCTTCTCTTTTCATAGTTTCACGGCTTTTATTCAGCTTTCATTAACGTAATCGAGCAAGAAGAGCCGCGGCGTTTAGTAAAGACGTAATGTACTCAAGTAAAATCTCACAGCTTGTGACCAAAATGTGCTTGCAGCAGGCTGTTGTCTTCAGATTTGAAGGAGTTTTCTAGAATTTCATACTTGTGTGGGCAAACAGTAACAAAAAAATACCTTTAAACAACATCAAGGAAACATACTATTTTAGGAATATTTAATAACTAACGTTTCGTTATATGTTTCGTAACATCTTCAGAGTGAATAATTAAAGAGCGTATTGGCATTTTTAGAGGTAACATGGAAAACACGAAGTCGGAGTCTCGAAGTATGGAAAATATGGAGTATGGAAAACACGGAGTATGGAAAACACGGAGTCTGACATATATTGTTGACGGCCATTTTGAATATTTGAATATATAATAACCTTAGTATACTAGCGTAAATAAACGAACGAATTTGCGGTTATTTGTCTTAAATATCAATACTTTTTGAATAAAATCAACTTACCTTGTGTAAATGATGTCTTTTCTCGTGTCGTGTCGTGTTCCACATTCCACACTGTCGCTGACAATTACAGCGACAGTGTGGAATGTGGAAAACATGGAGTCTGTTTCTCCGTCAAACATGTTTTCTGCTCTGAAGATTACAGTGAAAAAGAAAACAAGCTTGCCCTCTGATATCATTCAGTTTAAATCCAGAAGATCTTGGGGACAAAGAGGGAAATTGGTCGTGGTTGACAATTATATACGTCAGACTCCGTGTCAAACCACGGCCGAAGAAAGTCGCCGTAAATCACTTCAAATCGGCTCAACAAGTAACACGACACGAGAAAAGACATCATTTACACTAGGTAAGTTGATTTTATTCAAAAAGTGTTGATATTTAAGACAAATAACCATAAATTCGTTCGTTTATTTACGCTAGTATACTAAGGTCATTATATATTCAAATATTCGAAATGGCCGTCAACAATATACATCAGACTCCGGTTTTCCATATTCCATGTTTTCCATACTCCGGGACTCCGACTCCGTGCTTTCCATGTTACCAAATAGTCTAGCTATAAAAATGGTAACATGGAAAACATGGAGTCGAAAACACGGAGATAGCACTTTTGTTACCTCTATTTACCGAAAACCAACGTTAACCGGATTATTTACTAATTTTGAAAGTTTCCTGCCTCACATTTTTAAAAGAGGCCTTATTCACACCATGTTATTTCGTTCTTATAGTATTCCGTCTTCGTACGCCATTTTTCTGAATGAAGTCGAGAGACTTAAAAACCTACTATAACAAAATCGATACCCTGAGGGTTTTTTAAACTTATGTTTTAAAACCTTTTTAACTAAAGTTTCCCGGCCCCCAATAAAGCCTCACACGGCGCCTAAATTGTTAATTCAATTAGTCCTGCCTTTCACGGGAGATCATGGTTTACAAATCCATCATCAAGCCACAAAATCGCTATCATCGGCTTATCCACATATCCAACTCCGCGTTGTCTTTCAGCCCATTTGTCGTCTCTCAAATTTTTTCGTGTTCAAAGAGCGCTTACCCATTAAAATGAGATCTTGTGTAGTGCATAAATTTACGTGTTGATGCTGCCAGGCATCGTATTTGGGACAAACATCCCGTTTACTACACATTAGGATATCCGAGCATATGGGAATCTCAGTCTACACGGAAAAAGCCGCTTCCCAATCAGCACAATCCACCATTTCCGCACATAAAAAATAAACTGACCATGATGTTTCCTTTGATGATTGTAAAATTGTGTCTTCCGCTTCCAACCAATTTGATGCCCCCTCAAACGTGAAAGCTTATTAATTTCTGAAATAAAACCTCTTAACGGAAACATCCGCTCATTTCCATTAGCCCTTTTTTAATTATCTATTCTCTCTATTCATCCCCTCGCCCACCGCGCGAAGCGCGGTGCGAGGGTACTAATCTCGACGTGCGTGGAGTTCTGTTACATGCGTGGTAACTAGGGAGAAAAATTTTCGTATTGTGTATCTATGTTTCTTTATACAGGGTGTCCCAAAAAAATGTATACACACTTTGAATGATTATAAATACAATGTTAATTAAGATATATCTAAGTTTTATAACTCAAGTTAAAGAAGACAAGTGTAGAAGTTTTTGAGTATCGCAGGTGTTCGAACTGATGACCGTTCTGGTCCAGGCACTGCTGATAACGCGGACAGATGGAATTGCAAACATTACGAAAAATGATCATTTCATTTGGTATTTGGGTGCACTCTCTTTCAATTGCTGCTCTCGACTCATTGATTATTGCAGGTTTTGTGCTATAAACCTTATCTTTGACTTATCACGTAAAATAAAGTCCAGAGGTGTGAGGTCTCGTGAACGTACGGGGAATTCAATGCTATCTCTTCGCCCAATCCATCTGTTCACAGATTTTCGTAAGATGGGCTCTCACATCACGATGGTAGTGGGGAGGTGCTGGAAATAAAACTCCTCATCTCCAAATAGCTCGCAAATGCGTGGCATTCGAAAGAAAGTTTGAGTGAGTTATAATCATTCAAAGCGTGTATACATCTTTTTGGGACACCCTGAAAACATATATATATCCATGGATTCCGGTCACTCAAAAATGCCGTGTGCAAGCTCAGGGACTGGTATTTTGTTGACCAAACCATACTTCAAGCAAATCGATTTGGTCTCATTCTTTTTAACCGTGTATGGATCTCACGCAAGTTGTTTACATTATTTGAACATTGAAGCCTGTAAATGATTTGAGACCAGCAAACGAAATGGCTTTCTTGGTGCTTGTGGCTGGTTTTGCTTTTGAGGGCCACCTCAGCAACTGGACAATTTATGACTTGAAAGAGCAGTTCTCAAAGTTAGCTCCTTGGAATATGCATTTGCCGACTGTTCACTTTTTGCAGCAACGCTTTGTCTTGGTTCTTTCTGATTTATATAAACAAAAGACGTAAGGGAACTCGCTTGCTGTCAGGACATTTGATAAGCGACTAAATGTATTATAAAATGACATTCTTCGCTGAAGTTGAATAGATGCCTATTTGTATAAATATTGGGATTTTTCACGTTCTGGTAACCACTTATCTGAGCTACACAATCACAGGTACGTCTGAATCGAGTAGCTTTGAAATACAAGTTCTGTGAACAAAATTGTTTTGAGCAGCTTTCAAAAGTAGCTTCCCGACTTCATTCTTCCCTAAGGGAGACTTCTTGTACCAAATACTATCGCCTGGATTTTGCTAGTGTTTATCGGTACAGTAGAATAAGGATTCTGGTTCATTCATCTCTGTAGGGCGATTACTTTTGAACATTTTTCAGTATTTAACCGGACAGCGTTCATGGTCAATTGTTTGAGAAGTGGGATAGCACACTCATCGTCCAGAAGAGCTGTCCAGGCCATGACAGTCTTTGGATGCCTTCTCCGCTTTCCACACAAAGATTTCACCGCCTCAATCAGTATTTTTTCCCTGTGAAATGTCGCCTCACTGAAGACGTTAGGATATATTTTGGCTTGAACAAAAATTCAAGGTAAACAGCCACCAGGTAGCTCGCTGCAAAGCTACTTGTTTTTGGTCACCAAATTACCCTTCGGCAAAACAGTTGTCCGCTTCAGTCTTTCTCACTTCAAGAGTGATTTGTGCATGATGACGTTTACCATATTTGACCAGTAATGCTTTTATCAGGATTTTAAAACCTCTTAAGAAAGTTTAAAGTTGTCTTTGTGTAAATTTAGCGTTGAACCCTTTGTGTTGAGGTGCCACTGAATGCTTAGTTAAAAATAAGCATGAGTTGCGGGTTTGTACGTCATTTTTCTTTTTTCATCGATGTTTTACCGTGGAAAAAGTACGTCTTTTACTTCCCTCTTCTTGTTCTTCTTTCGACAAAAGTTGCACAAGTTTTACTTGTCGTATTTTGTTTTACGTTTTGTATTTTCCGATTATTGGTCAGCGATAAAAATGCAGAATTCTTTCATGTATTCTTTGTTTATTTCGTCGGTTTCGTAATTCGTTTCATCTTCGTCACCAAAGTCTTGTACCTCCCGAAGAATACTTAGCATAAATCCTTATCATAGCACGTCTTAAAGACATTTGTAACCAACTTTGAGATAACGTATAATTTATCAATTTTTTAAGTCGAATAAATGTCAAGAAAATATTCAATCATGACCTGTTCGTAATGCTGATATCCGTTTGATAACCTATGAGAATGCTCCTCTTTTAAGACGGAAAGTCTAGTCATCTTATAAAAAAAATCTTTCTGTAGCGCAAAATGAGTGAGAAGTGTAATTGGAAAACGATACTGATTACCATAAGCCTGCAACTAATTCAGGGTATTGATCCAGTCATTCATTGTTTGATAATTTAATGGTAAGGATAAATATCTTATCATTTGTCAAGCCGTTGAACGTCATTCTCACCGAACTTTTTGCTTTAATAAAGCAGAATTGAAATTTTAAGCGTAAATATGACTATAAGCAGTTTAAATATACAATAATTTCGAGTTTGGATTGTTGTTTATTTGGAGCCAAATTGTGCGTGGATGTTTTTTTGTATTACATACTCTCTTCGAGTTATAGAAAGGAGGATTTGTGTTGTTGACAATTTTGAAAAATTATCAATGTTACTTGGATTCTCGAGAGGGTTATTGGAAGGGTGGGCAAGGGGTTGTTGCGTGCACGTATTTCTCGTGAACTCTCACTTGATCTCACACTTGACTAACGCTGACTCTATTTTCATGTCACCTTACGCTATTGCTCCACCCCCTGTCACTTTCTATTTTTGTAAACAGTCTAGCTATAAAAATGCCGATACATTCTGTAATTATTCACTCTGAAGATGTTACGAAACATGTAACGAAACGTTAGTTATTAAATATTCCTAAAATAATATGTTTTCGTGGTGTTGTTTAAAGCTATTTTCTGGGCTCTTATATTTCTTACTCAGATTCGATTTCCACTTGGTGTTTCATTAGCAACAATATTTAGAAGAAGATACCTAAATATCAGCTTGAATGAACAACTTTGCAACAATACTGACGTAAATTTGCAACAAGTTTCCAGAACAGTCAATTAAGATTGTGTTTATTGGGAAAGAGCCAGAATTCCTTATACGGCTGACCCTTTTTGCGGAGCTCCCGCCTCTAAGTCAAATCTTATGGCAACTTTGTTTTCGTTTTTCCTAGCCGTAACCTCGCTATTGAGTATCTACTCCTCAAGATCTCGCTAGGGAAGGCTGGAAATTTCCCACGTACAATACACGACATCTGGTCTGCCACAGTGGGCTGAAAATTTAACGTACTATTCATCAGACGAATTAGAATTAGAAAAGAAATTAGAAGCAGACATTATACAAGGTGTCCCAAAAAAAACGAAAACTATTGAAATCACCAATAACAATTTAATTGTTAGAATTTGAATGCCTTAGCACTCTGTTGGCCCCCACGAGTGCATCAATGATTGATATAAGTAAATTCTCACGGGCAAAAAATCGCGCACTTTACAAGGCGATTTTCTTACCTAAATTTTAATACATCCACCTTGTCAATATTTACGTATCATTACGTTCAGCTTTTCGTCGGGCATTCAAATTTTAACAATAAGTGATTTCAATAGTTTTCGTTTTTTTTGGGACACCCTGTAGATGAAAACAGAGCTTAAAATAAATGCGGTATCCTTACTGTATTTTTGAACCAGAAGAAATATTATGAAACCAAAATATATCTACATTTTGTGAGATTAACGATATATATAAATGGTAGCTGGGTTTAACTTTGTCAAAGTATGTTTGAAATTTTCAAACTCATGTCTATCTTTTGAAGATATGTTTTGTGTGTATTTTCAAAGAGAAATCTTCAGAAAATGTAAAAAGGCGCGTGTGAGACTAAAACTGACGTACAGGCCGGCGTAGGGGACTGAAACTGACGTACAAAATTGCTCTCCATGGGCGGCCATCTTGGTTTCACATTTCGTTGGCCAGTTAGCATTCCAGATATGGAAATCGAGTTCACTGTTTTATATCAATGACTAGTGTTATGTAATCTGCCAACCAACATCTCAGTCAGCCGACAAACGAGCCTGCACGCAAATAGATTAACTGATAAAACCAGACATGCAGACAACTGACTATCGACGGACACACACTTCAACCTGGTAGCTATCAATCCGCTTGCTCACTAATCATCAACGCAATCCCCCCACAACCAATCTATTTGCCAATGAATCAATTTATATATACATCCTCCAATCAAGTAATTAAAAATACTCAGCAAGTAAATGAAGCTACCACTGAACTTTTGTTGTTTTGTTCACATTGTAATCTTCCCTCTTACAACAACGTTCTGTATGACTTAAAGTTTATCTGAACAAGAAGAGTGTAGTTACCTGTGTCAAAAGTTGCTCTGGATTAGATATTCTTGTATCTAAGTTGCTGATTTTATAATATGTGAAGTTACTGAATCAAAATGTAAGAAATATTTCATGGTTAGTTAGAAATTAGTTACAGAAAAACTGAATAAATGTTTCAAAGAATATTGTTAATGGTATAAGTTAATGTTTAAGCGTTACTGTTATTTTCAGCTGCCAAAATGGAGCAACGTAAAACAAGTACATTTCTTTCCCTACTAAGAAAGAGCATTGTTTTCTCGTCAACACAAAACCTGACATATTCTTACGTTAGATATTTGGACAGTAAATGTTTCGTCAGCCGAGTTCTGAAGCGTAATCGTAATTCATTCAGTCCAAACTAGATGAAATAAAAAGTTGAGTGTTAATTTGTAGCATATTTCTCTTTCCTGACTCAAATAATAACGTAAGGCATCGTAAATCACATCCTTGTGGAATTTACTTGACATATCCAAGAAATTACTCGATTTTCAGATTTGATCAATGGTCATCAGAAGTTTTTATCGATAAGAATCAGTACAATTTACAACACATTACAACAAAGTAGCTCCCAACATTTTTATCTAGCAATAATAACTGTGGCTGGTAATGAATGTTAAATTAATGTAATTAAAATCTCGCTTTTCAATCACCATAAAACTGTATTTATACAAAAACATTTATATATGTCGAATCACCACAATAAAAGTATATTTATATAATCACATTTGTACATATATCACCGTGTCTATCGCCAACATCATCAAAATCTTTATTACTGTTATCTTATATTTTGCTGTTCATTACCAGAAAATATACCATCATTAACGCCAACCTCAAACTCATTAACGCAAGAATGCATTCATTTTATTCAATCGACATTCACTAGCGTAGATACGCAACCATTTGCATCAAAAGGCATTCTGTAGTGCCAACAGACGACCATTAACACCATTCTACTATACTTTAGGGATAATAAAATTTCAATTACGCAAGAGAAATATATTGTCCAAGTGAAATTTTATCCCTAATGTACAGTAGAATGGTGTTAATAGTCGTCTGTCCGCGATATGGAATGCCCTTCATACACAGTATGATTAGCATGTCAATACTAATTTCACTGGAATATACAATGCTATGAGTTCGTCCGTGATTTTAACGATCACTTGCCTACCGTCTTTTAGCATAAGCGATAAGTTGTGTTTATTTGAATCAGGTTAATTTATTTAAGGCAAGGCAATGGACAATTATCCATTACTGCATTACATGATGGTAATTTAGTTACAGTCATAAATTTTGGAAGATGGAGACTGTTCCTTCGCGGTGAAGTGAAGTAGAAATAATTCTTTCATTTGCCCTGCATGACTTTCGTTTCGTGTCTCTTACGACTATCTGGCCTACGACTACAAAGATTGTCGAAATATCATTTCGCATGTATGGCATTACAATTTGCAGTCAAGGTAGATTTTCTGACGTCAAGAGTTTTTACACATTTAGAAGGCAAGGAAGTAACTAGAATTTATGTAAAGAAAACAAAACTGTGGTGGTTTATCGTTTCTCACCACTAGCATTGATATCGAGTTGTGCTTAATTCATCTAGCTTTAAAAAACGTGTCTGAATCAGTCAGATCAGCAAAATATGTTCAACCACACAGTAATGCATTTTTTCAATCCAAAAACCAAATCATTTACTGCCTTCGAGGAAAACTAACCGTTTTTACTAACTTTGGTTAGCTCTTTCCTATCTTTTTCGGTAACACTGAAGTGCTTTAAGTTCAATTGCAGTATGAAAAATACAACATTAATGAAAAGTGAGACTCTGCTTCTTAAAGGGTTAAGCGGAGTGGTCCAGGAGAATTGATAATTATAAGAATTTACAGCGTTGAACTATAATAAATTTTGGTAAGAGGAGCCATTAAGTGCACCCTGTAGGCGCAACTAACTTCTTATTGACCAAGACCGCGGTCATTACTGGAAAACATCACACCGGAATTTTGACAGTACGGACCGAGCCCGAAAAGCGAAGTCCGTAAATGGAAGACCGAGTGGACGAGGTTAATTAGAAATTTATGTCATGCTTTTTTTAAAACAAGCAAAATATACTGTAAAATGCTAATAGCGTGAAAAAGAGTTAGTCGTCACTCGCTTTTGCATGCACAGAGCACAAAGAAACATCAAGTTGCAGGAAATTTCCGAATAACAACGAAAAATTTATACATGTAAATAAAAACAATGCCAATAAAGTTGGTATTTTTCGTGCAGTAAGTTTTTCCTACAGACCGGTAAGTTTTAGTGGGAAAATTTCTCAGTTGCTCTGAGGACAAACAAACCTGATTCAGATACGTTAAGATACGCTTATGACTCTTTATATCTAATTTTCGTCGGTGACTTAAAACAGAAAAGCAGATGAATTATATAAAAAAAATGTTTGAAGTCGTTGGCAAAAACACGCTCGATAAACTTTCTGATGCAGCAGTAATTTGGTCCGGTACATCACAACAAAGAAATGACTGCCAGACAGACCGTCACAGCATGTCAAAACGTCCCATTTTGCCCGAAGTAACTCTGGCCGAATAATAATTCGTAGTAATGAATCGGCTATTGAGAAATGGAAAATCAATAACAAAAAATGGTAATCACTATACCTTAAGAAGGTTGTTCACAATTGACAGCTGTAAGAGAAGAACGGAACTAGTGTTTAATATCGTGCTCAAGAGGAGCGATGGACTGTTTTATTGCTTGGGAGAGAATTAAGCAGTTTTTCTGCACATGATTTTTTTATCGCCCTAACTTTAGGCAAGAAATTTTTCCCATCTTCGTGTTCAATGAGTCCTTGGGAAATTTTCACACGATTTTTCTTTCTTACACTTTTAACGAGTAGAATTTCTTTTTAGTATATTACTCAACTCTGGTTCGAAAATAAAATGGTTTGTCCCCTGTGTGGGTACACAATAAATACACTGACTGATGTAATAGTTGAATTTATTGAAGGCCATGGGAGGCCGATAATCATACTATAGTAAATTAATCCGCAGAGCATGGATATAGAGTACAAATGGAGACAACATGATCTCCTTCTAAAGTCTTTGTAACAACGTAAATGGTTTCAGCTTAGGAGTACCTGTGAGAGTCGTTTGTTGACCACCTAGGTAGTGGCATATCTTTACAAATTTTTAACCTGCTTCGGTTGTTTGCATTATAGTAAGCGTGTACAGTATGTCTATATATGCCTGTAGTACGTTTGTGTGGGTGTCAGCGTGCAACTATTGTTTGTTGGGTGTATGACTAAGTCTTCGGAAAGGTACTGGTGATCGTTGCAATACGTTAACCCTTTCATGCATACCGCTGTCGTACAACAAATTACAACTATAGAATTAATGAAAGAACAAAGCAAAAAACAAGAGAGAACAAAGAAATCATGCACGAAAGGGTTAAGTGGTTCTTTGTTTATTAGTTGGTGTTTACCTACCAGAGGCATAGCGTATACAAACTTTATGATGTATTTTTTGAATGCTTGAAAATCTCTTCCAATGATAGACCTTAAAGTAAACACCAGATATATAAGAGACTATTGTAATAATTAAATTGACAGTAGGACCTATATGTAACTGAAAGTATTGTGCATCTTCAAGAAGCAAATATTCCAGGTTTATAAGTACGATTGTTTTTAGCAGAAAAAAACCCTGTTTATTATTTATTGACCAAGCGTGAGGTCTGTACAAGTACAATATTGAACCGACGTTTTTAAATAAAAACAGAGGTCCAATATTTCATTAGTACGGACAGAACAAACGTAGTTAATAAGTAGTTTATAATATAGCTTCACTGAAATATAAGTCACTAGTGCAAAGGTACAGAACGTCAAATAAATACCTCCAATTCTGTCGTCATTTTATATAAAATTTCTTAACCAACTTCACTCTGAATAGCTCTTTTTCCTTTTTCTGATTGTTCGTAAAACATTTTCACTTCACATATTGTCAAAAATTTTGATTTTATCCGACACCAGCAAGGCTTTTTTAAATCCCCCCCCCCCCGAGCGGGCAATACGGAAAATATGCCACCGCTTATGAACCAATCAAAGATTTCCGTTTTCGGACCACTCGTTGCCACAGCGTCAATATTTTTAGGCTTTAGTAACCATCGAGATGATTTGAGAACAAAGGAAAGCCTTGTTTACCTAGGTAAGGTAGTGTTAGCCAAATTTTGGGATGAATATCATCAAAAGGCTTGTTAGGAGAGGGAGAGTTGCCGAAATACTTCGCTTGAAGTTTTTTAATAAGAACAGTTCTGGCGGGAAAACCATTCCAAGTTATAAAAGATGTCATTTTTCGGTCTGGGTTTTGTCCCTTACTTTTTTCAAATCGTCGTCTGACAGTTGAATATGCCATTTAAATATTACAATATAATGTAATAAACATCGATTCAAAAGACATATCGTATTTGTTCATTGAATCTTTCTCTGCGAGGGCTCTCCCTTTGACCAGCGAAGTCATCTGGTGTTTGCCCGGGTAAAACAATTGAAGGCTAGTCTCGTGAGGAAAGAGTTGAATATTGCACAATGCCCAAGAATAGAATTGGTCAAAATTTAGAATTAAACATTTCCTGAAATAAATCCGATTAAAATTTGCAGGGTTAAACAAATTTGAGCGGAAACCATGCAACTTTTGTTTATGCAATTTCTAAAGGACATTGCATTAAAATTTTGACTTCTTTAGTTCTGGGCTATCTCTTGTTTTCTTCGATCAAATATTTTTACTCAAACGATAATTTTCACATGGCATGAAAAACCCGACCTGCGGCATCTTGACAGTTGAACGGGCGCCATTAAACCTCAAATTGTCCAGAAATACTGCGAACTGGTCTTAATATGTTAGAAACTCTGATTTTACAAATCCAGACCAAGAACTAAATTAGAGGGCATCATTTGTCAGAATTCCTGACAGCGGAAAGTACGGATCATAAAAAATGTTATCTACAGTAGCATTAAATAAAACGCAATAAAATACCTTTCAATGGACGTATTATTTTTAATCATCCACAGGTCACAGTACGTCCGTGCTAAAAGAGAACTAGCCACCAGAAGCAAACAGGTAGTCTACAAATAATCAAATAAGAAATGACAAATTAAGAAATCTTTGTCAAAATTAAATGAAGAGGAAATCCCGTGATTAACATATCTATATAACAGGAATTCACACGGAATGAGGTGACTCTAGGCCTACTTCTACAGTATATTAGCAACTGCATCTAAAATACTTGAACGACATGCACCTAATTCTTGCATGCGTTTTCTATCATCAAATAACATTCTTTCAATTCACCAACATGGTTTAAGAGCTGAGCATTCTCGTGTGACTTCCCACGCCCTGATTTAGGAATATCATTTGAATACCCCGTACAAGGTCAAATCAACGGTATGACATTGATTTTTAAATTATCTTTTTCTATGAAATATCTAATCTTTACAAACTTCAAAATTCTTTACTCCAATACATCCACTGACACCAAACAACTACTATTTTTAGAAGCTTTACATATTAACTGTCATCCATGTTGTCCATGGTGTTGATTCACATCATGCGACCGCTTAAACAGCAATTAGCTACATAGCGTCATCATAAGTAAATAATGTCCGAAATAACTTTCTTTTTTGATGATGTTATCACGCCTCGTCTATATATAGACCAATGCTTGTTAATGTTATTCACTGTCTGATGATGAATTTGAAATAAAGTCAAAATATTGCAATCTTACGATAGTCTCATCTTGTTAGTAACTCAAATCTTAAGTTTCAAGATGTCAATACTATTTGGAGTATGCTTATTCAAGTTGGCGGCTGGTTGTCATATTTGACCTTGTTGACCATAATTCTCTAGTTCGTAGAATGACATTGTATGGAATTACGCCTTAAACTTTTGGACTATTTGAATCGTATTTAAGTGATCGGTCCTGACAAATGAAATTCAAAACCTGTTTTGTCTGATCCACCAGCCATTACTTCTGGTGTACTGCATGAATCAAATTATGGATCTCTCTTATTTCTTGAATATTAGAGGATTTACCGTATGTATCTTGGTTGACAAATTCGAATACGTTTCTATTTGCGGACGACGCTGCCTTACTCAGTCGTGAATGTAACAGCGATGAAACAAGTAGCTCGCTTAAAGAAAGCATCCCTTGATCGTCTACTTGGGTTAAACTATGTCTATAAAAATTTCCCAACGTGATCCCGAGAATGACTGAACTCCAGGATAAAATTATCGACGAATTAAAGCTGCTAAGTTGCTTGAAGTAACTTTCAATCCACATCTCAAGTGGGTTTATCACATTACTATTATATACAGTAACATCAACACTAGACTACAGCTTCTAAAGAGGATCGATTGAATGTATAACTACAGTTAAAAGAGGCACTACACTAATTCTTGACAAAAAAGACTAGAGACCCCTTCATTTGACTTATTTTACAAACTGAAATGAAATCTCAGGATCATCCTCAAAGTAACATGAACAGTATATTGAGAAAGGAGAAAAACCCACCTAGTTCTCAATTCTTTTGAGGTAGTCGGAGATTTACGTAATTAATTCATTAATTCGGGGACAAAAGCACGCGTAGTGTCACGTGATCAAAACTGCATACAAACGGAAAAAATGCAGACATTGGGAAGTGTAAGTCATTATGTTTGCAACAAAGAGATTCGCATCGGTGTACGTTTTAAAATAGTTATCGAAGTCCTTATTTGACCTTTAAGAATCAAAATCTTCATCCGATGCATTTAATCTGTTTTCCTTTGCAAAAAACCATGCAGATGAACGGAAACGCTGCATTCTAGCGTGTCAACACGGTGACTTATTCAGTTGCTCGAAGTACAGGCATACATGCACACATTCGAAATTTTGTCGGAGAAAACAGACCAACAGTAGATTGTCTCCCGATCCGTTATCGGCTGTTGGTAGTGAAGAAGAGATCAGTCTGAGACTTATAGTACCCTGTGAATGTATGTTTGTTAGTTTGGTTTTATCAAAACGCAACATATTGCTACAGCTTACAGCTCATAAACTACTTCCTGGAACATTAGGCAAGGATTGAGCAGTCAGGAAGCGTAGCCTTGTAAGAAATATTAAAGCCCAGCACAAGATACGCATTAAAGGCATAATAAAGTTTTATTCTGACGCTTCGTTGTATGCATCTTAACATCTTTATAGATACTATGACATAATCGCCCAAGCCGGGATATATATTTACAAACGTGTCATGAAGTAATCAATGGGAGAACAGTGTTCCAAATAACAGTTACAAAATACAAATGAGGTCAAAGTATAGAACGAAATTAATCCCAGAAAAGAAAATCACCATGCAGACTCAACATTCGACTTATCAATCAATTATAGACACAATTTTAAATATAGATGTTTCGACTTTCTTTAATATGAGTAACTAAATGTGGTAGCTTGGTAGATATATGATATTCTATACGCATGTTCTCAAGCTATTCTACTCAGAAAAACTTTCTGAGTCCCTGACGGGAATCGAACCCGTAACCTTCTGATCGCCGGTGAGATGCTCTAACCATTGAGCTACATAGACTCAGATGGTGAGCGAAGGTTAAATTTATGTACTTGTTCGAATTGATGGTATACATATGTACTGGCAGTCTGCAAGTCTCGATATGTCGCCTATTTAGTGCTAATCAATGAATTGTTAAATGCGGTAGCTCGGTAGATATATGATGTTTGGTAAATATATGATATGTGATGTTTTTCAAAGGCTACACTGTCCACCCAGTCAATCTCTGGCTGATGTTCCAGGGAGTGTTTCATGAATGGTAACCCTTACAAAAATTTCATGTCATTTTATCAATGGAAAACGTAAAATTATATCATTTTCACATATGAAATTTTCAGTTCACAAATGAAATGGGAATCCATTAACATATGCAATACACAAATCACACGTGAAATGAACCGGTTCAAAATTTCACATGTGCAATGTTGGTGTTTGAAACACAAATTTCACAAATGAAATGCAACCTTCACATATGAAAATTATTTTCACATATGAAATGTAACTTTCACACATTAAAATTAAGTTCACATATGGAATTTTCATTTCACATGTGGAATTGAAACAATTCACATATAAAACATTTTTCATAAGTTAAATTACATGTAAAATTTTTGTAACGGAAGTCACAGCAAAATATTGTGCTGATAAAACCAAATTTACAAATATGAGCAAGGTGTTTTAAGGCTAAGACTGACCTGACTTTCACTAGCAACAGCCGATAAAGGATCGGGATTATCTGCTGTTGGTCCGTTTTCTCCGACAGAATGTCGACCTTGTCCATGTACCTCTGTACCAGTGAATGAGTCACCGCGATGACACGCTACGCTGCGACGTTTCCGTTCATCTGCATCATTTTTGTGGCGGAAAACGAATAAAGTGTATCGGATCGCCATTTTAATTCTTTACCATCAAACAAGGATATCAAGAATCATTATTAAACGTACCTCAACGTACATCTCTTTGTCGCAACCATATGTTGACTTACACTTCTCAACGTCCGCATTTTTGCGTTTGTTTATAGTTTTTACCACGTGACACTACAGGTCTTTTCTTTTAGCCCCGAAGTGGTGAATTCTCGTTTTAAAAAATGAAAAAAGAACCTCACACAGTTTCACCAAGTCATCTGCTCAAGACATTAGACTTCGTTTAAAGAGGGCATGGCTCAGCCTAAATTATCCAAGACTGGAGTAATGCTTTTAACTCATTACCATAAAATCATACAAAATCGCTCTTTTTGTCTCTTGAAAACTAATCTTAACAACTTGTTTATTGATTTCAACCACAACATCGACCATGTTAGCAAATCTTCTTGGGTTTCCTGCAATCTTAGGATTAAATGTAATTGCTAAATTACGTAAGTTCTTATCTTTCAATACTTTGTTGTTTTAATTGAACCCCGCTTACACTGTAACATTTTGGGCACGGCACGGCAAAATTTTGGTAATTAGCCATGCCGATATGTACATATACAGAGGTGCTCGGCATGGCTAAATTTTCAGGTACAGGTACCAAACTTTTTGAAGTCCACACCGTTTACTCTGAGAACATCACCCATGCCGTGCGGCACCCGTGCCAAAATTTTAGCCGTGATGTGCCCAGAATGTTAACAGTGTAAACGGGGTTTTAGTGAATCGGTAATAATGTATATTTACGCCCAGTCACTGATAGAAAAATAGGATACTGCGTGGACAGGGTTAAATTAGGTAAAAAGTTCAGAGGTTGGTAACTGCCATTATTGATTGCAAGGGATTCCATGCGATTACACGATTACCAACTATTGAACTTTTTATTACATTTACACCCGCATGAAACTAACATGACTATTACTATCATCACTGTCTTCGTCATCGTTGTTGTCATCATCATCATTATCATCATTCAACACCTCCTCCTTCTCCTTCTCCTTCTCCTTCTCCTTCTCTTCTTTCTCCTTCTCCTCCTTCTTCACCTTCTTTTCCTCCTCCTCCTCCTCCTCCTCCTCCTCCTCATCATCATCATCATCGGTGCAATGGACCCCATGTACGCAAATGATTCGTAGTCCCAAAATATTAAGGCGATAATCGATACAATCAACTAGAAGAACGATATTATTCATTATTAAATGGCCCTGGCAGCGAGCGGTTTACAATTTTATTAGTTCGGAAACTGTCGGATATTCCCCGTATTGCCCGTTTACGACGGAAAATTTAAAAAAGCCTTGCTGGTGTAGAATAAAAATTGAAATTTTCGACAATAAATGGACTAAAAATGTATCATGAATAATCATAAAACAAAAAGTAAACATGCAGAGTGAAGTTGGTGAAGAAATTTTATATGAAATGACGTCAGAGTTACAAGTATTTATGCGACGGTCCGTACCTGTGCACCTGTGAATTATATTTCAGTAAAGCTATATAATAAACTACATATTGAACTCGATTGTTGGGTCTGTACTAGTGAAATAACGGACCTCTGTTTATGCACAGACCTCGACTCACTCGGCTCATCCCGGTCCGTACTTAAAAAAAAAAACACAAAAAAAAACATCGCTCCAATATTTCACTCGTACAGATCTCACGCTCAGTCAATATGTAGTAATTATTCGCCCTCCTTAAAGTATTGCTAGTTTATTTATTATTAATTAATTTATTTATTTATTTATTCACATATTTGTTTGTTTACTTATTTACAAAAATTGACACATCGCAAAATTTAAACAGTAATCCCAGGTAAGGTACAAAATAAAAAAGGTTGACTGTCAGTGAGCAGTATGACATGAACATAAATTACAATAAAGTGAATTAAGTACAAAATTGTCGCAATTGACGAACCAGGCGGAAATCGAATTCAAGTTAAAAAAGATTATTTTTTTACTAACGTTTCGTTACTACGCATAACATCAATCAATCAAAATCAATCAAAATCTTTATTCATCCACGGATGTCCCTTCATACATGTATGCTTTTCCAGAGAGCCGTGCAAGAATAAATTAATTTTAACTATTTATAAAATTAAGTACTAAAATATGATATATATATATATATATATATAAGTTACTGAAATTCCATTACGTCAACACGATATTAAAAATTTAAAACTAAAATATACACAGTATTATGGGAGTGAGCGGAGAAAATTTGCATAATTTCTCGCAACTTGACATGCTTTAGGGAGTGAATTCCAAAGCACTGCACCCCTAAAAGAGAAACTTCTTTTCCCAGACTCGTTATTTGGTCTAGGTACGAATAAGGCGTGAGTCGAGTTTCTCAAATTGTGATTGTGCACTGAGCTAGTTGTAGAAAATATATCACTAAGGTAAACGGGCACTTTATTATGCACACATTTGTACATCATGGAAGCAAACTGTGACTAGCGTCTTTCGTTTAATTTCTTCCGATTTAATTTAGTTAATATGTCGTCTGACCTTATCTCGTAGCTTGAACTGGTAATGATTCTAGCAGCTCTATTCTGCAACTTTTGAAGATCAGCTGCAAATGTTTTACCCAAATTACCCCATACTTCACTACAATAATCAAAGTGGGGTAAAATCAATGATTTGTAAATTATTATTAGAATATCTTGAGTCACATATGATCTCAATCTACGTAATGCTCCAAGTACCTTAACAATTTTCTTAGATATGGATTTTACGTGCGACTCCCAAGAGAGGATCTCATCAAGGTTAACACCAAGACACTTAAAAATTTTTTTTCGTTCAATTTGTTTGCCATCTAAGCTTATGTCCAAGTTTGATTGCATAGATGAAACTTTTTGACGCGTTCCAATTAGCCTATATATTTGGTTTTGGTAACATTTAAACTGAGCTTATTTGCTTTCAGCCATTCGTGAATGGTCTCAAGATCACGATTTAGCATATTAGATATTTCAGATTGGTCGGCTGAGGCATATGTAAGATTAGTATCACCAGCATACATGCGTACTCTGCATGATAAATCACAGTTTGGCAAATCATTAATATATAATAAGAAAAACAAAGGACCAAGAATTGATCCTTGTGGTATTCCACATTTGACAGCATAGCAATCGGATAGCACTCCTCGGACTTGCGTCTTTTGAGTACGATTAGATAGATAATTTGCCACCCACGACAATGCTTTTGATTGAAATCCATAAAGATTTAGTTTTGTTAAAAGGATTTCATGATCGATAGTATCAAAAGCGTTTTTGAGATCGAGGAACAAGACGGCATTAATTAGACCATTATCAATATTCAGTAACCATTCATTCGTGGCATCCAACAGTGCCGTTACCGTTGAATGTAAAGGCCTAAATCCTGATTGGAATTTTGCTAAAATATTATTACGGATTAGATAATTATATATCTGATTAAATATAGCCCTTTCAAATACCTTGATTGTAACTGGAAGTACTGAGATTGGACGATAATTAGTAGGATCTGTTTTGGAATGGTCTTTAAAAATAGGTGATACTCTAGCATTTTTCCAGTCAAAAGGTAAAATTCCTGTGTCTATAGACAGGTTAAAAATATGTGTTAAGGATTTAGAGACATAATTGGCACTGTACTTTAACAGATTAGCTGGAATAGTATCAAGGCCACTGGCCTTGTTAATATGCAGATTATTAATAATTTCAATGATCTCAGATTGTGATAATTGTGTTAATTCGAAAGTTGAATTTGTTCGTTTAACATAATTTCTGAAATCAGCATTTGGTGATGGAATTGAAGAAGCTAGCTCCGGCCCGATATTGACAAAATGCTGATTAAAAGCATTTGCAATATCGAATGGATTTTGCAATGTAGCTCCTTTTACCTCCAACTTAGTAGGTTCAATGTGAGATCTATTGTTCTTGGACAGGATGGAATTTATTCCCTTCCAAGTTCTACGCATATCGCTGGAATTCATAGAAAAGAAATTACTGTAATACTGAGCCTTACTGCGTTTTATAGATTTATTTACATGATTCCTGGCACACTTGTAAGCTATCCAGTCGGATTCTGTGTTTTGAATAATTGCAATTCGTTTTAATCGGTCTGTCTCATGCATTAAATTTTTTATTTCGGAGGTTAACCACGGGGTAGATGAGTTCTTAACACGTTTCGACTTTGTAGGAGTGTGCCAGTCAGCGATTTCTAAGAACATGTTTTTCCAAAGTTGCCATGCTTTTATGGGATCATTGTAAGACTCAATCTGATCCCAAGGTGCTTGGCTAATGTCCGTTAGAAAACGGTCGAAATCGAAATGCTTGTAACTCCTAAATCTTATAACTTTTGGCTTAACCGAGGGCGTTACAAACTTTCTGGCGCCATATATTAAACTATGGTCGCTTAGACCAGTATGTGACACACCGGATATATTGAATTTACTAGCTTCATTAGTTAAAAAAAGGTCTATTAGAGTAGAAGTGGTTCTTGTCACTCTGGTGTGTTCATTAATAAGCTGGGAGTATTGATATAAGTCACAAAGTTCAAGAAATTTTATAGTATATCCATCCGGGGAGGCGGTTGCAACGTTGCAATTAAAATCTCCTAGAATGTGTGATTCAATATTTAGTGCTTCAATTTTTTCATGAATAGCCTCGAAATCCACAAAGAGATTAATAGAGGAGTTTGGTGGCCTATACCAGGTACTAACCAGAAATGGCTACGTCTTTGGTTTTCTAATTTCCACACACAAGAATTCCAAATTTTCGTTTTGGAGATCTTTTCTATTTATGAAATCTATTGGATCACGTATGTATATGGCAACCCCTCCGCCTTGCCTATTTCTATTCTTAGTAATAACAGAGTAACCATCAATATGAAACTCGAACTCACAACAAGTATCATCAAGGCGAGTTTCGTTAATTATTAATATATCTAGCGTTTTATTAAACATTTGAACACGAAGCTCGTCTATATGTTTGAGTAAACTAGTTATATTGAGAGCAGCGATTTTGAAACCCTTGATCTGAGGTATATTAAAGTCTAGATTGGTTTCCTGATCATTTACAGTGGAGGAAAATGAATTTTGGGCAGAGCTGCTAGAAACGACCGTTGCTGGTGAGACAATACAAGAATTATTAAAGGGGTGCAGTGGTTTAGGAATTCAATTTAGATGTTTTATGAGATTACTGGACATGGTTGCGTTGCCAGACGCCAACAAGTGGATGCCACCTTTATTAAGGTCTTTCACAGTAATATTTGAGTGACTAATTAGATCTCAGCCATTCTGCCTGCAGTATTTCGAAAGCTGTTTATTAACTTGACTTACTTTGTTGTTAAGAGTAGAATCTGATCTACAGATAAGTTCAGAAATAGTTACCTTAATTGACAAATCTGCTTCGCTTTCAATTTGTTTTGCCAAGTTTATTATACCCTCTGTAACGGCTTTCACTTCGGTTTTTTGAAGATCATTCGTTCCACAGTGTAAGATTATCTCATCAGGTTGACTTTGTATACTTGGCTTTATATAGTGAGCGATGTCATGATTCTTCGCCCCTGGAAATGATTTAACGACAATGCGATGCCTCACCACTTTGCCCAATTCCCAGCCACGCTGATTTTTGATCATTGAATCGCCAATGATTACTGTTGTACGCTGTGGCCGTATTTCTTTGATTGGAGTTTCGGTTGGTGTCTTTGAAGTCTTCCTAACTGTAGTCTTTTTTATCTCAACGCTTTTCCAAGATAATTCTGTTGTTTTGTTACTTTTATGGTTTACAGGGTCGTCTTCTGCACGATCTTCTTCTTCGATTTCAATTTCAAGAGGACCAAAGCGGTTTTGGGTCTCACTCAGAGTGGTTGATTGATATTTCATGTCTTTCTGCTGCCTTGCCCCACTTTTAGATTTTTGTTTCTTTACCTCGAGAAGTTCATTAGAATTTTGTTCGGGTCCTTGATGGCTCTGGTTTTGCATAAGAATGCATAACGCAAGCCTTAGCGAGTCCCTTTCTTGTTCTGCTGCTACAGCGCGATCCTCTAGGGAATGTATTGTCTGCTCTTGTTTCTGACATTTCTCCTTCAAAGACATTATTTGTATTTGTTCAGTGGATCTTTCACTAACCTTTATAGTGTCAAAACGTGATTTCGTTCGGGCAATTTCGATTGAATTAGCTTCTATTTGCCTTTGGAGAATCAGTAATTCCAATTTCAATCCCTCAATATCTGCTAGAAGACTCCGGTTTATGGAGCACGCTCAATTGACGTTGTTTATCGGAGGAGTTGATGGACTTTGATTTCGCCCGTTATCTTCATCTAGAATGGTGCTGATGTTGGTTACTTCGACTATCATTTTTGACTTCTCAGTACACTAGTAACCAACATCAGTACCATTCTAGATGAAGATAACAGTACTCTATAGTACACTAGTTTAAACCAGACGGAGCAATTATTCAGCCAAATTTGTTCGTGATGACAAAGAAAAATGTTCGCAAAAAGGGGGCATAGAGGTAAGCCCATGGCGACGCCATCGACTAGGTCATAAAATTTGCCGTTAAACAAACACTGACAATTTTTAATTGACATATTGAGGAGATTCATAAACTCGTGCCGCGTAAAACCATGAAAAAGTAGCGTAGTAGAAAATGTCTTATCAAAAATAATATTGATTGTTTTATCAATGGGTATGTTAGTTAAAAAAAAACAAACTTCAATTTCTGCCAAGGCAAAATGGAGATCCAGCCAAATTCCTGGATCATTGTGACAAAATTTTCAATCTTCCCCCTAGAATCAATACAGTTTCAAAACTCTCAATTTCCTTGTTTTTAACCATACACTGGAGAACATGGTTTCCAACTCCGTCGACAAATAAAGTTATTAGCTTCTGCCTTCCCGCACATCCAACACCGCGTTATTTTCCGACCTGTTCGTCCCTTGTCCAGCTTTTTCCGTTTCAAGGACCGATTGCCACTTAGTTGCCGATCCCATGTTGTCTATAAATTTACGTGCCGATGCTACCAGGCATCGTATATTGGTGAAACATGTCGACTCTTACACAACAGAGTATCGGAACACATGGGTATTTTGGCCTACACCGGAAAAGAGCTTACTCACTCTGCATTATCAAGCATCCTCTCGCATAAAATTAAAACTGGTCACGATGTTTCTATGAAGGATTTTTCTGTGTTATCGCAGGGATCTACTCCACTTGATGTCTTAGTTCGGAAAAGCCTGTTAGTTTCTAAGAACAAACCTTTGCTCAACTCTAACATTAGATCTTTTCCTTTAGCACTTTTCTAACTTATTATTTCACCGTGTGGTGTTTCATCACTTAGTAATGATACTCATCATTTTCATTCTTATCGCCTCACCTCTTTAGCGTCCTCATTAACATTTCTGTCATCCTGTCACCTTGTATTTATGTACTGTAACAGTTAACTGTTACAGTACATGTTGTACTGTAACAGTTAACTGATGATGTTATGCGCAGTAACGAAACGTTAGTAATAAAACATTTTAAATTTATTTCGTGTTACGGTTCTGTTCAAAGCTATCTGCTGGGTAATAATCTTTCTTACTAGAATTAAGTACATTTCAGAAGTGTACGTAGCATGATTTTTAAAATAACCAAAATAGCTAAGTACAAGAACAAAAGTTTAAGTTTGTCTAAAATAACTAACAAGGGTAAAATCTTGAATTCAAAATGAATCATTAAAAAATTATAAATAAAATATCTTTACTGGAATTCAGTTATTCCCAGCTTGAGCCCCTCTGTAACTAAAACGTCTTTTTAATGTATGGGAGTCGAGCTTCGGCAGTGCTAGGACGAGATTAGTACTATGGAAGTCATAGCAAGTACTACATGAAAGTTTTCACAATTTTGTAGGTTTATTGTCGCAAAATTTACCAGCTACAGTAAAAACGCATTCATGAAATTAGAATTTTGCTTTCTTCCGCTGGTTTCAGGTGTATCCCATCCAAGTTTAACCCTAACAACATTGGAGGATGTATAACACAATCACCTGCAATCATAAGACCAACTTTATCTTGTAATTTTTGCAATTTATTCTGCGGAATGAAGCACAATAGCGAAAGTGTGGTAAAATAAGTGTTTAGCACATTTTTATTACAGCACTTTCACTAACAATTTCTTTCGAGTGTCTTAATAAGCCAACTCCTTTAGAGATCTTTGTAACTTAGTTGATTTAATCGTCTACCGTAACACTACGTTTAATACCTGACTTTCAAAACATGCAAATCATTGTCAGGACTTTGCACACATACCTCGGGCGTAAACCATCCGGGAACCACAATTTTCAACAATTTGATCAAATTTCTGCAATATTGGAGAAACATATATGTTGACCCTTGGCATCGATATGGATCTCAACGCTTAAGTAATCCAAGACATATTTTGCACTCCGCGGTTTTCCTTGTTTTACCGTATATGGACAGTTAAACCTTACCTGAAGAAAACTTTATCAACTGCAGTTCGAGATTTCACTTTACCTTTCTATCAGTGAAAGACATAAGGAATGTGAGCAAATGTAGTGACTGCCAGTGCCCTGCCGAACATGAGCTACGGGTAAGGTATATTGGTTTAATACACATTTTTAGCATCAAAACAGAGAGATTTTGAATTCGTAAACAGTTAGTGACGTAAAGAAACCTTGAGGCTTAATCCCAAAATAGTAAAAGAAGAGTTTTACGGAGATGGCATTCCAAAATCTTTTGCGTGTGGAGATATCTTCAGTTCATCTGGTCTCATAAACCAGTTCGAAAAATCATCTAAATCATCTATTACTAGCTCATACACCACTTCCTCAATGTCAGACTGTTGTGCTGAATAAACAACTTTGTAAGATTTGTGGTAAAACACCATACAACATGAACGATTAGGAAAAGAGATGGGATTATCACCATCAAGTCTGCAAAACTGTAGAAATCGTAACTATATCTGGACTTGTCTCAACAATTCTTGAGAAACATTTTCGCTTAATTAGAAATATGTTTGAAGTACTGCAATAAATCTGTGTTCTTTCCTGTTTCGCTTACTCCCACCTATAGGTGTGTGTTATGTCATAAGTACGTAATCTTATGCATCAGCACCCGTGTTTGAGTGCTGCGTTTGTCTGACTAATGCAAACTCGCACATGGCTAAAAAAGAAGGTACTTGCCTTCCCAATGCCCACCCACTTATTACCACCTTTTTGACCATATTCTTTCCAGATGTATGCAAACCTTTTTAAAGCCTCCTATTTATTATTAGTACAAATACCTGGCCTTCATGTTCCGCTTCCAGCGAAACAGCTGTGTGTTCTTTGGCAGCTTTTTGACGCAACCTAAAATTAACAAGAAACCCATTTTGATGTTGCTGACAAAGATGTTACCTTGTGAAGGAGTAACCTTAAGTTATAAGATGAAGCGAACCGCTCTATAATGGCACATGATTAGTAATATAATCACCAACTGGGTGATCCCTTTCCCTCTCTTGGTATTCACTTCCTTGGGAGCTCTTCGACGCTAACCCCAACTTACCGCGTAAATCACTACTTCAACTTAGTGTTCCCAATTTGCGATACCGTCGTTATCCCCAACGTGCATGCACCTGATCCCTTCTTCGATTTGTCATTTTGTAAGCTAAGACACTGTCAAAACCTCGACGTAGAACAAGGATTTATACCTATCCTAAGCACCATGGACGCAGTTAACCCATTTTGACTGGGAGCGTGTCCATTTTAATTTTTCCGAACGTTGTATACTTTCAAAAATCACCCGACGTGCATTCAGGCTATTTATGGTGTACCCTCGCTTCCTCAGCCTCAGTACATAAATTAAATATAAACAAGTAACCAAAGGGGATTTCTACCTGCCTTATCTTACTAAATTTTGCCCGAATTTTCTAGGGTTTTTTTTTTCATAAACTTTGGGGGATGGTACACCCTACACATCCCCATAAACTACGCCGCTGCTAAACACGCGATGTTTATATTACCTTTGTCTTTCTCTGACCAACTGAGAGTCAGCTTTCTACATATGTACCATTGGTAGCCTAATCGTATGCCTATTAAAAATTGAGCCACCAAGCCACGAAACAAACATACAGTACCGTTCGAGCGATTTGCAAACGAGAATCGAGCGAAAATAGAGAGCTCGATATGTCCATGACAGTTTCTCGAATCTGGAATCTCGCTTCGCGATCCTCGAAATAATTGTGGCAATGGTGAAATTATACACGAGGCCTCGAGAGATGCTCTCTGACCTCTCAAACTTGGAAATAAAATCGCACGTTGAGGAAATCTCTGCATAATCAAATCGTCGTCAAACGTTCCCCATGTAGAGAAAAACTATAAAGGTTCGCTTCGCCTTTTACGGTCGAGAATTGATTTTTTATCCCTAGTGATGACAAAACAGATTTCAATGCTAAGATTTGGTTCATAAAAGGATTGGCGTTTGAATCAACATTACTTCAAAGCCTTAATTCGCCTAAAGTATGGCTGAGTCGATCCAAATCCAATCGGTCAAACTTAACTGACTCAGCCGCCTAACTTCTAGTGAACTTAACTCGAAATATTAAGTTTGACTTGGCAGAAGTTTGCAGAGTGAACTGGATTTGAAGTATCTTGAAAATCGGAAGATGAATCAAGTTTTGCTTAAGATTGTAAGATCAACTTGTTCCAAATCAGCAAAATGAAGTAATTCATATTACACTGTAAATAGTGAAATACCCTGTGGTTGTGACACACTCGTGTGAAAACATTCAACAATCGGGCTCGCGCCCTCACTCGAACACATCCGAGAGAATCGTGCTCGCTTCTCAAAAACATTCACGATTCTCGAAAATTTCTCGAAAAATAACTGTGTTTGTTTCCTCGATCCTTGCTCCCTCCTCGCTCAAACTCGAAAAGCGCTCGATTCTCGAGGTTAAATTTCATTTGAGCGGTACCGTAAGAAGCTATCAAAACATTAAAGCAATACAATAAAGTGACACTAATAATCAAACAGCAAGCATTAGAGAACACCCTTCTCTGTACTTTGTAGTATAAAAATGTAAACAATGAGGGCAAATATAGCAAAAGTTGTCTGTCATATGAAAGGTTACAAGCGATGTGCTGCCAATATTTTTAAATGATATACTAATGTTTGAGCAAAAGGCTGCGGATAATAATACACAATTTACTTTTAGCAGACTAAAGAGTGAAGATACTCTGGTACTGTGCGCCCTAAAAATAAAGCAATTCTGACTAGGACTTAAAACGGCAACCTCACGCCAAAAACCTAGGAATACGCCAAAAACCTAGGAATACTAGAACTAAAATTATACTTTATTTCTCTTCACTAGTGCTTCGGCCTTCAAATAAGAAACGGCGCCGTCGGCATCGTGATTAATATTTCAAAAGTTCGATGTGTGTGTACAATTTATAATCAGTAGACCCATCGCAACAATATAAAACACCCAGTTAACCCTTTAACGCATAGAGTCCAATCTGTCGGATACCCAAGAACAAAAGAATTAGCAAGAGAACAAGTGGGAACAAAGAACAAAAGAAAAAAAAATCAGGCATTAAAGGGTTAAATTCCAACGCTTTACGTAAATTAGTAATACGACAAACCTAAGCATCCAAAGCAGGATTTACGTCGTTACCGCACCATGACATTACTAATCAAGTTCAAACGTTGAAACTTTCAAACCATGACCGTGGTGAATCTCAAGTCTAGGAGCACCAATAGTGTAAGTTAATTTAGACATTGAAAACGATCGTTCAATTCAGAAATTCACACGAAATCTTTGTTTGTATAACAGTGTCGAATTGGCGAGCCTCACCAAATCGTGATCAAATCAACACTATATCCGAACTAAATGATGATAATTCCAAACTTTCTTGGCTATCATCGTTATCCGAGAAAAGACAAATGTATCCGTATTGTTTTCCATTATTCCACCTCAACTCTCGAAATACTTTGCTGGTGATTGACTAAGCAATGTTTTTTGGTTGTCCCTGGGTTGACGGCGGTTCCTCTGAGAAGTTTATAGTTTTAGTCTCGGCGAAGTTTTCAAATGGAAAAACTTTAGCAGTAAAAAAGGCATCAAGATACAAATCTAACTGAAGGCAACATCAAGCAATTTTCACCAAATTGTTTCAAGCATTGTGAATATAGAAAAAACCCAACGACAAGTTTAGCAGTTTAGGTTATATCAACAACTACTGATTCTGAACGCCGTGTTTAATCTTGATCATCAGATACATGACTATGCATTACCACAGTTAACACCAAACGAGAAGATCAAACACGGTACCGCTCTACCTTAGCTACGACATTTCCAAATACCTCAGAATCAAATCCAGAATTAACACAAGCTCCTAACTGCCCAAAATCTTCGGTCAGCTTCACAGCCTTTAACTATGGCCACGAAAAGTTTGCTTGGGCAAAAAAACATAAAAGGACGTCCCACTGAACAATCAGCAGCCCAGACAGCTTCTGCAAGACTTACTTGTATTTTTTTTATCCCAACCCGATAGCTGAGCAACCGAAGAACCGACGCTGATCTACATAAACTTGCCACCAGCTACCAAAGGTCTCTACGAAGATTGGAGAAAGCACAACTTGATCTACACTTTTTACTTAATTGTAAAAAGAATCATGTTTACCCGAAATTCGTGAGGTGGAAAAACATCACTCGCATAAAGAAGAAAACCCAAACCTGTTACCTTGATCTACTGCTGAATGATGCAATAAAAGACAAGAAATTTGATGTGAACAATCTTACAAGTAAAACTTAAAACTCAAACAAAGAACTATCTAATCGTACCTCCTGGATGAAGTTCCGACTTATTTAGTTCTCTATCAATCGCCTTCTTCGCCGTGAAAAGAACAAAATCACAAATCGCCATAAGAAGAAACTTTCAACTTTAATTGAACTTAAAAGAACCGCTGATGGGATTGAAGATAATCCAAATGAAACGATTTGAAATCTTACTGGACAGCCTCTCTCTCCTGACCAAATAAATGTGTTGAAGCTGGGCCTCAGATATTGCTACAAACAAAGTTCTGTCACTTGAATTTATATCAGTAAAAAACCCTTCAAACCCATAAATATCAAGTGCATCAAAATTCAAAAGTGTATCTAATGTCATAATGTCAATCAACCGGACCTCTCACCCAAGAGAGAGCTGGAGTTGAGTTTGCCTGCTGTTTCCAGTTATTTGCTTATTACTCTAATGGATTTGTCTCACTCTTTGACAACGTATTTTCTGGTTGGTACTGGTTTCATGAAGTCTCTGACTTTTGCTGTTAATGCGTCCCAGTGATACCTTCATTAGAAAAGGCCCTGCGAGTTCACCAATGGATGTGGGCAAGATCAGGACTAAAAGTCCATCGCGGCGGATCTTTCGAGGATGCGAACATTCTTTCATCCTGGCATGCAACGTATGGATGTCAGTATTATCGAATTTGCCATGTCATCCCAGAATTTAAGGTTAAACGCTCAGGGAGACCAGTGAACGACCCCATCTTAAAGTAATACCATTTATGAAAACTACAATGAAGAGAAGAGTGACAATGATGACAACGACGATGGACAAGAAAAGGTCTCGAGCTGTTGGACGACTTCGTAGAATTTGCAGGCGAATAAAGAGTTTCTTGTTTGCTTTCAAGGGTAAACAATTGTCGTCGGGTAGATGCACGAAAACAATAAATTCGTCATTTTTCATTTCTATTCGAGTAGCATACTTTGAGCAAATGTTTTCCTAAACTAGGTTAGAGTTTAATTTGACCAACACTCCTTTCCTTCGCTCAGCTTCGTTCTCGCAGGCCACGAGGATACAGAGAGGCCAAAATTATCCGCTGATATCAGCCAGATAAAAACTCTAGGCGTTCGAACCAGTTTTAGAGCTAAGAAAAGTACCACTTTATGTACTTTCGTATTTATGAGATAAGGAGAGCCTTGAAAGCTCTAGGACGTCAACACCCGTACGGAATAATAAATTTATATTGGCTTTTTCACACAGACAACGTTAAACATGAACTCGGTCGTGAGCATTTTGTAACTCCCGATTCCAAAGCCGATATTTTTCTTGTTAAGGAACGCATTACAAATCCATACGACAAATTTGAAGAAAAACTCATATGCTATCCCAATCAATTCGTTTTCTCTTTGAAAATGCATAATTTGCGTGCACGGAAGGCTTTTTCTAAGGTATAGTTTTTCACAGTGATGTCCCAGTAAATTCAGACATGTTGGTAAAATCGAGCAGTCTGATTAGTCCGCCCCACCGATGTAAACAAACGCGCTGATTGGCTTATTACATTATCTGCCCTTGTTGGCTCAATCAGGATTTTTTTCGCTATGAAATGTCGCCACACTGAAGAAGTTAGGATGTATTTTGGCTTGAAACAAAAATCCAGTGTAAACAGACACCAGGCAACTCGCTGCAAAGCTACTTGTTTTTGATCACCAAATTATCCTTCGGCAAAACAGTTATCCACCTCAGTCTTTCTCGTATCAAGAGCGATTTCTGCAGGATGACCTTTACCGTACTCGATCAGTAATGACTTCATCAGGATTTTAAAACCTCTCGAGAAAGGTTAAAGTTGTCTTTGTGTAAACTTACCGTTGAACCCTTTGTGTTGAGGTGCTACTGAATGCTTAGTTGAAAATACCCAAGAGTTGCGGGTTTGTACGTCATTTTTCTTTTTTCATCGATGTTTTACCGTGGAAAAAGTACGTCTTTTACTTCCCTCTTCTTGTTCTTCTTTCGACAAAAGTTGCACAAGGTTTACTTGTCGTATTTTGTTTTACGTTTTGTATTTTCCGATTTTTGGTCAGCGATAAAAATGCAGAATTCTTTCATGTTTTCTTTGTTTATTTCGTCGGTTTTGTAATTCGTTTCATCTTCGTCACCAAAGTCTTGTTCCTCTCGAAGAATACTTAGCATAAATCCTTATTATAGCACATCTTAAAGAGATTTGTAACCAACTTTGTGATAACGTATAATTTATCAATTTTTTAAGTCAAAAAAATGTCAAAAAAATATTCAGTCATGCCTGTTCGTAATGCTGGAATCCGTTTGATAACCTGAGAATGCTCCACTTTTAAGACGGAAAGTCTAGTCATCTAATAAAAAAATCTTTCTGTAAGGCAAAGTGAATGAGAAGTCTAATTGGAAAACGACACGAATTACCATAAGCCCGCAGCTAATTCAGGGTATTGATCCTATCATTCATTGTTTAATGATTTAATTGTAAGGATAGATATCTTAAAATTTGTTAAGCCGTTGAACGTTATTCTCACCGAACGTTTTGTTTTATTAAAGCAGAATTGAAATTTTAAGCGTAAATATGACTATAAGCAGTTTAAATCTAAAATAATTTCCAGTCTGGATTGTTGTTTATTTGCGACCAAATTCTTAGTGGACTTTTTTTTTTAATTGCATACCCTCTTCCAGTTATAGTAAGGAGGATTTGACTTCTTGATAATTTTGAAAAATTATCAACGTTACTTGGATTCTCGAGAGATGTATTGGAAGGGTGGTTGAGGGGATGTTGCGTGTACGTATTTCTAGTAATTAGAATTGGTGATAACTCTGGCCACACGATTTTGCAGCTTTTGAAGTTTATCTGCCAAATGCTTACTCAGATCGTCCCACACCGAATTAAAATAATTAAAATGGGGTTAAATCAAAGCTTTGTATATCTTTGAAGGTGTATCATGGCCTGTAAATTGCCTGATCCGCTTAAGAGCACCGATAGCAGAGGAAACCTTCTTTGAAATGTTATAAATATGCTCACTCCAGGACAAAGTGTCATTAATAATTAGGCCTAGAGATTTTGTGTGCTTAACTCGACTTATTTCTTTATCATCTATGTAGACATGAATGTCACCGTTATTTTGAGTCAGAAGTCTTTGGCGAGGGCCGATAATCATAAATTCTGTTTTAGCAACATTTAAACTCAATTTATTTGCCCTTAGCCAACAATTTAATTTATTTAGTTGGACATTCATGCGTTATTGTAGATCATTTAAATTCGGACAAGAGAAACTAAAACTAATATCGTCCGCATACATTCTAGGCAAACCGTCATCCAAGCGATTTGGCAATTCATTAATATAAATTAAGAATAAAAGCGGGCCGATTATTGACCTTTGAGGGACACCACAACTAATCGGATTTGTAACAGACAAGTGTCCATGAACTTAAAACTTCTAATTCCGATTTGTCAAGTAAGACTGAAACCAATTTAGGGCACTTTGATCGACACTATAATATACAAGTTTCTTAACTCATTAACTCCTGAATTTTGTTCCTTTCGTTCTTTGTTTTCTCTGTTTTTTCTTTGTTTACTCACTGGTTCCTTTGTTTTTTGCCTGGTCAGGTTGATCCCTATTCGAATTTAAAGAATTAATAATGATTTTAAGATCAATGGTGTCAAAAGCCTTTTCAAGATCAATAAAAGCTGCCCCATTAATAAACCAGTTGTCAATATTTACTCACCAACTATTGGTCGTTTCCAATAGGGCAGTAACAGTACTATGTAACAAATACTTATAAAATTGATTTTATACAATTTTTTCAAATATTTTTGCAACAGCTGGTATTACTGATATAGGTCGATAATTATTAAGGTCTGACTTCCTACCATTCTTCTAAACAGGCGTAACTTTAGCCAGTTTCGACTAGTGAGGAAAAATACCTGACATAATGGATTGGTTAAACATATGCGTTAAAGATGGTGACACAAGCGTTTGCTGCAATTTTCAAGAGAATACATGGCAAGTTATCTAGGCCCACTGCCTTTTTTGTATTGATCTTATTTAGGAAATAGCAAACTTCATGTACATCAATCGTGTCGAAGCAATAAGTACAGTTAGGGGAGTTGAGATACGAAATAGGGTAAGTATTAGTTGTTGGTATTTTACTGGCCAAGTTCTCGCCTACCTTAACAAAATGGTTATCAAAAGCCTCAGCAATGTCAGCAGGTGTATCTGCAATACGATCGCCCATTTCTATTTCTGATATTTTAGTTTGTTTAACCTGACGTGCGTTTAGGTCGTTAATTAACTTCCACGTTTTCTTTGGATCACTCTTTGTTTGCTCTAGATTCATCTTGAAATATTTACATTTTGATTGTTCTATTGCATTGTTTGCTTCATTCCGAGTATTCTTGTATTGGTTCCAAATGGCCTGGTCTTTTGATTTTTCTGCCTTACTTTTCAAGAGAGTCCCTTTTGTACATTTTTGGTAATAAATCTGGCGTAATCCAAGGAGACCTATTGTTACCTACTCTTCTTTCCCTCTTCTATGGGGTCATCATTAGGTCCTGTCCTGGCCAATACTATTCTTACAGAATTTGAATAAGAAGTGGTTCTCGAGCTAATCAAATCTGGCATCATAAAATTTTTATTGACGTTACGTTGATGATACTTTGGCACTCATTAAACCCTGTGATATTCCTTTCTTGTTATCCAAATTTAACAATTTCGACAAAAACCTAAAGTTCATGGTTGATAGCTTTTCCGATGGTAACATTCATTTTCTTGATTCAAAAATCTCTGACGATGACATCGATGTCTATCGAAAAGATACTCACACCGGCCAATACACCCACTATTCCAGCTTTGAACCCTTTAGTCGCGAAGTCACTTGGATTAACTCTTTGTTTTACCGCGCTTTCAAAATATTTAGCAGCTCTTTGTTACTCAACAGACACATTCATTCGCTCAGATCCTTTATGTCTTGAAATGGATTTCCAGCCAAAATCAGAAACTTGCTCATTAAAAAACTCAAAGCAAAGCAATTTGGCAACTCCACCTCTTCCAACAAGCCTTTTCATGACAACGATCCCAAAATTTGGCTAAGGCTTCCCTACCTAGGTAAACAAGGTGAATTTCTTGTTCGAAACCTAATTAAAAAACTACGGCGTAACCTAAAAGTTAAAGTTAATTTTGTTGTCATTTATCGAACCAAAAAAACTGCCTTTTTCGTTTCTAATAAAGATAAAATACCCGACCTTTCTCGAAACAACGTTATTTATGAAATCACTTGTCCTGGTTGCAATAACAAATATATTGGCAAAACTGAACGCTGTCTACAAACTTGCCTTTCGGAACACTCTTACAACATCAACACCAGCGCTGTAGTACAACATCTTCTCAACTGTCCACATGCAAATTATTTTGCAAACTTCAATTCTCTCTTTGATAATCTTAACAACTCCTCTCCTCCCTCCCAATCATATCTCAATAATTTTATCTTTAATAACTTTAAGATAACTCATTCTTGTAAATTCAATAGTTCGAACCTATTACTTATTTTACAAGCTCTCTTAATTAAACTAAATAAGCCGGGAATGAACAGTGGCCTAAAGGCCAGCAAAGAACTTTCACTTTTTGTCTGACTCGACGTTTCCACATTTCTCAGCCACTTGAGAATTATTTGATTTTCTCCCGTCCAGCTGTCAATCTGACATGTGTTAACATCCGACTATGTTAATTTCGTTGTTAATAACCGGTAGTAATAACTAAATAACTATTATAGTAATATATATATGTTATATATATAGTATATATATATATATATATATATTACTTAGTGAGCTTTTGTAAATCACTTGGTCTGATGATGACTTTGAAATAGAGCCGAAATATTACCATTTTCAACTTGTCTGTTTCTTGTTCTAACCTGAATATCAAGTCACAAGATGACATTTCTCGGTCTGTGTTTTATCCTTTCCCTCTTTGCCTTATTGGAGCATATTTATCGATAACAATCATCAGTTTTTATTTCCAGACACTACACATTTCGTTCGGTTCGCTATATTGAGAAACTTCAGTCCAATTTTGATTAAGTAAATCATTAAAAAAATTATTTTTATTGAAATTTTTTAAATTTTTCATGCCAATAATTTTATGCGTACCAGAGCGTAAAAATTTTGCCTTTCGAATAATATACACCAAAGAGTGATCACTTACGCCCAATGAAAGAATTCCTGAACGAGTCACTTTGTCCGGAGAATTGGTAACACTCAAATGAATTAAAGTTTGAGAAGTCTGGGAGATTCTGGTAGGTTCAGTAATCAGCTGGGTCAGTCCATATACTTCAAATATATTCATAAGACTCAGTGTGTTTTGGTCAGGAACGCTTTCCAAATAATTGCAATTTAAGTCACCAAATAAATATAATTCTAAATTTTCAGCATTTATCTTATTTATTAAATCTTCAAATACAACAAATAAATCAGGAGAAGATTTCGGAGGCCTATACAAGGTACCTACCAAAAAGGGCTTAGAATGAGGGTTTACTATTTCTATAGTTAAGTACTCAAGCTGGTCATAGTACAAGCCGTCACGTATACGGAAGTTTAAGCCACTTCACAAGTACATACATATTCCTCCACCGTGTCTGCGTTAACTGTTCGATCCTTTCTAATTACTTCATAACCCGGAATTAGAGTTTCATTATCGTCAGTAGTTAAATGAAATCTAGTTTCATTTATCGCTAAAATATCAATCTTTGAACTTGTCATGAAAACTCTAAGCTCATCAGTATGTTCTAGTATACTACTTATATTCAAACATGACATAACAAAACCTCGGCTAAAGAAAGTAGAGTGCCATGACTTACCAGAAAAAGAATTCGCGTTATTGGAAGGACGTCTATATCAGACTCCCCGACAGCGAATCCCTAATTGTTCTTTATCTGTGAAATAAAATTTCTTGCTTGAAGAGCAACTTAAGCGACAGCACCGAGTTGATCAACAAATTACCTCGCACAGTCCCCATCGAAATCATTATCACAAGTTTTTATACGAACATTCCACACAATTTGGGCTTAAAAGCAGTCGAGTATTGGTTAATGGAGTATCTTGATAGTATCCCTTCCCGCTTTTCTCGTCAATTTATTCTTGAAGGAATTAAAATAATATTGAATAACAAAACGTTCTTTTTTGATGACAGACTTCTCCTTTAGAAAAAGAGTACAGCTATGGGGACACCAATGGCATCATCATGTGCCACACTAGTACTAGGACATCTAGTATTTAGATAAAGTTCTAACCAGTAACGAAACTTGAAAAAATGGGCTCATACATCGAGAATAACTGGCTTCGATATTTGGACGACTGCTATGTAAACTGGGTTTTTGGAGAAGAATATCGGAAGAAATTCCGTAAGTTATTGAACTCCTTGAATTCAAATATAAAGTTCACAATTGAACACAACGCAGGACAGATAACATTTTTGGATGTACTGATTAAAAAGGACCAGGATCGACTCTTAACAGATATAAACTATAAAATTAAATACACAAAACAATACTTGGATTACCCATCAAATCACCTACGACATATCAAAAGAAACATTCCCTATAATCTAGCACGCAGGATATGCACAATCGTGGATACAGTTAACGACAAAGAAAAAAGACAGCAAGGACTTAGTGACCTACTCATTAAAAGAGGCTATCCAAAAGACCTAATAAACAGCGGAATAACTAAAGCTAAGACAATTAAGCAAGGTGAACTAAGAATAACCCGAGCTACTCCGACCACTCAAAACACTCTCATATTGGTCACAACATTCAATCCATATAATTCACCAATCACCTCGCTGCTAGAGAGAGGACTCACTATATTAAAAAGCAGCCTTCGGATGAAATCCATTTTGGGAGGATTGAAATTCATCCATAGTAGAAGACAACCACCCAACCTAAGAGAGCTATTAGTAAGATCAAGATTTACAAACAAAACCTAGGGCACAGTTTCACCCGGTGGAAGAAAACTTTGCGCAGCATATAAACACATAATCGTCGGGAATTCATTTACGTTCAAAGCCACCAACCAGCCCTTCAAAGTAAAACATGACATAGTGTGTAACAGCAAATTTTTATTGTATGTCCTAACCTACATGGGCTGCAGTTAGAATTACATAAGTGAAACAAGGAAAAAACTACGTGAGAGAATGACCCTACATCGACAACATATACACAACGAAAAATACTGCATACTTCCGGTCAGTACACACATTACATAATGTGCAGCAAAGAAACCAATAAAATTCACTGTTTTCCCTTTTTGTAAAATGAGCGGGGAAAGCGATTATGCACGAACATCAAAAGAACAACATTTTGTGAGGTATTTTAAACCCTCTCTTAACTCAATGGAATTACTTAATTACAGACACTTAAGAAACTAGGAAGAATAACGTCACTATTATTAATTAGAATTTGTAAAATCTGAAGAGCCACTGCTAAAGTGGTGAAACGCATTGCAAAATAAACTATTCCAGAAAGTTCGCTTGGCTTTTAGGGTGGCTCTCTTCACAGCACTTCGGAAATGACTGCCCGAATTCTTCGTAAACACAACATACTCATCGTCCACAAACAAGATTGCAACGCATTTTACCAAACACAAAGACCAAGTTACAACAACGGACAAACGCAACGCCATCCACATGTTCAAATGCAACGACTGTACACAAAGCTACATCGGTGAAACTTCTAAAAAGGTCAAAACACGTCTGACAGATCGCCATCAAAAGACACGATCCCAGATCGATCCCAGCAAACCACGCTGACGAGCAAGGGCACTCATTTGACATTTCCAACAACAAAATCTTAGGACACGCAAATTCAAGACGTGCACGCGAATTTCTAGAAGCCTGGCACAGCATCCAATCCTCCACGATCAACCGGTGTAAAGACATCCCAGAAACCTACCTCCAGCCGAAGGGCCTCTACCCTCGCCGATGTCCAAAACCTTCTCCCGCAACCACTACACAACCGGAGAATGTTGATACCAGCCCACCAAACACCACAGATCCAACGAACAAAAGCAACGAATTAGCAACACTCCTACCTATCAGACGTTCGCAAAGACTGCTGTCACAAATGCTTGCTTGTTTATTGTTTATTGTTTATAGTGCCTAAAAAAAAATACATGTACAGCCAGTAACGGCTGAATTGCGTATTTACAAATTATATTAATCACTCTAAATATTACAATTGGTGTCATAACAAGAAAAATGTATAAAGGGATTCTTGCAACGATTAGTTTTAAAATTTGGAACTAAAAACTTACGTGTCTGTCTAAGATTATACTGTGAATCATAAGAGGCCGGTAAAAGACAATGGAGGCGATGATTTTCATTGTTGCTTATTGACTTAAAAAGGGATTGACAAAGAGTTTTATGATGTACATCAAGATGATCTGTACATAATCTTTCTAATGCTCTACTATATTCAAGATCAAGAAAAATGACTTCCATTACACGTTTTTGAATATGTCCCATTTCGTTCATCAAGTATTTTGGTAGAGAATAATGGAAAACAGGTGCAGCGTAATCCAGAATTGATCTAATACACGTAATATAAAATAATTTTAAATCGTCACAAGAAACATTTGCCCTCTTTAATTGCATTAAGAAGTAGATTCTTTTGGATGCCTTCTTAATCACATCTCTAACGTGAGCATTCCAGGTTAAATTACTAGAGATAGTAAGACCAAGTAACATTGCCTTTGGAACAATCTCAAGTTTTATGCCGTAAACCATAATGGGGGAAAATTGTCGTTGTGTTTTAGCGAACGATACTTGAAGTTCTTTACATTTATCCGAATTGAGCTGAAATTTAGTTAGTGTCGACCACTGCGTAATTTTGTCAACAAAACCTTGTAAATAACTTATATCACCCGGAGCAATGGTTTCTGAAATTGTTGTGTCGTCAACAAATTTCCACATGCACTCGTCATGTATAGTAAGGTCATTTATCATGATTAAAAAAAGCCACGGGCCTAATTTTGTGCCTTGAGGGACACCTGAAGGTACTTTACGCCATTCGGAGAAACAGTCGTCTGCAAGTTTGATCCTTTGGTATCGGTCGCTTATAAAATCAATAATCCAGTTAACTACACTGACTGGTAAATCTAAAGAACATAGTTTACCCGCCAAAATGTCACGATCGATAAGGTCAAATGCTTTACAATAATCAAATAACATAATCCGTATAGTAGCTCCATTACCATCGGTTTGAGATAGCTATCTATGGATCATTGACACCAAGGCGAGCGTAGTAGATGATTTGGGTATCACGCCGAATTGATTATAATCGACAATCTTAAGAATCGCAGGTTTAAGACAATCGCGTACTACAAAATGCTCAGCGACCTTCGAGATACATGAGGTCAATGATATTGGTCTCAGGTCTTTTTGGAGATTTTCCACAATTTTTTCTTCGGCAGTGGACATATTTCCGCTTGTTTCCATAGAGCAGGAAGACGTTGTTCGCGAAAATATGCATTCATCATCATGCAAATAGGAGATGCCAACAAGGCCGCGTAGTTTTTTAAAAATCGATTTGAAATTCCATCTGGGCCAGAGGCTTTGTTAGAATTGAGTTTTACTAAGAAGATCAAAACTCTGTCTTCCGATATTTGTAAGAACCTTGGACATTCCTATGAGGTCAATGACATGAGGTCAATGACATGAGGTCAATGATATTGGTCTCAGGTCTTTTTGGAGATTTTCCACAATTTTTTCTTCGGCAGTGGACATATTTCCGCTTGTTTCCATAGAGCAGGAAGACGTTGTTCGCGAAAATATGCATTCATCATCATGCAAATAGGAGATGCCAACAAGGCCGCGTAGTTTTTTAAAAATCGATTTGAAATTCCATCTGGGCCAGAGGCTTTGTTAGAATTGAGTTTTACTAAGAAGATCAAAACTCTGTCTTCCGATATTTGTAAGAACCTTGGACATTCCTACAAAGGAAGTATATTTAATGGACAATTCCTATGGTACTCAGACAGAGGCTGAAGAAGGGCTGCGTTAATTGCATTTACCTTTCCATGCAGAGAAAGGAACACCCACTGCAAGGAACTTAAATATCTACCCATAGCAGCTTTACAGCTAAGTCGTTGATCTCGTATGAAGATAGTTTTCTTAGTAGCAGAGATTGTAACTCTTTTCTTGCGTGACACCATTATAGTGTTATGATGTGATAGTCCAAAGGGTGGTAGAATCTGTGGTGGCAGTGGTGCATTATAATAATTATGAATATTTGTTAGGATATAATGAAGAATGACATCTTTACGGGTAGGCTGTTTGATAATATGTTTAAGCCGAAAATGTTTTTGAAGACCTTTAACATTTAACCGATTAAAATCTCCAGCGACGATAAGTCCACAGTTTGGATAACACGACTCAACCCGTCCAAGACATAAAAAGGGTGGTCAAGGATAGAATCTTGATCTGACCCTGGAGGATAATATAGAACGGCAACTATTATGCAAGAAAAACCCCGTGGGAGTCGAGTTGGTCTCAGGTATAACCAGAGAATTTCGTGCTTTTCAGAACAGGATAAGTCTTCCAAATGCTTGAATTTAACTTGGGATTCTCTAACGTAAGCGCAAACTCCTCCATGACTATTTGTTAATTTATCCTTACGAATGATAGTATAACCAGGAACGTTAACAAAACTATCGGCCACAGATTAGCTCAACCAAGTTTCAGTAAAAAGAGCTATGCATATTTCATTGCGATTAATAAACTCTTGAATTTCGATCAATTTTGGCACTAAGGACATTACGTTAGCTACCATAATTTTGGGAACATAGTATACCTTTTCTGTAACATCGTTATTCCGGAAATTCTTCTGTAATCTAACAGAAACATTACAGTCAGCATTAATGGTGTAACCAGTCATGTTCTCGTTTCTCGACGCACAAATTCAAAATAATTCTGCCAGTCTTCCCCCATGTTTAATTGTTGGCGTTGCGTTTGTATGTGAAAATTTACATCGTTTCTCCTTCCAAAATTCTGTGGTCGACGAAAATGAGGTCTTCTACGAATAGACATAAGGCTTGGAATCGTTTGCACTGGCTGGTAGTAAGTATAATAAAGTTTCTTACTTGAATGAAAGCCCCCTTGTGTAGATAAGTGTGGTTTAGTATTCATCGAATAAAATCTCTCGGTTTGTTTTTCTCTATAAATTTGTAATTGGTCGGAGAGTGGAATACAATTATTTAAATTTTCAACGGTTGGTCGAACATTAGTAGTCGTGGTTAAAGATGGCTGGACTTGTAGTGAATAATTTGTTCTATTGCTCAACTTCACTTGAGTTGCTGTAGTAAATCCCATAGGAGTTTTTCCTCTTTCCACTTTACTTTCAATGGATTCGAGATGTAGATAATTCATCATCTTCTTTCTCCATTTCCAGCTCTGTTGCCGGGTTGGAGCTTCTGTATCTTCGATCGCCAGTACGTCCGTCTCTGCGTATCCTCATCTCTCAATCCTGCCAGTCCCATATCCTCCTTCACGTTCTCCATCCATCTCTTTTGCGGCCTGCCAAGTGGTCTCCTTCCCTCAATCTCCATTCTCCAGATCTTCTTGGGAGCGCTTTCTTCATTCATTCTCCGAAGGTGCCCATACCATCGCAAGCGCGCTTGGCGTGCCTTTGTTAGAATATCCGTAACACCAAGCTCCTCAAGTATATCATCATTTCGCTGCCTATCCAGTTTTGTCACACCTTTGATCCTTCTCAGCATCTTAATTTCAGTTGATTTTAACATTCTTTCCTCCTTTCTCCTCACCACCCATGTCTCGGCTCCGTACAACATCAATGGTCGGATGACTGTTTCGTAGACCTTCATTTTCAACCTCCTTGGTATTCTCTTATCAAAAATAACAGCAGTAAAATCCTTCCATTTAGTCCAGGCGGCACTTATCATTGCCCTTACAGCATCTTCACTGCCTCCTTTTTGGTTCATCGTGATACCTAGATACTTCAATTTGTCCACCTGCTTCAACTTGGTCCCACAAACGTCAGTGATCTCCAACTCGACAGTTTTTCGGCAACTGGCCATCACCTCAGTCTTACTTGTGTTTACCTTCTAGCCGTGTTTCGCCATGCCTTCCTGCCACAAAAGCTAATTTCTCTGCAGTTCCTCCTCAGTTTCCGTTGCTATCACCAGGTCATCTGCGAAGAGAAGTTTCCATGGTATCCCTTTCCGGAAGCTAGTACTTATAGTATCCAGTATGATAACAAACAGGAAGGGGCTCAGTGCTGATCCCTGGTGGAGTCCAGCTCCTATCTCGAATGGTTCGGTGTTTCCGATTGGTGTCCTCACTCTAGTTTTGACTTTCTTATAGGTTGCCATTACTAGTCTGACCATGGCTTCCGGGACCCCTCGTCTCCTCAGACACCAATACATCAGTTCTCTTGGTATTCGGTCATATGCATTCTCCAAATCTACAAAAGTGAAGAAGAGGTCCTTTTTCTTCCCCCAATACTTTTCTTGCAACTGCTTCACCACGAAAACTGCACCAATTGTGCCCTTTCCTTTGCAGAAGCCAAATTGCATGTCGTCAATTTTTACGAGTTGCCTCAGCCTTTGGTCTAGAACCTGTTCTAGTACTTTGAGAAGGTGCTCAAGGAGTTTAATGCCTCGATAGTTCCCACAATCAAGGGGATCTACTTTCTGCTTATAAATTGGCACTGTTTCGCTCTCCTCCCATTCCGTTGGAATTTGCTCGTTTTCCCAAATTGATTTTATAAGGTCACACACCATATCCACACCATCATCACCAAGTATCTTTACCAAGTCTATTTCAAATCCCGAGTATCCAGCTGCTTTCCCACTGTTCATTTTCTTTATAGCTGCTTCGACTTCCTCTCTGGTGATGTTGCTAATTGGGCCTTCTACTGGGTATACCTCTGGACGTTCATCACTGTCGTTTTCTACGTTCAGTATATTGTTGAAGTATTTTTGCCATCTGTTCTTGATTTCATTTCTTTCGGACAAAATGTCATCTTTGTCGTCCCTTATAAACGGCATTGCTGTCAAATCTTTCTGGGTAGCTGCCCTTTGCTTTGCAATTCTGTAGATCCTGTTTCCCTGTTCATCGTCCAGAGACTCAAAGATTTTGTTATAGGACTCCCATCTCGCTTTTGCTTCTGCCTTCTTAGCCTCTCTTTTCAAGGTTTTGTATTCCTCTTTTTTGTTTTCGCCTCCGGATTTCTACCACTCCTTGAATGCCCTTTTCTTTACTTTAATCTTCTCCTGTACCTCGTCACACCACCACCATGTCTCCTTCTCTCCCTTTCTTCCTCCTTTAGTCTTGCCGCATACCTCGTCTGCTACCCTCATTATGGTATTTTTGATGTTTTCCCATTTTTCGTTGATCGAAGCATCCATCCTAACATACTCCGAACCAACCTTCTCTTTGAACTCCTGTTTATTTCCTGCCTGCTTTAACCTCCATGATTTTATTCTGTCTTTGACAATTGTTCGTCTAGTTTTGTTTTTTCCTGTCCTAAACTGCATGCAGACAAACCTGTGCTGGGTAACAACTGCCTCCCTGGTATTACTTTGCAATCAACCACTGTATGTAGGTCTCTCCTTCTCACCATCATGAAGTCTATTTGTTAAGCATGGTTACCACTTTTGTATGTGATCTTGTGCTCATTCTTTTTTGTGAAGTATGTGTTGGACAGAGCTAATTCAAGACTCTCACAGTACTCGAGCAGTCTCTCTCCATCTTCATTTCGTCTTCCATACCCCTTTCCTCCATGGACCTCTGGGAAGCCCTCTACTTCCTCACCGACATGTCCATTCATGTCACCGCCGACTACCAATATCTCGTCTCGCTTCGTGGATAATACAAGTTGCTCAAACTCTTCGTAGAATTTCTCTTTCTCCTCTTGGTCACAGCCAGTCTGTGGAGAGTGCAGAGATGATATTGCATACCTCCCCTCCTATTACCATCTTGAGTTTGGTGAGCCTGTCATTGGATCTTTTAACTTCGACTACTTTAGTCTTCAATCCCAGGTCCAGAATCACTCCAACTCGACTTCTGGCTTTTCCTCTTCCGCTATAAAAGATTTGGTAACCGTCGCCAATCTCACGTGCTTTATTTCCAGTCCATTTCGTCTCTTGGACACAAAGAATGCTGATAGACCTCCTTTTCATAGCTTCAGCTGTCGCCCTTCCCTTCCCTGTCATTGCGCCGACATTCCAGCCCCCTATCCTCACTTTATCTTCCACTCTCTTCTTTAGCTGCGACCGTGGATGCCGCAGTACCCCTCGCCTTCTTGTCACACCGGCCGGGAGATGCTGATGCCCGTCGCTTCTAGGGTACGCCCTAGCCATATCTAAACTCTGATTTGTGCGATCCATACTGATACAGAAGATAATTTTTGGAGCATATTTTTTCACAGTCGGATGCCCTTCCTGACAAACTTGCAGTGGCCCCCTAACTCGACGGTTTGACCCTGAGAATCTCTCCTCAGCGTCTTGGTGTACCCCAGCGTTGACCCTTCTTGGGTTCCCCCACCACACCACACCATCCACTCCGCTGCAAGAACAGAGCTTCACCATTTCCCGCTAAAGTTAGCCGAAGTTCAGTCATTAACTGACGGTACTGAGCCTGTTCGCCTTGGTAGAACCTACCAGGGATTGAATCCCGGACGACATAGCCTTAGTACGACTCTGTGTACACCCCTTCGCCACTTTGAGGCCAGCAGGTTGGACTTGTAAATAATTGGATATGTAGATAATTCGGCGAGCTTAACTTGTGAAAGATGCAACGTCGTTGTCAAATCTTCTTTATGGTTACGTACATCAATTTGTAAAGCATCACACAAATCTAACAAACTGTTGAACTTATCACCATACAACTTGTACTCCTCCTCCAATCCAACTTGTACATTCGCGTTATCTCGGCAATCACCCGATAATTTTTCCAGATTCTTGCATGCCACTGACTTTATAATATCTGAAAACTCATATTTGAGTTTGACTATATTATTCGCATTCTCCTGTATTCTTCTATTAACTTGAGATTCAAGGATAACAAGTTCCAGCTTTGTTACTTCATACTCCGACACAAGGTCATTACATCGACACTGCTGGATGGCCACGGTCTCTACTTGAGCTTGGTTCCTAGGTCTATCGTCGTTAGGTTCACCACAAAGCTGCGACAGTACAAGATAGGTCACCTCTCTTTCATCTTTCCCACGAATAGATAAATATTTCTTGTTCCTTAACCACGTTAAGGTAACCTTATCGCTAATAAACAGTTTCTTTTGTTCATCTGGCGAAGACCATTCACCTTCAACCTTTAACACTGTGTGGACGAAGTCCTTCAAAGACTGAAAATCTCCTGTCCAAGATAACTTCAAATTCAACGTTGAAGATGTAACTTGATAATGATTAGGAATCCGACGATTAACATTAGTAATTTATGTATTGGAATCACCAGTGAGAGAACAAAAATCAGAGCTAACCACGCCATATGCTGTCGCCATTCTTGGAAGATCCTACTTGGACTGCTGTCACAAATGCTTGCGGGCAAAAGCTCCCATTCACTTCTGGCGACGGCTCGACAAATGGAGTTGAAAGCTCAAGACCAAAACCGTAAATCCGGAGAACCACGTTCAAGAAATTTCATATATATATATATATATATATATATATATATACGCATATGTATACATGTCATGAAAAGAACTTTTATTGTTATTTTAAAAGAAATATTAAAAACATTTTGGGGCACAGCCCTTTAGCATTCATGTAGCCAGGAATTTGAAAGTGGAGGGGGGGGGGGGGGCAGGAGAGATTTTAGACAAATGTATCAACAAGATGTTAGTGCTGTACCAACAAATGTTGAAGAAAAATCAAAGTTAATCAAACCGAGGGCATGAGAAACTTGAAATTCAATAAAGGAATAAATTATTTCTACTTTGCTAGCTCAGGCTGGTATAATGGTATTAAATTTCGAAAATGATTCACTAAAGTGCACACATCATGTGAGCTATGATATATACCAATATATCTTCTTTTTCACCGATCACCACTACCACAACTACTTTGTCCTGAGGGTTGACTGGATCTATCACTTTTGTCATTTAAAAAACCCCCAAAACAAAAAAAAATTCCTTACTAACATTTTGTAATGAACATCTTTCACATACTTAACTTTTGCGAGAACTTATTTAACAACTTTTTAATTTGATAATCCAAACACAAACGAAATCTGTGACATACAGGCTTGATGCACCAACAAATGTATTGGATGTACCAACAGACTTAGTCAGGACAAAAAGGAGGGTCAACTGCCACCCCCTTGCCCAGTGGCATAGGAAGCAAGTGTGGGTTGGGGAGGCAAACCCTTTCACAGGGAACTTTGCAGAAGGAAAGGGCACCTTCAAAACAGATAGCATTTGTCATACCTTTTCTTTTGATGTATTAGGTTTGCATTTTACTGAAACTAGTAATTAACACCAGTATCAAGACAAAATTACAAAAAGTTCAAAAAATTTGAAATTTTCAACAGTGTCTGAGTAATGTCTGTCTCATTCAGTATGCTTTTTTTGTCATATTCTAATATATCTTTTAATCTATAAACCCAGGCAAGAGGGCATACAGTAAACTGATGCATTACACTGTATTATAAAAAGGCATTTCTTTTTTCTTTAAAAAGGGCCCTTTTCATGCTTAAAAAGGCACTTTTTGTTGTTTCCAAAAGGGGGGCATGTACCCCAAATGCCCCCAGTTCCTACGCTTATGCTCTTGGCTATACTAATGCCCCTTAGTAGACTGATGCCTGGGCAGCACCCTGAATTGTGTGTATATATACATGTATATATAAACCAATAGAAACATTGTCTTATTTTGTATAACAACAACCTGATTAATCATGAAAGACATAGAATTCTGAAATATGGTTGCAACAATAAGAATTTCAGTTTTTGTACGGGAAAATAGAAATTGTTCATATGAAATACCTTCACATGTTCAATTCTATTGGTTCCTCTTTAGTGTACATGTATTCCTTAAAAAAGGGTTGTTGTGATGCAATTATGTCTTACAGATGGAAAAATCTACTTCAAATAAGAGTGACAAGTTTGTATGGTCTTCTATTAGAACTATTTAAAGTACCTAGTTCTTTTGCATGTTTGTTAAGTTTGATGGCCAAATTGGTCAGTAAACTTTGAAAGGCTAAGAAACCAGAAGTTCAAACTCATCTAAATTCTGAGAAAAATCCCCAACTTCTTTCAACATTTCTACACTGGGGTAATGCACTGCACTACTGATCATACAGTCTCTTGATTGAGGTTGGTCTTATTATGTTTTCTCAAGCTGCTATTTCTACTTCCAAAATTAGTGTAATCATATTCACAAGAATGTTACAGAACTTGCAACAGCATTAGCAGTGGTAAAGAATAAGTGACTGATATATTTACTAAATACCTAAATATAAAATAATGCTCACTTTACACATGCTTTAAGTCTGCTAGTGTCATTTTCTCTTATAGTACAGAGACAAGCAAAAGTATTTTATTCTGTATCAGATAATATAGACATGGATAATGTAATGAGGATAATAAAAAAAACCTTGGTTATTTTATAACACAAATAAAAATAGCTTTCTTGTCTCTGCACAGAACTAGATAGTTCATGAAGTCATTATATTTAAACCACAAAAATACCTAAAAACACTTGATTACACTTTGTGTTTCCAGCAGGATTTTATTTTTGGTGGAATGATGTAATTCATGTTTTGATCACAGGTCAGACACACTCAAGCAATCTTCTGTTTGTTAACTAGAATACTATAGTATTTAGCAACCCAAATACCTTTTTAATAAACACTTACAGAGCTTACTCATTCAACCCTTATTTATCATTTGCTTCTGAAATTTATTGCCTTACAAGCTGTCTATGCAAATTTGCTCCACAGCTACATACTCAGGGCAGCCATTGACTTATTAAGTGACAGATATCACATAACAAAAACACTGGTTTGAGATGTTGTTGACATCAAATTCTCAGTGACATAATCAGTACTACTACCTTGAGTATTCAGGATCAGACTTAAGCCCTATTCCATTTGAAGAAGACAACTTTTGATAGAAAGTGAAAGCAAATTCTAAATCTGCAATAAAAATCACTGGCAGGAACCAGGTATAAGTGGAACTAATTAAATCCCTTTTGATATTGTTCACTGGGACAATTTGCGCTGCATTAAGTGCGTCTATGGGGATGATAAGCAACAAATTTCATTAAAAATCTCATCATTTAGCTCAACATACTGTATATCAGTAACGACCTTGAAAATCATGATAAACCAAACGTTTATGACAATTTTTGATTAGTCATTGACGTAAACAACTGAATAACACTACAATCAAATTTGAATAATTTTTTTTGAAAATATAATACCTTCTTTCTTTTTCCTCCAGCCTCCCTTTACTCCAAATGAAGAAAGCAATACTCGCAGCAGCAACAGCAGTAAGGCCATAGTTATTATGTGATACAACCTGAGTAAATCGATTCCGAAGCTTGCTGAAGACGGCCATAATTTTTTCGAGGCGAGCAGTTGTTTTCCTCTGGTCTCTGTGGTGATTAGTCTAAATGATAGAAGTCCTGTCTACAGCTCATATAATGCAACGAGAGCCCATATTTTTAAAGTACATTTTGATTCTGTGTAATGACCTATACAATAAGCCTGGACTGCGGGTTCTGCTTAAAAAGTGAGTCATTTTTCATTGGTCATTGGACGTCCTGTTGCTCATGATTACGACCGCTGACATAAAATATTCTACAGAACTAGAAATACTTGCACGCAACAAACCCTCGCCCACCCTTTCAATATATCTCTCGAGAATCCGAGTAAGACTGATAATTTTTCAAAATTGTTAAAGACAAATCGTCCTTACTATAACCGAAAGAGGGAATGCAATAAGAAAACACAACATTTAGCCACAAATATTAACAATCCAAAAAGTAAAAGACAAAAGATATTCCGAAAAACAGTGTCATCTTGTAAACTTAAGATTCGAGTTATATAAGAGACGAAAGTGAAATGGTAATATTTCGATTTTATTACAAAATCATCTTCAGACCAAGTGACTTTACATAAATATACCTAGGCAAAAACCGTAATGACATCATCGGTGACGAAGAAAAACGCCTACCTGGCTATATTTACATGTCAAATGTTAATAAGTGATATCTAATAGTTATAGGTGGTGATAACAGGATGTGACAGAGATTAAGGATGTTATGGATGAATAGGAAAGTTGATAGAAGTATATCTAAGTGAAAAGGGACAAATTTTTTATGTAAAGTCACTTGGTCTGACGATGATTTTGTAATAAAATCGAAATATTACCATTTCACTTTCGTCTCATATATGACTCGAATCTTGAGTTTACAAGATGACACTGTTTTTCGGAATATCTTTTATCTTTTACTTTTTGAAACTGTCGGCTGGTCGTGGATTTTAACAATCCAAACTGGACATTATTTTATATTTAACTGACTGCTTGTTGTAATACTTACGTTTAAGATTTAGATTCTGTTTAATTAATAAAATAATAAGTGCTCCATTCTGACAATTCTGCTGCTAAACAAGGGATGTCCGTATCAAGACCTTGTATTAGTTGCGATCTTGAGGTATTTTGAGTCGTTTTCCAATCAAACTTTTTACTCATTTTGCTTTAAAGAAAGATTTTTTATTAGATGGCCAGACTTTCCGTCTTAAAATTGGGTCATTCTCAAAGAATACTGGTCGGATACCAGCGTTACGGACAGCTCATGATTGGAAATTTCTTGGTTTTTTTATATCTTTTTGTCCTAAAAAACTGATAAATTCTACATTTTCTCAAAGTTGGTTGCAAATGTCTATTATAAGTGCTCATGATGATGATTCATGCTGAGTATTCATCCGGAGGTACAAGACTTTGGTGACGAAGATGAAACCGAAATTACGTAACCGACGAAATAAACAAAGAAAACATGAACGAGTTATGAATCTTTATTGCTGACCAAAAATCGGAAAAATACATAACATACAATAAAATACGACAAACAAACCTTCTGCAAGTCTTGTCGAAAGAAGAACGAGCAGAGAAAAGTAAAATACATAATTTTTTCCTCTGTAAAACTTTTGTAAAAAAGAAAAATGGCGTAGCGTACAAATCTACAACTCTTACGTATTTTCAACTAAGCATTCAGCACCACCTCAATCCAAAGTGTTCAACAGAGAATTTGCAAACCGAAGGTGCTTTAAACTTTTAAATTTTCTTGAGTGGTTCTAAAATCCTGGTGAAGGCATTACTGGTCGAATACAGTAAAGGCCATCATCCACAAGCCACTCGAGAAGTAAGACTGAAGTGGACTGAAGTGTTTCGCCGAAGAATAGTTTGGTGACCAAAAGCAAGAAGCTTTGCAGTGAGTTACATGGTAGCTGTTTACCTTGCATTTTTGTTTCAAGCCAGAAATACATCCCGACGTCTTCAGTTGGGCGACATTTCATACGAAAAACGATCCTGAATGAGGCAATCAAATTTTTGGGTGGAAAGCAGAGAGAACATCCAAAGTCTGTTGCAGCCTGGACAAGTCTTCTGGACAATGAGTATTTTATCACACTTCTCAAACAATTGACCATGAACGCAGTCCGGTTAAATACTAAAAAATATTCAAAAGCCATCATCCTGCAGAGATGAATGAGCCAGAATCTTCATTCTACTTTACCAATAAACACCAGTTAAATCCAGGCGATAATATTTGGTACAAGAAGTCTCCCTTGGGAAAGAATGAAGTCGGGAAGCTACTTTTGAAAGCTGCGCAAAACAATTCCGTTCGCAGAACTTGTACTTCAAAGCTACTCGATTCAGACGTACCTGTGATTGTGCAGCTCAGGTAAGTGATTACCAGAACGTAAAAAGTCCCAAGATTTATACAAATCGGCATCTATTCAACTTGAGCAAAGGATGTCGTTTACAGTTAGTCGCTCAGCAAATGTTCGGACAGCAAGCGAGTTTCCTTACGTCTTTTTTTCATATTTATCAGAAAGAACCAAGACAAAGCGTTGCTGCAACAAATGAACAGTTGCCCAATGCATATTCCAAGTAGCTAACTTTGAGAACTGCAGTTTCAAGTCATCAATTGTCCAGTTACTAATGTAGCCTCAAAAGTGAAACCAGCCGCAAGCACCAAGAAAGCCATTTCATTTGCCGGTCTTAAATCATTTACTGGCTTCAGTGTTCATTGATGTGAACAACGTCTGAGAAATCCATAAAACGGAAAAAAGAACGAGACGAAATCGATTTGCTTCAATACGGACCTAAGTAACCTAAGGTTTGGTCAACAACATACCAGTCCCCGAGCTTGCACACGGCATTCTTGAGTGTGCGGAATCCATGGATATATACCTATATATATATATAAACATAGATATACAATGCGAAAATTTTTCTCCCTAGTCACCACACGTGTAAAAGGACTCCACGCACGTCAAGATTAGTACCTTCCCCCGCTCGGGCCTTCGCGCGGTGGGCTAGGAGACTAAATTCAAGCGCCTTACGTCAGACCCTCTGAAACGGCCACCAACGGAGAAAACAAGATCCGTTGCTTCCTACGTAGTTTAAAGAACGATAGCATAATCTGTGGTAAATTATACGAAAAACTGATTCCGACAGGCTCCAGACCTGGCATTCTATACGGACTACCAAAAATACATAAAGCCAATATCCTTCTTCGTCCTATTCTATCCACCATAGGTACGCACTCATACAACCTTTCTAAATATCTTGTTTCACTTCTTCATGATATCTCTCTTAGTTCCTTTATGATTTAAGATACTTTTTCGTTTATTGATGAGTTACGTTATCTAAATCTCGACACTAATCACTTCGTCATGACCAGTTTCGACATATCTTCATTTTTTACTAACGTCCCTTTCGACGAAACGATTGATATCATTATTTTTAAGCTTTTCCTTAACTCGACCCACCATCTTGGTTTTATTCGTGCACAGTTTAAGGAATTATTGTCTTTAGCCGTCAAAAATTGTCATTTTATTTTGAATGGCCACCTTTACGAACAGGTGGACGGTGTTGCCATGGGTTCTCCCCTTGGTCCACTGTTTGCTAATATTTTTTATCTTCTCATAAAAGCAACAAGGGCAAATAATGTAATCAGTCAATCAGCGCGTTTGTTTACAGCGATGGGTCGGACCAATCAGACTGCTCGATTTTACCAACATGTCTGAATTTACTGGGACATCACTGCGAAAACTATACCTCAGAAAAAGACTTCCGTGCATGTGAATTTTGCATTTTCAAAGAGAAAACGAACTGATTCGGATAGTATATTAGTTTTTCTTCAAATCTATCGTGGGGATATGTAAAGCATTCCTTAAGAAAAATATCGGCTTTCGAATCGGGAGTTACGAAATGCTCACGACCGAGTTCATGTTTCACGTTGTCTGTGTGAAAAGGCCAACATAAATTTATTATTCCATACGGGTTTAGACGTCCTAGAGCTTTCAAGGCTCTCCTTATCTCATAAATACGAAAGAACGTAAAGCGGTACTTTTCTTAGCTCTAAAACTGGCTCGAACGCCTAGAGTTTGTAATTGGCTGATGTGGGCGGATAATTTTGGCCTCTCTGTATCTTCGTGGCCTGCGAGAACGAAGCTGAGCAAGGGAAAGGAGTGTTGGTCAAATTAAACTCAAACCTAGTTTAGGAAAACATTTGCTCAAAGTATGCTACTCGAATAAAAATGGAGAATGACGAATTTATTGTTTTCGTGCATCTACCCGACGACAATTGCTTACCCTTGAAAGCAAACAAGAAACTCTTTATTCGCCTGCAAATTCTACGAAGTCGTCCACCAGCTCGAGACCTTCCCTCGTCCATCGTCGCTATCATCATTGTCACTCTTCTCTTCATTGTAGTTTTCATAAATGGTATTACTTTAAGATGGGGTCGTTCACTGGTCTCCCTGAGCGTTTAACCTTAAATTCTGGGATGACATGGCAAATTCGATAATACTGACATCCATACGTTGCATGCCAGGATGAAAGAATGTTCGCATCCTCGAAAGATCCGCCGCAATGGACTTTTAGTTCTACTCAAGGTAATTGCAGCCGTTTTTGAAATTTAGTACTGATCTTGCCCATATCTACTGGTGAACTCCCATGGTCTTTTGTAATGAAGCTATCACTGGGACGCATTAAAAGCAAAAGTTAGAGACTTTATGAAACCAGTACCAACCAGAAAATACGTTGTCAAAGAGTGAGACAAATCCATTACAGTAGTAGGCAAATAACTGGAAACAGCAGGCAAACTCAACTCCAGCTCTCTCTAGCGTGAGAGGTCCTGTTGATTGACATCATGATATTAGATACACTTTTGAATTTTGATGCAATTAATATTTATGAGTTTGAGAGATTTTTTACTGATATAAATCCAAGTGACAGAACTTCGTTTGCAACAATCTCTTCACCAGAAAGATTGGGAAGTTTACACCTCGATGAGTCGATCCTAGAGGTGTTGAGCAATCCCGAGCAATTCAACAGGCTATTTCTAAAATTTTGGTCAGATAATCTGACGAAACTTGGCAGCCTTAAATTTCAAATTTTTAATTCTTTTCCTGCTATGAATTCAAATTTTTAAGTGGCACAAATGTGCATTAAAATTAGTGCAGTTCATGCTAGCAGGTATGTACCTCCTTGGCTTTCTCAGTTATCCAACCAGCTCTATCAGTATCCTTTGTACTTCCTAGTGAAAAGGAGTGGAAATTTTCCACAAGATATTCATCAAAGACTACCCTAGTATGTAGCATAGACTGGGATGTTAGACTACTATTTTTGTGCTGACAAATTGAAGTAAAAGTACAACCAGAATGGCCACATAATAATGATGCCTGTGGTGCAACATAACATTACCGAACAATGTAACAAATACTTGAAATACAGATTGTAATTATTGCATTTGGACAGTGACTGAAAACAGACAAAGTGTGATACCCTAAGTTTCAAAGGTGCAATCTCCATAAATAACCTCCAGCAAGATGGGGACATGACTTTATGGCTGCTACTGATACTGATGCAGCTTTAATAATGTGGGGATCTGCTGCAACTCCCAAATTTCTTAAGGATGCCAGGATTGCAGTGTCCTGGATAATGCTACATGAAACCAGTTTGGTCTTTGTGTATGAGTATATCATGATGTTTTTCACAACTGCAACCCTAGTTTTTGTTGATTATCTTTGCACCAGCTTTAAAACAATTTTTTACAAATTCATGTGGGTCCATCTCTGAGCTTTGCAAACATTCAGAGTAAGAAAAGTATTGATTAAATATTGTTCAGGTCAACCTTAACCCATTAAGAGCCAAGGGCATACTCTCTGTCATTTTACTCTGGCTAACACCAGAGGTTTTCATTCATGAAGGGGATGAGCCCTGCACCTTAATGAGTGAACAGCCATCTCCTTAACTCATTAAGTGACAAGGGCACACTCTTTATCTTACTCTGGCTAATGCCAAGCAATTTTACTCATGAAAAGGATGAGCCTACTGATAAGTTAATATCAGTACATCAAGATTCTGAATTAAGTCAAGGTTATTGTCTTTTTTGAAAACAAATATACAATAATTTGTATGACATTCCTTTTGATGTTTAGGAAACATGAGAGCTTGGATATATTGAAGTAGATGAACGATCTTCAAGCTCGATACTCAGAAAATGATATCTGAGCCCATCTGGGGCTCAGATATCATTTTCTGAGTATCGAGCTTGAAGATCGTTCATCTACTTCGACATTCCTTTTCTTCATATGTTTCTAAATGGCTGACTACAGTCTCTTGTGAATCAATGGTTATCAACCTATACTTTCTGGAGAATTTAGTGTATTATGGCAGAATCGTTGCTGGATTGTAATTTTGATATACCAATAAACTGGCTTCATTCTGAGCCATCAGTTGCTTTTTGCTATTGTGTGGTTGTAATTGAAATGTTCAAATGAAGCTAGGGATGGTCTCTTCGGAACATGTGAACACAATTCATTTCTAAATAAGAGGACATGTACTAAGCGGTCTGTTCTTTTTGTGAGAATATTAGGGAAGAGTAATACATCATGTTAATTCAAAATTTAAAAAAAAAAAAAGACAAAATATGAATATTATTTGAATTTTTTGCTTTTGTAACAATACCCAAATTTCATAATGAAAACTAAAGTCTTTTCTTTTACAGTAAACTTCAATACACTGTAATAAGGATTTATGTCTTGCCTCTTTCTGCTTTTGCTTGGCTTCCTTGACTAAAGCAGGTTGTCAAATATTCAGTAAATGTGCACATTTTTATACATTATATGAAACAGGCACTGCAAAGATGCCTGTGAATCACTCTGTGATTTTGCTACTAATTATCTTTTATGAAACTAGCAAATGCTTTGGATATCTCAGTCAAACTATGAACCTTTTATGGTTCGCCAGTTGCTTTTGACTACAAACCTTTGACCACTGATCATAAAGGGGATAGTTATGACAATTTTTTGTTAAGAATTTAAGCGTTACACCAAACTTGAAAGTTTTTCTTCTGGAAAAACTGAACTATTTTAACATTTGCCCGCCGTTCGTGGCTGGGGATGAATGAAACGAAAACTAGACCTCATTAATGAGATAGATAGATAGATGAGAGATAGATAGTTTATTAAAATAATTACATCGCAGCCCTGTAGCTGAATTGCGTAATTAATTCACATTAGGAAAAAAATATAAGACAATAAAATAAGTATTAATAAAGCTATATATACAAATGTTGTGACATATAGAATCTCTAAAGTTTATTGTTGATCAAGCTGCACATCGATGGAATAAAAGTATTTTGGTAACGCTTGGTATTAGTTCGAGGAATATTAAATGTTTTCTTTCTCCTAAGATTGTACTTTGGTTGGTATCTTTGAGGAAGTAATCCGTATAATTTGTGTGATTGATCACACATAATCTTTTTGAAAAGTTTTTCACGCAAATAGTGTCTCCGGCTTTGTAGTATTGGTAGCTTGAAGTTCTTTAGATTTTGCTGGTACGACTCTCCTGGAGATAAAATTGACAGCACGCGTTTTTGAACTCGTTCTAGGTCGTCATTTTGGTAACTCGACAGGGAATGGAGGAACACAGGTGCACAATATTCAAGCACAGGTCTAATGCAGGTGCAATAGAACATAATAATATCTTCTATTGGTACACGCGCGCGTTTCGGTAAAACTATAAAGTATAGGCGTTTGTTAGACTTCCTTATGACGTTGTTAATATGATCGTTCCACAGTAAAATGTTGGAAATGGTCACTCCAAGAATCTTGGCATGGTTGACAACGTCAAGTTCCTTTCCTTCCACAGTTATCGGGTCAAAGGAATGTTTTTGTTTCTTGAAATCGATGATCATCTCCTTGCACTTTTCTGTGTTTAGTTGTAACTTGTTTTCATGTGTCCAGTCCTGCACAATAACGGCGTCGCTTTGGATGGTGCTGCAGTTTCCTTTTTTAACAAATTCGGCAACAGTCGTATCGTCGACATATTTCCACTTGCTGGCATTGGGGAATCTTAAGTCATTAATCATTAACAGGAATAACCACGGGCCAAGTTTGGTGCCTTGAGGGACGCCTGAAGGTATACGGCCCCATTCTGAATAACAGTCATTTGCAAGCTTCACACGTTGTTTTCGGTCCATCAAACAGTCGCATACCCAACGTGCAATCCCAGGCGGAATCGAGAGGTTACAGATTTTCTGGACCAGAATTCGATGATCAATTAGATCAAAAGCTTTCCTGTAGTCTAACAGCATAATCCTTACCGCAGCACCAGTAGCATCGGTGGCTTCTGACCACCTATGTACCATTGAAATAAGGGCTTGTGTGGTTGAGGACTTCGGGATGGCCCCAAACTGATCTGGGTCAATGATCGATAATAACGAAAAGTACCACCTTAGTTACTTTATAAGGTTCTTTGTGATATGTTTATGAGACAGGGAAAGCCTTGAAAGCTCTAGGACGTCTAAATCCTTATGGAATAATAAATTTATGTTGGCTTTTTCGCACAGACATCGTGAAACATGAATTCGGTCGTGAGCATTTCGTAACTCCCGATTCGAAAGCCAATATTTTTCTTGTTAAGGAACACATTACATATCCCCACGAGAGATTTGAAGAAAAACTCATATACTTTCCGAATCAGTTCGTTTTCTCTTCGAAAATGCAAAATTCGCATGCACAGAAGGCTTTTTCTGAGGTATAGTTTTTCGCAGTGATGTCCCAGTAAATTCAAACATGTTGGTAAAATCGAGTAGTCTGATTGGTCCGCCCCATTGCTGTAAACAAACGCGCTGATTGACTGATTACATTATCTGCCCTTGTTCATGAAGGCACCTGGTTAGACAGTTGCCCACTTGAATTTAAACCTCTTCATTTCCAATGATATGTTGATGATTGTTTTGTTATCTTCAAATCCCAAGACCACGTTCAACCTTTTCTTAATTACTTAAATTCAAAACACCGTAACATTAAATTTACCAGTGAGTCCGAAGGTTAACGGGTGCTTACCTTTCATAGATGTTTCCATTAATCAGATTGATGGCTTCTCTACTTCTGTTTATCGAAAACCCACTCTTACCGGACTTTTTACCAACTTTGACAAATTTATTCCATTATCGTTCAAATGTGGTCTTATTTACTTATTGCTCAACCGATATTTTAGAACATGCTCATGCTATCATGTCTTTCATTCTGAAGTAGTTAAAGAATTTTTTGTTGACAATGGTTACCCAGTCGCTCTTTTTGACCACTGCTTAAGTATTTTTCTCGACAAGATCTTTTCTCCTCCTATTAGCAATATCACTGTTTCTAAACGTGTTGTCTATTTCTGCCTCCCTTTTACTAGTGCTCATTCTTTACAAATGCGAAGCAAGCTCGTCAAACTTGTTTCTTCCTGCCTCCCCCAAATAGACCTCCGTGTCGTATTAAAACCTGATAAACATCTTTCATCCTTCTTCCAGTTCGAAGAGCCTATTCCCAAGTTTCGGAAACTGCATGTAGTTTATCAAGTGTGAGTGATGCACAGCGTTGCGTATTGGGCATACACGCCATCACTTACACACGCGTATTTCAGAACACATGGGAATTTCGTTTTTGACTGGCAAGAAAGTTTCACATCCTTCACGTTCTAGCATTGTTACACATTCAACCGAAACTAGCCACTGCATCTCCTTTCATGACTTCTCTATTTAACTCTTCTGTTACCTGTGAAGTGTGAGGTCCCCATATGATCTGAAATGCTTGTGTGTAACTGTTGGCTAGTTTGGTCGACATACAATGTCTTACAGCATTGACACGTAAATAAATACACCACATGCGATTTCAGGCCATCAGGGATCCTGTCCTTGACGGGGAAAAAGGAGCCAAGGTGAACCGAGGGGCGAAAGACGAAGCGTAATGAAATTTGAGGAAAGGCGGACGATAATAGTTTGAGTGCGGATTTGAAGACCATGTGAGCCATGATACGGTAGAGAAAAATAAACTAAAAACGTAGGAGCCATAGAAATCGGACGAAAAGGATTTATCTAAAAATGAACTTACACATTTGTCAAACAGGGTAGCTGGGAATTCTTTCTTGATGAAAATTTGTTTGAGTTTCTCGAGTTCAGAGTGAAAAATGGAGTAGCTAGAGCATGCATTAAAATATCAGCCAGCTGGTTTCATAAAAGGAGAGAAAGATATTGGCGAAGAGAGGTCCAGAGGGGAACCCATAGCAACACCATCAACCTGTTCGTAAAGTTGGTTGTTGAAAAGGAAATGGTTGTCCTTAACAGCAGATTCTAAAAGTTTCTTAAATTCATTACGGGAAAATCCTTGAAAACAATTTTGGTTATGGAAAAGTAAATCGAGTATGATATTTACACTGTATAGTTTCGTTAAGTGGGATGTTGGTAAATAAAGATTTGATGTCAAAACTGGCCATAATGGCTTCCTTAGGGTTAATTTTAAGACTTGAGAGTTCAGTAATGAAAGAAAAAGAATTCTCGATACTAGAAGAGATCGGGCGAAGCAATGGGACAAGAAATTTGGCGAGTCTGTAAGAGTGAGTGCCAATAGAAGAAATTATAGGTCTTAAAGGTATATCCGAAATTTATGCACCTTAGGAAGTCCATAAAGTAATCCAGGTCGAGAGCCGGTCGGGAAAACTTCGTGATAGATTGCGTCCGTGATAGATCCGTTCTTCTTTAAATCTCGATGGTATTTCTACAAGCGATTCTCTCGACTGATCGTGGTTCTAATGGGATCTTCATTCAAGCATTTAAATTTGGTTTCATCATCTAGGAAACTATCCATTTTGGAAGAAAAAATGCACAACGTGCAAACAAATTGTCGTCCAGAACTCGTTCAACTACAAGAGAAACGCGCAACCTTTCATGGTGAAACACAATATGGACTGCAATAGCTGTTTCGCACTATACATATTGTACTGACATGCAAGGGCTGTGGGAAAAACTACGTCGAGGAAAGTAGAAAAACAATTGCGGGAAAAAATCTGCCTACACCGGTAGCATAAACGGGGCAGTGAATACTGTATTCTCGCAGTCAGTGGACATATTGCACAATGCACGACCAAGCAGACAATTAAATTCATTGTCTTCCCATTTTACAAGATGACTCATGAAAATGACGATGCCTGTAGAGTAAAGGAACAATATTTCATTAAAAAAATTCAAATCTTTTCTCAATTCCACGTAATTATCCACAGTAAAATTTATCCAATCAAGTGTCATTAACACTGATCTGAAAAATAGGACTGAATCGAGCAACCAGAGGTTGCAGTGCGGGAGAAAATGAAACCAGCGAAATTCAATCTGCGCCATATTGGAGTGACCACTTTCTCCATAACGTTGTTGTACGTCTATTATGAAAGTGGGGAAACTCGGTACATAGTGCTCTGCTTTTGGCTGTAATAAACGAAGAAAAATATGAAAGGAAACGACAACATGCACATCCCGAAGTGATAGTGAGGGACCCGACGATGAAGAATCCAGGTTAAAAGAAAATTTTCACGGACATTTCACTGGTGAATATGGGGTGTCACCGTCAACTACTATTATGTTTCGTTATTATCTACCAGTTCATTATTATACGGTTTTTCGTTATTATTATTCCCAAGTTCATCATGATCAAGCAATGTCTAGTCTCCTCGCCCACCGCGCAAAGCGCGGTGCTCAGGCCGAAGGCCCGAGCAGGCGAGGGTACTAATCTCGACGTGCGTGGAGTCCTTTTACACGTGTGGTGACTAGGGTGAAAAATTCTTTGTTTATCCCCTCACCCACCGCGAGAAGCGCGGTGCGAGGCTACTAATCTCGATGTGCGTGGAGTCCTTTTACACGCGTGGTGACTAGGGTGAAAAATTCTATGTTTATCGGTATATAGGTTTCTATCCACGGATTCCGGTCACTCAAGAATGCCGTGTGCCAGCATGGGGACTGGTATGTTGTTGACCAAACCTTACTTACGTTGCTTAGATCTGTATCGAACCAAATCGGTTTGGTCTCGTTATTTTTTCCCTTGTATGGATCTCTTGCAAGTTAATTACATTATTTGAACACTGAAGCCAGTAAATGATTTAAGACCAGCAAACGAAATGGCTTTCATGGTGTTTGCGACTGGTTTCAGTTTTGCAGGATATCTTGATTATTGGACAATTTATGACTTGAAAGAACAGTTCTAAAACCCAGGCCTGTGGAATATGTATTGGGACACTGTTCACATTCTAGAGCAACGTTTTGACTTGGTTCTTTCTGATGAATATGAACAAAGACGTCGCGGGAACTCGCTCGCTGCCGGGACATTTGCTAAGCGAATGAGTGTAAACGATATTCTTCGCTGTAGTTGAATCGATGTTGATTTGTATGAATCGAGACTTTTCACGTACTGGTAATCACTTAGCTGAGCTGCACAATCACAGGTACGTCTGAATCGAATAGCTGATACACCCTGAAAAGCTACTTCTGTTTGGAGATCATACTATCCTTCGGCGAAAATGTTGTCCGCTTCAGTCTTTTTCACTTTTCGGGTGGCTTGTGGATGATTACTTTTACCATGTTCGACCAGTAGTGCTTTCATCAGGATTTTAACACCTCGCAAGAACATTTGAAAGTATAATGCCGTGTTTGTTTTGTAAATTCACCGTTTAACTCTGTGTTGACGTGACGATAAACGCTTCGTTCGGAAAATAGGTAAAAGTTGAAGGTTCGTATGCTACGCGATTTTTCTGTTTTACGAACGTTTTACAGTGGGATAAAGTACGTCTTTTACTTCCCACTACTCCTTCTTCTTTCGACAAAACTTGCAGAAGGTTTACTTGTCGTATTTTGTTGTATGTTTTGAATTTTCCGATTTTTGGTCAGCAATAAAAATGCAAAACTCTTACGTTTTCTTTGTTTATTTCATCGGTTTCGTAATTCGTTTCATCTTCGTTACCAAAGTCTTTTACCTCCGGATGAATACTTAGAATACATCTTCATCATAGCACTTCTACTAGAAATTTTTAATTAACTTTAAGACAATGTAGGATTTATCAGTTTTTTAATACAAAAAATATCAAAAAACATTTTTTCCGTCATAAGCTATCCGTAATGCTGGTATCCGACCGGTAACCTATGAGAACGCTCCGCTTTTAAGACGGAAAGTGTGGCCAACAACTAAAATGTCTTTCTTCAAAGTGGAAAAAGGTGATAAGTTTGATCCAAAAACGACACGAAATACGTCAAGATCGCAACTAATACAGGGTCTTGATACGAATATCCATTGTTTAGCCGTAGAATAGTCAGGATGGGTGCCATTATTTGCAAAACCGTTAAAGGTTATTCTCTCCAAACGTTTTGTTATAATAAAACAGAGTCAAACTTTTAAACGTAAATATGACGACGAACAATTTAAATATAAAACCATTTCCAGTTTGGGTTGTTAATATTCGCGTGGAAATGTTGTGTTTTTCTTATATTGCATACCCTCTTCCAGTTATAGCAAGGAGAATTTGTCTTTTTGACAATTTTGAAAAATTATCAATGTTATTTGGACTCGTGGGCGAGGGGTTGTTACATGCACGTATTTCTATTATGTATATATATATATATATATATATATATATATATAGATGTAGATGTAGCTGTTTGGTCTCTGAAGAGAAGAGTGCTCAATACAAAGGTGTAGAGCTTTGATAGTCTTTATAACACTTAAAGACCACAAAGAAAATTTCAGGAACGATCCCAAATGCAGACTAATCAATCCCGCTAAAAGTGAACTGGGCCGCGTCAGCAAGCAAATCCTAGACCACATTAACACGGAACTAAGAACCATAACTGAAGCCCACCAGTGGCGAAATACCAGCAGCGTCATCGAATGGTTTAAAGCCCTACAAAACAAACCCGTCCTCTCCTTCACCCAGTTCGACATTGTCGACTTCTACCCATCCATCTCAGAAGATCTTCTAACAAAAGCCATGGAGTTCGCGAAACAACACACAACCCTTAACCAAGAAAGCATCAACATCATAATGCACTCCAGAAAATCGCTTTTATTTAGCAACGGAACAACGTGGATGAAAAAAGACAACGACACTACATTCGACGTCACCATGGGAAGCCACGACGGTGCCGAGGTCTGTGAGCTAGTCGGAATCTACATCTTGTCAATTCTATCCAAGAAATACGAAGACGCAGAATTCGGCCTATACCGCGACGATGGCCTGGCCGCTTTCCGAAACATCAGCAGCCAAACCAGCGACCGCATCAGAAAAGAAATAATCGAGATCTTTAAGCAACTAGGACTCAAAATAACTATCCAATGCAACCTGAACGAAGTAAACTTTTTAGACATCTCTCTGAACCTTAACGAAGCGTCGTATAGACCGTACCGAAAACCAAACGACCATCCACAATACATCCACAGAAACTCCAACCACCCTCCGAGCATAACCAAACAACTCCCACAAAACATCGGGAAAAGAATCAGCGAAATATCCGCCACGAAGGAAATTTTTGACAGTGCAGCCCCGTACTACAACGAAGCACTCAAAGCCAGCGGATTCAACGAGAAGATCAAGTACGAGCCACCCAAAAATCACAACCCCAACGCCAAACCCAACAGAAAGAGAAACATCATCTGGTTCAACCCACCGTACAGCGCCAACGTCGGAACTAACGTAGGAAAAAAGTTTCTTCTGCTCGTAGACAAACACTTTCCAAAAGGACACAAACTTCATAAAATCTTCAATAGAAACTCCGTGAAGGTAAGCTACAGTTGTATGCCTAACATGTCAAACATCGTCAAGTCCTATAACCGCAAGGTCCTTCACCCCGAACCAGAAAACAACGCACCAAAATGCAACTGCAGGGAGAAAGAATTGTGCCCGCTCCAAGGAAAGTGCCTGAGCGAAAGCATTATCTACAGAGCAGAAATCACCAACGACAAGACCAGCGAATCCGTAAACTACATAGGACTAACCGAGCTCACTTTCAAAGATAGACTGTACAAACACCGAAACTCCCTGAAACACCGCAGCGAGGCAAACTCCACAGAACTCTCGAAATACGTTTGGAATCTACGCGACAGTAACCTTCACAACACCAACATACGATGGTCCATCCTCGACAAAGCTCCAACCTTCCGAAATGGGTCCCAGCGATGCAACCTTTGCCTCACCGAGAAGTATCACATAATTTTCCAAAATATCCCACTCCTAAACAAAAGAAACGAACTGCTGTCGAATTGCCGTCACATCAACAAATTCCTCCTCCGCAACTATAAAGACACACCGCCGGACAATTAACAAATTCCCCCAATTCCTGAAGGATGACGCCACCAAATTCCTCTAATTCCTGAAGGATGACGCCACCGCGCCCCGAAGAGCATAAAAGGGACTACGTAGTTAAATGTAATTAGTCGTCTGATGATCGCGTAAGCGTGAAACACGGTGTAACGACAGTTGCTCAAAGCTATAACTTAATAGACTATATATATATATATATATGGGCGACAGAGGTACCAGGCGGGAATCGCAGACGGAGAAGAAATAATAAAGCCCAGCAAAAAACACGCAAAATAGGCATATTAAAGGTTTAAAATGTATTTCTAACGTTTCGTTGCTACACGCAACATCCTCAGAGAATGAATGAAAAACTATATTACAAGGTGATGATATATTACATGATAAGTAAACGAGATATTGGCGTAGGAGCGGAAGTGGGGAGGGCACAAGGAAACAGCAGACTGAGATGTAATGGAAGGGTCGAGAAACGAAAGGTCTTAAAATAAAAAGAGTGGAGAAGAGCCCATGTTGGCATTAAGTGATGGATTGAGTTTGCGGATAAGCAGACTTTCTCTGACGAGAAGTTCAGAGTTGAAAGAAGAAGAGGACAAGATAGTAAAGTCATTAGGCGAGACAGGATGTCCAGTGTCACAATGATGTGACAGGATGCTAGTCGGAGGAGGATTGACTCGTTTTTTGCCAGTAAGGGCAGAAATACCCAAGTGCTCTGAGATTCGTGTGTGGAGAAGCCGACTCGTCTGGCCGACATACAACGAACTACAACGTTGACACTTAAAGCGGTAAACGACACGAGATCTCAAAGCCTTGGGAATCCTGTCCTTAAAGACAAAAAAGTGAGACAATCGGAGGGAGGGGCGGAAAACAAAGCGAAGGTTAATGTGAGGGAAAGCACTGGAGCATAACTTCCGAATCTGAGTGCGAATTTGGAGGCTATGTTGACCAGTGTAGGGAAGGCAAAAGTAAACGATTTTCTTGGGGGCGAGGGAAACTTTGGGGGAGGGTGAGAAAATCGTATCAAGAAACCGGCGAATGCATGTGTCTATGAATGAAATGGGATAACCATTGAGTGAAAGAGTTTTCTTAAGATTTTGAAGATGCGAGTCAAAAATAAAATAGGAGGAGCAAATACTAAAATAGCGATTAAGAAGGGAAGATATTAATCCTGTTTTGTAAACAGACGGAATAAAACTATTGTAGTTGGTGTATAAGCCAGTGAAAGTGGGTTTATGAAAAACTGAAGTAGAGAAAGAGCCATTGGATCGTGTTATAAGAACGTCAAGGAAGGGTAAACAGTTGTTGACTTCAGTTTCATGCGTGAAATTGATGTTAGGATGTTGACTATTCAAATAGCTGAGAAAAGGTGCAATATGATCGGGGGAAGCAAAAAGTAAAAAACAATCATCAACATATCTACGGTAATAAACAGGCTTAAAATGAGTGGGGCAGTTAGAGAGCCAAGAGCGTTCATGCCAAGAAAGAAAAATATCGGCAAAAGTAGGACCCAGGGGAGAACCCATGGCAACGCCATCGGTCTGTTCAAACAAAACACCATTAAAGAAAAAATGGCAATTCTTAACTGCAAGGCTTAGAAGTTGGGTGAATTCGGAACGGGTAAAGTTCTGAAAGTGACTGGAATTATTAAATAACTTAGAAACAATAATATCGATGGTCTCATCTAATGGAATGTTAGTGAACAGTGATTTTATGTCGAAGCTAACCATGGTTAAAGTATCAGAGTTAACGTCCAAGGCAAAAAGATCCTGAATAAAAGAGAAGGAATCGCTTACCATGTGTGTACCAGTAGAAATAGGGCGTAAAAGAGGGACTAAAAACTTTGCAAGACCATAGGAGTGAGTACCGATGGATGAGAGGATTGGTCTAAGGGGGACGCCAAGTTTGTGAACTTTAGGTAGTCCATACAAAATACCTGGGCGTGAGCCCGATGGAAATAAATTATCGTAAATAATTTCAGATATAGTTCCATTCTTCTTTAACTCGCGTAAAAAGTTTTTCACTTGATTTTCTTGTCGTATGGAGTGTGTAATGGGGTCAGAGTCAAGTTTTCTGAATTTGTTCGTATCAGACAAGATGTCATCCATTTTCTTGTAGTAGTCCGATCGGTCGACGATAACGACACCATTCCCCTTGTCAGGTTTCATGATGAAGATATTATTATCGTTCTTTAGGTTTTTAATTATAGCGACTTCATCTTTCGAAAAAATAAAGTTAGGTCTAGAGTAACTTCTGAAGCCAGAAAGAGCAATGTCCTTAAGTTTAGTTCGAACGGAGTCTTTGTTGTGTCCGGATATGAGGGAGATGTTTTCGTTGTTCAGGCAAACAGTTGTTGTATTTGTTATTTTTAGCACTATACAAACGACACCCTAAGATTAATACTCTGTTTTTGGTTGGAAAGAGTAATGCAGGAAAGTCCTTATTATGTTTGTCATTTTTAAGAAAAACATGACTTTGCTGTTCATACAATCATTTTCTTTTTGTCTGTTTTATGCATTGAGCATATAGAATCTATCATGAGGATTGTTCCAACACATGCTGCAAACAAGATAATAGTAGCCGTGCATGCTATTGCTATTGTTATCTCCCATTTTTGGATAACAGATGGTTTGATGTTCATGTCGACCGTTTCTTCGCCTCATGCTTGACTTGTAGTCTGTTTGGGAGTTGTTTCAGGAGCTTCTATACATCTGATTTCTAACTTCCATTGTAATATTTATCGGAATACTGAGGAGTTTCAGGTATAAGACCAGGAGCACAATCCGGTTGCGGGATGCAACATAAATTTCCTTGTCTCAGCGTTTTGTAAGTCTCATCTGGTCTAGAGGTATCCAAAAACTTCGGATCCTGCTTCGCAACTTTCCCTCAACCATTGCAATAATCTGAGTTTGCAGGGATGGTTAAGATGACTATGATGAGATAAAGCAACATTGTTCCTACAATAACAAACAACGGCAAGTTGTTGAATCTCTTATTATTCTTCAATGCTGCTGCTCAAAAGTCTTAAGAAATTTGCGTTATGAAATGCGCATTCCTTCTAGAATAATAATTTGTCTTGAGGCATTATTTGTTGTCAGACCCGTTTGTGTTATAAAATGCGCGTTCCTTCTGGAATAATAATATGTCTTGAGGGATTATGGTTGTCAGATCTGTTAGTGAAATGAAATGCATGTTCCTTCTAGAATGAAATCTCGACATTGATAAAAGAGAAGTTAGATTGCATGTTTTATAAACTGACGTGGCGTCTTTCGATTGTGAACATCACAGATTCTTAGCTGAAATTATGTCTATGGGAATATTAAATATCAAGAGTCATTTACTTAAGTTCACATCTATTCTCATGGATATTTACATGAAAGATGATATGAGTCATGGAATGGAACTGAAAAATGCCAATGAATTGACTTGCTTCATCTACATGACCAAAACAAATAGAACACAACATTTAAATACTGTGACTAGAAAATACATATTCCTCAAAAGACCTGAAGGGGAAAGAAATCTGGTCTGGACAATTTTGTTAACGTTCGTGCCGATTCCTCAAACAAGAAGTTTCTTTTACATTGGGACGGATTCACTTGCTGCTTGCCTATATCATTTAATCATTCACAAGGAAAGAGCCAGTGAACAAGGATTACAGTTACAATATTACATCAATAAACCATTTTACTTGAGAGTAACTGTTGAACTATTTTTATTTGCAAAGACATTAAAACCTCATTTAGCAAATGAAATTTTGCTCATGATGAACGATCATGTTGATTGTGGTTCCAGAAGCAAACTTGTGAAACAACCCATTAATGAATTATTCAATTTCACATCTATCATTAATGTTGACAAAGTATGCAAATTCAAATCTTATATAAATGAGTGATAGTTGAAAGTGTATGTTTCCAAAGGAAGACTGACATTACGTTTACTAGACAGAAAGCATGGAAAACTTTAACGATGCACACCATCTTACAGACGAAATTCTCGACTTCATATCAACCTTTGGTGGGGGAAATGATGAACGACTTTGTTATGAACACCCAAATTGCGAGAGAATACAACACAACGATGGATGCAGTTCATCAAACAGAACAATCCATGAATCCCAAAGCCATCCCCAACAACAACTTTCAAGCATCTCAAGTGAAGTTGAACAAATTGTTGGACCAATCAAAGAGGAAAGCAATTTCAATATCAACGGAAACTACCAACAGAATTCCTTGTTTGACATAACAAGAACAACAACCAGTAACATCATGTAATCCTCTTCCGGAGCAACAAGATTATCAAACAATATGCAGAACAAGAGAATATTGAAGCCCTTGACATCAAGTTTGAAAGATGAAACGAAGAGAAAGAGAACTATAACGGTTCAAAAACATGAAGTAAATTTATCTTGTAACAGTGATAAGATGAGAAAAATTTTTGAAAACGAGCCTTACAATATCTTTAGTCACCATAGAGACATGTTTTGCAAAACGTTAAGAAGTTTCATATTTGAACATGAATTTTTAAATTACACTAATCTTTACATCTACAAAATAAATTCGAGAGTTACTAAAAATGAGATAGAAGAGGAGTTGTGGAACATCAAACAAAATGATGATTGTATATTAGTGTTAGGTGTGAAGAAACATTTAGTCATAGTTGGGCCAGAGTTAGACAAACACTTCTGTTATTACATGTTTATCAAGTCAAGTTTCATGAAAGTCAGCATTGTTGCTGCAGCTAGCATTGCTTTAAATCATATTAGGTGTAACAGGCTGCCTACATTTCCAAAGTTCCCGAAACCTGCATTTGCAAAATTCATAGAGGTAGACTGTAACTCGCCATGAAGATGGTTGTCAAACATTAAGATCTTAGACAAAACTTGTTGTGTGATGAAACAAAATGTGTTATTGTTAAATAAAACTATTCACTTACTTTGTCTTTGTAATATCCTTTTCAATCCGACTTTGTTTTTGAATAGACCATTATAGGTGCTATTTTTTTCTGAATCTAGTTTTAAACCATTTCATTGAATAAATTAAGTTATGAATTTTTAATAACCCTTCATCAGAATTCATTTTTTACTGTATATATGAGGTGTGAAATCATTTAAGACACTTCAAGATGGTTGATCGAAGGTTAGAGAATTAGATTCATAAGTGTCATCAAATCAATCTCTTTAATATTATTCAAATGACTTCGAGATCTTTCTCGAAGACATGTTACTTTTCATATTTTCAACCGTCTGGAATAACAAAGACAAACCGAAATTTATGGTGTGTTGTTGACACAAATCATGCAGATAGAAAATTGTTAAAATTGCAACAGTATGGATTGAACAATGGTAAATGTTTCACTCATGATTTTTCAAGTCTTATTTCTACGAGAAGTCTTCCGAAAACCGAGTGGTCAATCATAGCAGGCAATACTGAATGGGGAAATGCTACAGGGGTTGATCAAGTTGAAAATAAGAACGTTGGTGGGACAAATGCTGATTTAATTGAGGAATATATGTTGGGACAGTTCTTTTTTGATTATTCTCAAACTAAGATCACTAAAAGGATCAAAGTGACCACAAATGCAAATTTGGCGAGGAAGCATTACGAAAATCATCAATGGGAAGATGAATCCAAAAATGCATCTCATTTCACATATTACAACCTTTACGAGGTTAAAGCAAATGTTGCAAACCCTTGTTTATTACAACATTGAAAAACTAATCCATATGGAGTGACTTTTTTGTATGTGAGAGAAAGTCCTAACATTGTTTCAACGAGAAAATCAGTTTGGAATTCTTGTACTGAACCAGTGGTTCACAATTTGAATTTCAAACTTCTTAAAGATCGTGACATTTTCATTGATACGAAAGTCAATTTTAAACGTTGTGGAAATGCTGATGGAATTGACAGCAGTGGGAGACCTTATGTGTTGGTAGCTTTTCCGTACTGGATGATGACCTTTGAAGTGGATTATGTAGAATTTTGAGCAATTGTCAGCAAAATATTGAAAGAATTCCATGATATAACCACATAATACACTGGCGGTCAAAAAGAATCGATAACACAGAAGCTAAAGATGGCGATGTTATAAACATTGCAACAAATCTTATCATAGCAAGTAATTACACCAAAAACAAATCTTAATATTTAATGGCTGCTCCACGAGCTTTTATCACTGCTTTACACCTTCGAGGCATGCTATTTATTAATAATAATTAACTTATGTAATGGAAAGCCCCTGCCATAGCTTTAACAACACTCCCAAATTCTGTAAAATTGGTGAGGTTTTGCTATTGGAAGGCATGGATGTCCAGTGTAGATAACTTCAACAAAACAGCGACGTTCTTGAGATTCTCGCATGTAATAGGGCAGTGGCTAGACCTTGCTTGTAGCCGGTCTAGAATGGAGCAGGTGGGTGTCTCCTTCCCTTCACTAGCCTGGGTGGACATCTTAGGAAAGTGTTAGCACACCCTTAGCCTCCCTTGACCAGGGATACGGTTCCACTGTTAACCTTCTCAAAAATAGGTTTCCATTCAAAATTTAAGACATTTGTAAAAAAAAAAATTTCATGAAACAGTCACCAGTTAATTGTGGTAAAACTGTTGATAAATTATTTTACCATGCTGAAGACCAGTTTAACAAATTACATGTCATAGTACAGTTCAGGAATCCAACCATACTGTTTGATTGAATTCTTTCTCCATCATTTCACATTAGGTTGTCACATTACTTAATTTTTTCATTTGTTTGTCAATGTCATAAGGATTAAATGCAACATCAATCAGTCTTCATTATGTTTTGAAATGATCACAAACTGATTCCTTTAATATCTTCCAATGTTTTCAAACCCCAATCCTTTTCTTTCCTTTTCTGAAGAAAAAAATATTACTGCTACTTATGAGATTTTAGACTTTGTTAAGAAAGAAAAAAACGATATTGATTTCATTTCCAAACATTCTTCCAGGAATTGAAATGCAAAACCAACATCTTCCTTCCAGGATAAGTTTTTTGCCATTTCTTGCTCTTTCTTGGCTTCCTTCATGACCGCATGCAAGGTTTTAAATTCTTGTTCTCTTTTATCCATTTACCTCAATTTCAATCTTTCCTTTTCATCTTTGTGGCAGGTTTATCGCATGAAAGACTCAAAGTGACACTGTTAGGTTCAACTTGACTTAACATCGACTTCTAATTGGAGTTCGAAATTCATTTCCTTTTCCAACTGTCATTTGTTTTCCTTTATGCACTTGTGTCAGTATGAAACATTTGTGAATTTGTAAGGGTGCAAAACCTTTTTTCTTCTTTTCCACTCTTGTAATAAAGCAAAGCAAAATTTACCTCAAATGCCATCAATATCTATTTTAATGATATACAGGAGTTTGATGGTTTACAGGAGTTCTATACCTCCGCAGGAGCAGAACTGATTCCTATTTTGACAATCACATCATAATTTTCTGCTTCTTTTTTTCCATCAAAGAAATGCATTATGTTCGATCACTTTGCTTGAGAAATTTCATTTTCATTCACGTTTGTTGATCGTTTAAGTCAAATTTGTTTAAGTTCCTTAAGCGCTTTTCTTTATCCTGTCGTGAATCATTCAGGGTTTTTTTACTAGCAATACTTGTTCGTTTCTTTAAGCACTTCTTTGTAACAAAGAAATAACTTTATAAACTTTTGACCTTTTGCATTTTGTTTATGTTTTGTGCATGCTCTTTTTTTCAAATTTAATGCATAATTTTCAGATTCAGAGTTCTTGCACATTTTCAAGTTCAAGACAATTTGTGCACTGGTTTGTTTTGAAACAATTCGAAATGTAATATCGGACAAAAATATTCCGGAAGTCTTATGCCACAGTTTACATTACCTTTCTCCTCATCATCCTCATCCTGACTGATTTTTATATCAAGGGTTCGTTAACAATACTCGTTAATAATGCTTGTTAATAACTGTTCTTTCTTTTGTTTTTTTTTCCATGTCCTGTTTCACAAAAATAGTGGGTTTAAATCTCCCACCAAATTTTTGAGTTCTTCATAAGGAGTAAAGTCAAACATCATTTGGTGTAGAGAAAAAAATATAAAAAATTATAAAATAAAAATAATTAAAATGTAAAAATAATGTAAAAAGAAGATGGGTGAATCTTGTAAGTAGAGTAAGTAATACTTTACATTATACAGAGTTATTGTCTTGTAAAACACTTGAGCTGACATTCTTGAGATTATAATTGTTTTCCACCTGTTATCCAAGCACGTGAAAAAAAATGCATTAAAAACGAATGCTTTGTATTTGATTTATTATTGTTTTTTTATTGTAGTTTTTTTATTAAAACAAAATAAAATGGCTTGCAAAAGATGTTACAGAAGAAAAAGAAAAAGAAGAATGACAATTGCAATTCCTTCAAAAAAAATTTGCAAGAAGAAGGAATCAGAAAGGGTGAGGAATTTTTGGAAAAATTGGAGGGTTTTTTGATAGCATATTTTGATATGTCAAAATAAAATGATTAAACCTGTTATTAAATTGATGAAAGAAAAACACTCAGTGTTCTAATTTCTTCTTGCTATAGTTATTGTATAATAAATGCGGAGAAGATGAAGAAGGATATATTCCCCATTCAGAAAGATTAGAAGAAAACCAAATCAATCGGGAAAAGGACTTGTAGCTCTAGCTACTAAATTGCTGCTTTTGGCTATTCAACTCTTCAATTGACGAATGTACTCTCAATTTTTCAATAAAATTTATTAAATGTTTTTTTAAATGAATGACATTGAAAAATATAATTAAAAAAATTTGCACTCCTTCATCAAGAGCTATGTTACCTCAGTCGGCAGAGCATCAAACTTTTAATTTGAGGGTCAAGGGTTCGAGTCCCTTACATGGCTTAATGTTTTCAATGCAAAATCCCCAAATTATAAAGAAATAACCGACAACAATTGCTTAATCTTGACTCGATGATGAACCTCGAAGACGCTTAACAACAACAAGCGAGTGTAATCCCTTTGCAAATTTAATTAACCCGTCTCTTTTGACAGCTGTTTGACAAGTCATACATATAATTAACCATGCAAAGAAAAACAACACGTCATGCATTTAATTACAGCACCTCCTTTGACAGCTCATCAAGAATCCCAGTTGCTGCAATGCATAATCACATGCAAATCAAAAAATTACCATGACAACACAACATGAACGCTTTCCTTTCTTCTTTATTCCCTTTGGCAAGACTTTGTTTTGTGAAAACTCAAATGGATAACGCTTCAGAAACGGTAAGTTATAGAAAATAAAATGAAATTCTTTCATCTAGTACTGAATAACGCATACATTTCATTCTCTTCGATCTAATCCAAAGTGTTTGTCTTCAATCTTTTGAAAGACATCCAGCTAGGTCTCTCCATGACTTCCTTCTCGAGACTAAACAATAATCCCCAATGCGAAGCGGGAAGTTGACCAAGTTTTATCTCTTTCTTGACTTCAAATAAATAATCTACCCATTTCTTTTGATGATAAGTCATTCTCTTGTAAAAATTCAACTGCGATATGACCGTTTTTTCTTCTCAAATCCCGTTTCTCCTTGAACCAAACCAAATAATGTTTATGCGGTTATGAAACCGTCAATGTCAAATAATCACAGTTCTTTTTGAAAGTCTTTCTTTTGCGAATGCATACCAAATTCTCATCATGCTTCTAAACGGCATACAAAAAAGAGTCCTCTTTATCTTCGCTTAGCTTTTCCAACAGTTCTGATACATAATCGTCTTCGAACTGGTTCGTTATCACAAATCTTGCAATGTTCTCACAGCAGAAAGCATTGTATTTGTTTAAGTCTGCTCGATTAGTTGATATTTTTCTCTTTTTTTCTGCAGATAGATCGAAGATCAAACCATCAGCTTGCAAACGACTAACTCATTTGACAACGACTAACTGAACTACCTCCAAAAAAACAAAAGCAAAAACAAAGATTAAATTGACATGGCTGATGGATGGGCATGACACTCACACACACATCCCAACCCACCCTTTCTCTCCACACGTTCTCGACTCCTTTTGCAATGACTACTTGTCAAAAAAAGCTTTGAGATGAGTTAATTAATTTATGGATATCACTCCCCCTCTGTATATATTAAAATCCGTCACTTCGATTGGCTCACATGCATCACATGTCACAAATCCTCAAATCTGATTGGCAAGTAAAATGAATATTTCCTTTTTCAACTATACTATTGATGATAGAAACACAGGTAATGATGGTCAATGAACCGTGATTATATAGGTTGATAATTCTGTCTGACTATGAAAACAGAAAAATGTTCAAGCAATGGTTATACAGAGCTATTTTACCATCTTTAAGGTGTGAGACTAAATGAGGTCCGTCATTTTTTACATAAATAATTTAAAGATTTATCATATAATATGATTTAATATGTCAACAAAATTCAACAAATTTGAGAATGATGATTTAAATATCTCAATCAAAACTTATACAGATGGTGAAGATGTATGGTTCAAAGGAAGAGATGTTGCTCTAGCTTTGGGATATAAGGATACAGACCAAGCCCTCAGGAAACATGTTGATTGTGATTATAAGACAAGGTACCAAACTATTAAGGATGACTCACAAAAATTCCAGAAAAATTTCCAATCCCATACTACTTTATTAAATAAAAATGGAGTAAAGCAATTAGTATTGAAAAGTAGAATGCCTAAAGCTGTCCATATCACTAGAATATTTGACATAGATATTTGTGAAAAAGTACTTTATAAGGAGCAAGAAACCATAGACTGTATCATGAAGGCATTCAGAGGTGAAAACGTGATATTTCAACATACTATAGGTAAACATAGAATAGATTCGTATTTTCCTGAGCATAAATTAGCCATTGAATGTGATGAATTTGGTCATAAAGATAGAGATCTAAAAAAGGAGATACAAAGACAAAAATTTTTAGATAGAAATCTCAAGTGTAAATTGATCAGGTATAACCCTGATATGAAAGGATTTAATGCATTTGATACAATAAATGAGATTTTTCAACACATCAAAAATAATATTTCCAAAGAGTGAATATATTATAATGAAAACATATAAATACATATTATATAACAGTTTATAATATGCCATTAACATTAATGTAATTTGATAACAAAGATCTAAATATATCCCTTGACACTTACGTCGATAATAAGCAGAATATTTGGTTCAAGGGTAAAGAGGTTGCCACATTATTCGGTTATAAAGATACAGATAATGCTATAAGAAAGCATGTAAAAGATTTTTATAAGAAGAAAATTATTATGCCGGTAAATCGCCAGGGAAATCCACAAACAATCTTTATATCAGAACCATGTCTTTACTCACATATTTTTGGATCTAAACTAGAATCTGCAGAATCATTTAAGGATTGGGTTTTCTCTAAAGTGTTGCCATCCATCAGAAAGTATGGTTACTACAGGATGTTCAATAACCCTAATACACTCACCTTTAAAATAGAGGATGAATATGATCTACATACTAAAGTGGTTCAATTCATTAGGCGATTTTACCTAGGAATATTAATGACTGCTGGACTTGGAGAAAATCAAGACACAAAAGATAAATGCATCAAATCGTTCAAAAAGGGATATATGAAAGGTCAACCTGATCTAATAATTAAAAATCTTCATAAGCATTATAATGGAGTATGCATAGAGTTCAAAACCCCTCAGTGTAATGGTGTTTTGTCAGACCAACAGAAAGAACTAATAGAGTGTTATGAAGATAATGGTTATAAATGTATAGTTTCTGATGACTATGACCTTATCACAAAGGAATTGAATGACTATATGCACGATATTCGCATCAGATGTAAATACTGTAGACAGAAATTCATATCCAAGAAGGCATTATTTAGACATGTTAAGTATTTCCATAGGATCAGATAAATTAACACACATTTCTAATGTTTTACTATATACCTATTGTTTGTGCATATAATCATTTGAAACCCATAAAATAAAATACATACTACTCTATACCAAATGAGTACAGTCAACAAGAAGGAACTGTTGAACAAAGTGTACGACGCTGCCCTAGTAACCGCAGGTGTTGTAGGTTTATCAAAGGCATCCAAGAAGCTCCTGGGTGAAAAGTTGACAGATGCAACCACTTTAAAGGACACAGCAAAGTTAACAGTCGGTATCACAGCTTGCACAATGCTGGTCAAGTGGGCTCAAGATTATAAGTATTTACCAGTTGATCCCTTTAATAAGCAGTAAATATATGCTATTATATACAGATAATAATGGGTAGTATTATAGGAGGTATGTTACAAACAGCATTTGCTGGTCTTGCATTTGTTGGAAGTGGTTATCTCTTTAGGATGCTTGATAGGAATGGTTATGAAGCTGAAATGAAAAGACATAATAAAGCACTAGAGGAATTAGCTGCATCCAAAGAAAAGTTCTATGAAATTGAAGTCAAGCAACATGATAGAATCCAATTGTTAAGGCAAGAATTATCAGATGCTAATGAAGACATCCACAGGACAAACAAAGCTCTTGATATGTTAAGACAAGTGCAAACAATACAATACAATGGTAAAACATTCAACAGAGAACCCGCAATTAAGTGATTTTTACCAACCAAGCAAAGAAATGAAAGACTATCAGTATATCACTATTGGTTCTATTGGAATTGGAACAGGGTATTTGATCAGCAGATATGTTTAAAATGTGGTTTATATTAGTATACAAAACTAATGGATGCAATGATGATTTACCTGCTCTATGTAATGGAGAAAATCAAAGGAGGAAAGAAGAAGAAGAAAACTATTGTGGTGATTGCAGAATGGAGATGAGGATAATAGATGGCACTTATATATGTGATCATTGTGGTGCAGTTGACAAAACAACCATTCAAAAACTCTTCTGAGTTCGCAAGTGAGATGACCAAAATCAAGATTGAAGATGATGAAGTTATGGTTTCCTTTGATGTCGTCTCTCTGTTTACAGCTATCCCTATCAAAAAAGCCTGCCAATACATACGGACAAAACTCGAACAGGACAAGACCTTAAGCTCACGTACTAACCTTACTATTGACGATATTATTTCACTTTTAGATTTTACACTTTCTAACAATTATTTTATTTATGAGAACGACACTTACAAACAAATACACAGATGTGCCATGGGTAGCCCTGTTAGCCCAGTTATCGCTAACCTTTGTATGGAAGCAATTGAAAATATGGCCATTCAAGAGACTCCTACGAAACCAAAAAGATGGAAACGTTTTGTTGACGATAGTTTTTGTATTATTAAAAAGACGGCTATTCTCACTTTCTATGATTCTTTGAACAACATTGACCCTTTCATTACTTTTACTATGGAACTCGAACAGGACAACAATATCGCTTTTCTAGATACCCTTATAACACGACAAGGTAACGACCTCAAAATTCACGTATACAGGAAACCCACACATACAGACAGATACCTAGACTTCAACTCACACCATGACATTAATCACAAAATTAGCACAGCCAGAACTCTTATACACAGAGCACAAACACTACCAAGCACATACGATAGCAAACAGAACAAACTCAACCATGTAACGACAGCCTTACAAAACAACGGATACCCAGAGAGAGTTCTGAAACGAACTTTGAAAGACTTGACAACTAACAAACCCGTACCATCACCTGAAGAACTGGTAGGACAATTTTTCAAATGTGTGACTGAAAATGACAAACCAACCGGCTACGTTACTTTACTGTACGTGAGTGGGATAACTGACGCTCTCGGACGTATACTACAAAAACATAACATTAGAGTCACTACTAAACCACTACGAACGCTACAACAAACTTTTCCTTCTCCCAAATACCAAGTTCCACCCGAACGACGAACCAATGTCGTCTACAATATACCTTGTTTGGATTGCTCATGGTCATACATTGGTGAAACAGGAAGGTCATTTGAAACACGAAAAAAGGAACATATTCGGAATGTTAAAAACTATAAAAAAGGTTCAAACATAGCTAACCATGCATGGGAAAATAATCACAATATCGACTTCGCTAATGGTAAAGTAATCGATAGTGGTAACTACCAGACACAAAAAACATTAGAATCTTGGCATACGGCTTTAATAGTAAATTCGGACAATAACTCCAAGCCGCTTCCCAGACAATATGCTGTTCTTGTCAATGAGCATTGTATTTGCTAATTGCTTCCTGCCACATAGTTTTGCAATTTAACGTGCACCTATAAATATCTACATGCCATTAATTTATGTCACTCTTGCCTGTCAAAGACTACAGTTAGGTAGTCAAAAGCTTGTATATTTAATAAATTTAGTCAGAGAATGTGTCTCAAAATTATCCTCTATACAGTAATTATATAAAGAATATGTCGTCACCATTAATTTCATTAATAGATTCATATGGAGATATGAAAAAATCCAGAGACAAAGAAATATCAAAGAAATGTTAGATGATTTACTTGAGGATATAGAAACTTTAGTCTCTTTAGAAAAGTTACATAATAATTATGACCCATATGCAGATCCACTGGGTAGTATTTACAAAGAAATGTTAAAAGCTTATGATAATTACAAAGAATGCAAAAATCTATGCAAAATAGAAAAAAAGTGCACGATTTTATAAGTTCAAGGATACTATTTACTCAATCATACCATCATTAAATAAGTTGAAGATAGAATTAGCTGAAAAAACAATTTCCATATACATAAAATATAAGGAATCTTATGAAAAATATAGTAAAAATGATATGATGGACAAAGACTCCGGAAGTCGTGCATTTAGGTACTTTTTTTCATGAAATTAAACGCATTTTTGACTTAAACATTATTCTATATAACAATAATATAATGACTGAAACCAAAGTTATGAAATCCAAACGTGGTTGTGGGAGACCCAAGAAATATTTTACAGACAAAGTGGGAAAGGAAGCAGATAAACATTATGTTAAAAAGTGTATGGAAAACAACCCATTTCATTGTGGTGTTTGTGATCACATTTATCACATGGCAAGTAAAAGTAAACACTTAAAAAGCAAAAAACATATAAGAAATCTTGAAAAAAATGTGGGCGAATTATAATCCTCAAATAATTAATGCGTTAAATTGGCTTAAATAATTTTTATATACCATTTATTATATAGTATATAGTATATAGAACAATTTTCATGACTAAAGATTTCATCAATCCGATAACTGGGAGATTTGTATGTCAGACATACTATAATAGGGTGATGAGAAAAATCACCCGTGAAAAAGCCATGGAAGAAGGGAATTTAGAAATGGCTCGAATCAGATTAGAAAGAATGTTGAACAATAGACCTAAACACTTACCACCACCTGTTCAACAATTTGAGGTCGTAAATGACAAAAAATTAGAGGATAAAAAAATAGCAACAAGGATCGGTTTGAAAAGAAAGGTTATAAAAGGACCAAAAGACGAATTATTAAAGGATTGTGCACTGGTCTGAAGAGGAAAACCTTCCATAGAGCAGAAAAAAACTATATTAACCCTCTGAATGCCGAAAAAGTCACATTGAAAAATAATCTGAAAGCATTAGAACAGAAAGAAATAAAGGACAAAGGATGGGAAAACAAATTGAAGAAGGCTAATGAACTTATTTCCCTCTTGGAATACGAACCTGTCTATTCTAATAAGTACCCTGTGATTGACCTCTCACTTTAGAATGCCAGAAACTATGAACTGGGCTTTGACAACAGAAAATTTGCTATGTTTGAAAAGTTCTCTTCATTTGTCAACCTATTTAAAAGGAGGATGAGAAGCAATGGAAACGGATAGGAAACTGTTTCTGTCACCATAGATGCTGTTATTAAAGACGATAGAGCACCTTTAAGGAAGCAGGATAAAATCAAAACTTTTGGACCATTTGAAGAGAGTCAACCAAGAGGCTTGTCAAGACGTGATATTTACCAGTTTTTGATGTATGCTCTGTTAATTGGCAACCGCTTTGAACAGCAGTCTGGTAAACATATTACTAGAACTGGTGGCGTGATCACAAAACTCAAGAAAATTAAAATGGAAGACATTCGTATGGGTGGTACTAGGTTGATGAGCGGTCTTGTTGACAAATGTAACAACTATAGAAAAATAACCCAAAATAAAGGCTCCTGTGTGCAGGACTATATTTATGAAGCTTGTAAGGGGGAAAATGGTGTCAAAAGATACACTAAAACATCCCTTAATGAAGAAATCAATTATTAGACTTGATGGATAACTGTCACACTAATGTGTATATATATTTTCTTTGGACCCCTTCTATAACAGGTTTGTGTCCTCTCCAGCACCTAGGAATAACGGAAAGACCGTTCGTCTGTGTTTTATATGCAAAGATGGTCACTGTTTTCCAATTTTGAATGAAAACCTTATAACTAAGATTACAAAGGGATCTCCATTATTAAACTACTTGAATCTCACACAGTGGAATTCTAAACAAAATTAGGATAAAATAGAAATCTGTAAAACAAAAGAAGTCTACTATAATATTACTAATCACTCCAAAAAATGTGCTTTATTTGCAAATTCTGATAAAACAAAGGATTATGAAAACTATCTGATTGTGCTTTCTGATGGACACAGTGGTAAAGATATGATGGTAGGGACCATGCAAAGGGCACAAACGTATATAGAGTATTTCCACTATGATGGAAGGAACAAAATTGATGGGTTCATAACTCCTGATTTGAAAAATATGGTTTCCATAAATAATGACCATGAACTGAGGAAAAATATTTGTGACCAGCTTTTTGAAAAATGTCCAGTAGATGCTTTCAAATTTAACAACCAAGGTCTGACTTCAATAGCAGTAAATGTGTTTAAACAACTATATGGGCACTTAAAAAGTTCTAATTATAACAAACACACAATATCAATTATTGATGACTACTATCCAAAGGCACTGCAGCATACATTCCATAAAGAATTTAATAAGGATGACCCAAAAAATGATGAAGAAGAGGAACTAATGGCTTTGAACATTGCAAAAGACTACCCATCTGTACTGCCAACTAACAAACATGATATCCCATTATATAATATACACAATAAAATAAAATTTGATGGAAAACTAAAGACAGGTGAATACTATACTAATGAAACACTGATAAAGAAGTATAGAACACTAAATAATGACCCCATAATAATAGAAGCAGGATTTTATGGAAGAAATCTGATTGACTACCTACTGAAAAATAAATTTATAACACTCCAAGACATAAAACTACAACTAGTAACTGATAATTCGATCAAACATGACTCCTTCAAAGGGTACATTAAATATGTTTTTGACAATTTTGACGAAGCTAATGCTAAAAAGTTGGCAAACCAATTTATTGGATACTTAGGAATGAAATGTGATAAAAGTAGCAAAGGTTTTACTTCCACCAGTTATGACACAGCTTGCGCTGTTTGGACTGAGGCTCTTGAAAATAACGAAAAAGTGAGTATTCATAAGGAAGATGATTTCTTTCTAATCTGCAAAATAGATATTAAAAGAAGAAGGACAGAGAACTGCTCAATTCATGGAAACGTGATATCGGGATCCATTATGAAGCTTTTGGAAGTTATAGAAAAAGCTTGTGATAAGCATACTATAATGCATGGATACAATACTGATGCTGTCTACTGTGAAAATCCATACAAAGAACACCCAATTAAAGAAAAACAACAGAATTTTACTTCTGATATGATTGGTAAAGTGTATCAAAAGGTCGGAGAAACCCCTTCTATGATTGACAAATCTTACTGCCAAATATCGACTTAAATGACTATAAAATAGAACCTGGAAAAGGAACCTTCATAACAGGAGGTGCTGGATGTGGCAAAACTACAAAACTGATAAATGATGCCAAAGAAAGTAAAAATCCTATTATATTCAGCTTCACGAACAAGGCTGTGGATAACATTAGAAATAGAGTTGACGATAGCCTGAAAAGTAAAGTGCATACATTTGATAGTTAAAAACCAATACAAGCCGACAATTTGAAAAAATATAAAACAAAACATAATCCGAAGATCAGCATCTTGAGAAATCCAAGATATGGATTGAAACAAGACGAGAAATGAGTTTGTGATATTTCGATTCTATTACAAAATCATCGTCAGACTAACTAATTACAAATACGCAATGTCTTATATAAGGTCTACAGTGACATCATACGGTGAATTCCTCCCGTATGATGTCACTGTAGACCTCATATAAGACATTGCGTATTTGTAATTAGTTAGTCTGACGATGATTTTGTAATAAAATCGAAATATCACAAACTCATTTCTCGTCTTGTTTCAATCCATATCTTGGATTTCTCAAGATGCTGATCTTGGGATTATGTTTTGTTTTATATTTGATAGTTACTTTAATGAATTTATATGAGATGCAGAAAACCCCAAACTATTAGCCAATAAGGATGTATTTATAGATGAATTCTCTATGGTTCCAAATAAATGGATCACTCTAATATATAACAGCTTTGCGGCAAGTAATCTGAAAGTAAATCATTATGGCGATATTAACCAATGTGACCCTGTTGAAGGTAATAGTAGGTTAAAGTATGACTATACAAAGGGTCCTGCGATACTGGAGATGTGTGCTAATACTGTTGAACTGAAATACATAGAAGAGAGCGCTAGATATTACAATAAAACTTTTGATATGTTGACCAACTTCCTTGCGATCGATCGGTTGGACCATAAATTGGCCAACTAGGTGGGCAGCTATGTCAATATATGCTACTTCAACTGTACTAGAAAGGATATCAATAAAATGTGTTCCGATGTATTTTGCGAAGGTAAAAGTCACCAAGTTGTGGATTTCATTTATAACGGAGCAAAAGAAACATGTAAAGTCTGTTCAGGTACTCCAGTGATATGTATTGATAACATGAAGGACCTTTCTATGTACAATTCTCAACAGTTCACTATTAAAGATATAAACATAAATGGTGTCACTATAGAAGAAAATGACCAAAAGTTTTCTTTGGACGACTTCAGAAAAAAATTTAACCTGGCATTCTATATAACAGTATTCAAATATCAGGGAGCAGAGATAGACCGACACTATAATATTTTTGATACAGAGGTCATGAACAAGAAGCAATTATATACAGCTTCAAGTAGGACGACCAAATTTGAATACATACATGCAGAAAACCTTAAATCAAAAATAAATCAATCTTAAATCAAAAAGTAGTATCAATAGGGCACACTGAGTATCAAAAAGGAAAGATTTATAAAATACAGTTCGAAGACGGAAGTATATACATCGGATCCACAATTAAGACCCTAGAAAAGATACTAAAAGAACACGTATCTGACCCAAAAAGTATTGTATACAAAAACAAAGACTACAACCCTAAAATATCACTAGTTATAGATAGTCTATGCGAAAAAAAAATAAATTAGAAAAGATAGAAAAGAAATATATAAACGAGTACGCTAAAAACCATGGCAATAAAGTAAATAATAAACGAGGCAATGAAGAAACCAAAGAAAAACCAGAAATCAAATACAGCTTTAAAATAGAAAATGAGACAGAACTTTTAAACAGAAAAGAAAAAATAACAATAGAAAATGACGAAAAGAACAAAAAACTAGAAATACAATATCGTGAAGGTGACAAAAAAGTCGAAGTATCAAAGAGATATAGTCAAATACCACTATTTAAAGCAATGGATTATATGAAAAACCAACGGAAATCCATCAAAAATAAATTAATTCAATTTTATTGAAACCATTACTAGGTATCCTATCAGGTGGAATCACTACTGCCAAACACATTTATGGACACAAATCCAAAACACAGAACCCGTCAGATGCCTCCACTTCTGAAAACTCTTGATTATTTTTTTATTCACCATTAGGCTATCCGCTTCATGGTTACCCAACTTTGTTTTCCCATCATTTTCAAAAATTTCACAGGTCTTCCAAAACCCTGCTAACTCGCCTTAAGGTGCTTCAAATTAGGTGGGGGACAAATAGGTCGGTTCCCATCGGTAGTTTAAAGTCATCAGGGAAAATACCTGTTCCTATAGACATATTGAATATGATTGTGAGAGATTCGGTCACAATATCGGCACAATCCCTCACACGTTTTGGTGTTATTCTGTCGTGTCCAGTAGCTTTAGAAGGTTTTGTTATAGAGAGTAGTCTATGCACTTCATTTGGTGTGATTTTCCTAAGTTCAAAACTTGTATTACATAGTGTGATGTAAGTTTCGGGGGCAATGTGGATCTCAGGTAGTTTGTCAGCCAAGTCTGATCCAACGTCGTTAAAGTATGTATTCAAAGCATCAGCTGTAGAATCTGCATTTGTAATGGTCACCCTTTTAACATTTAACTCATTAATTTTAGTAGTTTTGGAATTCTTGTTAGTCAGGTTATTAATGATTTTCAACATTTCTTTTGGATTGTTTTTGCATTGGTTCAGTGTATTTTTCTAATAGGTAGCTTTTGTTTTTTTGACCAGTTAAGTTCATTTGTTAAGGCGGGCATAAGAAGGTAGGTTATACTCAGAGACAGATGGTAACTCACTTGTTTCATGATTAGTGGAGCCCCTGCCTATAACGGATAGTCATTTTAAATGTATTTTCCTTACTTTGAATAAACGTCTTAAAATTTTGTACTAATATAGCAGTCCTATTTTGATTGAAATGTACTCCATATTGGTTCAAGTGTTTCTTCATGTTATGGTGCTTGACAAGGTCCCACTCATTATCACTACAAACCTTTGTAAGTAATGTGTTGGTTTGGCTTACCTTACTGTCCATTTCTGTTTGGTCGCTTCTTGCAACGATCTTTGATATGGTTAACTTCGTGTTTGCACAATGCTTTGTAATTTGATCACCCAAATCTGCTATGCTTTTACAGATCGTTTCCGGAGATTTATCCTTGAGATCATTTGTCTCTACATGAAGAATAAGATGTTCTGGTTTGGACTTCAATGCAGGTTTCAAGTAATGGTGCATGTCTTCAATATTTGCACCGTGGAAAGTTCGTACTGTCACTCTGGTTTTTAAACCACGTCGAATTTTAACAGGATCAAGGTATTTTGACATAGAATCGCCGATTATCATAGTATTAAGTGTTGTAGTACTTCCTTTCTTGGGACCTTCGGTTGTGTTGTCCGTCCTTGTAGTTAATTTGCTATTCTCACAACTTGTCCCTGACCTAAATTTCTGTTTGGTCCTTTTTGTATGATTGGTATCAGATGACATTTATATAGTTGAGGTACCATTTCGTTGTTGCTAATTGTCTTGAACGATGATGACATCTTCATCTTGGTCTAACTCGTTATCCTCAACATTTAAACCTTCAAAGTGATTGGGATTGCGGAAGTGCTTATGTCGGTCAAGTCTACTTGGCTTTTGCTGGTCTTCAATTTTTGTCCATTGGACTTCTGACTGTACTTCTGATCTGTCCTCCTTTAGATCTGAATTATTTGTGCTTGTAGTAATGTCGTTGTGTAGAAGTCGTATCGTAATCAAACTGGCCTTTTTTTCTTGAGTGACTTTCACTTGATTTTGTAAATCAACGAGGATGTACACCAAATTGTTTACCTTATCGAGCAAGGCTTGATTCTCTTGCTTTTACTCAGAATTCTCCTTTGTTAGATTAGCCACTTCTCTCTCGTTTAACATACTTTGACTTCTAGCCTGAGTTGACTCGCATTTACCTGACAATTCTGCAGTGGCTCTCTCAAAGAAAAGTTTATTCGCTTTAAATTCATTAGTGCTTTCTTCCATTTTTAATTCCAGCTTTTGAATCTTAGTCTCAAGGGGATGGTCTGAATCTGTTTTGTGTATGCTTTCTGAATCTCGCGGTTGATCTCTTGTACAGTAGCTGGTTTCGCCTTCCATCATTTGTTCACCTGAATTATTTTCCCTTTCATTGTCACTGCTCACGAGAAATCCACACACCAAAGAAGGAATGGTAGCGTCAATCAACTTTTGACTTCCAGAAGCTTCATCTTCTTCACCCAAAACAAGGGTAGGATCATTAACATTATCAGGTGTTTTACTCACTAATTTTACAAGTTTAGCTTTGATTGTTTCCGATGATGCCTCGCGAACAGTTAAAGATTGCTTTCTTCCATACCAACTAACGATCAATTGGTCGTTTTCAACAGCCTTAGCTTCACCACCCGGGGAGGTCCAGTGTTCTTTGATGTTTAAAATCTCGTTTAAAAATATCTTTACTGATTCTAGGTCACAAGTCCAAGATAATTTACCTCTGTCGCTTATAATTAGAAATTCTTTTAACTCACTTTGATTCATGTTTCCATCTCGGTTGTACTTCACTTCAGTTAGGCAACATTCATCCGCCATGTCTGACCAGTAACTGCGACTAAGACGAAGTGCTGGGGTTGCAGGTCGTTGCACTTATCGAACGTTCGCTAATCCTCGCCAATGGTTTTAAAATGATGTTTTCGGGTCAGAAAGAATAATAGAACTAAAAGTTCATTCATTGGAGAAGTGGTTTAAAAAAATGTGCCTATGTTTAGAAATTGGCCTCTTAGAAATTATACGTTACAAAGACATAAGTACTGTTAGAATTCGCTCAAAATTAAATTTCTCTGGCAAATTCTCCATAAGCTTTCAAAATGCCCTTTTCCACTCAAACATCATAAAGCAAATCAAATTTCATCGATTCGACCAGTTACTGTGAAAATTTTTCAAAGTCGAGAAAATCGCTTTATGTCGTCGACATAAGACGATTAGTAAAACGAACAGTGAAACTGCTGGGGCTGCAGTTAGTTGCACAAATTGAATGTTCACCAAGCCTCGCCAATAGTTTTAAAATGATGTTTTCGTGTCTGAGAAGATAATAAAACTAGAAGTTCATTGATCGGAGCAGTGGTTGAGAAAATATGCCAGTGTTTAGAAATTGGCCTTTTAGGCTTTATACAGTACAAAGTCATAAGTAGTTTTAGAATTGCAAAAGAAGAAAATATCTCTTTCAAACTTTTCCAATGCTTCTAAAATGTTCTTTGCAATTCAAATATCATAAAACAAATGAAATTTCATCGATTCGACTTGTTTAATATAAATAGCAATGCCCGACAAATTGTGTGATGTATCGCCATATTTAAACATTAACAAATGCTTAAACAAAGAAGGCTAGAAGAGTATAAAACATACTTATTGACTAACGTTTCGTCGCGACAAGCAACATCATCAGAGTGGAGTTCAGAGATTACAACGAGATGTATTTATAGTAAACTAACAGTGTTGAATGACAATTAAGATAATATATTTACAACAGAAACGGAAGTTGACAGGATACAGCAGAAGGTGATATCATAAAAAGAGAAAGAGGCATAGAACCAATATTCCCGTTAAGAATGGGTTTTAATTTATTAATTAGAAGACTTTCTTTAAGGGAGACTTTAATTTAATTAGAAGACTTTCTTTAAGGAGCAGGAGACGACGAGGATAATATTTTGGAGTCGGAAAAAGAAATGGGATGGCTGGTTTCAATGTGGTGAGAAAGGATACCAGTGGGAGAGGGATTAACTCTTCTGTTACCTGTGAAGTGTGAGATGAAAGGATACTAAGTAGTCTATATAATGGGGATTCTGGGACATTTTTCTGAATTTTAATGAGCTTTCAAAAATTGTATCAACTTCCAATTTGTGATGACGTCATCACCTGTCAATCATTTTCGTTACCTGTCAATCATTCTACCCACTTCCCAAATCTGGTTCAAACCGGATCCTCAAATTTACCTAAATTTCTCACATTCTCAAAATTAATCAATTTTATCACATTCTCAAAATTAATCAATTTTCCCACATTTTAAAAATTGGTTAAAATCGAGACACCGATCCGGTTTTCAAATTCGATCAAAACTTTAGCATCGACCAGAGGTCTCAGAGACAGAGTCGCAAAGCAAAGCTGTTTCAAAGTGTCGTGGGGTTTCCCTTTTTATTAACGAAGCTGCTTCTGGTTGCTTCGCTGAGAACTTCGTTAGATCGCTTACTTAACTTTCGGTCGCTTTCATGAATTTAATTACGTTACCAAGAATTTCAACACATTTTAAAAATTAGTCAAAACTTTAGCATCGACCAGAGTTCTCATCGCCCGAAGGGCTCAGCACCAAAGGTGCAGCGACGAAGTCGCAAAGCAAAGCTGTTTCAAACAGCTTCGCTGACATGTTGTCTTAGGGGAATAACCTTAAAATTCCAAACATTCCATACATGCTCAATCTCCCTAACAACTAGCCTCACTCGATGTCAACAAAAAAACTATTTTCGGTTTGCTTCGTTGTTAGGGAGATTAGGCATGTATGGAATGTGGGGAAAGTCCCTCAATGACAGTCGGGGGAATTACCTTTTTTGACAGCACCGAAGGTGCGCGCGAAGCGGTTTTAAGGAAACTCTAATAACACTATAAATATACATTGATTCTAAGAATTTTGTTTTAAATAAAAATGTATGATATAGTTTTAAGAAATACTAATAGATATTTATTTACAATATGTAAAAAATGCTTGAAAATTCTAAATTTTTACCTAAGATTTAGTAAATCGTTTAGATTTTTTTGGAATAATGTTTTTAAACTTTATATTTATATTTCAGAACCTACAACATTTCGATGTAAAATTTGTGAAAAAGTTATTTATCAATAAATAAAAAAAATGGGGAATTCAAAATCGAAAAAAAGCAAAGATGACTCCAATGAGTCAAACAAAGATTTAAATCTTGATGGTTACACCATTGGTAGATATCCTCCAATGAATTTTAGAAAAATTAAAAAAAGCGGTTTTAGAATCGGAGCTCATGTTGATGTTGGAATGAAAGATTTTGAAGCTGGAATGACATTTGGGAAAAATAATATACATGAAATTCAGTTTTCAGAAAATAATAATCATTTAAAATTGTTAAAATCTTTAGAAAATGAAGAATCAACAAGCAATAACTCAAAAGAAAAAGATAAAATAATAAATACACTTATGAGTAAAATAATCAGAAAAGACGGTGTTGATTCTTCATCTTCATCGACCGGAGGTCTCAGCACCAAAGGTGCAGAAGCTACATCATAATTTTTAATTTTATAATAAAATTTATATTATAAAATTATTTACTCACTTGTTGAAGGTTGATTACTTATTGAAGGTTGATCATTTGATTTTTTACTTTGTTTTTTAATAACATGTTTTCCAACTGTAACTCCACCAGATAATATTCCAAGATATGGTAAATATGGACTTAGTTTTTCAACTACAGATTTTACATCTCTTTTTAATAATTTATCTTTCGTCAGTTCTTTTTCCAATTCTTCGCTGCTTTCAATTGCTTCTAACCCTCCTAATAAATCTGCAAATTTACTAATTAGTAAATCTGTTAAAAATACATTTGCTTTTTCTGCTTGTTTAATTTCATATTCAGAATAAATTTTTAATATAACTTTATCACTTGCTTTTTTCAAATTTTGTACAGATTGACTAATTTCCCCATCTTCAGATAATCTTATCAATTCTTCGCGTTTTTTCATTACTTCTTTTTTCACATCCTGCGTTTGCTTTTCTTCACCACTTGCGGTTGTGCTTGTCTCAATTTGCAGTACTTCTATATGTTCACTATTTTCACTCATTTATTTTATAACCAAATGGAAAAATTAAATTAATTTCCAATCTTGAATATTTTTTTGTTTTTAACATTTCTAAAATTTTATCCAATTCATTGCGGTCACCTACGCCTAAATATTCTTGAATTATTGTTGTCATATCTTTTTTATTTGGGTTATAAAATGTAACCAATTTTGAAATATTTTCTCTAAATGGTTTAGCAATACTTGTAAATTGTTGTGTAATTACAACAGAAAGATTATAATGTCTAGCACTAAATCCCAATTTAACCAACTCACTTGTCCTATTTTTAACATTTTTTCCACTTGCACAATCATCAAGAATAATTAAGCTTTTACTTCCTTTTGAAAAATTTACTATAAATTTTAACCAATCTTCAACGTTGTCTTGGTCACAAGGAATAGCAATAAAATCTTCGTCTTTATCATATTTCCAACTTTCATAAGTTTTATTCCATTCAAATGTCGGACAAATTAAAAAAATATAATCAAAATAATTTTTATATTTATTTTCTATAAAATCTAAAAGATATTTTGTTTTTCCACAAGCAGTCATTCCAACAATTATCATATTAAATGGTTTAATTTCATCGTTCACGTTCACGTTCATTTTTTATTTTTGTTGTTTATCTTGTTTTTAAAATTGAATTGAAGACAAATCTTTATTTACAATATTTAGCAAACCATCACTTATAACAAATATATTACACATTACATTTGCAGAAATAGTAGTTTTTTTAATTTCTAGCAATAATCCAGACTGTGTGTTTACTAATTTTTTACCAGTTCCATAAACAAAGTTGTCATCTAATGTTCTTAAATCAATACATAATGCAAAAGAATCTTTGTAGAATTTTTCAATATCCATAACTGCATCACAGTCAAAAAAATTACAACGAAATATTCTAAGTGCTTCTTCAAAAAATCTTCTTTTAGGAAAACCTTGGGAATATATGCTATTTGGAACCCCCTCAACACTAATTTTGACATCCGTTATATTTGGATAAACAAATTGCTCACTATTTGTAACAGTTTTATTTCTAAATAACAGTACAACTGCTTTCATATTTTTCCGTGGAATATTTATAGTTTCATTATGTAAAGTCGCATCTTTATCCCATTCTACTGTTTTCATCAAAGTTACATAATTATATGATAATGATCTCCCAGTAGTGTAATTTGTTAAAATATCAGTTGCTAAATCTTGATTTTCAATCGTTTCATATTCCAATTCTAAATTTTCTAATTTGTATCCTCCAACACTTTCACCACTTTGTGCTACCATAATTTCACTAGCTTTTGGGAAAGTTAAAATATATTGAAAATTGTTAATCATTCCATAAGGAGCATATAGTCCATGATCTGAAAGTATTTTTTCCAATTTTAAGCATTGTTTTGTTCCATAAATATCAAACATTAATTTATCACTAACTTTTTCTGCACTTCCACTTGTTGTTCCAGAGTCATCTTTTGAAATTAATTTTCTAAGGTTTTCTCGAGCGATTCCATATTCAACCATATCTGCTCTTTCGGATTTAGTTTTCCAAAGATCTTTGTAAATTTCTAAAATAGATTCTCCACTATTGTCATAAACAATTTCTCCAGCAAATTTTACAACTAATCTTTTTTTTAACAATTTTGATAAATTATTTAAAAACCATGACTTGGTGTTTGAATTTTTAAAATTAAATAATAATCTTAATGAATCAGGTACAAGACACAAACTAGGGTTTAATTTTGGGATATCAATATAAAGGTCTTCTGGATTTACTGAATTTGGATTTAAAGTTACAACATGTCTTGTTCTGGTTCCTTTAATATTACTCATTTTGGATCTTTTATATCCTGGGTATAGTTCATTTATTCTATTCATTTTTTATTATATAAAAAAAATTTTTTTTTTAATCTTTACCCTTTTTGTTTTTCTTTCGGTATTCTTGCTCACTTCGTTCTAGCTCGCTTCACTCGCTTATATTCATTGTATAAAAAGTAAGTGATTGCAATAACTAATATCCATAAATTTTTAGCTAGAAAAGCAATACCTTTTGCTCCCCATGATAATATTTGAGAAATTAAATTTAAAACTGCTGAAATGACTGCGCCAAAATTTTTACCTATATTTGCAATTGCTTTTGCTAATTTTCCAACTGCATTTGCACCTTTTTTCAATACGTTTCTTGCACCCATAACTATTACTGTAATTATACCTGCTACAGAAATTGCTACTGCTGATAAACCTGCGAGATTTTCTTTTGCCCATTTTTTAAATCTTTCTAATCTTCCTAGATCAGATTCTTCAGCATTTTCATTTAAAATTTGTATTCCTTCTTCACTAATTGGTTTTTCACCATTTTCAAGTCTTGTCTTATCTGCATATAATTTTGCAATTTCTGAAAAACTCTTATATATCCTTTTTTGGGGTTCAGCTGTTTCTAAATCAGCTTTATTTTCCCAATATTCATATTCTCTATCAAATGATTTAATTTTTTCACGTAAAACATTTTTTCTTTCATTTTCTGATAAATCAAAATAGTCTTGACCACCAACTGGAGAGACAGCTTCTTCAAAATTTAATAAACCTCTAAATTCTCTTAATTCATCTGAATCAAATAATGATCTTCTTGGATCATTTACATCTTCAATTAATTTAATCAAGTTATTTTCATCAATTATTCTATTAACTTCATTATCAATTTGTGAAATTGTATCTTCAACTATTTTTTCTCTCTCGGTTTTTCTCATATCATAATTTCCCTCATTAGATATTTTTTTATCTATAATATAATCTGGTGTTTTTTTATATTCTTGTTTTGCTTTTTCTAAAATATCTCTGAATTCATTAACATAATTCTTATTCCATTTTACAAATAATTCTGGTTCATTGTCATCACTGACATTACCAATTTTTTTATCTTTGTAAATAATTGAAAAATTACCTTTTTCATTTTTTTCAAACCTAGTTTTTTCTAACAATATTGTATTATTTTCTCCATTTTTCTTTTCAGGGATGAAATCAAATATTTTTTTGAAAGTATTTTTTTTACCAAAAGTCATTGATCTTTTAACTCCTCCTAAATTTTTTAATTTTTTTAAAAAACCTTTAGACTCAGGGTCTTTAACTCTAGTTACTCTGGTGTTTTGGTCTGGGAGTAATATAGTTGTTTCTCCAGTATCTAAATTTGTATCAGCAAAATTTCCTCCACTTGTTTCGCCCTCCTCACGTTCTTCTCTGTATTCCTCTTCTTCCTCGTAGTCTTTTATATTTCTATTATTTAATTCTATATCATCAAAACCGTTATTATCCATTTATTTTATATGTTTTGAATATTTTCTTCTGCGATCGCATCGACTGAAGGTCTCAGAAGCGAAGCTTCAGCTTAGCTGCTCAGAGCGCTTTGCGCAATCCAAGAGTTATGTTTATTGTCATAACCTTCCCACTTTACCAACACCATATTTTTTCCTTTCACTTTTTTTCTTTTTAATGTTTTCTCTACTTTATATAAGTTATTTTTATCCACAGCAGACAATTCCTGTTCATAAAATTTCCCAATGATTGGTTCTCCCTCAAGGTCTTCCACTTCATACATGTTTGGATCACCTCTAAATACTTTTACAATTTTAAAAATTTCTTCGGTAAAATTAGTTTGCTTTTTGATAAAGTCTTTCTGCAGATTGATAACCTGTTTTTGGGTTGTAATAAATATCTCTCAACTCTTGTTCAATAACAAATTCTTTGTCGCTAATGTTTTTCGTTTTATTCACTTCGTTCACTTGTTTCATTTATTTTTATTAAAATAAATAATGAGTTCAACTGACATTGAAAAAGCGGAACGCAAATATTATGGAAACCAATATGATTTTGTGATGAATGAAAGAAAAATTTTGGATAAAAAGTTTAAAGAAAATTTCTTAAAAAAATATCCATATGCAGACATGCAAAGGTTTACCTTCGAACATGATATTAATAAAGATGGGAGTTGGGAAAAAACAATAACATATTTTAAAAACAATGAATACATTTCAACAGACATAAATTCAGATACTTTCAAAAATGATCCAAATATGACAAAGTATTTGTATATTAACAAACCAACACCTCACTTTCCAAAAATTTGGACAGCTAGCGGAAGTATACAAGAATTACCAAGAGGAAAAAGACATGTTGATTATACAGGAAAAAATTATTATTGGGATAATTTTCCTACACAGTATATTTTAAGTTATCCTATTAACCAGTTTAGAATTTATGTTAGTAATACAGATTATTTTCAAAGTAATTTACCTGGGTTGAATATAACTACAAATGATAATGCAAAATTTTCTCTAAGTGAACCATATTTTCAAAGCATAATTGGAACATGGATTGCAACTTATGGATGTGGAATTTCAATACAACATTTATTATTTTCAAGCGATAGCGGAGCGCTGACCGGAGGGAATGTGCCAAAACAAATTACATCATTTATGAGATTTCATCTATATTTTACAGTTAGAAGAATTATGCATCAATTGAAAAATGGTGATGATAAAATATTTTATAAATTTAATGCTGGTTTTTTAAAAGATCACTATCCAAAATGGACTTATCAAGAAATTATGAACCTGAAAGGTGAACATTTAGGTCAAAATGTTGTTGGCACAAACCCATGGAAAAGATATAATCATGGTCCAGGTCAAATTAGAGACACTCAAAATGATTATAAAAAATTTGTTCCAAAATTGTCAAATGGATTAATAAAAAATGGAACTGAATTATTAAATCAAAGCATTGAAGCATATCTTTATGCAATACTAGGAGCACAAGCAAGAACAAGACAAAGTATTGTTTCAAATAGAGCTTCAGCATTAGAAACACAAAAGGTTTTTAGGCAAATTTTTGAAGATTCAATTATAAATTATGACACTTCAACCTGGATAAATAATATGAATCAAGCAATTTCATCAACAAATGTAGTTTTAAATACAGCTATAAGTCCAACGTTATGGTTAATTCCATCATCTTTAATAATTTTAAAAGATCCTATTGAAGGATATAATAACAAGTTAAAAGTTTCTGATGAAAATATGGTTTTTGGAATTAATGAAAATTTAAATTACTACGGTGGAGAAAACAAAACAAAATTACAGGGAAACGAAGTAAAGAAAAATGAAATAAAGAAAAATGACAACAAAAATGAAATAAAGAAAAAAGATATAAAGAAAAAAGACAACAAAAATGAGCCCAAAGAAGACAACAAAAATGATAACAAAAATAATATGTTAAAAGACATTTCAAAAACACCCGTTGGGTCAAGCGAAAATTTATGGATTTTATCTTTTTCAATAGTTGGAGGAGTTTTAATTGCAAAATATTTATTATAAAATAAATGACAATATCTTTAAAAATTTTTATACCAAAGGGTCAAAAAATGAAACCGGTGACGGTTGTGAAAAAACAATTGCATTAGACGAACCAATAATGTTAAACAATTGTTCAGAGATTTTTGTAAAATCTATAAGTATTTTTTGGAATTATAATAATTTGGATGCAAATATTCATCATTATACCTATAATAATACAAAAATTGGATTCAAAGATGGGTATTATACCTTTAATATTTTAAAAACAGAATTTGAAAATGTTGGAAAAATAGAACTGGAACAAATTGATTTTTCAGGAAAATGTACAATAAAATCAGATAAAGAATTAAATTTACAAACATTTGCACCCATACTAGGATTTCCTGTTAATAAAGTTATATCTCCAAATACATTAACTGAAAGTGACAATGAAGTAAATATCAACAATAATTTGGAATATGTAAACATAAGTTGTAACATGATTGACAAAAGTAAAAATTTTGTAAATGGAAAAAAAAGTGACATTCTTATACAAATTCCAATAACAACACAACAAACACTAAAAGGTAGTATTTCTAGAATTTATCCTCCCTCCGAAGACAAAGGGGTTAAATTATCAAATGGAATTTATAATGAAATAAAATTCAAAGTGGAAGGAAACAATGGTGATTCAATTGGAAATGTTTTATTAGAAGTCAAAATTAAATAATTTTGTTATTATAAAATAAATGAGTTTATTTTATGGATATGAAAACAAACATGAATCTGACCGTGGAAACGGTGTAACAGGAAAGCTATCTACTACAGGAGGAGATATGACAGGAAACATTAACATGAGTTCTCATCATATAATAACATCAGTTGACCCAACAGAAAATTCACATTTAGCAAGAAAAAAATACTTTGATGACCATGTCTCAAACCATACAACAACAAATTTTCTATCAAAAACAGGAGGAACAATGGTGGGAAATATTATCATGGGAGATAATAAAATTACAACAAATGAGATTCCTATAAATGATAAAGACCTTTGTAGGAAGAAATACGTTGACGGCCGTATTGACGGCAGTTTAAACATTCTCAAAAAGGATGTTAGTTTTTCAGTGCTGAAAGATAATTTTTCTTTGAAATTTCATAATTTATATTTTGTTGAATATAATTCAATTTATGATTTGTTGTTTGAAAGAAACGGTGGAAAAGTAAAAGAACTAATTGATTATGGAATTGAAGGAAACAATTTTAAACAAACAACAAAAAGTCTTCAACCTTCCTTGTGTTTAGAAAGTGAAAAAGAAAATAATAAATATTTTTTAAAATCTAACGGTGGTAGAATGATTTCAGATTCCAATATTAATCCTATATCAGGAAAAAAAGATATTGTAAATGTTTTTGTTGTTTATAAATTGAATTCTGTTCCTTCATCTGGGAGTGATTGGTTAAGAGGGGGAATTTTTGGGCATGATAATGGAGGTAATGATAAATTTGTTTGTTTTGCAAATCCATCCACAAAAGAATTAGTTATTTCTGGAGATAGTGCTGATTTTTTTGGTATTGGTTCAAATCCTGTAAATCATAAAACACCAATTGCTGCTTTTAAATCAAAAGCAAATGCCGGAGTTTTGAATAAATGGATATGTTTAAGTATTCATTGGGATATGTATACAACACCAAATAATAATGAAAGTAGTGTTTATTGTAATGGAAAAAAGTTAACATCTTTTACATCCAAAACTGTTTCAGGAGATACAACTTTAACAATTGGAGATATAAAAAATAACACAAATTCGCCTTTTGATGGATCAATATCTTTCTTTTCAATTTTAAAACATGAAAAAATGACAGAAAAAGAAATTTTATTTTATCATTATGTTCTTTGTAATTTATACAACATTGATCATGATAATATAAGTATATAAATATATGAATATATAAAATAAATGAGTGTTATATTTAATGATGATGATTTTAGTTCAAAAAGAAAAAATTTCATTTTAAATGAATTTGATAAAAAATTATCAAAAACAGGTGGAACAATGTCTGGGGATTTGGATATGGGTAATCATCATATTCTTCATGCATCAAATTATTCTCCTTCTTCCAATAAACATTCTGTAAATAAAAAATACGTCGATGACCATGTGACACCAAATACGGTTGCAAATATTTATAATTCACAAATGGATGATGAAGGAATTTTTGATGTGAAAGATGATGATAATTATATAGAATATACTGGTAGCAATAAAAAGGTTGAAAAACTTTTAAATTTGTCAAGAAAAAAAGATTGGATTTTCAAACAAGATGATACAAACAAACAACCATTTTTCAAAAAATCTACAATTAATAATAATTTTTATTGTGTTCAATACCTTGGATCAGACAGAAACAATTTACATTTAACTTGTGAAGAAAATATTTTAAGCTATCAATACTTGAATTTTTACTTTGTATATGGTTTAAAATCATTAAATTCGTCTAACAATGAGGTCTCGTTGTTTAAAATCATAGATAATGAAACAGTAAGTCAACCAACTCCTTTTGATTTTGGTATTTCTTATCGTAATTCATTATTATATATCACAAATTCATCCACGTCTGCAATTTCAAATAGTAGATGGCAATTGAAAGCAAATGCAACTCAAATAAACAAATTAATATTCCTTTCTGTTCATTGGGACCAAGGTAACCTAAGAGGTGTTAAAAAAGGAAATCTTTATGTGAATGGAAAAGAAATTGTTTCTTTCAATACAAATGCTAGAAAGTATCACACCCCAAATATGAAATTTTATCTTGGATCAAAAAATAAAGACCACGGAAAAATGGATGGAGAAATATTATATGTATATGTTTCAACAAGAAAAATGAAATATCCAGAAATTGTTTTAAACCATTATCTTCTTTGTAAAAAATATGGTGTTGACTTTGACGAAGATGAAATATTAAAATATATATAATTATATAACTAAATAACTTTTAAATAAATTTTAAATAAATTTTAAATAAATTTTAAATAACTACAAATGTTATTTAAAATTTACTTGAACTGCTTTGCATGCTTTGCTGTCATTTTATGTTTTACTTAACTTTTATTTAATTTTATTCATAAATAACTTTGAATAACATTTGAATACACTTGAATAAATTTTAAATAAAAAATAAAATTAAATCAAAGTATAAATAAATGAGTGAACACAGTGAAGCTAATAAAGTAACAGCAGTTGAAAAATCTGATAACGTTAAAGCAAAAGACCCAAGAAAAGTAGAATTGGGAAAAAGATTAGCAAAAATTTCAAAAGAAGCAAAAGAAAGAAAAGCAAGACGACGACTTGAGCTAGGTGAACGCGGACGATCGAGCAAAGCTCTCAGCACCAAAGGTGCAAGCGACCGTAGTTTTGCAAAAGAAATAAATGATTATGTAGATTTCAGGTATTTTGTTGGTGGTGTGACAATTGTTGCTGCACTTGGAGGTTTATATTACGCATATAAAAATGACAAAATACAAATGAAACTATTTGAAAGAAGCGAAAAACTTGAGAGAAGCGACCGTGAACGTAGTGAAAGTGACCGTGAGCGAGGTGAAAGTGGCCGTGAACATAAGCGAAGCAAACCAAGTGAAGAAGAAAACAAAAAAGTTAAGATTATAAATAAAAATGACTATGAAATTACTAAATGCAATCGCCCTTCGGGCTCAGAACCAAAGGTGCAACCATCATGCTTCGCGGCGGCTACGCTGTCCTCTATAGAAAACCTGTGAAAATCTGTAATAAAATAAAGTTTGTAAAAAATTTTTTATATGTATAAATAAATGGGTGAAATGAATAGAAAAGAAGTTATGAATGAATTATATGATTCTACAATAATTACATTGGGTGCTGTTGGAGTTGGTATGATAACAAGAAAAGTAATTAGTGATGGTTTATCAACACCATCTAGTTTAGTTCCTACTTTAAAACTAGTAGCAGCTGTTGGATTATCATCACTTGCAGTTAAATATGCTCAAGATAAAAAGTGGATTCCTTCTGATCCTTTCAAATCATAAAAAGTGAACGAAGTGAGCGAATTGAGCGAAGTGAAAATAGAAAAAATGAGAAAATGTATAAATAAATGGAAACAGTAGCTGGTGGATTATTTAATGCAGTCGCTTTTGCAGGTGCTGGATTTTTATTTTCAAAATTAAATCATTCTGGATATGAAAAAGAAATAAAAAGACATAATGAAGCAATGGAAAAATTGAGCGAAGCAAAAGAAAAATGGTATGGATATCAAGTAAAAAGAAAACAAGAAATTGAAAAATTAAGACAACAACTATCTGATGCAAATGCTGATATAAATAAAACAAACATGTCTTTGAAAAATCTTGCTGAAATTAATAATCGTTTAAAATCTCTTGAAAATGAAGAAAATGACAGGGAACCACCAAAATTAAAAGATTATTATGAACCTTCTGATGAAATGAAAGAATATCAAAATGTTGCTTTTTTTCTTGTTGGTCTTTCGGGGTGCTATGTAGTATATAAATTTATTTTAAAAAAAAATTCCTTTAATAAATAAGCTACAAAACTTATTTTAAAAACACAAGTTACAAAGCTTACAAAGGTTACACATATAAACAATTATGTAATATTGCAAAAGAAAAAAAAATAAAATATTATGGAAGATATAATAAAAATGAACTTAAACGAATTCTAGGTCTTGAAATTAGTAAACCAAATGAAAAACATGAAAAAATGAAAGAAAAAATGAAAAATCCAATAACAGTAATAGCTATAAATAGAAAAACAGATGAAATTTTAAATTTTAAAAGTCTTTATTGCACAGGAAAAAATTTAAATATGAACCCAGAAAGTATAAAATGGTTAATTAAGAAAAAAAAAGATTTGAAATTTAATGATGAAACATTTTTGATTTTTTATGGTTGCTGAAATTTTTTTCTTTAAAGAAAAAAAATTATATAAATAAAAGACAATAAAATATGAATCAAGTTAACTCAAAAAAATATATTGAAAAATTTATATATGAAGAACAAAGTTCGCTGAAAGATTTCAGATTTTATGATGATGAAGACTATTTATTTTATTTTTTTTCTGAAAAAATTGCTAAACTTTCAGGTGATGAGGAATTATTACCACATCATGAATTTTTGATAAATTATAAAGAAAAATTTTGTATTTTCAATGATTTTGAAATTGATTACAAAACTGGGAAAAAAATTTATACTACAACTTACAAAATTATTTTAGTTCCAAGTTTAAAACAATTATATTCATCATTTAATATTTTATATTCAGTAAAATTTAAAACCGTCGCGGTTTTTATAAACTACTTTGTGTATGTGTTAAAAATAAAAATCAAATTGATTTTTATTTTTTTTTTAAATTTTTTTTCTTTAAAAAAAAATAAATATATAAATAAATAATGAACACAACTGAAAGTTCAAGATGAGGTCACGGAAGACCAAGACAAAATCCTGCTGGTTCTTTAATAGGACCAACACGTCCGCGTGGAAGACCAAGGAAAATACCAAAAAGTTTATTAGACGATCCAATTACAGAAGAAAATTTACGAAAACCTTTATCACCAAGTCAGAATTTTGTTGAAAAATCAAGGAAAAAAGCAAATAATTTGTTAGATAAATCCAAAGAAGAATTGATTAATTTATTTGACAAATACAAACCATTAAATAACAAAGGAACAGAAATAATTGTTAGATAAATCCAAAGAAGAATTGATTAATTTATTTGACAAATACAAACCATTAAATAACAAAGGAACAGAAAAAATAGAAAAATGGTCAAATGAATTAAAAAATAAATTTTCGGATATATTTGACAAAATACAAGGTAAAGTCTCTACTTCAACCGCAAAATTTAAATTGGATAAAGAAGCTTTGAATGTAACAAAAAGATATCAAATTGATCTGAAAAAATTTGGATTATCTTTATATGATCCTATAAGTTTGTTGAAAAAAATAAAACCATTGGTGATTGAAAAATTCAAAAAATATCCAAGCACAAAACAACAAATAACTCTTGAATGTTTGATGTCAAAAACAAATCCAGCTACAGGAGAAACAACTGTGGATAATGCTCATTTTCATAGTTATTATAAAGAAATTTTTGATGGTAGTAATTTTGATGAAATATGTGGAAAAATGATTCAAAAAATTATTTTGAGTTTTGAAGAATTTTTAAAAAATTCAAGTTTGTGGAAATTTAATAAATGTTTGAAAGTAATTCTCAATATTAATGAAATTAAACAATTAACTGCTTCATCTTATATTCCTTTACCAGAGTTTTTAAAAAATAAAAATGCAATTATCAATCCACAAAATGAAGATCAAAAATGTTTATTGTGGTGTGTTGCAATAAATGAACTTTCGAAAACCACACCTGATTTAAAACACCCTGAGAGAATTACAAAAATTTTAAAAAAGAAAGCTGAAAGTTTTAATGTTAAAGATATTAATTTTCCATGTGGATTTTCAGATATTGATAAATTTGAAAAAAATAATAACATTTCAATTAATTTATTTGGATATGATAAAGAAAAAAGATTTGGAAAAGAAAATCATGAACTTTTTCCTTTGAGAGTAAGTAAGGTTAATACAGACAATATAAATCACCATAACAATCATGTAAATATATTATTGATAACGGATGAAAATAACGAAAATGGAAACACCAACCAAAGAAGAAAACATTATTGTTTAATTAAAAATATGAGTAGGTTGTTTTCAAGTCAAGTTAGTAAGCATAAAGAAAAAACACATATTTGTAATTATTGTCTACAAAATTTTAGTAATGAAAAAACTTTTAAAAATCATTTAGAATATTGTTCAAAATATGAATGTGGAAAAACTGTTTATCCAGATAAAGGTGAAAAATTAACGTTTAAAAATTATGAAAGAATGCATGATATTCCATTTGTAATTTATGCAGATTTTGAATGTAATCTGAAAAATATAGATGAAAATATTGGTGAACATACAAAACAATTTCAAAAGCATGAACCATCTGGATATTGTTATTTAATAAAATGTTTTGATGATAATTTATATAAACCAAAATTAGTAAAATGTAGTAAAAAACCTGATGATGATTACGGGAGAGCCGGCGCAAGCGATGACATTTCTTTAAAATTTGTAGAAAGTTTAGAAAATGATATTAAAAAAGTACATGAGAAATTTAAATACCCAAAAAAAATAATATTAAGTGAAAAGGATAAAGTAGATTTTAGATTAGCTGAAAATTGTTACGCTTGTGGAATCAAATTTGAACAAGTAGAAATTCAGGAAAAAAATGAAACAAAAACTGAAAAAAACCAGGTGGATAATAAATGTGATGAATTTGAAAAAATGGATGAATTATATATGAATGATGAAATTACTGCAGAAGAATTTAAAAAATATTTTGACAATGGAAAAAAGTCAGAAAACACAGAAAATACAGAAAATACAGAAAATAAAGACACAAAAGACACTGATAAATATGTTAATATTGAAAAAGTTAGAGATCATTGTCATTACACAGGAAAATATCGTGGTGCTGCTTGTGTTAGTTGTAATTCAAAAATGAGAAAACCAAAATTTATTCCAGTTATATTTCATAATTTACAAAACTATGACAGTCATTTGTTTATCAAAAATCTTGGTGTTTCAGAAGGTGAAATTAATTGTATACCCAACACTGAAGAAAAATATATTAGTTTTACAAAAGAATTTATTGTTGATAAATTTGAAAAAACAAATATAATAACAGAAAAACAACTTGAAAATAAAATCAAAGAAAATATTATTGAATGTGAAGAATTACCATCAACAAGTGACGACCAAAACCCAAAGTATAAAATCAAAGAATTGATTAATGTTAAAAAACAAATTAGATTTATTGATAGTTTTAAGTTTATACAAACTAGTTTATCAAATTTAGTTAATAATTTAGATAAAAATGAATTAAATATGTTAAAGAAATTTTATAAAAATGAAGAACAAGCTGCATTATTAACTAGAAAAGGTGTTTTTCCATATGATTGGTTTGATAGTATTCAAAAATTAAAAGAAGAAAAATTACCTGATAAAGAATGTTTTTATTCTAGTTTAAATGGTGAAAGTATAAATGAAGAAGATTATTCACACGCACAAAATGTTTGGGAAAAATTTAATATTAAAAATATGAGAGAATATCATGATTTATATTTGAAAACTGATGTTTTACTTTTGGGTGATGTCTTTGAAAACTTTAGAAAAGTTTGTAAGAAAGTTTATAAATTGGATCCTGCTTGGTATTTTATTTCACCTGGATTATCTTGGGACGCAATGTTAAAAATTACAAAAATTGAATTGGATCTATTATCTGATCCACAAATGTATCTAATGATTGAAAAAGGAATAAGAGGTGGAATTTCAACTATTGTAAAAAGATATGCAAAAGCAAATAATAAGTATATGGAAAACAAATACAACCCTAAAGAAGATAGTGTTTATCTTCCATATCTTGATGCTAATAATTTATATGGTTGGGCAATGAGTAAGAAATTACCTGTTAGAGATTTCAAATGGATGGAAAATAAAGAATTGGAAAATTGGGAAAAATATAATTGTATTTTAGAAGTTGATTTAGAATATCCAGAAAATTTACATGATTCACATAATGAATATCCTCTCGCTCCAGAAAGATTAAAAATTGGGCAAGTTGAAAAACTGATTCCAAATTTAAATAACAAAGAAAAATATGTTTTACATTGTGAAAACTTAAAATTGTATGAAAAATTGGGACTTCGTTGTACTCGAATTCATAAAGGAGTAAAATTTTACGAAGAAGATTTTATGAAACAATATATTGATTTGAACACAAATTTGAGAACAAATGCAAAAAATGATTTTGAAAAAGATTTTTTCAAATTGATGAATAATTCTGTGTTTGGGAAAACCATGGAAAATGTAAGAAATAGAGTTGATATACAATTGGTAAATAGACAAGAAAAAGCATTAAAATTATTTTCAAAAAGTAATTTTAAAAGTAGAACGATATTTTCTGAAAATTTAATTGCAATACATAAATATAAGACTAAAATTATGTTGAATAAACCAATATATTTAGGAATGAGTATATCAGATCTTAGTAAAACTTTAATGTATGATTTTCATTATAATTATATTAAGAAAAAATATGATGAAAATGCATCATTATTATTTACCGATACAGATAGTTTAATGTATGAAATTAAAACTGATGATTTTTATAAAGATATTTCCCCAGATGTAGAAAAAATGTTTGATACAAGTAATTACTTAAAAGATCATAAAAATGGAATAAAAACTGGATTAAACAAAAAGGTTATTGGAATGATGAAAGATGAATGTGGTGGAAAACAAATAGAAGAATTTGTTGGTTTGAGAGCAAAATTATATGCTTACAAAATGTTTGAAAACGGCGAAGACAATGAAGGAAAAGAAGAAAAAAAATGTAAAGGTGTTAAGAAAAATGTAATTAAAAAAGAAATAACATTCCAAAATTACAAAGATTGTTTATTTTATGGAGAAGAACAAATAAGAAAAATGAATTTGATAAGACATAGAAATCATGAGTTGTATACAGAAAGTGTTGAAAAGATTGCTTTGTCATATAAAGATGACAAACAAAACATACTTGAAAACAAAATAGATACACTTGCATTTGGTCATTACATGAATGATATGGTTGAAGAATATGAAAAAATATTTGGATTCAAACCATAAAAAATTATAAACTTTATTTTATTATTTTTACATTTTTGAAATTTTGAAAATTTCAAAAATGTTAAATTTTGATCAATTTTTAAAATGTGGGAAAATTGATTAATTTTGAGAATGTGATAAAATTGATTAATTTTGAGAATGTGAGAAATTTAGGTAAATTTGAGAATCCGGTTTGAACCAGATTTGGGAAGTGGGTAGAATGATTGACAGGTAACGAAAATGATTGACAGGTGATGACGTCATCACAAATTGGAAGTTGATACAATTTTTGAAAGCTCATTAAAATTCAGAAAAATGTCCCAGAATCCCCATTATATAGACTACTATACTAGTGGGAGAGGGATTAACTCTTCTGTTACCTGTGAAGTGTGAGGTCCCCATATGATCTGAAATGCTTGTGTGTAACTGTTGGCTAGTTTGGCCAACATACAATGTCTTACAGCATTGACACGTAAATAAATACACCACATGCGATTTCAGGCCATCAGGGATCCTGTCCTTGACGGGGAAATAGGAGCCAAGGTGAACGGAGGGGCGAAAGACGAAGCGTAATGAAATTTGAGGAAAGGCGGACGATAATAGTTTGAGTGCGGATTTGAAGACCATGTGAGCCATGATACGGTAGAGAAAAATAAATTAAAAACGTAGGAGCCATAGAAATCTGGGGAGCGGACGAAAAGGATTTATCTAAAAATGAACTTACACATTTGTCAAACAGGGTAGCTGGGAATTCATTTTTGATGAAAATTTGTTTGAGTTTCAGGAGTTCAGAGTAAAAGATGGAGTAACTAGAGCATAAATTAAAATATCGAAATGGAAAGGAAAAGATAAGGTCTTTTTTATAGCAGTCCGGAATAAAATTATTAAAGTTAGTCAGTAAACCGGTGTAAGTGCATTTTCGGTAGATACTGGTAGTGAAATTAGTTTCAGAGTGGTTAATTTTGATGTTAAGGAAAGGTAAGGTGTTGCTATTCTCGGTTTCGTACGTAAATTTGATATTAGCATGCTGTGAGTTTAGATAGTTAATAAATGGTAGAATATGAACCGAAGATGGATATAGAAGGAAACAATCGTCAACATAACGTCGGTAGAAGATGGGTTTGAAGTGTGAAGGACAGTTGTTAAGCCAGCTGGTTTCATAAAAGGAGAGAAAGATATTGGCGAAGAGAGGTCCAGAGGGGAACCCATAGCAACACCATCAACCTGTTCGTAAAGTTGGTTGTTGAAAAGGAAATGGTTGTCCTTAACAGCAGATTCTAAAAGTTTCTTAAATTCATTACGGGAAAATCCTTGAAAACAATTTTGGTTATGGAAAAGTAAATCGAGTATGATATTTACACTGTATAGTTTCGTTAAGTGGGATGTTGGTAAATAAAGATTTGATGTCAAAACTGGCCATAATGGCTTCCTTAGGGTTAATTTTAAGACTTGAGAGTTCAGTAATGAAAGAAAAAGAATTCTCGATACTAGAAGAGATCGGGCGAAGCAATGGGACAAGAAATTTGGCGAGTCTGTAAGAGTGAGTGCCAATAGAAGAAATTATAGGTCTTAAAGGTATATCCAAAATTTATGCACCTTAGGAAGTCCATAAAGTAATCCAGGTCGAGAGCCGGTCGGGAAAATTTCGTGATAGATTGCGTCCGTGATAGATCCGTTCTTCTTTAAATCTCGATGGTATTTCTACAAGCGATTCTCTCGACTGATCGTGGTTCTAATGGGATCTTCATTCAAGCATTTAAATTTGGTTTCATCATCTGGATACTATTCATTTTGGCAATGTAGTCAGATTTTTCCATGATAACGACACCATTTCCTTTATCAGGCTTCAAAATAATAATGTCATTGTCGTTGCGAAGGAATTTTATTATTTCAAACTCTTTGTAGTATGTATAATCGGAAGTCTGGGGCTAATTTGTCTGCTGCGTGGTTGCTTGCTATCAACGTATGTAATGTATTACATGTTGATTAACAAGATTCGGAGGAATAGAAAGGAGAACTTTCTACAGTCGAGAGAAGCACGTGGCCCTGAGTCTTCGTGAAGCTTTTTCACCAGAAATAAAAGATATTGTCAATAAATCCTGACGTCTAAACTTTCATGTAGCTACTTAGCATTGCGCTGGCGACCTGCTACATCTTCGTCGAAGAAAATAAAACTTGGTAGATGGTAACTTTTGTATCCAGAAAGAGTGATATTTTTTTAGGCGAGTTTTAAGTATGTCTTCATCAAAGCAAGATTTGGGATAAATTGGTTGTTGTTTGAGTTTGCCATAAAGCATCTCGAAGGGCATAAGAAAGTCCGAAAAACGAAGTCTTCTTGGCGGAAGTGAGAAGTTCAAGCTTCTTGCTAATAGTCCTTTTCCTCTTGAGTCAGGTTCTTTTAGAAAAATTGAATGCAACCTCACCAGATTTGATCGTCGAGCATTTCGTGAAATCTTTACGAAGAGGAAAGAGTCTTTTCTCTTGGACATTTATATGACGTTTAAGAAGTCTGGAATTTTTGGTGAAGCATACGTATATCAGGTGGCTTAGATCGAGAAAGGATACAAAGGATGAAAGATAGTTTAGTGCGGTGGTTAAGTCGGACGTAAGAACTCGAATGCGGGAATGTTTGATCGATCTTTCTTCACTTAAGAGTTTCTTTTGACATTTCACGTAGGCTGTAAAGTTCTGTAGATCTCGGTTGGCCAACTTGAAGTTGAGGAATTTTGGTATAACAAAGTGGTTCTTACAGTTAGTAGAAATTCCAAGTCTAACTTCGCCTTTGCAAGTTTTAAATCCAGGCGTTGGAACTGATAAAAGTTTTATTGAAGGTACATTTACTACATGAGACAACTACACTATAGCAAGACAGTTCAGAAGGAGGACAGATAAAATAACAGGAAGTTCTATTGTCAACACAACACGAGTCACACCCTTCATCACATTCCTAACACTCCCACTTGACGAGTGTTGCAATTCTACACCGTAAAATGTATCGTGACTCTAATTAACGTAACTGTTGTACACCAATCGTGCGACGTAATTCATCGAACTTCGGTTTCGGTAGCGCTTTAGTCAAAATGTCCGCCACCATCTTCTCTATTGGGCAATAAACAAGACGAACATCTTTCTTTTCGACAGCTTCTCGTACAAAATGATTTTTAATGTCAATGTGCTTCGTTCGTGAGTGATTCTTCGGCTTCTTCGTCAGAGTTATTGTCCCCTGATTATCCTCATGTACGACAGTTGCATCTTTCTGCTTGAATCTAATGCTGGCAAGCAAATGCCGTAGCCAAACTGTTTCTTGAGCTGCTGTACATAATGCCACGTACTCAGCTTCGGTTGAAGATAGAGCAACAACTGTCTGTGTTTTTGATTTCCAGGAGATGGTAGCATTTCCCAGCTGAAAGACATACCCGGTTGTAGACTTTCTTGACGTCGCATTACCAGCCCAATCAGCACCTGCATACCCACAGAGCTTAAATTCTTCGTCACTGGACGCTTCGAATTTTAGACTATAGTCCAATGTTCCCTTGATATATCGGAAAATTCTTTTTATTCCGAGCCAGTGCTCTTGGCCAGGATTTGACATAAACTGGCTCAGTACTCCCACTGCAGATGACAAATCCGGTCTTGTCGCAATCGCTGCGTAGGTGAGCAGTGGCGAAGCTAGCGGTCGTGCTGGTCATGCTGAGCATGACCAAGAATATTCCAGAGTTAAGAATTTTTTTACATGCTTGAAAATGGATGTTTGCTTCGAAATTTTTTTTTTTAAAAATCGAATGCGGCGTTAAGTGAATTATGCGGTGAGTTACGTGCATGGGTGACCTGTGGCAAGTCATGCTCATCTCAGATAGCAGGACCTAGCTGAAATTTGTGCGTCATTGGATTGGCCAAAGTATCCCTTGCGCATGCGCACCTTGCCAGTTTTGGGCTTCAGGTCATGCTGATTTCCAATAGCACGACTCCTGTTATTTAAAATTCAGTAGCAATACTAATAGCGATCAAATAGCGAATAAAGGCGAATATAGATCAAAGTCAACCATGTGGATCTTCATAACGACTGGGGCGTCATATATCAGCTTCTGAGGAAGTCTTTTTCTGCAAGAAATGTGAGCGAGCAGAAAGTTATCGTTGGTCGAAGACCTATGCCGAAGCTCATGATCAAGACGAGGGACATGATGTTCCAAGAGGTTTGGTATACGAAGGATTGGCTATGTCCTAGTGAAGACAAGAAGGGTCTCTTTTGCTTGCCTTAGTTCCTCTTTCGACCTGGAGTTTCACAACATCTTGCTGTATAAAGTGTCAGTTTTCCCATGGCATTTCAAGTTTGTGAAGGACTTTCTGTATCATCTGGAATGTTATGACATTTATGCATTCAGGCAGATCATTAATTTTTGATGTGGTTTATTATTGTATGAGGATGTTTGCTGAATTAATAGACAAGTTGCTGTATGAAGTGTCAGTTTCACCGTGGCATTTTCAAGTATGTGAAGAACTTCCTGTATCATCTGGAATATTATGACATTTATGCATTCAATCAGATCATTTTAATGTAGTACATTACTATGATAAATATTTTGCTGATTAAATAGACAAGTTGCTGTATGAAGTGTCAGTTTCACTATGACATTATCAAGTTTGTAAAGGACTTTCTGTATCATCTGGAATATTATGACATTTATACATTCAGGTTATTGTTGATGTGGTTCATTATTATATGATAACATTTTTTGCTGATTATATACACAAGTTGGTGTATGAAGCATCAGTTTCATCATGACATCAAGTTGGTGAAAGACTTTCTGTACCATCTGGAATATTATGATATTTATACATTCAGACAGATTATTATTGATGTGGTTCATTATTATATGATGACTTTTTGCTGATTAAATAGACAAATTGCTGTATGAAGTGTCAGAAATATTCATTCAGCGATTCTGTTTCTCCATGACATTTTCAAGCTATCCAATACTGTGATGACTTATTGCTGGTTAAGAATGTGCTTCCTGCCATTTGTACATCTGCATGCATGATGTGATGAATTCAGTGAAAAATCTTTACAAAGGAAAGAAAAACCATTCACAGTGAAACTGAATGCAATGAACAAATCCATGAAAGAAGACTCGAGGTGAACTCAGTGTTAAAAGCATTGTAGACCAATTCACTTAAGTATTTTTCAAGCATAATCATGGTAAATATTTTATACTTACAGTACGTCTCCAGTTCTATGTTTAGTTAAACAGTAATGTTGGGCTAGACTTGCTCATCATTCATGGCTATCAATGTTGGATTCAATCACAGCTTTGTCAGTGCTCCATAAGCATGGCAATAGGCTCTGACATAAGATAAAACAGCCCATGATATGTTGTACTTTGCTTACTTTGAACAATATTTTGTGGTGCTCAGAATTCTTAAAAACTATCCTCAAAATGCAGGAAATGGCATTTCCGAGACTCCAGATTTCAAAATTTTCCGGGGGAGCATGCTCCTGGACCCCCCTAGAGGGAGCTTGCGCCTTCGGTGCTCACATCCACTCTGAAGTCACAATGGCATGACTAGTCATTTATGGTCAGCTTCGCCACTGTAGGTGAGGGATCCAATTGCTGCCTGATATTCCCTTGTTTTCATGGGAGTTTCTCCATCTGCCAGTTTTTCATGTTTCCTCCCAGTTTCCATTGGAGTTGATACAGGTTTGCAGTCGTACATTCCAAATCTTTTTAACATGCTTTCTAGATAGGTTTTGTGGCTAATCGTGAGTTCCTTTGCTGCTCTGTCTCGTCTGATTGACATACTGAGGCAATGATGAATTTCGCCCAAATCTTCCATCTCGAATCGTTCTTTCAACTTAGCCTTTTCCATTTTTAACATCTGGACATCGTTGGAAGCTAACACGACATCATCGACATACAAGGTAATGATCATCAGACATTTTTTTCCATCTTTAACTTCCGTTTTTGAGTAGACACACGGTGAGCACTACTTTGAACATATCCTAATGCCTTCAAGAATTGATCCATAGCGACATTCCAGCATCTGGCTAATTGCTTCAGGCCATAGAGACTCTTTCGCAACTTACAATACAATACAATACAATACAATACTTTATTGACATCTCCCCATAGGGGTTTTTCAGTGACAATAATTAATTAATAAAAGTTAAAAACTACACATATTAATAAATATTAAAGATAATAATTAATTAAGTTAAAAAACTAGCTAACATTGGCGACAGGATAACTCATCATAACTCATCATAACTCGTCATAAAAAGTCTTTCATAAGATGTTTTCTTAAATTGCGTTTAAAATTATTTAAACATTTGCTAAGCTTAATTTTAGATGGTAAGTTATTCCATATATTAACGATTCTATAAGAGTAGGACCTCTGCCCTGTTTTTGTTTTAAATAATGGAATATTCAAATTCTGCGAACTTCTAGTCACTCGCCCACTTACGTTACCTCTAAGAATAAATTTATTACATAAATATTCTGGAGCCATGCCCGTCATACACTTAAACGCCATAACGGCATCTCTGAAATATAAATTGGTTTTTACTGATAGCCACATTAGGTTCTTAAGCACTGGGGTTACATGATCGTATTTCTTAGTGTTACTAACTATGCGGGCAGCAAAATTTTGAACACTTTGCAGCTTCCTAATATTTGTATCATTAGTATTAGACCACACCGAGGAACAGTAGTACAATGTACTAAAAACCAAAGTGTTTATGATTGTTATTCGTAAATCCAATAAGCAAACCATAAGCCAAAATTATTCAATAGACATTGAAGCCAGTTGGTTGAATTATTTATCTGCATTCGATTTTTTTCAGTAGTCTGTAAAGTGCGGGGACCAGCAACTTTTCCAGCAACTTTTTCAAAATTGCCCAAAATGTTTCAAAGTGTCACGGGGGAATCCCCTAACACAGCAGGCTGATAAATTCCAAACATTCCAAACATTCCTAATCTCCCTAACAACCAGCCTAACTCGACATAAACAAAAAAACTATTTTCGGATTCGCCGGTTGTTAGGGATATCTGGAATGCATGGAATGTGGGGAAATCCCTCATCATTAAAAACAGACTCCGCTGACCATAAATATTTTTAAAAACAACTTTAAAAATTTCATTGTCAGTTCAACTTATGGTTTAAATCCAAATATATTCTTATAAGTATTAATCATTTCTAACATGTAATGTCCATATGCTAGTGTGTCTATTTTATTATCCATAATTATTCTTTTATCATCTTTTAAGGAAAATGCAATTTTTTCTACACTTTCAGTGTACAATTCATGATTTCGATGCCTTATTAAATTCATTTTTCTAATTTGTTCTTCTTCACTAAATAAACAATCTTTATAATTTTGAAATGTTATATTTTTTTCAATAACATTTTTTTTAACACCATTACATCTTTTTGATTCTTTTTTGATCTATTTTATAAGAATATAATTTTGCTCTGAGCCCTACAAATTCTTCTATTTGTTTACCTCCGCACTCTTCTTTCATCATTCCAATTACTTTTTTATTCTTTCCTGTTGGAATTCCGCTTTCATGGTCTTTTGGGTAATTACTTGTGTCAAACATTTTTTCAACATCTGGGGATATATCTTTATAAAAATCTCCAGTTCGAATTTCATACATTAAACTGTCAGTATGTGTAAATAACAACCGCGCATTTTCCTCATATTTTGGTTTAATATAATTATAATGAAAATCATACATAAGAGTCTTTGATAAATCCAATATGCTCATTCCTAAATATATAGGTTTATCTAGCTTAATTTTTTTCTTATGCATATGTACAGCAATTAAATTTTCAGAAAATATTGTTCTTTTGTCAAAATTAGTTTTTGAAAATAATTTTAATGCTTTTTCTTCTCTGTTAACTAATTGTATATCAACTCTGTTTCTGACATTTTCCATAGTTTTTCCAAATACAGAATTATTCATAAGTTTGAAAAAGTCTTTTTCAAATTCATTTTTTCCATTTGTCCTCAGTTTTGTGTTTAAATCAATATATTTTTTTCATAAAATCTTCTTCATAAAATTTAATACCTTTATAAATTCCACTAATTTTTAATCCTAATTTTTCATATAATTTCAAGTTTTCACTATGTAAAACATATTTTTCTTTATTATTCAAATTTGGAATTAATTTTTCAACACCTCCTGCTCCGCAGGTGTCAACTTTTAATCTTTCTGGCGCTAATGGGTATTCATTATGTAAATCATGCAGCTTTTCAGGGTATTCCAAGTCAACTTCTAATATACGAGGAAATTTTTCCCAATTTTGTAATTCTCTTTCATTCATCCATTTAAAATCTCTCACAGGACGTTTTTCACTCATAGCCCATCCGTATAAATCATTCGCGTCTAAATAAGCAAGATATACATTATATTCTTCAGGATTATACTTTAAGCCCATATAAGGATTATTAGCTTTTGCATATCGCTTTGTAATTGTTGAAATTCCTCCTCTAATTCCATTTTCAATCATAAGGTACATTTGTGGGTCAGATAATAATTCCAATTCAACTTTAGTCATTTTCAACATTGCATTCCACGCCAATCCAGGTGAAGTATAATACCAAGCGAGATCTACCCCATAATTTTTTTTACAAACTTTTCTAAAATTTTCAAAAACATCCGCCAAAAGTATCACATCAGTTTTCAAATATAAGTTGTGATATGATCGCATATCTTTAATATTAAATTTTTTCCAAACATTTTGCACATGTTCATAATCTGCTTCACTTATATTTTCATCATTTAATTTTGAATAAAATTCTTCAATATCAGGTAATTTTTCTCCATTTAATTTTTGAACATTATCAAACCAATCATATGGAAACACACCTTTTCTAGTTAATAATTCTCTTTCTTCAGCTTCACTGTAAAATTTTTTCATAATATTTAGCTCATTTTTATCTAAATTTTTAACCAAGTTTCCTAAACCACTTTGCATAAATTTAAAACTGTCAATAAATCTAATTTGTTTTTTAACATTAATTATTTCTTTGATTTTATACTTTTCACTCCCATTTTCATCAATTTTTTCATATTCAATAATGTTTTCTTTACATCGACTTTTAAATTGTTTTTCTGTAATTATTTTTTTAGATTCAAATTTATCAACAAGAATCTCTTTTGTAAATGAAATATATTTCTCCTCAGTGTTGGGGATACAATTAATTTCACCTTCTGAAACTCCAAGATTTTTAATAAACAAATGACTATCATAATTTTGTAAATTATGAAATATAACTGGAATAAATTTAGGTTTTTTCATTTTTGAATTACAACTACAACAAGCAGCGCCTCGAAATTTTCCAGTGAAATGACAATGATCAGCAACTTTAGTAGAAGTGGAGCCCGAAGGGTGATCAACAGCTCGCTGCCCACCAGGACCACTTGTGGCACTACTTTGTAGCGGTTCAAATTCTTTACTATATGCATAACATTTCTTAGCTGTTTCAAAATCTTTTTTATCCTTTTCTCTAAATATAATCTTTCTTGGAAATTTAAATTGTTCATGTATCTTTTTAATATTATTTTCTAAACTTTCTACAAATTTTGCAGACACAGAGCTTGTGCCGTCTCCACCGTCACCAGGTTTTTTTGTATATTTTACTAATTTTGGTTTAAATAAATTATCATCAAAACATTTTATCAAATAGCAATATCCAGATGGTTCATGTTTTTGAAATTGTTTTTGTATTATCACCAATATTTTTATCCTCATGTTTTAAATTGCATTCAAAATCCGCATAAATTACAAATGGAACATTGTGCATTTTTTCATAATTTTTAAACTTTAATTTTTCTCCTTTATTTGGATAAACAGTTTTTCCACACTTATATTTTGAACAATATTCCAAATGATTTTTAAGAGTTTTTTCATTATTGAAATTTTGTAAACAATAATTACAAATATGTAATTTTCCTTTATGTTTATTTACTTGACTTGAAAATAATCTGCTCATATTTTTAATTAAACAATAATGTTTATCCCCTTTTTCATCGCTTATTAACAATATGTTCACATGTGTTCACATGTGTGTTCACATGTGTATCCACATGCGTGTCCACATGCATGTCCACAAGTGTGTTGCTCCGCTGAGAACTTTGTTCGATAATTTGTTCTGATTTACTTACCCTCAAAGGAAAAATTTCATGCTTTTTATTTCCAAACCTTTCTTCTTCATTATATCCAAAGACATTAATTGAAATATTATTATTTTTTTCAAATTTATCAATATCTGAAAATCCACATGGGAAATTAATTCCTTTAATATTAAAACCCTCAGCTTTCTTTTTTAAAATTTTTGTAATTCTACCAGGATTTCTCAAATTTGGATTGGTTTTCAAAAGTTCATTTATTACCACACACCACAACAAACATTTTTGATCATCATTTTGTGGATTAATAATTGCATTTTTATTTTTTAAAAATTTTGGGGTTGAAATAAAAGATGATGCAAGTAATCGTTGAATGTTATTAATATTAAGAATTATTTTTAAACTTTTATAAAATTTCCATAAACTTGAATTTTTTAAATATTCTTCAAAACTTAGAATAATTTTTTGAACCATTTTTTCATATATTTCATCAAAATTGCTTCCAGTAAAAATTTCTTCATAATAGCTATGAAAATGTGCTTTATCCACAGTTTCTTCTCCAGTTGCAGGATTTGTTTTTTTCATTAAGCAAACAAAGGTTAATTGTTGTTTTGAACCTGCAGTTCTGAGAGCTTCGCTCAATGTGCTTGGATATTTTTTAAAGTTTTTAATCACCAATGGTTTTATTTTTTCCAACACACTCAAAGGATCATATAAAGTCATTCCATATTTTTCCAAATCTAGTTCATAACGTTTTGTAACATTCAAAGCTTCTCTATCCAGCTCAAACTTTGGATCAGACATTTGTGACTTTTCCTGTATTTTGTTAAATATATTTAAAACATTTTCTTTTAAATGATTATACTAATTTGTTATTTTTTCTGTTCCCTTGTTTACATTATTTCTATATTTATCAAATAAATTAAGTACTTCTTCTTTAGACTTGTTAAATAAATTATTTGCTTTTTCTTTAGACCTTTCAATCAAACTTTTAATTTTTGAAACATATTTTGTTGGTTGTAATATATTTTTAAAATCATAACCAGGATTTGGTATATCAAGTAAATTTCCTCTTTTAAAAACATTTTTTGGTTTTAATAAAGTTGTATTAATATTAGAGACATCTGTGTCCAATAAATTTTTTGTTGTATTCATTCTTTATTTATATGTTTATTTTTTCTTTAAATGCAATATGATGCAAAAAAAAAAAAGAATAAAAATCATCTGATTCTTATTCTTAACCACACACCAAAGGTCTTCAATAATTAAATATAAAAATATTAATGAATAAATTTAATCGTTTTGGTCTTGGCTTCAAAATAATTTTATAATTTGTATAAATTTTTTCTTCGGCTTCATAATCAATATCAAAATCACTAAAAATACAAAATTTTTCTTCAAAATTAATTGTATATTCATGATGTGGTAATAATTCTCCATCTCCAGAAAGTTTGTCAATTTTTTTTCTAAAAATATATTTTAAGTCATCATCATCATAATTTTCATAATTTTCTGGTTTTAAAAATATTTCAACAACTTCTTCTGAGACTACTTGATTCATTGTTTTTTATTATATACAAATTTTTCCTTAAGAGCAAAATGCTTATTCAGCAAAAACCAAAAATGTTTCATCATTAATTTTCAAATCTTTTTTTGCTTTAATTCTGAACTTGATGCTTTCTGCATTTAGGTTAAAATTTTTTGTGGCAGAATAAAGACTTTTAAAATTGAAAATTTCACCTGTTTCTTTGTTTATAATAATTATTGGTGTTGGTTTTTTCATTTTTTCTCTGCAATATTTTTCAAACTTTTCATTAGGTTTACTAATTTCCAAACCCAGTATTATTTCAAGCTCATTTTTTTTGTAAGTTTTATAATATTTTATTTTTTTTTCTTTTGCAATATCTTTCAATTGTTTAATAGTATAATGACTTTGATTGTTCATTTATTATATATAATTTTTTATTTAAGAACAAATTTTTTTTTCTTAAAAAACAAAAATAAATAAATTAAAAGTTGGTATTTTTCTTTTCTGAATCTTGTAAATCTTGTATAATTTAATCTCCAAATTTATTAAATTTTTAAAGTTTTCCATACAATTACAATTAAAACCATTTAAATTTAAATAATCAAATAGAAAGTTATAATATTTAATGGCAATTTTAAATAAATTATAAACATTTTCATCTTTTAACCAATTATTATACTTTTTATCAATTTTTCCGTTTTTAAAGTAATCTAAAATAAACTCAAAAATGTTCATTTATTTTATTTATACCATTATATAAATTTGTAAACTATGAAGCCTCCTGAAATCCCAACCAAAAAAAAGCAACATTTTGATATTCTTTTATTTGATCTGATGGTTTATAATAATCTTCCAATTTTGGCTCATTTCCAACAGCTTCACTATATTCTTTCTCTAAACTTTTCACATGCACAAGAGTTTTTAATGCTGTGTTTGTTCAATTTATATCTGCATTTGCATCAGATAATTGTTGTCTTAATCTTTCAATTTCTTCTTTTCTTTTCACTTGCTCTTCATACCTTTTTTCTTTATCTCTTGCTAATTCTTCCATTGCTTCATTATGTCTTTTTATCTCTTTTTCATATCCAGAATGATTTAATTTTGAAAATAAAAATCCAGCACCTGCAAAAGCAACTGCATTAAAAAGTCCTCCAATTACTGTTTCCATTTATTTTTATTTAATTTTTTATTTAGCCCACTTTTTTCGCTTTCTAAGATTTGAAAGGATCCTTAGGAAGCCACTTTTTGTCTTGTGCATATTTAATTCCAAGTGTTGATAATCCTACAGCTGCTGTAAGTTTTAAAGTAGGCACTAAACTAGCCGGAGTTGACAAACCATCACTAAATACTCTTCTTGTTATCATTCCAATTCCCACAGCACCCAATGTAATTAGTGTAGAATCATATAATTCATTCATAGCTTCTTTTCTATTCATTTCAGTCATTTATTTATATACATAAAAAAAATTTTTATTAAAGCTTTGCTTCCTTACAGGTTTTCAATAGAACACCTTGATGGACCACCTTGCAATTGCACACTTTTATTAATTTTGTTCTCATTCTTTCTTACTATTTCTTTTTCTTCTCTTTGTTGCTGCGCTGAGACCTTTTGTCAATCACTTTGCTCAAGCATGCCCGGCTTCACCGTTTGCTCGCTTTGTTTGCAGTGCAGCAACAACCCCTACCCCTCCAATCAAATACTACAAAGCAGAAGGTCCAAAATCAATGTAATTATTTATTTCCTCATTTTCTACTCTATCATTTTCTACTTCGCTTTGTTGTCTTGCTTTTCTTTCTTTTGCTTCTCTTGAAATTTTCGCCGATCTTTTTCCCAATTCCACTTTTCTTGGGACTTTTGCTTTAATTGTTTTTTCAACTGCTGTTACTTTAGCAGAAGTATTATCAGTTTGTTTACTTGTTTTGCCTTGTTCACTCATTTATTTATAAGTCTATTTAAAATTTATTGTAAGTCTATTTAAAATTAATTACAAACAAATTTTAAACAAGCATAACCATTCCAATTCAAGTTACAGCTTTGCTGCAGAAATCTCCGATTTCTACAAATCATTTAAAATAGATTCATCAAAATCTACATTAAATTTTTTACACAATGCAACATGATTTGTTAAAATTTCTTTTTCTTTCATTTTTCTTTCAGTTAATATAGAAGTGAAAAAAATCTCTCCTTCAAATATAAAAGTATTTTTTGAAATATCAGATCCAAAAAGTAAATTATTTGTTCCACTTGTTGTTGCTCGAGATGTAAAATCTTTAATTAATTTTCCATTTGCCCAAAAACTTGATTTATTTGTTTTTGGATTACTTTCTGCATCAATATGAACACTTATGCAATGGACTTTGTTTTTTTCAAAAGTATTTGTTTTAATTGGAAAAAAACTTTGATCTATCTCGTAATAGTCTGTTGTTCCTCCACCACAATATAACAAATTTATTTTTATTTTTATATCCAAATCCTCTCCAATTATTTTGATCTGTATTTTTATTCCCCATTAATATTGTCATTCTGTCAGAATTGAGAGTATAATCCAAAATTAAATAAACAAGGAAAAAATTTAAATAACCTTTTTTTCCTGATTGAGTATTGATGTTTAAATTTAAACTCATTTTGCTGTTAAGTCCGTGAAAGAATAAAATTTTTTTCTACATTGCAGTCCCTGGGTTTGAAACATACCTAGAATTTTTTAAAATAGGTTGTTTTGATTTGTCGGTTTCTGTAAAATTTTCATCTGAAATTTTTGATTGATTATACCAAACTTCTATTTTTTTATCTGTCCCATCATATTTTAAATAACTTGTTCGATCATAAATTTCACCATAAAAATTAAAATCCGAATTTAATATGTAATTTTGAATGAGGTTTAATTGGTGGGCAGTATTTTTAAGTGCAGTGCGCACCATTTCGGTTTTGTTGTCCACGTATTTCTTCCTAGTTAAATGTGTATCATCTGTTGGATCTGAATTTTTAATAGTTTTATGATTTCCCATATTAATATCTCCTGTCATATTTCCACCAGTCAGAGATAATTTTGTATCATCTTGATCATCAACATATTTTTTTCTTGATAAATGTGTATCATTTGTTGGATCTGATGTTGTGATTATTTTATTATTTCCCATGATAATATTTCCTGTCATTGTTCCTCCTGATTTATTAACCTTTTTATTCAATTCATCATCTACATATTTCTTTCTTGTCAAGTGAGTAGCATCAGTTGGATTTGAAGTAGAAATTACTTTATTTGTACCTATATTAATATTTCCTGTCATTGTTCCACCTGTCAAACTTAATTTCTTATTATATTCATAATTAACATATTTTTTTCTTGTAAGTGAATTGTTATGGTTTGGATCTCTTTCGGTAAAAATTTGAAAATCTTTTGTTAAAAGATCTCTCTTTAATTGATCTATGTTTTTACCATAATATGTAACTTTTTAAATATTTATAAAGTTTCCATCAACATATGACTTTGTTGTCAGATCATTATTATTTGAAGGTGTTGCACTCGATGTCACTTTATTTGTACCCATATTTAAGTCTCCTGACATGGTACCACCAGTTAAAGATAATTTAGAATTGTCTTGATTGTCTACATATTTTTTTCTTGCCAAGTGAGTTATCATCAGTTGGATCTGAAGAAGAAATTACTTTATTTGTACCCATATTTAAATCTCCTGACATGGTTCCTCCAGATAAATTTAACTTTAAATTGTCTTGATCATCAACATATTTTTTACAGCACAAATCTTTATCACCTTTAGGATCTGCAGTTGTTGTAATTTTATTATTTCCCATTACAATATTTCCAGACATTGTTCCTCCTGTTACTGATAATTTTCTAGAATCTTGATCATCTACATATTTTTTCCTACAAAGGTCTTTATCACTTACAGGATTCGCAGTTGTTGTAGGTTTATTATTTCTCATGATAATATTTCCCATCATTGTACCTCCTGTTTTTGACAGAAAATTTCCTGCTGAAGTTCCTCCTCTACTGCTTGCTACTTTGTCATCCACATATTTTTTTCTTGCCAAATGTGAATTTTCCATTGGATCAACTGATGTTATTATATGGTGTGAGCCCATGTTAATGTCTCCTGTCATATCCCCTCCTGTAGAAGACAGCTTTCCTGTTACATCAGATTCATGTTTACTTTCATATCCGTAAAATAAACTCATTTATTTATTTATCAATAAAATTAAAAAATTTTGTCGTATAATAATTTCCAATAAAACATTTCCTATTGATGATGAATTATTTCCTTCTACTTTAAATATTAATTCATTATAAATTCCATTTGATAATTTTATTCCTCCTATTTCTTCAGACGGATAAATTTTAGAAACACTTCCTTTTAGTGTTTGTTCTGTCGTTATTGGAACTTTAATAAGTACATTACTTCTTTTACCATTTACAAAATTTTTACTTTTATCAATCATATTACAGCTTATGTTTACATATTCCAAGTTGTTATTAATATTTACTACATTGTCGCTTTCTGTTGAAGTATTTGCTTGTATTACTTTATTCTCGGAAAATCCTATGATTGGTCCAAATGTTTTCAAATTTAATGTTTTATCCGATTTTATTGTGCATTTTCCAGAAAAATCAATTTGTTCCAGTTCAATTGTGGCGACATTTTCTAATTCAGTTTTTAAAATATTAAAGGTATAATATCCATCATTGAAGTCAATTTTTCTATTATCATAAGTATAATGATGAATATTTTTATATAAATTATTAAAATTCAAAAATATACTTACTGATTTTACAAACATTTTATTACAATTAGTTAATATAAGTGGCTTGTCTAATGGAATTATTTTTTCTGAGTTTTCATCTTTTGTGATGAAGATTTTTAAAGATATTGTCATTTATTTTATAATATATATTTTGATTCAAAACTTTGTTTCTCAGAGCACGTACCATGCGATTAAAATTCCACCAATTATTGATAAAGATAAAACAATTAAATTATCACCCATGGGGCCTGTGGCCATTGGTGTAGTTGTAGTAACAGCTTTGCTGCTAAAGTTTTTTGTATCCCTCACAGGTCTTTTACGAACTTGTTAGCTTCGCTCGCTATGTACAGAAGGATTTTGAGGTTTATCATCTAATTTTTCTAATTTTTTCAATTCTATGTTGTCTTGTTTTTTCACAGGGGATGTTTCGCGGGTCTTTGACCCGTAATAATTTAAATTTTTATTAATTCCAAAAACCATATTTTTATCAGAAACTTTTAATTTATTATTGTATCCTTCAATTGGATTTTTTAAAATAATTAAACTGCTCGGAATTAGCCATAAAGTTGGACTTATAGCAGTATTTAAAACTACATTAGTTGACGAAATTGCTTGATTCATATTATTAATCCATGTTGATGTATCATAATTTATTATAGAATCTTCAACAATTTGTCTAAAAACTTTTTGTGTTTCTAATGCTGAAGCTCTTGGCCCAAAAATACTTTGTCTAGTTCTAGCTTGTGCTCCAAGGATTGCATAAAGATATGCTTCAATGCTCTGATTTAATAATTCTGTTCCCTTGATAGTTAATCCATTTGACATTCTAGGTATAAATCTTTTATAATCATTTCGAGTGTCTCTAATTTGCCCTGGACCATGTTGATAGGTTGTGTGTGGATCTGAACCTACGGTGTCTTGTCCCAAATGTTCATTTTTATAAATTTCTTGCCATGTCCATTTTGGATAATGATCTTTTAAAAAATTTGCATTAAATGTATTCAAAATTGAAAAGTCTCCAGTTTGAAATTGTCTCATAATTCTTCTGACTGTAAAATATAAATGAAATCTAATAAATGAAGTAATTTGTTTTGGAACATCTGAACTAAATAATAAATGTTGTATTGAAATTCCACAGCCATAAGATGCTATCCATGTTCCTATAATGCTTTGAAAATAAGGTTCTTTCAGTGACCATTTTGCATTATCATTTGTAGTAATATTTAATCCGGGTAAATTGCTTTGAAAATAATCTATATTGTTTATATAAATTCTAAACTGATTAATAGGATAACTTAAAACATACTGTGTTGGGAAATTATCCCAATAATAAGATTTACCTGTATAATCAACATGTCTTTTTTCTCTTGGTAATTCTTGCACAGTTCCTCCGATTTTTCAAATTTTTGGAAAGTGGGTGGAACACCTGCTGTCGCTGTGTTCAACAGGTTTACCGCTTGCGGTCTGCTTTTGCGGTTAATATAAAGATATTTTGTCATATTCGGATCATTTTTAAAAGTATCTGAGGAAATATCAGTTTGTATAACATCATTATTAATAAAATGGATTTTTGCTCCATTAAAACTTCCGTCTTTTGTATAATCTTGTGTGAAGTTAAATCTTCGTAAATCTGCATAAGGATATTTTTTTAAAAAATTTTCTTTTAATTTTTTATCTACAATTTTTTGTTCTTTCTTAACAAGATCATAATATTTTCCATAAAATTTTTTTGAAGCTTCTTCCACCAATTTTTGATTCATTGTTTATTTTTACAATATTAAAAAATAAATGAAAGATAAAGACAGCTTTGCTGACATGTTTGTTATTGAACAAGAGTTAAGAGATATTTACTACAACCCAGAAACAGGTTATCAATCTGTGGAAAGACTTTATCAAAAAGCAAAAGAAAAGGGATTAAGCGTTAGTAGAAAAATTGTGCAAGACTGGTTAAAAACACAAGATACTTTTACAAGATACAAACCAATTGTTAGGAAACATAAATTCCAAAGAACATTTGTCAAAGATTTAGGTGATCAAATACAAATGGATTTGGTTGATATGGGAAAATATAAAAACCAGAACAAAGGATATTATTATATACTGACAGCTGTTGAAATTTTAACTAGATATGCATTCGCTATTCCTGTTTACAGAAAATATACTAAAAACATGACAAAAGCTGTGGGTGAGTTGTTGAAACAATTTAAAGAAAGATTTGGTAAATACCCAAAAGTCGCTCAATTTGATGAAGGAAAAGAATTTTACAATGTAGGTGTAAAAGAACTATTGAAAAAACATAATGTTGAATATTTTCCCACAAACTCTGATAGAAAAGCAGCTATAGTTGAAAGATTTAACAGAACTCTAAAAACATCCATGTGGAAATATTTCTATAGCAAGGGAACTTATAATTGGATTAACCACGTAGATGAACTTGTAGATAATTATAACCATACTAAACACAGTAGTATATTAATGAAACCTGCTGATGTGAACAAGTCTAACAAAGACCAAGTGTGGATTACACTATATGGTTATCCATTAGGAGATTTACCTTTACCTAAATTCAGAATTGGTGATACTGTTAGAATTTCTAAATATAAGAATATCTTTACTAAAGGTTATGAAGCTAATTTTACAGAAGAAATTTTTAAAATTGTAAAAGTATTTAGAGGTGATCCAAACATGTATGAAATAGAAGATCATGAGGGAGAACCAATTATTGGAAAATTTTATGAACAGGAATTATCTGCTGTGGATAAAAAAGATGATATATATAGAGTTGAGAAAATATTAAAAAAGAAAAAAGTCAACGGAAAAAATATGGTGTTGGTAAAGTGGTTAGGCTATGACAATAAACATAATTGTTGGTTACCAGAAGAAAATATTCAAAACATCGAAGCGTAGCATCAGCAAAGCAGTCATGATAAATTAAATAAAATAAATAAATAAATGTCTGAAGGTTTTGATGATATTGAAATGAAAAATAGAAATAATGAAGAAGAAGAAAAAGCGAAAGAAGAAGAGGAAACAAGTTTTGGTGGGGATGATCTTGAAGACAACCCTGAGGGTCATAATAGAAGTATAAACATAATAAACACAGAAAATCCAAAAAGAAAATTTAATAGGGTTGACCTTTCAAGAGAAACACCTGAGAATATATCAAGAAGAATGAGAAATGTAAAATCGATACTAACTAATGATAAAAAATTTAGTTTTAAAAAAATATTCAAAATTCGACTTGAAAAGAAAAATGGACCAAATAATAGTATATTGTTGGATAAAACAACATTTGTAAGAGACCAAAAAGGAAATGTTTCAATTATTTTCAAAGGTGAAAAAATTGGTAATGTCAATACCAACAATGAACCAGAGTTATTTACCAGAAAAAATAAGAAATATGTTGATGAATTTAATGATTATATGAAAAAAGCAAAAAAGAATATGAAAAAACTCCAAGTGCGGTAATAGAACAAAGAATCGGCGTAGCCGCCGCAAAGCGTGGGGACAATTTATCAGCGAAGCTGTTTGCTGAAGGTGATGATGGTTATTTTGAAAGTGAAGTTGTCAATTCTATCACTAATGATTCTATTTTAGAAATTCAAACTAAAATTGATAATATAATTGGTGAAAATAACTTAAAAAAATTCATTGATAATGAACAGGATCCAAGACGAACATTATTTGAAAGAAATGAATTAAGAGAATTCAGAGGTATAGTATATTTGGAAAAAATTGACTCCAATCTATCAGAAAATGAAAAAAAAGAAGTTATATGTGGAAAAATTGATGGATCTGATAGAGAGCATCAACATTGGAAAAATAAATCTGATTTAGAAGCAGCTGAACCCCAAAAATGTATATATAAAAGTTTTTCAGAAATTGCAAAACTTCAAGCAGATAAAATGAGACTTGAAAATAATGAAAGACCAATTAGTGAAGAAGGAATACAGATTTTAAATGAAAATGCTGAAGAATCTGACCTTGGAAGATTAGAAAGATTTAAAAAATGGGCAAAAGAAAATCTATTAGGTTTATCAGCAGTTGCTATTTCTGTAGCAGGTATAATTACAGCAATAGTTATAAGGGCAAGAAACGCATTAAAACAAGGTGCAAAAGCGGTTGGAAATTTAGGAAAAGCAATTGCAAATATAGGTAAAAACTTTGGTGCAGTCATTTCAGCAGTTTTAAATTTAATTTCACAGGTGTTATCATGGGGTGCAAAAGATATTGCCTTTCTTGCCAAAAATCTATGGATATTAACTATTGCCATTGCATACTTTTTATATGCACATGTGTATGAAGAATATAAGCGAGCAAAGCGAGCTCAAACGAACGGTGAAGCGAGTGAACAGCGAAGCTGATAAATTAAATAAAATCTTTTTATATATAATAAAAAATGAATAGAGTAAACGAATTATATCCAGGATATAAAAGATCAAAAATGAGTGAAATTAAAGGAAACAGAACAAGGCATGTTGTAACTTTGAATCCGAATTCAGCAAATCCAGAAGAAGAACTTTATATAGATATTCCAAAATTAAATCCTAATTTGTGTCTTGTTCCTGATTCATTAAAATTATTATTTAATTTTAAAAATGCAAATACTAAATCGTGGTTTTTAAATAATTTATCAAAATTGTTAAAGAAAAGATTGGTTGTTAAATTTGCTGGAGAAATTGTTTACGATAATAGTGGAGTATCTTTACTAGAAATTTACAAAGATCTCTGGAAGCCTGAATTTGAAAGAGCAGATATGGTTGAATACGGCATCGCCCGAGAAAACCTCAGAAAATTAATTTCAAAAGATGACTCTGGAACAACAAGTGGCAATGCAGAAAAAGCTTCTGATAAATTAATGTATGATATTTATGGAACAAAACAGTGTTTAAAATTAGAAAAAATACTTTCAGATCATGGACTATATGCCCCTTACGGAATGATTAATAATTTTCAATACATTTTAACTTTTCCAAAAGCTAGTGAAATTATGGTAGCACAGTCTGGCAGTAGTGTTGGTGGATATACATTGGAAAATTTAGAACTAGAGTATGAAACAATTGAAAATCAAGACTTGGCAATTGATGTTTTATCAAATTACACCGCAGGAAGATCATTATCATATAATTATGTAACTTTGATGAAAACAGTAGGATGAAATAAAGATGCAACTTTACATAATGAAACCATAAATATTCTGCGAAAGAGTATGAAAGCAGTTGTGCTATAATTTAGAAATAAAACTATCACAGATAGTGAACAATTTGTTTATCCAAATATAACAGACGTCAAAATTAGTGTTGAAGGAGTGCCAAATAGTATATATTCTCAAGGTATGCCAAAAAGAAGATTTTTTGAAGAGGCATTTAGAATATTTCACGGAGGATATGAAAATAGTGATGCAGTTATGAGTATTGAAAAATTTTATAAAGATTCATTTGCATTATGTGTGGATTTAAGAACATTAGATGATAACTTTGTTTATGGAACTGGTAAAAAATTAGTAAATACACAGTCTGGATTATTGTTAGAAATTAAAAAAACTGCTATTTCTGGAAATGTTATGTGTCATATATTTGTGATAAGTGATGGATTGTTAAACATTGTAAATAAAGATTTGTCTTCAATTCAATTTTGAAAAAAAAATCAAGGAATTTTGAAAAATAAAAAATGAATGATAGCAAATCTGAACGCGAAGTGGGTAACAAAAATCCATTTAATATGATAATTGTTGGAATGACTGCTTGTGGAAAAACAAAATATCTTTTAGATTTTATAGAATCAGAATATAAAGTTATTTTGATTATATTTTTTTTAATTTGTCCAACATTTGAATGGAACAAAACTTATGAAAATTGGAAATATGATAAAGATGAAGATTTTATTGCTATTCCTTGTGACGAAGATAATGTTGAAGATTGGTTAAAACTTATAGTTGACTTTTCAAAAGGAAGTAAAAGTTTAATCATATTGGATGATTGTGCAAGTGGAAAAAATGTTAAAAATAGAACAAGTGAGTTGGTTAAATTAGGATTTTCTGCAAGGCATTATAATCTTTCCGTTGTTGTAATTACACAACAACTCACGTCAATTGCTAAACCATTTAGAGAAAATATTTCAAAATTAGTCACATTTTATAATCCGAATAAAAAAGATATGACAACAATAATTCAAGAATATTTAGATGTAGGCGACCGCACGGCAGAAGGTAAAAAAGAATTTGATAAAATTTTAGAAACATTAAAAACAAAAAAATATTCAAGATTAGAAATTAATTTAATTTTTCCATTTGGTTATAAAATAAATGAGTGAACAAAGTGAACAAGAAAACAGCAGAGCTGAAGGTATAGAAGTTCCGCTAATTGAAACAACTGCGACAACTGAAACCGCAAACAGTGAAGCTAATGTGAAGCAAGATGTGAAAAAAGAATTAATGAAAAAACGAGAAGAATTGATAAGATTGTCTGAAGATGGGGAAATTAGTCAATCTGTTCAAAATTTGAAAAAATCAAGTGATAAAGTTATATTTAAAATTTATGCAGAATATGAGGCAAAACAAGCAGAAAAACCAAATGTATTTTTAACCCATTTATTAATTAGTAAATTTGCAGATTTATTAGGTGGGTTAGAAGCAATTGAAAGCAGTGAAGAATTGGAAAAAGAACTTATTAAAGATAAATTACTGAAATGTGATGTAAAATCTGTAGTTGAAAAACTAAGTCCATATTTACCATATCTTGGAATATTATCTGGTGGAGTTACAGTTGGAAAACATGTTATTAAAAAACAATCAAGAACCAGTAGTGAGCGAAGCGAAACGCATCATAGCAAAGACGATGAATCTGAATAATTTTATAATATGATGTATTATAAAATTTTATAAAATAATTTATCACTCAAGGGTTGATTTTACAAACTCGTTTACTTCATCTTTAATTTCTTTATCATCTTTAATTTCATCTGTCATTTCTTTATCATCTTTATCGTCTTTATCGTCTTTATCGTTTGTACCCAAAGATTTGTTTAAAATTTCAGGAACTTGTTTAACAAGATTTGATTCTTCTTGTTTTGTTTTTTGTTGAATAGATTTTATAACATTTTTACCAACTAATTTTAAATTTTCATCCATATTGTCAAAAATAAATTGTTTTGCTGAAGCAGTTCCAAATTGAATATTACATTCGATATCATATGCCTGCCCTGCTCCCAATGAAAATCCAAACTTGAACGCTTATTTTTTAAATATTTTATGATTTTTTTCAATAATTTTTTTATGAGGCTTGCCGTCGCTTTTCTCCGGTTTCGAAGTTTATTGTTTGTTTCCCATTTTTTTATTTATATTTTTATTTAACTTTTGTCAAATTATGTTTAAGCAATAAATGAAATTTTAAATATTTTCTTTTCTTTGTTTTATAATTACAAATATCACATTTATATTTTCTAAAAGGTAGGCAATTCATTTTTTTATTTAGAGAACTATTTTTTTTGTTTAATGACAAGATTAGAATTATTGCTTAAAATTGTATAAAAATATGGGAATTTCCTAAATCTAATGGTACGGGAATTTCCCAAACCAAATGATGCGGGATTTCCCCACATAGTTTTTTTGTTTTTTTGTAAAAATAGTTTTTTTGTTTACATCGAGTTAGGCTGGTTGTTAGGGAGATTAGGAATGTTTGGAATGTTTGGAATGTGAAAAATGTTCTTCGGGGGATTCCCCTGCGACAGTTTGAAAGATTTTGACCCATTTTTAAAATGTGCTTAAATTCCCGGTAACATCATCAAATTCCTGGAAGCGGCTGGAAATGGCGTCATTAGGAAAAAGGTGATTCCCCAAACCTGATGTTGAGGGATTTCCCCACATTCCATACATTCCAGATATCCCTAACAACCGGCGAATCCGAAAATAGTTTTTTTGTTTACATCGAGTTGGGCTGGTTGTTAGGGAGATTAGGAATGTTTGGAATGTTTGGAATTTATCAGCCTGCTGTGTTAGGGGATTCCCCCGTGACACTTTGAAAAATTTTGGGCAATTTTGAAAAAGTTGCTGGTCCTTGCACTTTACAGACTACTTTTTTCCTTTGCAGTAAACAACTCTAAATATGGGAGCGAGTTCATGAATTCATTACTTTGAATTGTTTTTAGTTTCTATTATTTCTGCCTGTATTACATGAAGGTTGAACCTCCTGAAAAACCAGTTTAAAATCATTTTCGTATCTGGTAATTTGTGAAATAAAACACTAATGTTCTTCATAAGACTGGGATAGTCCTTCCAGGGAAAATCAATCTGCAGTTCGCACAATGTGAGTTGAGAGGTTTCACCATTAAAAATATTATGAAAAACGAAAGATTTCACCAAAATCTGAAAGCATTTCTCATTTGATTCTTCCTTCCTCAAGTTGAGTTAAGGAAGTCGATTTGCAAGGAAAGATCTGGGACATAGAACTTTGGTCCCCTTTTGACCAAATATGGTTAAAAATGGTAGCGTTCAATTGTTTAATGAATTTTCGGGCCAATGCACTGACCTCTATAATTCCCTCGCCCACCGCGCGAAGTGCGGTTACATATATATATATATATATATATAACTTTAATATAGTTAGAAGTGCGTTTGCTACTCAGAGTTTCACCTGTCTGCAACACGATCATCAGGCAACTGACAGTTCGCTTCTACTATTCATTTACATAATATGGGTCAAATTGTCCAAAATTAACTGTGATGCTGTAGTGCCTGTACCGGTATGGGAATACCAAATAAAATGGTATCGTTAAGCACGCAAACCCATACAAATATGGCTCAAGAAGATGCAATCTTTGCCTTGAAGAAAAAATGTCGATCCTGAAATCAAACAAGAAAAACTTGCTGAACAAAAGATCTGAACTATTCTCTTCAGGTAGACATATATCTTATAATTCGCTGGCCAGCTGATTGCGGGCACTACAGCATCACAGTTAATTTTAGACAATTTAACCCATATTATGTAAATGAATAGTAGAAGCGAACTGTCAGTTGCCTGATGATCGTGTTGTAGACAGGTGAAACTCTGAGTAGCAAACGCTCTTCTAACTTTATTAAAGTTATTTCTCTCTATCTACATTATCGAGCACTCTCAAACAAATCGTCAACTGTGTTTCTTATATACTGTATATATATATATATATATATATATATATATATATATATATGTTTAACAGATAGAAAATCACTCGAGTGTCATTGTGCTGTGATCACTAATCTATATATAACTGTACTACTTGGTCTCGTTACGTTTGACTTGCGAAAAGTGTCCCCAAATGGATGGCGTCAGCGTTGAAATTTATGGGCCCTTCTGCTAATGGCAGTGACCTCTGACGTGTGCTTTTAACAAAATTGTGGGCGATTTATGAGTCTTTTTGGTAAATATATTTTCAACATCTTGGCACTTACAGAGTGTCTTTCTCTCTTCACCCGATTGGCTATCGTTAACTATGGATTCAGGCTTTTTATGGATTCAGGTGAGTGGAAAGTAAATGAGTTTTTAATTCATAAATAAAATTAATTTCGGTAGTGATAAATGAACATGTGATTTGTTGTTTACCATTATTTTATTTTCTGCAAAAAACGCAAATTTTTCGAGAGATAACTTCCAAGTAGCAAAAATACCAGTAGGTTAAAGGTAAATGTTCGAAATTAGAGAACCATGAGGTGAACAGGAATTAAAACTAGGCCTTTTTTAAAATAACCTTCGCCTTTTTCAATTGGGCGGCAAAAACAGCTTAATAGCGTTAACAGCAAACAGTGAACAAACAACTTTGTTTTTTGTCACCAGAAGGACTCTTTCGAGTCTTGAGCACAGTCTTAGTTCTTCTCCAAGTAGTTCAAGTAAGTTTTCAACAAATTAAGCGATTACCTAAAATACATTTCGCCCAAACTATCTAAAAATTCCAAACACTTATTTGTTTTTCAAGGGATTATCTAAATATCGCTTCGTCCCGTATAACGGACAACTCCGGAGAACATAGTAAGACATTTGATTGGTCGCTGACAGCAGCCTGAGCCAACAATACTGACCAGTGGTCGTTACCATGCACACAAGGACCCATAAACGACGCTCTCCTTTTGGGAACACTTTTTAGGGGTCCTCCATTGACCTCTATAATATAATACTGACCTCTATAATAACTGGACTGCGGGTCCTAATAACAAATCAACTACAACAAATGCCCGAAAAACCATGGCGTCGTTAGAGGACCTTTATCTCATGACGGATACCACTGACTTCCGAGAAAGAGCACGGATGGCGGAGCGGAATTACGAGTGGTGGGGGCTTGAGATAAAAATACAGGATTTTGTATGCTTCTCTAGGAAATTTCACAAGAAGTATTTTAAAGCGTAGTTATTTCAACATTAAATTTGGAAAAAAGTGGGGGGCTACAGCTCCCGCAGATCCCCCGGCTCCGCCGTTTCTTAAGAGAGTTATTACTGTATGATATCTAGAAAGAAGGCTTGTTTGTGAAAGTTTGTTTACTCTTGGCCACTTTTTGTATCTATGATTTTCTTTATTATTTCTTTGTATCTATGATTTTCTTATATGACTGACTTTCAGTCAATAGATGTTGACTTTTTCTCGTTTCTGATGAAATGAATCGGAATAACTGTCTTTCACTCATAAAGAGGTTAGAAAACAAAGTGTTTGTGGACAGGAACACTTCAAGCTATTCACTCTATGAAATAAAACATTCTTGGTAAACAACGGATTAAAAATTCTCCATATCGATAGTTGAGAGAAGGCTCAGTGAAAAAATTACGAAAATAAACTTCGAGTTTTCTGTTTTTGTTTGAAAAAATTTACCAAATATGTCAAGTGGTTCATGAGTGAGTAGTTCGGTAATAAATCCCAATCTGGACTTTCAAATAAGAAAAATTGAACGTTTTGTAAAGCAGAAAATACCTAGCAAAAACGTAGCGTAAAAAATCCTTTCCCAAATGAGCCTTCGTTCTAGTAGTAATTCAGTAGAAAATCCTATGTCAGCGGTCGTCATCATGAGCCAAAGGACCTCTAATGACGCCATCATTTTTTGGACACTTTTTAAAAAGCACCTGCAGTCCAGGTATATTATACAGGTCAGTGGGGTCCTACAGCAGTCCAACTATGTATAGGTCAGTGGCTGTGATAGAAACATGAATGACGTCATTTCAACCAGAAAAATCCCTTGTGAAAACACGAGGCGTAGCCGAGTTTATCTGATATTTTTCTGGCTGAAATGGCGTCATTCATGTTTCTATTGGGACTTTACGATTGAGAAATTTCTACGACGGCGTCGTGAGTAGACAACATTGAGCATGCGTAGCCACTAATTTCACGGCGTCGTGATCCGTCGACGCCGCCATTTTCGCAGTTTTGACGGTGTCGCAGAACTAGGTTGAATCATGTCGGAAAATTCATCTAACAAAAGGTAAGAACGTATTTTTAATTGCAAATTTCCCTTATTTTGAATCTAAAGTATACAAAAACTTATAAAAAGCGACTTTTGCCAGGTAAATTTCAACCTACAGGCTATCGAACCTCATTAAAACCTGACATGTTGTTATTGTTGTTTTCACTTATAGCAAAAAACCTATGGTTTGGGAAGACGAACACAATGAGTGCCTTATAAGAGAAATGTTTCTTTTTGAACCCTGGCAATACAAACATGGATCAAAGCAAAGAGGACAAGTTTGGGATCGTATCAGTGACTCTTTAAACGCTCTTCAACATCCAAAATTTAACGTGAATCAAAAATCAGTTCGACACCACTACAATCACCTTGGAAAAGAACACAAGAACAAAAATAAGATGTGAAGAAAAAAGCAGTGGAATTAGTCCCGAAGAAAGCGATCTTGATAAATCGATGGAACATGTCATAGAAAGATTTCGGAGGAAAGACGAAGAAGATAAGCTTCAAGCAGATGAAAGGAAAGGAAAGGCTGGGGCAGAAACTGCTAAAGCAGAAGAAATGAGAGCGAAGGCAATGGAGACTTTTAAAACAGGTAAAAAAAGAAAGAGCGATGGCGGTGAACCAGACTAAAAGAGCAAAAAAACAAGTGCTAGCGAAACTATGACATATCTCAAAAAAAGGCTGAACTGGTCGCCGAGCTGAAAAGAGAAGAATTACAAGTTAGAAAGGCTGAGCTGGAAATCAAAAAGAAACATGAAGATATGTTGTCTGAAAGTCTCAAACAGCAGCAAAAGCAACATGATCAAGTGATGCTTCAAATGCAAGCTCAAAATGCAGCACTTCTTGCAGTTATTCAGAGTTTAGCGAAGCAAAAAGAATAACTTGTCAGAGCATTGTTAGATCCAGAACTAATGGCTTCTTTTTATTGTTTGGATAAAGGTTGTAAGTAACAGTTGTCGTTGTTCAGAATGCAACAGTTAATTTGGTGTTTGACAAATATTCTCTAGTAAAAAGAAAAAAAAGACTGAAACACAACTACATGTAAATACTACATTGCTTTTCTAATTTGGGATTATGGAAACAGATGGTGGTATGTTATATCAGTTACACACTGCTCAATGGAGATGTCGTGATTTGAAGATTTCCTAACTGGTTTGATTTTTTACTCAGTGAAAATGGACATCATGGCAGTACCATTCTGAGTGTTACATTTATTATCATAATCTGGGAGAACAAAAAAAAAATATCAAACTGGTTTGGAAATTTTCAAAGCAAAAACAATTTCAACCCCAACAAATATATTATAGATCAATTCAAATAGGTGTTTAAAAAAAATCCAGTTTCTTTGATGCCACGAATCAGTTTACAATCAAATCAAACTTTACTGAAAGTAATCTGCTAGGGAGGGTGGATGTGCATCAAAATATTGTGATGTTGATGATCCATATAGACAACAACGAGCATTGTGTAACAAACAACAGACGATGTACATTTTTCCAACTGCACTAAGCAGTATTTTCAAGTTTTTCTTAAAGTCAAGGAACTTGAAATAATTTATTATGCCACCAAAAACCCATTCCACAGAGATCCTGACACTACTCATAGCTTTATTCCACTGCTTTTGATCTGGAGTTATTCTTGCACCTTTGAAAGGAGCTTGCAATTGTGGGCGAAGCGAGTAAGCAGGGTTTCCATAAATACACGACTGATGACCATTTGGTAATACAGCATACTGCTGTAATTGATTATATAAACTTGACTGAGCTAACATAGCACTGTCATGTCTCTTCCCTTCAACTGGTCCATACAGGTGAGCAACTAGACCATTTGGAACGGATACAGCTTGAAATTTAATGGCATGAACCCTCTTATGTCCATTATAGTGCACTCTTTGGTTTTGGCCTGGTCTTGAAATAGGTCTCACTGTGCCATCCACAAATCCAAAACAGTCTTCAATGGCCCCACTTTTTTGATAAATAGCTTGAGCAAAATATTCAAGAATGTTTGTAGACAACCATGGTTGGTTTAATGAAAACAGCAAATGATTCCAGTAATCATAAACAAAATTCATCACCCCGTTGCTGATCATACAAAGTTGTGGTACTGGTCTCGCAAACATAGGAACCATGTCTAAGTACCGACAAGGATAAGCAAAACGTTTTAAAAAAATACACATACCCTCAACAGCATCAACTTTTAGGCCATTGTAGCACTTGAAGGAATCAGGAAAAGACATAGCGTCTATCAAGCTGTAGATGTCATTTCTTAAAAAGCGAAATTCGACATTGCATTCATCATCTGACAGCTCATCTAAGTCAAATTTATCGCGCTTCCCGTAAGGCAAGTCAGGGTTTTTTGACGTGTTTATATCGTATAAAAGAAGGAATTCCTCATCATTTATCAGACCCTGGCTGTGTGCGAAGAGAAGACTGTTTCTATTTTCTCGAAAATTTGCCATTTAAAAGCAAAAAAAGTGAACTAATGTGTACAATCAATCGACTGCCATCTTGAAATTTCATGCCATTTTCATCACGTAACATTAGATGGCGTTATCGTGACGTAATTTTCGTAAAGTGATAAACAACTTTCGACGACGACGCTGACAAACACACGTCGGCGTCGCAGAAATTTCTCAATCGTAAAATCTCTTATCACAGTGCAGAGACACGAAAGCTATTTTCTATTTGTTTTATAAATTTATCAAGGTTTTCTCGAGTTTTCGTGATGTCATTCATGTCTCTGTACTCTAATACAAAATGAAAGTGACGTCAACCGTGTCTATGCATTCTGATCCCTTCGCCCACCGCACGAAGCGCAGTGAGAGGGCCGAAGGCCTGAGCTTGTGAGGGTACTACTCTAGGCCTGAGTGGAGTCCTGTTACACGAATGGTGACTAGGGAGAAAAATTTTCTCTTTGTGTATCTATCTTTCTATATACAGGACCGAAAACTTTTTCGTCTTTGTTCCCAATCGAAAACCACCGACTCATTAAATCCTGACAACGTCATCTTCAATTTTTCCCAGCGCCTTTTAACCGATGAAGAGAAAGACATTTTAAGCAAAGGACTGAACTTCTCGTTACCACCCAGCCGTCTCGATTATTGTGACTCTCTCGCTCCCTTTGAAATGTTTTACCGACGCCTGAACAACGAAAACATCTCCCTCATATCCGGACACAACAAAGACTCCGTTCGAACTAAACTTAAGGACATTGCTCTTTCTGGCTTCAGAAGTTACTCTAGACCTAACTTTATTTTTTCGAAAGATGAAGTCGCTATAATTAAAAACCTAAAGAACGATAATAATATCTTCATCATGAAACCTGACAAGGGGAATGGTGTCGTTATCGTCGACCGATCGGACTACTACAAGAAAATGGATGACATCTTGTCTGATACGAACAAATTCAGAAAACGTGACTCTGACCCCATTACACACTCCATACGACAAGAAAATCAAGTGAAAAACTTTTTACGCGAGTTAAAGCAGAATGGAACTATATCTGAAATTATTTACGATAATTTATTTCCATTGGGCTCACGCCTAGGTATTTTGTATGGACTACCTAAAGTTCACAAACTTGGCGTCCCCCTTAGACCAATCCTCTCATCCATCGGTACTCACTCCTATGGTCTTGCAAAGTTTTTAGTCCCTCTTTTACGCCCTATTTCTACTGGTACACACATGGTAAGCGATTCCTTCTCTTTTATTCAGGATCTTTTTGCCTTGGACGTTAACTCTGATACTTTAACCATGGTTAGCTTCGACATAAAATCACTGTTCACTAACATTCCATTAGATGAGACCATCGATATTATTGTTTCTAAGTTATTTAATAATTCCAGTCACTTTCAGAACTTTACCCGTTCCGAATTCACCCAACTTCTAAGCCTTGCAGTTAAGAATTGCCATTTTTTCTTTAATGGTGTTTTGTTTGAACAGACCGATGGCGTTGCCATGGGTTCTCCCCTGGGTCCTACTTTTGCCGATATTTTTCTTTCTTGGCATGAACGCTCTTGGCTCTCTAACTGCCCCACTCATTTTAAGCCTGTTTATTACCGTAGATATGTTGATGATTGTTTTTTACTTTTTGCTTCCCCCGATCATATTGCACCTTTTCTCAGCTATTTGAATAGTCAACATCCTAACATCAATTTCACGCATGAAACTGAAGTCAACAACTGTTTACCCTTCCTTGACGTTCTTATAACACGATCCAATGGCTCTTTCTCTACTTCAGTTTTTCATAAACCCACTTTCACTGGCTTATACACCAACTACAATAGTTTTATTCCGTCTGTTTACAAAACAGGATTAATATCTTCCCTTCTTAATCGCTATTTTAGTATTTGCTCCTCCTATTTTATTTTTGACTCGCATCTTCAAAATCTTAAGAAAACTCTTTCACTCAATGGTTATCCCATTTCATTCATAGACACATGCATTCACCGGTTTCTTGATACGATTTTCTCACCCTCCCCCAAAGTTTCCCTCGCCCCCAAGAAAATCGTTTACTTTTGCCTTCCCTACACTGGTCAACATAGCCTCCAAATTCGCACTCAGATTCGGAAGTTATGCTCCAGTGCTTTCCCTCACATTAACCTTCGCTTTGTTTTCCGCCCCTCCCTCCGATTGTCTCACTTTTTTGTCTTTAAGGACAGGATTCCCAAGGCTTTGAGATCTCGTGTCGTTTACCGCTTTAAGTGTCAACGTTGTAGTTCGTTGTATGTCGGCCAGACGAGTCGGCTTCTCCACACACGAATCTCAGAGCACTTGGGTATTTCTGCCCTTACTGGCAAAAAACGAGTCAATCCTCCTCCGACTAGCATCCTGTCACATCATTGTGACACTGGACATCCTGTCTCGCCTAATGACTTTACTATCTTGTCCTCTTCTTCTTTCAACTCTGAACTTCTCGTCAGAGAAAGTCTGCTTATCCGCAAACTCAATCCATCACTTAATGCCAACATGGGCTCTTCTCCACTCTTTTTATTTTAAGACCTTTCGTTTCTCGACCCTTCCATTACATCTCAGTCTGCTGTTTCCTTGTTCCCTCCCCACTTCCGCTCCTACGCCAATATCTCGTTTACTTATCATGTAATATATCATCACCTTGTAATATAGTTTTTCATTCATTCTCTGAGGATGTTGCGTGTAGCAACGAAACGTTAGAAATACATTTTAAACCTTTAATATGCCTATTTTGCGTGTTTTTTGCTCGGCTTTATTATTTCTTCTCCGTCTATTATTAATTCCTTCAGATTTCGTACTAAATGTAGGTTGTAAATTTGTGGTGTTTTGAGCAGCATCATTACCTTGAATTGCCTGATCTATTACCTTAGATACATTCCTTGTTGTGGCGTCATAAATCAACTCACAATTATTTATCCCTCTATCAAACCTATATACAGAAGAACTATATTTTTTAAAATACTCCCATAGAAGGGTTTCAGATAGTTGTTTTCTGAAGTCGGTTGTTGTTACAAACTTATCATCTGTATATTTCTTTCTAATAAGCTGATCATCAAAAATAAGATCAGGATTTCCTCTAATGGCCCATAGACTCATTTATATCACCCTTTATAGTTCCTCCATTTATAGATAGCTTATCAGAGTCAAGCTTTTCTATTTCTTCTTGTGTTTTATCTGTATAACCGTAAAGACATTTTCTGTATTATATGATATATTTTGTTATTAAATACGTTATTACTCCTGACACAGCGAATAATGGTATTAAATCATTTTCATTATTGGTCCTTTTTTCCTTTTCTTCTTTTGGTTTTTCTGTGCTGATTAGGTTTTCTTTTAATACTCTATCTTGGTGCTCCTTTTTGGGTTTTTCATCTCCCAACATATCAATATGTGACTTTTTAATAGGCGCTCTATTTGCATCCTTATTTAAACCAAATTTCATACCTTCCTCAGATACTTTAAGCTTGTTGTTATACCCCTGGAATCGGCTTTTTTAACAATATAAATTTACTAGGTAACAATCAGAGAGTGGGACAAACAGCGATATTGAGAACCACGTTGGTGTCAGACACTGCTTGATTCATATTGATGTTTAGGAAACATGAGAGCTTGGATATATTGAAGTAGATGAACGATCTTCAAGCTCGATACTCAGAAAATGATATCTGAGCCCCTGACGGGGATCGAACCCGCAACCTTCTGATGACCGGTTAGACGCTCTAACCATTGAGCTACCGAGACTGAGATGGCGAGCTAAGTTGCAAATTCGATATATATATGTGCGACCTAAGCGGAAGCCACTATATATTGATAATGATTGAAGCAGTTTGATGTTTAGGAAACATGAGAGCTTGGATATATTGAAGTAGATGAACGATCTTCAAGCTCGATACTCAGAAAATGATATCTGAGCCCCAGACGGGGATCGAACCCGCAACCTTCTGATGACCGGTTAGACGCTCTAACCATTGAGCTACCGAGACTGAGATGGCGAGCTAAGTTGCAAATTCGATATATATATGTGCGACCAAAGCGGAAGCCACTATATATTGATAATGATTGAAGCAGTTTGATGTTTAGGAAACATGAGAGCTTGGATATATTGAAGTAGATGAACGATCTTCAAGCTCGATACTCAGAAAATGATATCTGAGCCCCAGACGGGGATCGAACCCGCAACCTTCTGATGACCGGTTAGACGCTCTAACCATTGAGCTACCGAGACTGAGATGGCGAGCTAAGTTGCAAATTCGATATATATATGTGCGACCTAAGCGGAAGCCACTATATATTGATAATGATTGAAGCAGTTTGATGTTTAGGAAACATGAGAGCTTGGATATATTGAAGTAGATGAACGATCTTCAAGCTCGATACTCAGAAAATGATATCTGAGCCCCTGACGGGGATCGAACCCGCAACCTTCTGATGACCGGTTAGACGCTCTAACCATTGAGCTACCGAGACTGAGATGGCGAGCTAAGTTGCAAATTCGATATATATATGTGCGACCTAAGCGGAAGCCACTATATATTGATAATGATTGAAGCAGTTTGATGTTTAGGAAACATGAGAGCTTGGATATATTGAAGTAGATGAACGATCTTCAACTCGATACTCAGAAAATGATATCTGAGCCCCTGACGGGGATCGAACCCGCAACCTTCTGATGACCGGTTAGACGCTCTAACCATTGAGCTACCGAGACTGAGATGGCGAGCTAAGTTGCAAATTCGATATATATATGTGCGACCTAAGCGGAAGCCACTATATATTGATAATGATTGAAGCAGTTTGATGTTTAGGAAACATGAGAGCTTGGATATATTGAAGTAGATGAACGATCTTCAAGCTCGATACTCAGAAAATGATATCTGAGCCCCTGACGGGGATCGAACCCGCAACCTTCTGATGACCGGTTAGACGCTCTAACCATTGAGCTACCGAGACTGAGATGGCGAGCTAAGTTGCAAATTCGATATATATATGTGCGACCTAAGCGGAAGCCACTATATATTGATAATGATTGAAGCAGTTTGATGTTTAGGAAACATGAGAGCTTGGATATATTGAAGTAGATGAACGATCTTCAAGCTCGATACTCAGAAAATGATATCTGAGCCCCTGACGGGGATCGAACCCGCAACCTTCTGATGACCGGTTAGACGCTCTAACCATTGAGCTACCGAGACTGAGATGGCGAGCTAAGTTGCAAATTCGATATATATATGTGCGACCTAAGCGGAAGCCACTATATATTGATAATGATTGAAGCAGTTTGATGTTTAGGAAACATGAGAGCTTGGATATATTGAAGTAGATGAACGATCTTCAACTCGATACTCAGAAAATGATATCTGAGCCCCTGACGGGGATCGAACCCGCAACCTTCTGATGACCGGTTAGACGCTCTAACCATTGAGCTACCGAGACTGAGATGGCGAGCTAAGTTGCAAATTCGATATATATATGTGCGACCTAAGCGGAAGCCACTATATATTGATAATGATTGAAGCAGTTTGATGTTTAGGAAACATGAGAGCTTGGATATATTGAAGTAGATGAACGATCTTCAAGCTCGATACTCAGAAAATGATATCTGAGCCCCTGACGGGGATCGAACCCGCAACCTTCTGATGACCGGTTAGACGCTCTAACCATTGAGCTACCGAGACTGAGATGGCGAGCTAAGTTGCAAATTCGATATATATATGTGCGACCTAAGCGGAAGCCACTATATATTGATAATGATTGAAGCAGTTTGATGTTTAGGAAACATGAGAGCTTGGATATATTGAAGTAGATGAACGATCTTCAAGCTCGATACTCAGAAAATGATATCTGAGCCCCTGACGGGGATCGAACCCGCAACCTTCTGATGACCGGTTAGACGCTCTAACCATTGAGCTACCGAGACTCAGACTGCGAGCTAAGTTGCAAATTCGATATATATATCCAAGCTCTCATGTTTCCTAAACATCAAACTGCTTCAATCATTATCAATATATAGTGGCTTCCGCTTAGGTCGCACATATATATATCGAATTTGCAACTTAGCTCGCCATCTCAGTCTCGGTAGCTCAATGGTTAGAGCGTCTAACCGGTCATCAGAAGGTTGCGGGTTCGATCCCCGTCAGGGGCTCAGATATCATTTTCTGAGTATCGAGCTTGAAGATCGTTCATCTACTTCAATATATCCAAGCTCTCATGTTTCCTAAACATCGAACTGCTTCAATCATTATCAATATATAGTGGCTTCCGCTTAGGTCGCACATATATATATCGAATTTGCAACTTAGCTCGCCATCTCAGTCTCGGTAGCTCAATGGTTAGAGCGTCTAACCGGTCATCAGAAGGTTGCGGGTTCGATCCCAGTCAGGGGCTCAGATATCATTTTCTGAATATCGAGCTTGAAGATCGTTCATCTACTTCACTTGATTCATATTGTTTATCCAAACATTTGTGTTATAATTTATAACACTGTATTCCACGATTTTTCTGAACTCTTGTTGTGTATCTAATGCACTTGCTCTATTGCGGTATATTGATTGTTTTGTCCTTGCCTGACTTCCTAAAATGGAATAAAAAACGCTTCAATACTCTCGTTTATATACTGTATTCCCATTTTTGTTAATCCATTGCTTTTTACAGAAACATATCTTTTTTAATAACTCTGTAATGAACTGGGAAATAGTTGATAGACAACTCCACCTCTTGTTCTATACATCATATTCCTACGTATGTGTTCAATATTTCTATGGAATTCACCAGCGCAAAACTCTCTTGATACAGCTGACATCTTTTCTTGTCCTTGCATTCTTCTTACCAATCGTCTGACAGTAAAATATATATGGAATCGCATTAGTTATGTTATAATCGGATGTACATGTTCTGATGGTGTTAGATGCTGCATGGAAACTCCACAACAATATGATACACAATAAACTGCAAAACACACTTAATAATAACTTTCATTATCACCCCAATCAGCTTTATTATAATCTGTGGTAATATTCAATTTTGGAAGCTTTGACAGGAAATACTCTTGGTTGTTGATATTTATTCTGAAATTCTCAATATCATAATTCAATATGACGTGATCTGGGTATTTATCAGTCAAACGATATCCTTCAACGTATTTAATACTTGATTCAGGAATTTTTTGTATTGTACCATTTGATTGCCATATTAATGGGAATTTATTATTTTCTTCAATTGTTCCATTTTTGTTTGATTTTGTTGGTAATTGTTTGACTTTAAGTGGATGTTTGTTTGAATAAACATCTGAATTCTTAAATATAGAAGTGGAATCGATAATACCGTCCTGATTGAGATCAACATCGAATTCAAATTTACTTAAATCAGCATTTGGATACTTTTTAAGGAACTTTTCTTTCATTTTAGCTCTTTCTTCTTTAGCATTTTCCATAGCCTTGTCATAGTTCTTTCCATAATATTTTCTAAGAAGTCGGTCCATTATATAATATATCATATATTATATACGTATGAAGAGACTAAGTGTTTTGATAGACGGTTCCTCAAAAGAATTGTACTTGGATGAGTCATTTTTAATAGATAATAACCCGTATCTGTTAGTCAACAAGGCTACTTTATTTTGAGATTATAATAATATCACTGATAAAAACAATGAATTAACATATAACGGCAATAAAAAGACGATACAGAAGGGACATTGGACATTTAATATGATCAAGAAGGAGATCGAGAGTTATGGCAGCGTTACTTTGGTGTCTAATGAATATGGTGGAACGTGCTTCATTACTAGCGAAAATGCAATAAATATCAAAACTATAGGGCCCATATTAGGATTTAACAAAGACCAAGTAATAAACTCTAATACAAAAACAAAAAGCGGTAACTCAGTCAAAATAAACAATGGATTGCAACACATAAATGTCACTTGTAGTTTGGTCAAAATGATTGATAATATAAATACAAATGGCAAGAGAAGTGACGTTATAGCGGTTTTACCGATAACAACTACACAGTCATTGAAAGGTAGTGTCCAGCATTTTTTCGACATTGAATCCAGAGTACCAATTAATAAGGGCGTTATTAATAAGATCAATTTCAATGTTAAGGATCAAGATGGGAACACAATAAGTATCGGTAAAGTACTATTAGACTTATACATAATGTAGTGCAATGTATACGGATAAAGATATAGAGACAGAACAAGGGTTGACAGATATCTATTATAATCCTAAAACTGGTCACCAATCTGCAGAAATATTATATCAAAAAGCATTAGAAGATGGTTTAAGTGTTAATAGAGAGAAGGATGAAAGACTGGTTAAGTTCACAAGATACAAATACTAGATATAAACCAATTATCAGAAAACATAAATTCAGACAAACTAATGTTAACTATCTTGGTGAGCAGATACAGATGGATCTCGTTGATATGGGTTCATATAAAAACAAAAACAAAGGTTATTACTGGATATTAACATCTATTGAAATTCTTAGTAGGTGTGCATTTGCCATTCCTGTTCATAGAAAATATACTAATATGACAAAAGCAGTCACAGAACTTTTGAGCCAATTCAAACACAGATTTGGTGATTACCCTAAATTAGCTCAATTTGATGAAGGAAAGGAGTTTTACAATTGTGGTGTTAAAACATTATTAGAAAAACATGATATTAAGTATTTCTCATAAACTCTGATAAAAAGGCAGCTGTTGTAGAAACATTTAACAGAACAGTTAAAACCGCTATGTGGAAATACTTCTTTAGTAAAGGAACTTATAAATGGGTTGACATATTGGACCAATTGGTGTATAACTACAACAATACTAAGCACAGCACCATATTAATGAAACCAAAGGATGTTAACAAAAAGAATGAAGACGAGGTTTGGACCACTCTATATGGTCATATCTATGCTGTGTCACCATTAGCTAAATTTAAGGTAGGAGACACTGTCCGAATATGAAAATATAAAAGCACTTTTACTAAAGGTTATGAAGCCAATTTCACTGAAAAACTGTTCAAAGTGGTCAAGGTTATACGTGGTGACCCAACTGCTTATGAAACAGGGGATCTAGAAGGTGAACCAATTATTGGGAAATTCTACGAAGAGGAATTGTCAGGTGTTGATAAAAAGGACGATGTCTATAAAGTTGAAAAAGTACTAAAAAGAAAAAAGTAAAAGGTAAAAAGATTGTTCTTGCCAAATGGTTAGGTTATGACAGTAAACATAATAGTTGGATCCCCGAGAGTGATATACAAAATATACAGTAATATATACATATCATGGCTGAAGAACAATCAGATGATTTCGAAATGCAAGACTTGGATCAAAGTACCCACAATATGCTGATATGAATGATGAGGAGTTAGATAATGAATATCAAAATCTATCAAAAGAACGTTTAAATTTATTGCATAATGATGATGATGTCAGATCAGATGATGTTAAAAAGAGGATGAGTTATATCGATCGTATCAGAGAAAATAGAAACAACGAGACATCGTTCATAGATAATGATAATGGTGAAACCGTAAAAATAACAACAAGAAAAGGTGGAAGGAGCCAGTCAGCCCCAGAGATTGAATTCATCGACACAAATACTAGACCCGAGAATGAGACTATACCATCCATTTAAAAGTTCATCAGTGATAACCATAAGGAAAGGTTTCCGGTTTAATTTAAACAGTAATAAGGTGATCTAGCTAAGACTAAAACTAATAACAGCAATATCACATTCAAACCTCTAAATATCATAAATAATGAAAAAGGCAAAGAAAAAATAGTTTTAAAACGCGATTAAAAAGGTATTCTCCAATACAATGACGCTGTCAATGCGCAAGTAGCAGTCGAGCAGTTCAAAGTGTGGTTAAACGATATAATAGAGGAGCAAACTGAAAGATAAAAAACTGTCAGAAAAATGTCTATGGTTGATACCGAGTACAATAAATTAGAATGGGAAAACGAATTTGACACAATAGACCCAAAAGTCATTCCCGGTTTAACCCCAAAAGAAACAACAGAAGTACGTGGTGTCCTGTTTCCAAGTGAATCAATCGACCCAAAAGACCGTTCAGGACCTGATGGAATGTTACAAATACAGATGGATCACATCTCAGAAACCATCGGATATACCGAAAGAGAACTAGATAGGACAAGTGATCCTAAATTAAGACGAGCATGGGAAGAACGTATATATGGATTAAATGAAGCCAGGGAATTAACCACAAGACAAAAAATTCTAGAAGAAACCAGACATCAACAAGAGGAGGATATTACCAGATTACAGCGTTTTAAGAAGTGGGCTAAAGAAAACCTATTGGAAATATCAGCGCTGGCAATCTCCGTTGCTGGAATTATAACAACAATCATCGTGGGCGCCAGAAAAGCATTAATAAAAGGTGCATAGGCAACTGGTAAATTTGCTAAGGCTGTCTATAACCTGGGAAAGAAACTAGGAGCTTTATTAGTACCAATATTAAATGTCATCGTTCAAGCATTGTCAAGGGGTGCTAAAGGATTGGCGTGGCTCGCGAACAATCTATGGCTTCTAGCGTTAGCAGAGGCATGGTTCATTTATGATCAATACAAACAGAGGAGAAGGAAATAAAATGTATATTAACATATACCAATGAATAGAACAGAGGAACAATTGATTCCGGGTTTCAGAACAAGCCAAATGGGTGCAATAAAAGGTGATAGAACAAGGCATGTTGTGACCATGAACCCAAACAAAGAATCACCAGGGGAAAAACCGTATATAGATATCCCAAAACTGAAGCAAGACAGTTGTTTGGTTCCCAGGTCACTGCATTTACTCTTCAATTTCAAATTGAGCAACACTAAAACCAGCTTTTTAAACAATCTCTCTGAGCTTCTCCAAAATCGTTTACAAATCAGACTTGCAGGGGAAACTGTTTACGATAATAATGGTGAGTGTTTATATAGTGTCTACAAGGACCTGTATAAAACGAATTCACAGAGACAATATGATTGAATATGGTATGGGATCTCAAAATCCGAGAAAGCTAATTAGCAAAGACGACTCTGGTGCCACATCAGGTGATGCTACAAAAGTCTCTGAAAAGTTAATGTTTGACATTTTTGGTACAAAGCAGAAGGTCTGTTTAGACAAGATTATTACAGACCACGGTTTGTATACACCATTTCAAATGAACAATAATTTTAGATATATCATTACATTGCCCAAATCAAGTGAAATATTAGTTGCTCAAAATGGTCAAACACTTGGAAATTATAGTCTTGAAAACCTTGAATTAGAATACTAGACAATCGACAACCAAACTATTGCAGATGAGGTGGCATCAATGTTTGCGGTTGATCGTTCTTTGTCATTTGAACACGTGACTCTTATGAAGAATGTTGTATGGGCCGCCGCGTCCACTCTCATTAATGAAAACATTAACATACCTCCCAAGTCCATGAAAGCCGTCCTTATGCTTTTTATGAAGACATCGAGGACAGATAGTGAAGAATTCCTTTATGCAAATATTACAGAGGTTAAAATAACAAATGAAGGTGTTCCAAACCAGGTATACACACAAGGAATCACAAAGTCACGGTTTTATGACGAAGCACTAAGATTATTGGGATCAAAAGATGAAAAGAACCAGTTCATGACACCTCAAAAACTATACAAAGACAAGTTCGCTTTGGACATCGATCTAAGATCTACCGAAGAGGTTAACAAAACAGGTCATGGCAAAAAGATAGTAAACACTCAGAATGGCATTACATTGGAAATTAAAAAGACCGCACACACTGGAAACATTAATTGTAAAATATTTGTTGTATCTGATGGTCTTGTCAATTTCATGAATAATGATTTGCGGAGCATCCAGTATTAAGTTATAATGTATTATATAGATGGAGTCACCTTTCAACATGATTATATGTGGTATGACAAACTATGGAAAAATCAATTATTTGCTAAATATGATTGAGAAACATTATAAAAAGCACTTTGATTATATCATTTTAATCTCTCCAACTTTCACGTGGAATAAAACATACCAAGATTTGAAATACATCAATGATCCTGATTTTATTGCTGTGGAGTGTGAACAAGATAATGTCGATAAAATACTTCACTTTGTCCAAGCGATTTACAAAGGAACTAATAGTTTAATAACGTTAGATGACTGTGCGAGTAGTCAGGATGTCAAAAATAGAACCAGTGAGTTGGTCAAATTGGCTTTATCTGCTAGACACTTCGGCCTTTCAACAATAGTCATCACACAAGAATTAAACAGTATATCGAAACCTTATAGAGACAACGTGGCAAAAGTAATTTCTTTTTACAATCCAGACGAAGACGATATGAATGTCATTTTCCGCAGGTATCTATGACATAGTTCCAAAAAAGAAAGATCTGGAAGTATTGAAAAACTAAGAAATAGTAAATACTCAACACTGGAAATCAATTTGCGCTTTCCATTCGATTATAAAATAACAACACCGCAAAATTCTGGGAAAAAATAAAATATATGTTATTATATATACAATGCAACTACGCAAAAACACAAAACCTGAAAATATTGATGATGTTATTGTGGAAATATCAACCGCAGAAGAGGAATTCAAAGAAATGTTAACTGATAATGATGAAAAACCTGAAAAAGTTTAACCGCAAACAACAACTGAGGACACTGCAGAGAAAAAGAGGAATATTCTAATAAAACTAGCAGAAGATGGCGACTTGGACAAATCTGTGGCGTACATTAAAGAGGCCAGTCATAAGGCAATCAATAAGCTTTACACAAATTATGAACTAAAAAGAATGCAAAAAGCTAATGAGTTCTTAACTGACCTTCTAATAAGTAAGTTCTCTAAAACTTTAGGTGGTCTAGATGCTATTGAGTCTTCTGAGGAATTAAGCAATGAATTGAAGAAATATGAACTGTTGAAAAGGAATGTGTACTCTCTGGTAATGAAAATAAATCCATATATCCCATTAATAGGCATCCTATCAGGTGGAATCACTACCGCCAAACACATTTATGGACATAAATCCAAAACACATGACTCCACTTCTGAAAATTCTTGATTATTTTTTTATTCACCATTAGGCTTTCCGCTTCATTGTAACCCAACTTTGTTTTCCCATCATTTTCAAAAATTTCCCAGGTCTTCCAAAACCTTGCTAACTCGCCTTAAGGTGCTTCAAAGTTGGTGGGGGTGTTACGTGACAGTCGTCACGCCCCGAGAACATACAAGAACATTCGAACTTCTCTTAGTTTTGATTAGTCATACCGCTTACTCATGCTGACATTGTAGTTCTGCTGACTCACGCTGATGTAAGAACTTTTAGGTTACTTGAGTCTTGAACATTGTCATGATTGTTAGTAAAAATAGTATATTAGGTCATTTTAGAAATGACGTAAATCGACGTCATAGTTTACGGACAGGCTATGTAAGCGCGACTCGCTTCGACCCTCGGTGTGTTGTTTGGTGTTGTTTTATGTGCTCAAGATCGTCACCTGTATTCAAGAAGCTAACAATCGTGGTTGAACCGCTTTGCTGCTGGAACCTTTTATCATTTTTCACTGCTGGGTTGTCAGAGTCACAAGCTTAAAGTGTCAAGAAGACAGATAAGCTCTGAACATTTTTAATTATTGTCTTAACTCTTTAGTTTCTTTTCTCATTTGTAAATAAATCTTTTCATTTCTTGTTACACGTCAGTAGCAGGGGCAAATAGGTCGGCTTCCATCGGTAGTCTTTAAGGTGGCGTGCGTGTCTGGTATACACAAATCTGGCAGTAAATCAGACTGCAGTAACTATCGACCGATATCTGTTCTCTCTACAATAGCGAAGGCTTTCGAGAAATTAATCTCGAAAAAGTTGATAATATATCTAGAATCTAATAAATTCCTACCTGAATACCAGGCAGGATTCAGAAAAAACAGTTCCACTTAGACATGACTATGAGACATCACTAACAAATGGTATATAAATATGGATAAAGGGCGCTTGAGTGGAATTATATTCCTACATTTAAAGAAGGCTTTTGACTGTGTGGACCACAAAATCTTGTTTAGAAAACTAGCACTTTTTGGCATACGAGGAACCACGTTAAACTTGTTTCAATCATATTTAACAAATAGAATTCAAGTGTGTAAGGTCGACCATACAACTTCTAAACAGAAAATCATTCCAATTGGTGTCCCACAAAGCTCAAATTTGGGGCCACTGTTATTTCTTATTTACATTAATGATTTTCCTAACTCCTTACGCAAATCCACAGCTAGTATGTTCGCTGATGACACTAATTTAACAACAAGTGATCCCTCTAGTGCTGATATTAAAACAAATTTAAACGAAGACTTGGAACGTATACATCAATGGTTGCTGACTAATAAGTTTACTGTAATTAAAGAAAAAACTGAATACATGATCGTCGGATCTAGACAGATAATAAATAATATTAGTAACGACCCTGATCTTAAACTTGGAGGAAGTAGAATAAATAGGGTGAGAGAAACTAAAACATTGTGAGTCATAGTTGATGACCAACTTAAATGGAAATCCCATGTTAACAATATAGTTAGTAAGGTTTCTAAGGATACAGGGATGATTAGGCGTATGAAAGCTTTTGTACCACAAGAGACACTGATCTCAGTCTATAATGCAATTGTTTTGCCGTATTTTGAGTATTGTAGCCTTGTTTGGGATACCTGCATTAATTATTTACTTGAAAAACTACAAAAAAAAAAATGCAAAACAGGGCTGCAAGAGTCATTACTGGTAAATCATATGAATTTAGATCTATTTCGGTCATTAGAGAATTAGGTTGGCAACCATTGGTAGAGAGAAGGGAAGACAAAAAAGCTGTATTTATGTGGAAAATAAGAAAAGGAGAATACCTGGAAGGTATTTCTCACATTTCTAAGGCTGCAAGTAATCAAATATATAGCTTACGGAATAATAAGTTTGATTATGTTTTAGACAAGCCCAAAACAAATTTCCTTAAAATAAGTATTAGTTATTCCGGGGCAAAAACTTGGAATGACCTACCAAGATCACTTAACATGAGCAATATCTCCTCAAGGTATTTCCGGGCTTAACTCAAAGACAGATGGACTCTTGCCTAAGCCTAAAACTGTTGTAAATAATTGTAAAGAAATATCTATAATATACGTATAATAATGATTCCCTTTTTGTCGTAGGGTGTTTTATATTTGTTTAACAAGTTAATAGTTAAAAGAAATACGGCTCATTGGAAAACAAACTTCTATATAGACTGAAGGACTATCTCATAATTAAATAAGATTAAATAATAACTGCAGTCCCAGCAGTTTCACTGTTCGTTTTACTAATAGTCTTATCTCGACGAGATAAAACGTTTTTCTGGACTTTGAAAAATTCTTCACAGTAACTCGTCAATCTGATGAAATTTGATTTGTTTTATGATGTTTGAGTGGAAAAGAAGATTTTAGAAGCATTGGGAAAATTTCGAAGAGATATTTGCTTTTTACCCAATTCTAACCTTACTTATGGCTTTGTACCGTATTACGTCCAAGAGCCAATTTGTAAACATTGCCATACCTTCTGAACCACTGCTCCAATCAGCCAACTTCGACTTTTATTAAAATCTCTGACCGGAAAACATCATTTTAGAACTATTGGCGAACTTTGGCGAGCATTCGGTAAGTGCAAGTAACTGCAGCCCTAGCAGTTTCACTGTTCCTTTTACTAATATTCTTATCTCGACGAGATAAAGCGTTTTCCTCGATTTTGAACAATTTTCACAGCAACTTGTCGAATCGATGAAATTTCATTTCTCTTATGATGTTTCAGTGGAAAAGAAGAGTTTAGAAGCAATGGGAAAGTTTCGTAGAGATATTTGCTTTTTACCCAATTCTAACCTTACTATTGGCTTTGTACCGCATGACGCCTAATAGGCCAATTTCTAAACATTTCCATATCTTCTGAAGCACTGCTACAATCAATGAACTTCTACTTTTATTATCATCGCTGACCGGAAAACATCATTTTAGAACCACTGGCGAGCTTTGACGAACATTCGATAAGTGCAAGTAACTTCAGCCCCAGGAGTTTTACTGTTCGTTTTGCTAATAGTCTTAACTCGACGAGATAAGACGTTTTTCTCGAATTTGAAAAATTTTCACAGCAACTCGTCGAATCGCTGAAATTTGATTTGTTTGATGATGTTAGCTAATGGTCCTAAAATGACGTTTTCGTTTCAGAGATGATAGTAAAAGTAGAAGTTCATTGATTGGAGCTCTGGTTCAGTAAAATTCGAGAAAAGCGCTTTTTCACGTCGAGATAAAGACGATTAGTAGAACGAACAGTGAAACTACTGGGGCTCCAGTTACTTGCACTTTTCGAATGCTCGCCAAACCTCGCTAATGGTTCTAAATTGACGTTTTAGGGTCAGAGATGATAATAAAAGTAGAAGTTCATTGATTGGAGCAATGGTTCAGGAGATTTGGCAATGTTTAGAAATTGACCTCTTAAACGTTATATGGTCCGAATCCATAAGAAAGGTTAGAATTGGGTGAAATGAAAATATTTTTGCGAAACGTTTCAAAAGCTTTTGAAATGTTGTTTTCCACTCAAGCATCATAAAACAAATCAAATTTCGTCGATTCGACGAGTTGCTGTGAAAATTTTTCAAGGTCGAGAAAAACGCTTTATCTCGTCGAGATAAGACGATTAGTAAAACGAACAGTGAAACTGCAGGGGCTGCAGTTACTTACATTTATCTAATGTTCGGCTAAGCTCGCCAATGGTTGGAGAAATTATCTTTTCGGGTCAGAGATTATAATAAAAGTAGAAGTTATTTGATTGGAGCAGTGGTTCAGATGATATGGCAATGTTTAGAAATTGGCCTCTTCAGCGTTATACGGTACAAAGCCATAAGTAAGGTTAGAAATGGGTGAAAAGCAAGTATCCCTGCAAAACTTTCTCAATGCTTCTAAAATGTTCTTTTCCACTCGAACATCATAAAGCAAATAAAATTTCATTGATTTGACGAGTTGATGTGAAAATTTTTCAAAGTCGAGGAAAAAGTTTTATCTCGTCGACATAAAACGATTAGTAAAACGAGTAGTGAAACTTTACTTAAATTTATTTTCATATGGTAGCCTATTCAGTTGCCTGTTCTTCAAAGGGCCGTGGTCCAATTAATTACATATAATACATTAATAGCTAATAATTATATTTAGATGTAAAAACTATTACTAAATTTATTATTATGTACAGTAGACGGAAATTATTAGTTATATGAGAAAACTATTGCCTATGCTGAATTATATATATATATATATTCTTCTATTAAGTTATTAAAGCTATTTAAGGAACGTGTATTGATATTATTGATTATATTATCAGGTAGATTATTCCAGAACATTGGGGCACGATATATGAATGTGGATTTTAAGAAATTTGTTTTAGAATTTGGTAAATGAAGCTTTTTATCGTTACTTCTCAATCCGTAGATGTTATTTTGGAGGATTGTAAAGTGATTTGTTATATATTTTGGTGCCTAACCTCGTATAGCTTTAAATGTTAAAAGAAGTTCTCGCTTTTGTAAGTTTGTTTCAGTTGGTTTCCAATTAAGATTTTCGAAAACCTGCCGTGATCGTATCTCATAGTTTGCACCCTTTATCACACTTGCAGCCTCTTTTGAAGTTTATAGAGTTTATTTATACTTGTCGTAGTGCCGTCCAGCCATACATAGAAGCAATAATTGAAGTGTGGTAAAACTAAAGTGTTGTACACTTTTATTAACGTTTCCTGAGTCACAAATTCCTTTACTCTTCTTAATAATAATAGTAATAAATTCTTTATTTATACTGTTAAAAAGTCCTATCAGCATAAAAGTTGGTATTAACGGGAGAACAGTGTTAGTAAAACATGAATTAATTAAATTGAATAAATAACCTAAATTAATCTATTAACTATAAATATGAGAATCTTTATCATTATCTAGGAGATACATATATCTAGAACTTTTTAAAACTAGTAAAAGAAGTCATCTCTCTAAAATTAGAGGGTAAAGAGTTCCAGTTTTTCGCACCGGAATACTTGAACGTAGATTGATCGATAGCACTTTTAACCTTTGGAAGATCTAGCAACGTTTTATCTCGCAATTCCCTTCCATGACCATTTCGTCTAAGTTTGAAAGTATCCCTTAGTTGCTCAGGACTGTTTAAATTATGTAATAATTTAAAAATAGGTTACAAATCTTAAAAACGTCGTCTGCTGTGCAATGACAACAATTTTAACTCGTTTCGCATTTCTTGTGTACATTTTCACCTTCCGTGATGAAGAATGATTCTCATGGCACGATTCTGCAATTTTTTCGATTTTTTTGGTTAAAGATGAGCCACACTCATGCCACACAATGGAACCATAGTCCAATACAGGTAGTATAGTTTGTTTATAGATTCGGAATAAAATGGCCTTGGGTAAGAATGAAGATATGCGATTCAATAAGCCAAGTTTTGGATATATTCGTTGACATAATTTGTTTACATGTTGATCCCACGATAGGATATTAGTGGTGCGGACACCGAGGTAATCAAAGGTAATGACTTCGTCGACCAAGTCGTTATTCAGATAAATTCTGATCTTATTGGCTTTTTTTATGGCTTGGCGCGATCCAATTACCATCGTTTTGGTCTTTTTGACATTGGCTCTCATCTTGTTTTTGGCCAACCATTTTTCAACATTTTTTAGGTCGAGGTTCATATTTGACTGTGCTTCATCGAGATCAGTGTGGGAACAATGCGCTTCAGTGTCATTGGCATAAAGCGTCGGTTTAGAATAGATGAAACTATTCACAATAGAATTAAAAAGTAAACAAAACAACAGAGGGCCCAACACAGAACCCTGTGGGACCCCGTTTGTAAATATTGGTGACTTTGACTGAACATCATTACAAACCACACACTGTTGTCTGTCAGTGAGATATGAACAGAACCAATTTGTCTCCACCTCACCTAAACCATATTTTCTTAGCCTGTTCAAAAGAACACGATGATCAATATCATCAAACGCCTTTCGTAGATCCAGAAAGATTACTACATAGTATTGTTTTTGGTCCACGGCTGATTTCAAAGAGTCAATTACATGTATCAAAGCTGCGGTAGTCGAGCTGTGCTTGGTATATGCATACTGATTTAGTTCTTGAAAGGTTTGAAACTCCTTGTCATGATCCTGTATTTGATTGTTAACAAATGATTCACATACCTTTGAAAGGTACGGTAGAATTGATAAAGGTCTATAATTGTCCCGGTTTGTTTTAAGATTTCCCTTAGAGAGGCATGAAATTCTTGCAATTTTCCAGTTATTCGGAAATATTCCGGTTTCCAGTGAATTGTTAACAATACAAGATAAGCTCTGAGAGGTACCTCTTGCAGATATCTTGAGAACCTTGGCCGGAATATTGTCACTGCCAGTAGCCTTCTTGGATTTTAAATTAATTGACTGTTCATACATTTCATCTTCCGTTGTTGGATGGGACTTAAAAGTGGTCCGTGAAGATAAAAGTTGTGATCCCTCAGGGTCTGAAAACTGTGATGAAGGTTAAATATTGCTGGAAATGTCATAAATGGATGATAAATTTTGGGTAGTCAGCAGTTTAGTGGCGATGGATGTGAAATACGAATTCAAAGAGTTACTAATACCTTTAGGATCGATAATATCAACGTCGTCAACAGTAAGTTTTTCAAATTTTGAAGATTTATTTTTGGCTGGTAAAACCTTTTTCTTAACCAGAAAGCTTTGGGATCACCTGTGCAGTCATCCAATTGACGTTGAAAATAATCCATTTTTGCTTTGCGCACAACACTAGCTACACGGTTCCGAAGACGTTTATAAATATGAAAATCGACCTCCAATTTGCTTTTCAATGCTTTCTTGCGTGCTCGGTCCCTGTTTCGCATTAATAATAATAATATATATCTATTTGTCCATGAATGAGTATTTTTCCTAATTCACTTTCGTTTCGGTGGAAAAAGCTGATTTATTATTGGAGTAAACAGTTTCTCCCAAACATAAAGTTTGTCGTTTGGATCATCAAAAACATTCATCACATTCCAAGGTGCTTTCCGAAGGGAATTGAGTAAATCTTCGTGATTTCCATTTACATCTATTCTACGCGTAGTTATTATATGGCGCTTTGATTTACCATTGAGGTCATTTGTTTTCATTGATCCATAAATAGGAAAATGATCGCTGATCCCAGATAGAAGAACTCCAAGTTGAGGAGTTGAGGAGAGGAGGTTATTATAAGATCAAGAAGAGACTGTGAAGCTATAGCTGACCTTGTCGGCTCACGTACAAGTTGGGTTTATTTATATATATCGAGAAATTCCTTGAGTGCCCTTGTTTGTGGGACAGAGTCATTTAGAAATTTACAGTTTAAGTTTCCGATGATAATTATCTGTTTGCCTGTTCTTTGGGCTTCATATATAACATCATCGAGGTAATCAATCAGAAGCTCGATGTTTTGATTTGGGCTCGATAAGCACATATCAATAAGCAAGGCAATTTTCTGCGTAATTTGAATTCGATACAGATTACTTCGATGTTTGGATCTAAAGGATCATCCATTCTCTCATATTTTAACTCACTTCTAACATAGATAGCCGCACCGCCACCACAATACTGTCTATCACGGCGCTCGACATGATAGTCATTAATATTCACCTTCCTGTCTGTTATAGAATTGTTAAGCCAGGTCTCGGTAGCTGCTATAAACAGAGGTTTTGACAATTCAAAAACGGTGCGGAGTTCATCTATAATCGGCAGTAGACTCCGACAAATTAAATGAATCTATAATTCTTCGTTTTTATGGATACGATTCTCCGTCAAAGATATCAAATTGGAAGCATTTGGGTTCTCGTTAATCGATATAGGTTTATCGTTTGAAATATTAAGGCCATCACTCTCGAAAAAAGAATTTGACAGACTAGGCAAAACACACGATACACAAGTCCATTTCTCGTCCGTATGAATCAAATAGAAGGTGGTAAACATACTTCGGGATAACCACACACTTTATATGGTACCATTTTAAACAATAACTGCATAAAATTCCGTTCTGGTTGTTTTTGACCGGCCTGGAACACTCTCCACATGGATACTTCAATCTTCGACTGGATCCTGTAGTAGGCCCACTCGGACCCGGATTTGACTCAACGTCACCAGATAGTTTGATGAGTCTGAAAGTTGATAATGAATTTCAGTAATATAGATATTTACCACCAAATGAAATCCAATGATGTTTTAATTTCCGTTTGGATGTAGCGCAGCCATAACCACATTGCCACGGAATCAAAGTATCATATGTTATATTCCTTGAAAATGGCTGGTTTCGCATACAACTCCATTTCAGACCAAAACCATCAAATCCACGAAAGAACAAGGGGAGATCATCAAGATTTCGTCTGAGTAAAACTATAAGAAAGGCAGCAAAGAGCGAAGCCTAAGAAGGCATGACCGCTATGACTGCATGTAAGAGAGCTATGTTGTTTGAAATTGTTTTAGATTGAGCATCTATGTACTCTTTTTACTTTAGTTGTTCATCAATTATTACTCCTAGTAGTTTTTTCTCTTTTACTCGAGAAATGGCTTGAACTCCAATTTGAACATTTTGAAGATCAATATTAAGTTGTTGCTCAATGTCTGCGGACGACTCTCCTCAGCATGAGATATTGGTATCGTCCGCAAACAACGCAGCATGAGTTGTTTCAAGGCAATTCGGTAGATCGTCAATATATATGAGGAATAACAAAGAACCAAGATTTGATCCCAGTGGGATTCCACAGGTGATATTTTGTAGTTCTGACATTGTACGCTTTATTTTACAAATTAGTTTTCTTTGAAATAAGTACGATTGAAACCACCGCAACGACGTTCCTCTCACTCCATAACATTCTAATTTGGTTATCGGAATCTTATGGTTGACAGTATCAAACGCTTTTTAAGGTCCCAAAATAATATTCCATTCATTAAACCCTCATCCATATTGGAAAGCCATTTTATTGTAGAGTGGAGGAGGGCCGTTTCCGTTGAATGTTCAGGACGAAATCCTGACTGATAAATCGAAAGTATTTCGTTATTAGTCAAGTTGTCCGTAAACAATCTTTTCAAAATTCTTTGCAACGGCTGATATTACTGATACTGGCCAGTAATTTCCGCAATTAGGTTTATCACCTGATTTGTAAATTAGTGAAATTTTGGCATATTTCAGATCATCTGGAAATATTCCTGTGTTTAGGGATAAATTAAATGTATACGTAAGTGAGTTTATAATAGAGTCACCTGCCGCTTGGAAGAGTTTAATGGAGATTTTATCAATGCCCAATGATTTAATCGCTTTAGCTTTCTTTATTTCCCTCTTAATTTGCGTATTTGTGGTATTTCGAAACTGAAATACATTATCCCCACGTGACTCAGGAGTCACATAATGTCGATGATCGTGTCATATAATGTCGATGATCGTGACCACTTGGAAAGATATGTTCTGCAAGCTTAGGACCAATTGTAGAGAAGTATTTATTGAATTCATTTGCAATGTCCTTATCTTCTGTCACTGCTTCACCGTTGACTACAATCTCTTACTGTTGTTACTTTTGATTGCTTGTTTGACAATTCGTTTAAAAATCTCCAACTTTCCTTACTATTTTTGCAATTTTATAAATTAGACTTGAAATATTTTGCTTTAGCTTCCTTTATTAATTCATTAACCTGGCTTCGACAGTTCTTGTATGCCTCGTGATATATAGGAGAATTGTATTTTACTGCTTTTTTCTTTAAATAATCCCTACCGTGACTCAAATTTTTAATGTCGTGAGTGAGCCACGGCTTGTATTTACTTTTAACTTTTTAAGCTCTAATAGGCATATGATTGTCGGCAATCTTTAAGAAAGACTCTTTCCAATAGATCCAAGCTGTGTTAGGATTAGTGTGATAATACAAATCGTTAAATGAATGTCTTAGATCACTTTGAAAGTGAATTGCATTAAAGTTTTTAAATTGTCTCGTTTCAACTAATTTAGAAGTTTCTTTCGGAATACTTGCTTTACGACATATATAAACAAGGCTATGATTACTAATTCCGACATGCATAACCCCAGAATCAATGGTTTTAGTGTCATCTAATTTCGTTAATATTATATCGACTAGAACTACGTGCACGCAACAACCCCTCGCCCACCTTTCCAAGATATCTCTCGAGAAACCAAGTAACATTGATAATTTTTCAAAATTGTTAAAAAGACAAATCCTCTTTACTATAACTGGAGGAGGGTATGCAATTTAAGAAAAACACAACATTTGGACATAAATATTAATAACCCAAACTGGAAATTGTCCCCTCGCCCACCGTGCAAAGCGCGGTGCCAGGGCCGAAGGCCTGAGTGGGCGAGGGTACTAACCTCGACGTGCGTGGAGTCCTGTTACACGCGTGGTGACTAGGGAGAAAAATTTTCGCTTTGTGCATGTATCTTTATATATATATATATATATATATAGGTATATATCCATGGATTCCGGTCACTCATAAATGCCATGTGCAAGCTCGGGGACTGGTATTTTGTTGACTAAACCATTCTTAGGTACCTTCTTGAAGCAAATCGATTTGTTCTGCTTCTTTTTTCCCTTGTGTGGATCTCGCAAGTTGTTTACATTATTTGAACACTGAAGCCAGTAAATGATTTAAGACCGGCAAAGGAAATGGCTTTCTTGGTGCCTGCGGCTGGTTTCGCTTTTGAGGGCCACCTCAGTAACTGGACAATTTATGACTTAAAAGAGCAGGTCTCAAAGTTAGCTCCTTGGAATATGCATTTACTCACTGTTCACTTTTTGCAGCAACGCTTTTTCTTGGTTCTTTCTGATTTATATTGAACAAAAGACGTAAAGGAACGCGCTTGCTGTCAGGGCATTTGCCAAGCGACCAAGTGTATTAAAACGACATTCTGCGCTGAAGTTGAATAGATGCCGATTTGTATAAATCTCGGGAGTTTTCACGTTCTGGTAACCACTTACCTGAGCTACACAATCACAGGTACGTCTGAATCGAGTAGCTTTGAAATACAAGTTCTGTGAACGAAATTGTTTTGAGCAGCTTTCAAAAGTAGCTTCCTGACTTCATTCTTCCCCAAGGGAGACTTCTTGTACCAAATATGATCGCCTGGATTTTGCTGGTGTTTATTGGTACAGTAGAATGAAGATTCTGGTTCATTCATCTTTGTAGCACGATTACTTTTGAACATTTTTCGGTATTTAACCGGACAGCGTTCATGGTCAATTGTTTGAGAAGTGGGATTGCACACTCATCGTCCAGAAGAGCTGTCCAGGCCATGACAGTCTTTGGATGCCTTCTCCGCTTTCCACACAAAGATTTCATCGCCTCAATCAGGATTTTTCCTTATGAAAGGTCGCCCCACTGAAGACGTTACGATGTATTTTTGGCTCGAAACAAAAATGCAAGGTAAACAGCCACCAGGTAACTCGCTGCAAAGCTACTTGATTTTGGTCACCAAATTATCCTTCAGCAAAACAACTGTCCGCTTCAGTCTTTCTCACTTCGAGAGTGATTTGTGCATGATGACCTTTACCGTATTCGACCAGTAATGTTTTCATCAGGATTTTAAAACCTCTCAAGAAAGTTTAAAGTCGTCTTTGTGTAAATTTACCGTTGAACCCTTTGTACTGAGATGCCATTGAATGGTTATTTGAAAATACGCAATAGTTGCAGGTTTGTACGCCATTTTTCTTTTTTGTGTAAAACTTGCATAAGGTTTAGTTGTCGTATTTTGTTTTATGTTTTGTATTTTTCGATTTTCGGTCAGCGATAAAAATGCGAAACTCATTCATGTTTTCTTTGTTTACTTCGTCCGTTTCGTAATTCGTTTCATCTTCGTCAAGGAAGTGTTGTACCTCCAGATGAATATTTAGCATAAATCTTCTTCATAGCACTTCTAATAGACATTTTTAACCAACTTTGAGATAATATAGAATTTATCAAGTTTTTTTGAGATAAAAAATATCAAAAAAATTTTCACTCATGAGTTGTCTGTGATGCTGATATCCTACCGGTAACCTTTGAGAATGATCCAATTTTAAGACGGAAAGCCTGGCTATCTAATAAAAAATCTTTTTTTAAAGCAAACTGAGTGAAAAGTTTGATTGGAAAACGACTCGAAATATCTCAAGATTGCTGATAATACAGGGTCTTGCTATGAACATCCATTGATAAGCAGTAGAATTGTCAGAATGGATCTCTTATCATTTATTAAACCGTTAAAGGTTATTCTCACCGAACGTTTTGTCTTAATAAAACAGATTAGAAATTTTAAACGTAAATATTGTAATGATGACGTATTGCATGAGGACCAACAGTTGACAAAAAAAGCGGGAAAGTAGACATCAAGAAAGCGATTACTGTTGTAGCGAACTGGGTTGTGTTTGTACTTAATATCACAATATATGATTGAATAAAACATATTACATTTGGCGACGAGAATATTTACGTGATTTTACGATGGCTGCCGGAGTGGACCTTACACCAATGCCCCAGTTTGATCCTCATGCTGATCCAAGCAGTTTAGCGACTCGTAAGAAGCAATGGCTTAAGATGTTTCGCACCCATCTTTCCGCAGGGAAAATCACTGATGCAACACAGAAGCGAGCTCTTCTCCTCTATCAGGCAGGTCCACAAGTACAAGAAATATTTGAGACTCTACCCGAGATTGGAGATGATGACGACTTCACCACAGCAGTCGAAAAACTAACAGGATAATTCAGTCCAAAGAAGAATCTAGAATATGAAATTTATGTATTTCGCCAAGCTCGACAAAACCTCGAAGAAACATTGGATCAGTCTTCGAAAGCTAGCCGCGACATGCGAATTTTCGGACGTCAATCGTGAAATCAAAACGCAAATAATTCAAAGCTGCACTTCCACTCGCCTTCGACGAAAAGCACTGCGAGATTCAACGCTTACGCTCAATGCTCTTTTGGCGGAAGGTCGCTCGATCGAAATAAGCGAACGACAAGCGAAAGGAATCGAAAAATCTCTTGAAACCGTCCATCTTCATGGAACGCCTTCAAGTGAAACTGACCACAGTCTTAATGCCCTTCGACAACAGAAACCGCCGTTTTCTCGCCGAGTTATTCCAAACCCAGAACCCAAGTGCTACTATTGTGGATTTGACTATCCTCACAAAAACAACAACTGTCTAGCCAGGGGAAAAGAATGCTTGCTGTGCCATAAGATGAATCATTTTGCAAGAGTGTGCAAAAGCAGCCAAAACCAGAACACCGACCGCTCGACGCGTCAAAACAACAACTCGTCAATTAACAACGTGATAAAGAGCGACAACGTTACCGAAAGCCAATCGTCCTCGGAAGAAGAGTTTATTTACACGGTAAAAACCAGCTCAGCGGTGAAGCCGAATGCACATCTAACCGCCAAGGTAAAGATCAATCGAACGAACTTTCAAGCACTTGTCGACACTGGCGCGTCTATAAATATTATCGACGAAACGACCTTTGCCAAGCTATGTAAACAGAAACCTATCAAATTACGTCGTTCAAAAGCGCGTGTCTTCGCATATGGTTCAGAATCACCACTTCCCATGGCAGGAGTTTTCGACGAAATCATAGAATCAAGAAACACGATGACAGCTGCTAAATTTCATGTCGTTAACGGAAACAACGGCAACTTAATTTGCTGCGTAACGGCGACCGAGCTCGGATTAATAACACTACAAGTTAATAACGTTACGAAACAGGATGTCTTCAAGAAGGTCAAATCCCAAAGCATACCCAAACCGGAAACACTAGTCAAGACTGTTCAAGATGGCAATAAAACATTTGTTCAAGATCTAACAAGCGAATTTCCAGACCTCTTTTGTGGAATTGGATGTCTAAAAGATTTTGAACTTAAACTGCACATAGACTTTAACGTAAAGCCAGTCGCACAACCAGAAAGGCGAATGCCATTCCACATTCGCAAGAAAGTCGATCAAGAACTAGATAACTTGACAGAACAAGGTATCATCGAGCCCTGCACTGCCCCCACCCCGTGGGTTTCACCACTGGTAGTAACACCAAAACCAAAAAACCCGGAAGAAGTCAGAATATGCGTTGACATGCGTCTGCCCAACACAGCAATAATCCGTAAGCGTCATCCAATGCCCATAGCGGATGAACTCATTCACAAGCTAAATGGTGCCAAAGTATTTTCGAAACTCGATCTTCGTCATGGATACCACCAGATTCTTCTAGCACCTGCATCTCGATACATTACTACATTCCGTACGCATAAAGGACTACACCGATATGTCCGTCTCAACTATGGTACATCAGCAGCCTCGGACGTTTTCCAGTATGCCATTAGCCAAGCTCTCGCCGGCATTAAATGGGTAATCAAATCAGTGATGACATCCTCATCTTTGGCTCGACACAGTCTGCCCACGACACAGTTTTACGCAAGGTTTTTGTGCGACTGCGTCAAGTTGGCCTCACCCTGAATAAATCGAAATGCGCTTATAACAAGAGCACTTTGGAGTTCTTTGGTATGATCTTTTCTCCGGATGGAGTCAGCCCTGACCCAAAGAAGATAGCCGCCATTGCCAACGCTTCTCGTCCTTCCAACGTCAGTGAAGTTCGCAGTTTACTCGGCATGACAAGTTATTGCTCAAAATTCATTGTGAACTATGCAAGCGTCACGGCACCTCTACCCCAACTCACGAAGAAGAATGCCAGATTTGAATGGCTGCCTGTCCACGAAAAAGCCTGGAAAGCATTAAAGAAAGCGCTCACCTTAGCTCCAGTCATGGCGTATTTCGATTCTAGAAAATGTACAGAACTCGTAGTAGATGCAAGTCCAACTGGTTTAGGCGCCATCTTACAACGGCATACGCCTGGAAAGGAAGATCATAAGGTCATTGCATATGGAAGCCGATCCCTCAGTCCTGTGGAACAAAGATACAGCCAGACGGAACGCGAGGCGCTCGCTATTGTGTGGGCCATGGAGCGATTTCACATTTACCTCTACGGAAGTGAATTCGTACTTTATACAGACCACAAACCATTAGAATTAATTTGCAATAATCCAAACTCAAGGCCACCAGCACGAATCGAACGATGGTTCTTACGTCTCCACAAGTATCTCTTCACAGTGAAATACCGCCCCCAGGAAGGACAATCCCTCTGATTACATGTCTAGACACCCAGTCGACACCAAAGAAACACGCTGTCCTGGAGATGTTGCGGAAGAATACATTAACTTTATTGTACAACACACTATACCAAAGTCCATCATCGTCAAAGAAGTCAAACAGAAAACGAAGGATGATGCAACTCTTCTGGCGGCTATCAAGTGTATTCATGATGGGAAATGGCACGAAACACGAAACATGACGGATCCAAACATAAACAAGCAAGAACTTAATATCTTCCACAGTGTCCGACACGAACTGACAGCAAGCAAAGACAATGACTTGGTCTTGAAATCGACCCGCATTGTAATGCCAACATCACTGAGAAAAAGGGCCATTGACCTTGCCCATGAAGGTCATCAAGGCTTGACAAAAACTAAACAGTTAATCCGAGAGAAAATCTGGTTCCCGTTCATTGATGGTACAGTGAAACGCATCATAGACTCCTGTATTACCAGTCAAAGTACCACACCAGCCAACCCTCCGGTACCTCTTAAGATGTCAAAGATGCCACCAACTCCCTGGCACACGGTGCACATAGACTTTATGGGCCCACTCCCTACTGGAGAGCTACTACTAGTTGCCATAGATGCCTACTCACGGTACCCGGAAGTCTAAATCATAAGTTCAACAACAGCCCCGACCATCATACCAAAGCTCGACAGAATCTTTTCTACACATGGAATGCCACACAAAGTGATATCAGATAATGGACTACCATTCAACGGTCATGAAATCAAGAGATACATGGAGATGTGTGGCATCGAGTTCAACACAATCACCCCGTTATGGCCACAAGGAAACTCGGAAGCAGAATCATTCATGAAACTATTGCTAAAATCTATTCTAACAGCACGAAACTGGAAAAAAGAATTATATACATTCCTCCTAAATTATCGAGCAATGCCGCATAGTACGACCAGAATTCTACCTGCTGAGCTCTTGTTTAACAGAGTCATTCGTACCAAACTACCACAACCACCTACGTCATCATAACCACTCAGCAAGCATGCAGTTGCCAGGGAAAATGACCAAAAGTCCAAAACTCAGATGAATAAGTATGCTGACCAGAGAAGACACACAAAGAAAATCCTGATCAGTGTTGGTGATTTAGTCATTTACAAACAGGAAAAGAAGAACAAGTTTTCAACTAAATTCAACCCTCTTCCATACAAGGTGATCAAAGTGAATGGTTCCACTATTACAGTTCAAAGAAACACTCATCAAATAACCAGAAACATATCTTACTTCAAGCGTATCAACTTCGGAGATGGTGAGCAGCATCAACATGTTGATGATGGTCTCTCGGATGATGAAGGGGATGAGGACAACAAGAAATGGACAGGATCAAGTAAACGAAGAAGTGAGAAGATACCCAGTAAGAGATAGACAACAGACAATCTTTTATCATGATCCGAACTCTGCAGTAGTAACTCATTAAAAAAGAAAAAGAAAAAAAAAACACAACAAATAAACTATAGTCTTATCTTAGGAAAAACGTTGAGTTAGTTTTACAAATCCGGAAGCCAGGATGCACGACGTCTGAAGGTGGGGAGAAGTATAATGATGACGTATTGCATGAGGACCAACACGTGACAAAAAGAGCTGGAAAGTAGACATCAAGATAGCGATTACGGTTGTAGCGAACTGGGTTGTGTTTGTACTTAATATCACAATATATGATTGAATAAAACATATTACAAATATGAAGACAATCAGTTTAAATGTAAAATAACTTCCAGTTTGGGTTGTTAATATTTGTGGCTAGATATTGTGTTTCCTTTATTGTCTTGCCTCTTCCAGTTATAGTGAGGACGATTTGTCTTTTTGACAACTTTGAAAAATTATCAATGTTACTTCAATTCTCGAAAGATGTATCGGAAGGGTAGGCGAGGGTTTGTTGTGTACACGTATTTGTAGTTTTGCATTTAAACTGCTCGTCATCATATTTGCGTTTGAAATTTCGACACTGTTTTATTAGAAAAAAACATTTGGTGAGAATAACCTTTAACGGTTTTACATATGGTGAGATTTATTCTGACAATTCTACTGCTAAACAATGGATGTTCGTATTGAGACCCTGTATCAATTGCAATTTTGAGGCATTTCGTGTCGTTTTCGGATCAAACTTATCACATTTTTTAACTTTGAAGAAAGACACTTTAGTAGATGGCAACACTTTCCGTCTTAAAAGCGGAGCATTCTCATAGGTTACCGGTCGGATTACCAGCATTACGGATAGCTTATGGTTGAGAAAAAAATTTTTGATATCTTTTGTATTAAAAAAGTGATAAATCCTACATTATCTCAAAGTTAATTACAAATTTCTAGTAGAAGTGCTATGATGAAGATTTATGCTAAGTATTCAACCGGACGTAAAAGACTTTGGTAACGAAGATGAAACGAATTACGAAACCGACGAAATATAGAAAACATGAAAAAGTTCTGCATTTTTATTGCTCACCAAAATACAAAATACAATATTGCTCACAGAAAATACAAAACATAAAACAAAATGCGACAAGCAAACCTTGTGCAAGTTCTGTCGAGAGAAGAACGAGTGAAGAGAAGTAATATACTTGTTTCCACTGTAATACTTCGGTAAAAGAGTAAAATGGCGTAGCGTACAAACCTTCAACTTTTACTTATTTTCAACGAAGCGTTCAGCGGCACCTCAACACAAAAGGTTCAACGGTGAATTTACTGAAGGAAGTCGGTTTTAAACTTTCCTGAGAGGCATTCAAATCCAGAATGAAAGCATTACTGGTCGAACATGGTGAAAGTAATCATCCACAAACCACCCGAGAAGTGAGAAAGACTGAAGCGCACAACACTTCCGCTGAAGGATAGTATGATCTACAACGATAAGTAACTTTTCAGCGTGTTTCCTGGTGGCTGTTTGGCGTTCATGCTTATTTACAAGCCATAAATAGATTCCAATGTCTTCAGTGGAGTGACATTTCATAGGGAAGAAGATCCTGAAAAACGCAATGAAATCCTTGTGTGGAAAGCGGCGAGAGGATCCGAAGACTGTCAGCTCAGGTCAAGTCTTCGGGACGCTGAGTGTTTTATCCCACTTCTTGAACAATTGACCATGAACGCAATCTGGATAAGTATTACAAAATATTCGAAAGCCATCGTCTAAACGAACCAGAATCTGCATTCTACTTTGCCATTAAACACCAGCAAAATCCAGGCGATAATAATTGAACCAAGAAGTCTCCCTTAGGGAAGAATTAAATCGGGAAGCCACTATTGAAAGCTGCTCAAAACTATTCCGTTTGCAAAACTTGCATTTCAAAGCTACTCGATTCAGACTTACCTGTAATTGTCTAGACCAGGTAAGAGAGTACTAGAACGTGAAAACTCTCGATTTATACAAATCAGCATCGTTTCAACTTCAGCGAAGAATGTCGTTTAAAGTCAGTCGCTTAGCAAATGTCCTGGCAACAAGCGAGTTCCCGTAACGTCTATCGTTCATATTGATGAGAAAGAGCCAAGTCACAAATCGTTGCTCCACAATGTGAACAGTTGGCCAATGCATATTCCAAAGAGCTGAGTTTTAGAATTGTCCTTTCAAGTCATAAATTGTCCGGTAATCAAGATGTCCTGCAAAAGTGAAACCAGCCTCAAGCATCAAGAAAGCCATTTCGTTTGCCGGTCTTAAATCATTTACTGGTTTCAGTGTTCAAATGATGTAAACAACTTGCTAGAAATCCACACAAGGGAAAAAAGAACGAGACCAAAATCGATTCTCTTTAATACGAACCTAAGTAACCTAAGTAAGGTTTGGTCAACAACCTATCAGTCCCCAAGCTTGCACACGGCATACTTGAGTGACCGGAATCCTTGAATATATACCTACATATATATATATATATATATATATATACCGACATAAATTATTCAAAAACAGCGAAAATTTTTCTCCCTAGTCACCACGCGTGTAAAAGGACTCCACGCACGTCGAGATTACTAACCTCACATCGCTCTGCGCGCAGTGGGCGAGGGGATTAGGCTTTGTGTAGTTGTTGTTACTCTTGTCGGTTTTAGAATATGTTGTTGTAATTGGTATATATCGAATATGTCCTTGAGTTTAAAAGTGTGAGAGTCTTATTCTGTCTCTAAGAAATTACAGTTGAAGTCACCAGTTATGATTATCTCAAGGTTTTCGTCGTCGGCTTTACGCAAAAAGGTCTCAAAATATTCGAAAAATGTGGCATCTAAGTTAGGTGGGCGATACCATGTTAAAATCAAGAAAGATTTGGTTTTTGGTTTTTTGACTTCCAAACAGATAGCTTCAGCCTTGTCAGGAAATATATTATTATGTAGTTTAAATGAAATATTGTTTTATATATAAATTGCAACGCCCCCACCATTTCTATTTCTATCTAATCTTGCTATTTCATAGTCCGTGATTTCTACTTCTTCATCTCGTATTGTTCTGTCTAATCTTGTTTCATTGATGCATATTATATCGAAAGGCTGTTCACTTAACAGAATTCTTAGCTCTTCGATATGTTTGAATAGGCTTGTTATGTTTAGATGTCCAATTTTAAAGCCTTTTAATTTTGGATATGGGCTGTTGCTCACATGCGATATCAGGTTGTCACGGTTGGCACTTTCGGCTAAATTAGAAACTTTAGTATCTGAAGACTTCTCTTTATTTACCACTAGTCAATTTAACTGTTTTAAGTACCCTATAATGTCCTTTGCCAAATTAGCTGTACCCTGTCGATTAAGGTGCACGCCATATGAGTTTAAGTGGCTACAATTAATGTTCTCATTTGAGATTAGTCTCCAGTTATTCTGTTTGCATACCTTTTTTATGTCAGCATTTACTTGCTTGATCTTTGCAGCCAGAGTTCAATCATCGATCCGGGTGATTATTTCGGAAATAGTAACTTTAGTGCTCGGATTTGTGTCTATGATCTCTTCTCCAAGTGGATATATATGTGCAGAGACTTCTTGTGAAGACTTGAACTTTAATTCTTTTGTTCCTACATGTAATACCATACATTCAGGCGGAGATTTCAGAGTAGGTTTAATATAGAGAGTCATCTCTTCCAATCGAGCACCTGGGAAAGTTTTAACTTGAACCTTTACTCCTGAATTTCTCTGGAGTTTCATCGGACTTAGGTATTTTATCATGGAGTCACCAATAATAGTAACACTTCGTCGTTGCTTAGGCAAATTTTGGCGTTGATTAAGCTTATCTTGGCGATGGTTTTTCAGTTCTTCTTCTGCTCGTTGACTATGTTTGATACAGTTTGATGAATTCGGTTGATTTATTTAGCCCTCAATTCCGTCGTAGGCTTCCTTACGATTCTTTGTCATTAGTTCGTCATTGTAAACAAGCTCCTCTTGCGAATCTTCATGGCGTTTTCTCATTAATTCCTTGTTGTTTTCAGTTATCTCGTCATCTTCAATTTTTAAAACTTCGTACTTGTTTTGGCGTTAGCCTTAGTTCTTCTTGCAGTAGACCAGGAATAACTGTTGACTTTATCTAGTTGCTTTTTATACTTTTTTTCATAGTCTCTTTGGAGCAATGTCATCGCTGTTATAAGGCTCAACTTTTCATTGTCAAGGTCTTTTATTTTCGTATTCAAATCCGACATTACGTAGGCTAAGTTATTGCGCTCTTGGAGTACATGAATCTCCTCTTTTAACTTTTGGTTCCTTGCTTTCAACATTTCGATCATTTCTCGGCTACAGCAGCTACAATTTCCCGTTCTTTCCATGCTACTGACCTTAGAGAAGAGGTTGTTGAATTTATTGCAAATTTCAGATTCAAGAGACTGTAAGGTGGTCAGAACTTTGTCTTGATGAGTTTGGGATTCAAGTTTAGAGTCATTTCCCAGAGGGATGTTTTTATTTGATTCTTTATGCAAATTATCGTTGTCTTCATCTCCGATGTCTTTATCAACTTCATATTCTTGTATACTGTAATTTTGTTTACTTCCCTCAAATTGAATTAAGGAAAGAAGCTTGGATTGAACTTCAATCGCTTTCTCTCCTTTAAGCGTAACAGAACCATTTCCCTGGTACCATCTTACAGTTAATTCTTGTCAATCTCCCAACTTACAGCTTCCTCCAGTGGCCGAGAATTTAATCGAGACATCTACGACTTCCTCAATTAATCTACTGAATTCGTCAAAATGACCATTCCATTTTAACCTACCTTGTTCATTGATAGATGAGCTTTCACTTGCCCTTTCTTGAATCCCATCTTTACTGGCAAAAGTTCTGGAATCTACCTCCTCACTGGTTGCACCCAATATCGCCGACAATTTAGACGTCGACCTACTAATCTCATTGTACTATAATATTGTGAGCTTTATAAAAGCAAACAACTGTTCTTTACTAACCGATATATATCAGCAGTACTCTTCAATACCCTAAGAAACCAAACGACACTTCAAATTCAAATGTAACTTCAATTTTATTTCAAACGTTGAACAGCGAAAATGCTGCGGCTGCAGTTACTTGCACTTATCGAATGTTCGCCAAAGCTCCCCAATGGTTCTAAAATGATGTTTTCGGGTCAGAAATGATAATAAAAGTAGAAGTCCATTGATAGGAGCAGTGGTTCCGAATATATAGCAAGGTTTAGAAATTGGCCTCAGGCGTTATACGGTACAAAGCAATAAGTAAGAATAGAATTGGGTGAAAATAAAATATTTCTGCCAAACTTTCCCAATGCTTCTGAAATGTTCTTTTCCACTCAATATTTATAAAACAAATCAAATTTCATCGATTGGACGAGTTCCTGGGAAAATTTTTCAAGGTCGAGACAAAAGCTTTATCTCATCGAGATAAGACGATTAGTAAAACGAACCGTTAAACTGCTGGTGCTGCAGTTACTTGCACTTATCGAATACTCACCAAAGCTCCCCAATGTTTCTAAAATGATGTTTTCCGGTCGCAGATTATGATAAAAGTAGAAGTCCATTGATAGGAGCTGTGTTTCAGAAGATATGGCAATGTTTACAAATTGGCCTCTTACGCGTTATGCGGTACGAAGCCATAATTAAGGTTAGAATTTGGTAAAAAAACAAATGTTTCTGCAAAACTTTCCCAATGCCTCTAATGTGTTCTTTTCCACTCAAAAATCATAAAACAAATCAAATTTTATTGATACGACGAGTTGCTGTGAAGAATTTTTCAAAGTCCAGAAAAACACTTTATCTCGTCGAGATAAGACTATTAGTAAAACGAACAGTGGAACTGCTGGGACTGCAGTTATTATTTAATCTTATTTAATTATGAGATAGTCCTTCAGTCTATATAGAAGTTTGTTTTTCAATGAGCCGTATTTTTTTTAACTGTTAACTTGTTAAACAAATATAAAACACCCTACGACAAAAAGGGAATCATTATTATAAGTATATTATAGATATTTCTTTACAATTATTTACAACAGTTTTAGGCTTAGGCAAGAGTCCATCTGTCTTTGAGTTAAGCCCGGAAATACCTTGAGGAGATATTGCTCATGTTAAGAGATCTTGGTAGGTCATTCCAAGTTTTTGCCCCGGAATAACTAATACTTATTTTAAGGAAATTTGTTTTGGGCTTGTCTAAAAACATAATCAAACTTATTATTCCGTAAGCTATATATTTGATTACTTGCAGCCTTAAAAATGTGAGAAATACCTTCCAGGTATTCTCCTTTTCTTATTTTCCACATAAATACAGCTTTTTTGTCTTCCCTTCTCTCTACCAATGGTTGCCAACCTAATTCTCTAATGACCGAAATAGATCTAAATTCATATGATTTACCAGTTATGACTCTTGCAGCCCTGTTTTGCATTTTTTTTTGTAGTTTTTCAAGTAAATAATTAATGCAGGTATCCCAAACAAGGCTACAATACTCAAAATACGGCAAAACAATTGCATTATAGACTGAGATCAGTGTCTCTTGTGGTACAAAAGCTTTCATACGCCTAATCATCCCTGTATCCTTAGAAACCTTACTAACTATATTGTTAACATGGGATTTCCATTTAAGTTGGTCATCAACTATGACTCACAATGTTTTAGTTTCTCTCACCCTATTTATTCTACTTCCTCCAAGTTTAAGATCAGGGTCGTTACTAATATTATTTATTATCTGTCTAGATCCGACGATCATGTATTCAGTTTTTTCTTTAATTACAGTAAACTTATTAGTCAGCAACCATTGATGTATATGTTCCAAGTCTTCGTTTAAATTTGTTTTAATATCAGCACTAGAGGGATCACTTGTTGTTAAATTAGTGTCATCAGCGAACATACTAGCTGTGGATTTGCGTAAGGAGTTAGGAAAATCATTAATGTAAATAAGAAATAACAGTGGCCCCAAATTTGAGCTTTGTGGGACACCAATTGGAATGATTTTCTGTTTAGAAGTTGTATGGTCGACCTTACACACTTGAATTCTATTTGTTAAATATGATTGAAACAAGTTTAACGTGGTTCCTCGTATGCCAAAAAGTGCTAGTTTTCTAAACAAGATTTTGTGGTCCACACAGTCAAAAACCTTCTTTAAATGTAGGAATATAATTCCACTCAAGCGCCCTTTATCCATATTTATATACCATTTGTTAGTGATGTCTCATAGTCATGTCTAAGTGGAACTGTTTTTTCTGAATCCTGCCTGGTATTCAGGTAGGAATTTATTAGATTCTAGATATATTATCAACTTTTTCGAGATTAATTTCTCGAAAGCCTTCGCTATTGTAGAGAGAACAGATATCGGTCGATAGTTACTGCAGTCTGATTTACTGCCAGATTTGTGTATAGCAAACACGGACACCACCTTAAAGTCATCAGGGAAAATGCCTGTTTCTAAAGACATATTGAATATGATTGTGATAGATTCGGCCACAATATCGGCACAATCCCTCACAAGTTTTGGTGTTATTCTGTCGTGTCCAGTAGCTTTAGAAGGTTTTGTTCTAGAGAGTAGTCTATGCACTTCATTTGGTGTGATTTTCCTAAGTTCAAAACTTGTATTACATAATATGATGTAAGTTTCGGAGGCAATGTGGCTCTCAGGTAGTTTGTCAGCCAAGTCTGATCCAACGTCGTTAAAGTATGTATTCAAAGCATCAGCTGTAGAATCTGCATTTGTAATGGTCACCCTTTTAACATTTAACTCATTAATTTTAGTAGTTTTGGAATTCTTGTTAGTCAGGTTATTAATGATTTTCCACATTTCTTTTGGATTGTTTATGCATTGGTTCAGTGCATTTTTATAATTGGTAGCTTTTGTTTTTTGAACCAGTTTGTTAAGTTCATTTCTTGCTTTTTATATGCTTCATAAGTTCTTTCAGGCCCTGTTTTAATTGCTTTTTCTTAAGGAAATATATTTTATTTTTTATATCACTTCTAAGAAATGGTGCATATTCACTTCTGACTCTGCTGATGATCGGGGGAGCATGTGCGTGTGCTAAAGCAAGAAATTTTGCTTTCCAATCGTTCGAAAGGAAATTAGGGTCTAACACGTTAGGTTTTATTTGAAGAATTTGAATTAGATTATTCCTAAAGGCTTCTAAGTCATGATGTTTACTATTGTCGTGTGTGAATCACCTTAGGTTTGTTGCGATGAATAGGTATTTTCCTGTGGATATAAATGAAGCTATGATCACTGATTCCAATGTGGCCAACACCAGATTTGATTATGTTTCTAGGTCGATTAGTGAAAAACAGATCAATAAGAGCCTGTGAATTTTCAGTTATGCGAGTCGGCTCAGTAATAATTTGTTGCGACTGTAATGTCTCAGTAATTTCAACTAATTTTTTCGTTTGAACTTTCCCATTTTGACGAAGCCAATCGCAGTTGAAAACACCTGTTGAAACGATTTCTAAATCCTCTAAGTCCATGGTTTGTAAACATTTTTCATGCTCGTCAAACACCTCAAGAGGGGCATCTGGAGGCCTATACCAAGTGTTAATCGAGAACGATTTTGCTCTTGGTTTTAAAATTTCAACTGTAATTATCTCCAATTTTCTTGGCATCAAATCTTCTCGAACTTTGTAGTTAATGGAGATACGAACACATATAGCAACTCCACCACCATTTCGATTTCTGTCTTTACGTATTAATTCATAGCCGTCTATATCCACTTCATGGTCGGCAACAGTATTATCCAACCATGTTTCATTGATACTTATTGTATCGAATTGTTGGCTATGCATATATATTCTGAGTTGGTCAATATCTTTTATTAAGCTTCTTGTGTTGAGATGCGCTATTTTAAATCCCCTCGCTTTGTTATGTGTATAAGATTTATATGATTCTTGGCTGATTATTGGTGATTCATAACTTATGTTACATGTTTCAGGGGGGCATAAGAAGGTAGGTTATACTCAGAGACAGATGGTAAGTCGTTTGTTTCATGATCAGTAGAGCCCCTGCCTATAGCGGAAAGTCATTTTAAATGTATTTCCTTACTTTGAATAAACTTCTCAAAATTTTTTCCTAATATAGTAGTCCAAATTTTATTTAAATGTACTCCATATTGGTTTAGATGTTTCTTCTTTATGTTGTGGTGCTTGATAAGGTCTCACTCATTATCACTACAAATCTTTGGAAGTAGTTTGTTGGTTTGACCTACCTTATTGTCCACTTCTGCTTAGTCGCTTCTTTCAATAATCTCTTATATGGTTAACTTCATGTTTGCATAATGCTTTGTAATTTGATCACCCAAATCTGCTATGCTTTTACAGATCGTTTTCAGAGATTCATCCTTGAGATCAATTGTCCCTACATCAAGAATAAGATGTTCTGGTTTGGACTTCAATGCAGTTTTCAAGTAATGGTGCATGTCTTCAATATTTGCACCGTGGAAAGTTCGTACTGTCACTCTGGTTTTTAAACCACGTCGAATTTTAACAGGATCAAGGTATTTTGACATAGAATCGCCGATTATCATCGTATTAAGTGTTGTAGTACTTCCTTTCTTGGGACCTTCGGTTGTGTTGTCCGTACTTGTAGTTAGTTTGCTATTCTCACAACTTGTCCCTGACCTAAATTTCTGTTTGGTCCTTTTTGTATGATTGGTATCAGATGACGTTGATATAGTTGATGGTACCATTTCGTTGTTGCTCATTGTCTTGAACGATGATGACATATTCATCTTGGTCTAACTCATTATCCTCAACATTTAAAGCTTCAAAGTGATTAGGACTGCGGAAGTGCTTATGTCGGTCAAGTCTACTTTGCTTTTTCTGGCCTTCAATTTTAGTCCATTGGACTTCTGACTGTACCTCTGATCTGTCCTCCTTTAGATCAGAATTACTTGTACTAGTATTAATGTCATTGTGTAAAAGTCGTATCGTCATAATCAAGCTGGCCTTTTCTTCTTGAGCGACTTTTATTTGATTTTGTAAATCAGCGAGGATGTGTGCCAAATTGTTTAGCCTCCTGAGCAAGACTTGATTCTCTTCCTTAAATTCAGCATTCTCCCTTCTCCATACGATTAGTAAAACGAACAGTGAAACTGCCGGAACTACAGTTACTTGACTTATCGAATGTTCGCAAAAGCTCGGCAATGGTTCTAAAATAATATTCTCGGGTCAGAGATGATAATAAAAGTAGAAGTCCATTGATTGGAGCAGTGGTACAGAAGACATGGCAATGTTTAAAAATTGACCTCTTGGACGTTATACGGTACAAAGCCATAAGTAAGGTTAGAATTAGGTGAAAAGTAAATATCTCTGCGAAACTTTCCCAATGCTCCTAAATTGTTCTTTTCCGCTCAAGCATCATAAACCAAATCAAATTTCATAGATTCGACAAGGTGCAGTGAAAACTTTTCAAAGTCGAGAGAAATGCTTTATCTCGTCCAGATAAAACGATTAGTAAAACGAACAGTGAAACTGCTGGGACAGCAGTTACTTGCACTTACCGAATGTTCGCCAAAGCTCGCCAATGGTTCGAAAATGATGTTCTCGGGTCAGAGATTATAATAAAAGTAGAAGTTGACTGATTGGAGCAGTGGCTCAGAAGATATCGCAATGTTTAGAAATTGGCCTAAACTTGATACGTTAGAAAGCCAAAGTCAGAATTAGGTGGAAAGCAACTATCTCTGTGAAACTTTCCCAATGCTTCTAAATTGTTCTTTTCCACTCAAACATCATAAAACAAATGAAATTTCATCGATTCGACGAGTTGCTGTGAAAATTTTTCAAAGTCCAGAAAAACACTTTATCTCATCGAGATAAGACGATTAGTAAAACGAACAATTAAACTGCTGGGACTGCAATTACTTGCACTTACCGAATGTTTGCTAAAGTTCGTCAATAGTTCTAAATTGATGTCTTCGGGTCAGAGACGATAATAAAAGCAGAAGTTCATTGATTGGAGCAGTGGTTCAGAAGATATTTCAATGTTTAGAAATTGCCCTCTTAGGCGTTATACGGTAAAAAGCCATAAGTACGGTTAGAATTTGGTGAAAACCAAATATCTCTGCGAAGCTTTCATAATGGTTCTAACATCTTTCTTTCCGCGAATACATCATAAAACAAATCAAATTTCATCGATTCGACGAGTTGCTAAGGAAATTTTTTAAAATCCAGAAAAAAGCTTTATCTCGACGAGATAAAACGTTTAGTAAAACGAACAGTGAAACTGCTGGTGCTGCAGTTACTTGCATTTATCAAATGTTCACCAAAGCTCGCCAATGGTTCTAAAATGATGTATCAGGTCAGAGATGATAATAAAAGTAGAAGTTTATTGATTTGAGAAGTGGTTCAGAAGATATGGCAATGTTTAGAAATTGTCCTCTTAGGGGTTATACACGGTACAAAGCCATAAGTAAGGTTAGAACTGGGTGAAATGCAAATATCTCTGCGAAACTTTCCCAATCTTTCTAAAATGTTTTTTTCCACTCAAACACCATGAAACAAACCAAATTTTATCTATTCGACGAGTTGCTGTGAAAATTTTTCAAAGGCCAGGAAAAGGCTTTATCTCATCGAGATAAGACGATTAGTAAAACGAACAGTGAAACTGCTGGTGCTGCAGTAACTTGCACTTAACGAATGTTCGCCAAAGCTCGCCAATGGTTCTAAAATGATTCTTTTGGTCAGTCATTACTTGCCATATCTTCTGAACCACAGCTCCTATCAATGAACGTCTACTTTTATTATTATTTCTGACCCGAAAACATCTTTTTAAACCATTGGCAAGCTTTGGCGATCATTCGATAAGTGCAAGTAACGCAGCACCAGCAGTTTCACTGTTTGTTTTAGTAATCGTTTTATCTCGACGAGATAAATTGTTTTGCTGGACTTTGAAAGATTTTCACAGCAACTCGTCGAATCGTTGAAATTTGATATGTTTTATTATGTTTCAGCGGAAAAGAGCATTTTAGAAGCATTGGGAAAATTCGCAGAGAAAAATGCTTTTCACCCAACTCTCGCCTTACTTATGGCTTTCTACCTTATAACGTTTAGGAGGACAATTTCTAAACTTTTCCATATCTTCTGAACCACTTCACCAATGAATGAATTTCTACTTTGATTATAATCTCTCAACCCAAAACATCATTTTACAACCATTGGTGAGCTTTGGCTAACATTCGATAAGTGCAAGTAACTGCAGCACCAGCAGTTTCACTGTTTGTTTTACTAAACGTTTTATCGCGTGGAGATAAAGCGTTTTCCTGGACTTAGAGAAACTTCCCTCAGTAACTCGTCGAAGTCATAAAATTTGATTTGTTTTATGAAGTTTGAGTGGAAACGAACATCTTAGAAGCATTGGGAAAGTTTCGAAGAGATATTTGTTTCTCCCCAATTCTAACCTTACTTACGGCTTTGTACCGTATAACGCCTAAGAGGCTAATTTCCAAACCTTGCCGTATCTTCTGAAACACTTCTTCAATCAATGAACTTCTATTTTTAATATAATCTCTGACCCGAAAACATCAATTTAGAGCCATTGGCGAGCTTCGGCAAACATTCGATAAGCGCAAGTAAATGCAGCACCAGCAGTTTAACTGTTGGTTTTACTAATTGTCTTATCTCGATGAGATAAAGCGTTTTTCTCGACCTTGAAAAATTTTCACAGCAACTCGTCGAATCTATGAAATCTGATTTGTTTTACGAATTTTGAGTGGAAAGCATTTGGGAGGTTTCCCAGAAATATTTTATTTTCACTCAATTCTATCCTTACTTATTGCTTTGTACCGTATAACGCCTAAGAAGCCAATTTCTAAATATTGCCATAACTTCTGAACGACTGATTAAATCAATGAACTTCTACCTTTTTTATAATTTCTCACCCGAGAGCATCATTTTAGAACCATTGGCGAGCTTTGTCGAACATTCGATAAGTGCAAGTAACCGCAGCCCCAGAAGTCATGGCGGACGGCTGTAGGTCTCGAGCTGCTAAACATCATCTTCAACTCGAACGTATACCAACAGCAGTACAAGTAAAGCAAAAAATGAATTTTCACTACGATTCCGACGGTAAAGTCAAATGGCTTGGGCAATTCGAAAGCCTAAAACAATTTGTCAATGATATCCTGCAAGAAGATGGGAAATGGAGCTCTCCTGGAGGCAAAGCAAAATTATTCCACACGGAAAAGGTTACTATTACTTGGTATGCAGGTAAGTAGACCCTACTTTTTCAAGATTCAGTTGGTAACATGTTGAAGGAGCATATTATTAACCTACTAAAATCTGATGGAGGAACTTTTGAAAGAAGGAGTCGCAATGATTTTGGAAAGTCATCACTGTCTTCAGTAAACCGGAACGAAGAGACGTTCGAGAGCACAGAATATCGGCGTTTGTCAATCGAAATGGCAGAGGCAAAGCTGGATATTGAGATTTTGCGTGTGACTGTCAATAGATTTTGTGACTCGTTGAAAGCAATGGAAAAGTTTTATAAGAACTATGTTGCTGAGAAGAGGGATATAAGTACACAAACATCAATCGTGTCTCTAAGTGAGCTATTGTTCGAAGAATAGGAAAACAGCAAGAAACAATAGCTCGGTTAGGTCTTGGTATGCAGTGTCGGGATAATAGCAAAAATGCAGCCACCAACAATAACCCTTGGCAAAGTAATTTAAAAGGATATCGTCGAGTGAGCTCGAGCGTGTATCAAAATAACCGAAATATGGCAAGAGAACACAGCACTGATCGTAACACTAATGTCGTTTCAGATAGCTCACAAATTAATAGTTATTTTAATAATCATCGACAATCATTACTAAACCAGCCTAATGATCAAATGCATCATACAAATTTTCGACAGCAGTACACAAATCACAGACACCGTAGTTGGATGAATTATTTAAATCTTGTGAGTCGAATAACAAGGTCCTGAATGACGGTGAAAGTAATTATCAAATGTTATCTTATGCTATTCCTGTATGGGTTGCAAATCGACCTTTTAAAAACCTTCATTACACCAGTTATAATATACGAAGGAGAGTTTTAGAAATATTCATTACGAATGGATCCTTAGTCAGACAAAGAACCTTTACAAGGAATACCAATAATCTTATTGTCATTGATTGTCTTCAAAATGGCGGATCTGTAAAGTCTACACAAAGCCATAAAACACCTTCCAAAGTCCCTAAATTGATGCTAAGTAATGTGATGTCCTTAGTTATTAAACTAGATGAAGTGAGAGACTTTTTACATCATCATGAAATAAATTTGGCTTTCATCACTGAGACTTAGTTAAAAGAGTCAATATCCGAAAACCTTGTTAGCATCCCTGGCTTTATCGTTCTCCGTAGACACAGACAGAGGGACCAACATGGTGGAGTATGCGTTTATATAAAAGACGACAAATGCAACTCTAAGCAAATAAATGAACTTAATTTTTGTGAAGATCACGAGACCTTATAGCTACATTTGAGACCTAACCGCTTACCTAGGGGCTTCTCGTGTATAGTTGCTGGAGTGTTATATCATTCATCAAGATAGGATGAGAGATCCATTCGTGAACATTTGTTTAACTCACTCACTCTAGCGGAGTCAAAACACCCAAACTGGGGCATTTTAGTGACTGGTGATTTTAATCGCCTAGACATTAGCGGACTATTAAACCACTTTCGCCTTAAGCGAATAGTGAAAGTACCTACACGGAGAAATGCCACACTAGACCTTGTGTTATCTAATATGCATGACTACTAAAGTAAATGGTTTGAACCTGGGAGAATCGTGACGTGTTTGAGGAAGTTAGTAGTCTGTAATGTCCGGATTCTGTCACTCCTTTTTCAACACATTTTCAAAATGGGTCAAAATTTTTCAAAGTGTCGTGGGGGAAAACCCTTTTTATTGGCGGCGTCACTTTCGGTTTCACTTACTTAACTTCCGCCGCTTTCATGAATTTAATTACGTTACCAAGAATTTCAACACATTTTAAAAACGGGTCAAAATTTTTCAAAGTGTCTTGGGGGAATTACCTTAACATTCCAAACATTCCAAACATTCCATACATGCCTAATCTCCCTAACAACCAGCCTAACTCGATGTCAACAAAAAAACTATTTTCGGATTCGCCGGTTGATAGGGATATCTGGAATGTATGGAATGTGGGGAAAACCCCTCAACGACAGGCGGGGGAATTACCTTTTTTGACAGAATTTTAAGGAAACATTTTAGACAAAAGTAAAAACTATAAAGATACATTGATTTTAAGAATTTTGTTTTAAATAAAAATGTATGATATAGTTTTAAGAAATACTAATAGATATTTATTTACAATACGTAAAAAATGTTTGAAAATTCTAAATTTTTACCTAAGATTTAGTAAATTGTTTAGATTTTTTTGGAATAATGTTTTTAAACTTTATATTTATATTTCAGAACCTAGAACATTTCAATGTAAAATTTGCGGAAAAATTAGTTATTATCAATAATAAAAAAATAATAAATAAAAAATGGGAAATTGTGTATCATCAAAAACAAATAATAAAAATAATTCCAATAAGGATTCAGGAAAGGATACAAAGTTAGATTTAAATCTTCATGGTTATCCACCAATAAATTTTAGAAAAATTCAAAAAAGTGGTTTTAGAATCGGAGCTCATGTTGATGTTGGAATGAAAGATTTTGAAGCCGGAATGGCGTTTGGGAAAAATAATATACATGAAATTCAGTTTTCAGAAAATAATAATCATTTGAAATTGTTAAAATCTTTAGAAAATGAAGAATCAACAAACAATAACTCAAAAGAAAAAGATAAAATAATAAATACACTTATGAGTAAATTAACCAGAAAAGACACAGTTGTTAAACCTTCATCTTCAGAATCTACAGAATAATTTTTAATTTTATAATACAATATATATTATAAAATTATTCAGTTTGACTTGTTGACGGCTCACTACCGTCTTGACGGCCAGCTCCGCTGTCGTCTTTTTTGCTATGTTTTTTAATAACATGTTTTCCAACTGTAACTCCGCCAGATAATATTCCAAGATATGGTAAATATGGACTTAGTTTTTCAACTACAGATTTTACATCTCTTTTTAATAATTTATCTTTCACCAGTTCTTTTTCCAATTCTTCACTGCTTTCAATTGCTTCTAACCCTCCTAATAAATCTGCAAATTTACTAATTAGTAAATCTGTTAAAAATGCATTTGCTTTTTCCGCTTGTTTTACTTCATATTCAGCATAAATTTTTAATATAACTTTGTTACTTGATTTTTTCAAATTTTGTACTGATTGGCTAATTTCCCCATCTTCAGACAATTTTATCAATTCTTCTCGTTTTTTCATTACTTCTTTTTTAATATCTTGCGTTTGCTTTTCTTCACTTGCGGTTGTACTTGTCTCAATTTGCGGGACTTCTACATGTTCACTATTTTCACTCATTTATTTTATAACCAAATGGAAAAATTAAATTAACTTCCAATCTTGAATATTTTTTGGTTTTCAATGTTTCTAAAATTTTTTCCAATTCTTTGCAGTCACCTAAATCTAAATATTCTTGAATTATTGTTGTCATATCTTTTTTATTCGGATTATAAAATGTAACCAATTTTGAAATATTTTCTCTAAATGGTTTAGCAATCGATGTCAACTGCTGCGTTATAACTACAATGGAAAGATTATAATGCCTTGCAGAAAATCCTAATTTAACCAACTCACTTGTTCTATTTTTAACATTTTTTCCACTTGCACAATCATCCAATATGATTAAACTTTTACTTCCTTTTGAAAAGTCAACTATAAGTTTTAACCAATCTTCAACATTATCTTCGTCACAAGGAATAGCAATAAAATCTTCATCTTTATCATATTTCCAATTTTCATAAGTTTTGTTCCATTCAAATGTTGGACAAATTAAAAAAAATATAATCAAAATAACTTTATATTCTGATTCTATAAAATCTAAAAGATATTTTGTTTTTCCACAAGCAGTCATTCCAACAATTATCATATTAAATGGGTTTTTGTTACCCACTTCGCGTTCAGATTTGCTGTCATTCATTTTTTATTTTTCAAAATTCCTTGATTTTTTTTTCAAAATTGAATTGAAGACAAATCTTTATTTACAATGTTTAACAATCCATCACTTATCACAAATATATGGCACATTACATTTGCAGAAATGGCAGTTTTTTTAATTTCTAGCAACAATCCAGACTGTGTGTTTACTAATTTTTTACCAGTTCCATAAACAAAGTTATCATCTAATGTTCTTAAATCCACACATAATGCAAATGAATCTTTATAAAATTTTTCAATACTCATAACTGCATCACTATTTTCATATCCTCCGTGAAATATTCTAAATGCCTCTTCAAAAAATCTTCTTTTTGGCATACCTTGAGAATATATACTATTTGGCACTCCTTCAACACTAATTTTGACCTCTGTTATATTTGGATAAACAAATTGTTCACTATCTGTGATAGTTTTATTTCTAAATAACAGCACAACTGCTTTCATACTCTTCCGCGGAATATTTATGGTTTCATTATGTAAAGTTGCATCTTTATTCCATTCTACTGTTTTCATCAAAGTTACATAATTATATGATAATGATCTTCCTGTGGTGTAATTTGATAAAACATCAATTGCCAAGTCTTGATTTTCAATTGTTTCATACTCTAATTCTAAATTTTCCAAAGTATATCCCCCAACACTACTGCCAGACTGTGCTACCATAATTTCACTAGCTTTTGGAAAAGTTAAAATGTATTGAAAATTATTAATCATTCCGTAAGGGGCATATAGTCCATGATCTGAAAGTATTTTTTCCAATTTTAAACACTGTTTTGTCCCATAAATATCATACATTAATTTATCAGAAGCTTTTTCTGCATTGCCACTTGTTGCTCCAGAGTCATCTTTTGAAATTAATTTTCTGAGGTTTTCTCGGGCGATGCCGTATTCAACCATATCTGCTCTTTCAAATTCAGGCTTCCAGAGATCTTTGTAAATTTCTAGTAAAGATTCTCCACTATTATCATAAACATTTTCTCCAGCAAATTTAACAACCAATCTTTTCTTTAACAATTTTGATAAATTATTTAAAAACCACGATTTAGTATTTGCATTTTTAAAATTAAATAACAATTTTAATGAATCAGGAACAAGACACAAATTAGGATTTAATTTTGGAATATCTATATAAAGTTCTTCTTCTGGATTTGCTGAATTCGGATTCAAAGTTACAACATGCCTTGTTCTGTTTCCTTTAATTTCACTCATTTTTGATCTTTTATATCCTGGATATAATTCGTTTACTCTATTCATTTTTTATTATACAAAAATTAAAAATTTTTGTTTTATAAAAAAATTTTATTTTTTTTTTCTATTCTTATATTCTTCATATAAAAAGTAAGTAATTGCAATAACTAATATCCATAAATTTTTAGCAAGAAAGGCAATACCTTTTGCACCCCATGATAATATTTGAGAAATTAAATTTAAAACTGCTGAAATGACTGCACCAAAATTTTTACCTATATTTGCAATTGCTTTCCTAAATTTCCAACCGCTTTTGCACCTTCTTTTAATGCGTTTCTTGCCCTTATAACTATTGCTGTAATTATACCTGCTACAGAAATAGCAATTGCTGATAAACCTAATAAATTTTCTTTTGCCCATTTTTTAAATCTTTCTAATCTTCCAAGGTCAGATTCTTCAGCATTTTCATTTAAAATCTGTATTCCTTCTTCACTAATTGGTCTTTCATTAGTTTCAAGTCTCATTTTATCTGCTTGAAGTTTTGCAATTTCTGAAAAACTTTTATATATACTTTTTTGGGGTTCAGCTGTTTCTAAATCAGATTTATTTTTCCAATGTTGATGCTCTCTATCAAATCCATCAATTTTTCCATGTATAACTTCTTTTTTTTCATTTTCTGATAAATTGGAGTCAATACCCTCCAAATATACTAAACCTCTGAATTCTCTTAATTCATTTCTTTCAAATAATGTTCCTCTTGGATCTTGTTCATTATCAATGAATTTTTTTAAGTTATTTTCATCAATTATATCATTAATTTTAGTTTGAATTTCTAAAATAGAATCATCAGTGATAGAATTAACAACTTCACTCATTTGATTTTCATCTTCAGCTACACCATCATCAAAATCGCGAAGCGGTCCACCATGGTCACCAATTCTTTTTTCTATTTCCGCCCTTGGAGTTTTTTCATATTCTTTGATTGCTTTTCTCATATAATCATTAAATTCATCAACATATTTCTTGTTTTTTCTGGTAAATAACTCTGGTTCATTTTTTTAATTGACATTACCAATTTTTTGACCTTTGAAAATAATTGAAACATTTCCTTTTTGGTCTCTTAGAAACGAAGTTTTATCCAACAATATACTATTATTTGGTTCACTTTTCTTTTCAAGTTGAATTTTAAATATTTTTTTAAAACTAGATTTTTTATCAGTAGTTATTATTGATTTTACATTTCTCATTCTTCTTAATATATTTACAGGTGTTTCTCTTGAAAGGTTAACCCTTGTTGTTCTTGGATTTTCTGTGTTTATTATATTTATACTTCTATTATTATCATCTCCCCCAAAACTTGTTTCCCCTCTTCGTCCTCACGGTCTTCCTCTTCTTCTTCTATGTTTCTATTTCTCATTTCTATATCATCAAAACCTTCAGACATTTATTTATTTATTTTTTTAATTTATCATCTTCGATGTTTTGAATATTTTCTTCTGGTATCCAAGAATTGTGTTTGTTATCATAACCTAGCCACTTTACCAACACCATATTTTTACCTTTGACTTTTTTCCTTTTTAATATTTTCTCAACTCTAGACACATCATCCTTTTTATCCACAGCAGATAATTCCTGTTCATAAAATTTTCCAATAATTGGTTCTCCCTCATGATCTTCTATTTCATACATGTTTGGATCACCTCTAAATACTTTTACAATTTCAAAAATTTCTTCTGTAAAATTAGCTTCATAACCTTTAGTAAAGATATTCTTATATTTAGAAATTCTAACACTATCACCAATTCTGAATTTAGGTAAAGGTAAATCTCCTAATGGATAACCATATAGTGTAATCCACACTTGGTCTTTGTTAGACTTGTTCACATCAGCAGGTTTCATTAATATACTACTGTGTTTAGTATGGTTATAATTATCTACAAGTTCATCTACGTGGTTAATCCAATTATAAGTTCCCTTGTTATAGAAATATTTCCACATGGATGTTTTTAGAGTTCTGTTAAATCTTTCAACTATAGATGCTTTTCTATCAGAGTTTGTGGAAAAGTATTCAACATTATGTTCTTTCAATAGTTCTTTTACACCTACATTGTAAAATTCTTTTCCTTCATCAAATTGAACGACTTTTGGGTATTTACCAAATCTTTCCTTAAATTGTTTTAATAATTCATCCACAGCTTTTGTCATGTTTTTAGTATCTTTTCTGTAAACAGGAATAGCGAATGCATAACGGCTTAGAATTTCAACAGCTGTCAGTATCCAATAGTATCCTTTGTTCTGGTTTTTATATTTTCCCATATCAACCAAATCCATTTGTATTTGATCAGCTAAATCTTTGACAAATGTTCTTTGGAATTTATGCCTTCTAACAATTGGTTTGTATCTTGTAAAAGTATCTTGTGTTTTTAACCAGTCTTCCACAATTTTTCTACTAATGCTTAATCCCTTTCCTTTTGCTTTTTAATAAAGTCTTTCCGTAGATTGATAATCTGTTTCTGGGTTGTAGTAAATGTCTCTTAATTCTTGTTCAATAACAACTTCTTTGTCGCTAACTTTGTTCATTTATTTTTATTAAAATAAACAATGAATTCAAATACACATGAGAATAAACAAACTGCTAAACAGAAGGTTGAAGAAATGGAAAGAAAGTATTATGGAAAAAATTATGATTATGTTATGAAAAATATTAAAGAAGATGTTGAATTGGAGAAAAAATATTTTAAAAAATAAATATCCATACGCAGACATGTCGAGGTTTACCTTCGAGGCTGATTTTGATAAAAATGCTGTTTTTCAAGGTTATCATATTTGGTTTAAAAATAATTCATTTTTGTCAACAGATATAAATTCAGATACATTTAAAAATGACCCAAATATGACAAAATCCCTATACATTAATAAACCTGTTGAAAGATTCCCAAAAACATGGAAATCCAATGGAACAATTCAAGAAATTCCAAAATCCAATCCATTAACTGTTGAAGGACTTACAATTTATGATAAATATCCTGATCATTTAATATTAAATTATCCAATTGAAAATTTTAGAATTTATATTAATAATAAAGATTATTTTTTATCTAAATTACCAATATTGAATATAACCACCAATTATTGGATAGGAAATTGGAGCGACAGCGAAAGTTATTATAGAGTTTGTTTTTCAGTTTATTGTGCTGCTTATTGTTGTGGAATTTCAATTCAACATTTAACACCATCCAAAGACGTTTTTCCTATTATAACATCAATTATGAGATTTCATTTGTATTTTACTGTGAGAAAACTTTTAAGAAGAATGGACGGTGGAGAAAAAATGTCAGACATTAGTAGAGAATTTTCTGCGAATAAATTTTATAGAAACAATGAACATATTAGAAGAAAAATTATTTATAGACAAAAAGGCGGGGTTGTTTATCAATTATATCCAGATTCATTCAAAAATGACTACAAAAGATATATTCCAATAAAAAGTAATGGTTTTACAAAAATTGGAATTCAATATTTAAATCAATCTATTGAAGCATTTATTTATTCCATATTAGGAAGTCAAGCTAGAACAAAGCAATCTATTTTTAGTAAGAGAGCTAGTGCATTAGAAACTCAACAAGAATTTAGAAAAATTTTTGAAGATAGTGTAATAAATTATGATACAGCAACCTGGATAAATAATATGAATACAGCCATAACTGCAACTAATGTTGTTTTAAATACTGCCATAAGTCCAAGTCTATGGTTAGTTCCAAGCAGTCTAATAATTTTAAAAAATCCTATTGAAGGATATAATAATAAATTAAAAGTTTCTGATGAAAATGTGGTTTTTGGAATTAACGAAAATTTAAATTATTATGGGGTTAAGCAAAAACCTGTGAAAAAACAACACAACATAGAATTGAAAAAATTGGAAACATTGGGAGATCAATCTAAAGTATACAAAAAAGATGATCAACCTCAAAAACCTGTGAAAAACCTACAGACCACAAGCGGAATAAAAAAGCTTACTACAACTACACCAATGGCCACAGCCCCTACGGGTGATAATTTAATTGTTTTATCTTTATCAATAATTAGTGGAATTTTAATTGCACGGTACGTGCTCTGAGAAACAAAGTTTCGAATCAAAATATATATTATAAAATAAATGACAATATCTTTAAAAATCTTCATCACAAAAGATGAAAACTCAGAAAAAATAATTCCATTAGACAAGCCACTTATATTAACTAATTGTAATAAAATGTTTGTAAAATCAGTAAGTATATTTTTGAATTTTAATAATTTATATAAAAATATTCATCATTTTAGTCATGATACACAAGGTGCTAATAGAAAAATTGACTTCAAAGATGGATATTATACCTTTAATATTTTAAAAACTGAATTAGAAAATGTCGGCGCAATTAAACTGGAACAAATTGATTTTTCTGGAAAATGCACAATAAAATCGGATAAAACATTAAATTTGAAGACATTTGGACCAATCATAGGATTTTCTGAGAATAAAGTAATACAAGCAAATACCTCAACAGAAAGCGACAATGTAGTAAATATTAATAACAACTTGGAATATGTAAACATAAGCTGTAATATGATTGATAAAAGTAAAAATTTTGTAAATGGTAAAAGAAGTAATGTACTTATTCAAGTTCCAATTGAATCTGAACAAACATTAAAAGGAAGTGTCTCAAAAATTTATCCGCCTGAAGAAACAGGAGGAATAAAATTATCAAATGGAATTTATAATAAATTAATATTCAAAGTAGAAGGAAATAATTCATCATCTGTTGGAAATGTTTTATTGGAAATTATTATAAAATAAATGAGTTTATTTTACGGATATGAAAAAGTTAGCGATAATATAACAACAGGGGGTCTCCCAACAACAGGAGGTACAATGACCGGTAATATTAACATAGGCTCAAACCATATAATAACATCAGTTGACCCAACAGAAAATGCACATTTAGCGAGGAAGAAATATGTAGATGGCAAAGTGAGCAAAGCGAAAGGTTCAGGAAATTTATCAGGGACTTCAGCGGAAATTATTTATTAAAAACTGGAGGTACAATGACAGGAAATATTATCATGGGCGATAATAAAATTTCCACAACTGTGAATCCTGTGAGTGATAAAGACCTTTGTAGGAAGAAATATGTAGATGACCAAGATTCTAGAAAATTATCAGTAACAGGAGGAGCAATGTCTGGAAATATTGTAATGGGAAATAACAGAATTACAAAAACTGCGGACCCTAAAGGTGATAAAGACCTTTCCCGGAAAAAATATATTGATGATAACTTTTTTATCAATATCAAATTATAGAAAAGAGATGAGTTTTAGTATTATTAAAGATAATTTTTTTTCAAAAGTAAATTCATTGTATAAATTTAAATATCCTTCATCTTATGATTTACTTTTTGAAAGAAATTCTTTAAAAGTTTCAAAAATTTTTGATGGTGGAATTGATAATAAAAATGCAATTCAAAATGATGCAAACTCACAAGCTATTTTATGTTCTGAAAGTGAAAAAATTAATAATAGATATTTTTTAAAATTTGATGGAACTAAAAGATTAGTTAGTGATATTAATTTAAATTCTGTTACAGGTAAAAAAGATATATTTAATATTTTTATTGTTTATAAATTAAACTCATACAGCGGGACTTCTTGGTTAAAAAGTGGTTTATTTGGAAATGATAATGGAGGATATGATAAATTTATTTCTTTTACAACATTGGGAAGTTTAATTGTTTCTTCGGAAGAAAATGATTTTTGTGTTATAGGAAGTAATAGAGAGAATCATAAAGATCCAATTGCTAATTTTCAAACAAAAGCTAATGCGGGAGCATTAAACACATGGAATTGTTTAAGTGTTCATTGGGATAATTATACAACACCTTTATCAAACAATTATTCAAAACTTTTTTGTAATGGTAAAAAATTAGCTTCTTTTAGAGCAAAGACAACAACAGGTGATACGCAAATAGGGATTGGTGACGTACGAAAAACATTAAATACGCCTTTGGATGGAAATATTGCTTTTTTCTGTGTTTATAAATTTATAAAAATGAGTGAATTGGATATAAAAATGCACCATCATGTTCTTTGTAATTGGTATAATTTTGAACATGATAAAATAACTTTTTAATTAAAATAAATGAGTATAATCTTAAATGATGTAAATTTTAATAGTTCTTCTAATAAGAATTTTATTTTAAATGAATTTGATAAAAAGTTATCACTTTCTGGAGGGACAATGACAGGTGATTTAACTATAAACACAAATAAAATAATTTCAATAATTGATCCTATAGATGATAAACATTTGGCTCGAAAAAAATATGTAGATGACCAAAATAATAAACAATTGTCTTTGGCAGGAGGAACAATGGTGGGAGACATTAATATGGGAAATCATAAAATAATTTCTACATATCACCAGCCAACACATGAAACGCATATTATAACAAGAAAATATGTAGATGTAAAATTTGCTATATTTTGGTTTCAATTTTTTAAATTTTATACTGCAGTTTATGAAATTAAAGATGATACTTCATATATTAAGTATGGTAATAGAGATAAAAAAATCAGAGCAGTTTATAATCAATCAGAAACAGAAAATTTAGATGTATATTTGATGCTGCAACGGAATCACAATAGGCCAATTTATGAAACTACAAACAAAATGTATTTTAAGGATGAAAATAATTTTTTTGAAGTTCCAGTTAATATAAACACCCAGGCTGCTTCTTCAAAATTAAAAGACCGTGTTCATATTTTTGTAGTTTATGAAATGGGAAAACAAAATATTAAAAGAACAAATGATTTTACCGCAATTTTTGGAAATAAAGGTAGCGCAAGCATTTACAGAATGATAGGATTTCAAAATCTTGACAATCCTTCTACAAAAAGATTAATTGTTTATGGAGTAGGAAACAATTATTTAGATATAAATCCAAATGTGTTTCCACTGAAATCAGACCCTACAGAATATAAGAAGATGAAATGTATTTCTGTTCATTATGATGCGGTAACACCGACGACTACGTCGCATCCTTTTACGCATGATAATTCAAGTATTTTTTGTAATGGAAAATTAATTAAAAAATTTACAGCTGCGTAAGTTACAAGCGGTTTGACTTCGTTGGTTTTTGGAGGAAGTAATAAAACTATAACAAATAATAGATTGACAGATTGTTTCAAAGGAAAAATTGCATTTATTGCTATACAATTACATAAAAAAATGAAAGAAAAAGAAATTTTAATGAATCATATTGTATTGTGTCAAAAATTTAATTTAGATTTTGATGAATCTATTATTAATGATTTATAAATTTTACTTGAATTTGTTTAAAATTTGTTTGAAGTAGATTACAAATAAATTTTAAATACACTTGTGACAACTTGTAATAACTTTGAATAAATTTTAAATAGACTTGTAATAAATTTTAAATACACTTACAATAAATTTTAAATACACCTACAATAAATTTTAAATAAAATTATAAAAAGATAAATAAATGAGTGAACTGAGTGACCAAAGTAAACAAACGGTGAAGCCGGAGGAAGTGGACACTTCTGATAAAGTAACAGCAGTTGAAAAAACTGCTAAAGTAAAAGATCCAAGAAAAGTAGAATTGGGAAAAAGATTAGCAAAAATTTCAAGAGAAGCAAAAGAAAGAAAGGCAAGACAGCGATGCGAACTAGAAAATAAACAATCGCCCGAAGAAAACCATGCAAGAGTCCGTTTTGCAAAAGAAATAACTGATTACATAGATTTTAGATATTTTATTGGTTGTGTGACGCTGGTTGCCGCACTTGGAGGGTTATATTATTCATATAAAAGAGACAAAAGAGAAATCAAACAAGAAAAAGACAGCGAAGCGATCGACCGAAGGTCTCAGCACAGCAACAAGTTCGTAAATAATGTAAAAGAAAAGAATGACGGTAGCACCTCTCAAGGTAGAGAAAAAAAACTGCAAAGCGCCCACCAAGGTGTTCTATTGAAAACCTGTAAGGAAGCAAACCGTGAAACGGACCTTACAGGTTTTTAATAAAAAAATTTTTTATGTATATAAATAAATGACTGAAATGAATAGAAAAGAAGCTATGAATGAATTATATGATTCTACACTAATTACATTGGGTGCTGTGGGAATTGGAATGATAACAAGAAGAGTATTTAGTGATGGTTTGTCAACTCCGGCTAGTTTAGTGCCTACTTTAAAACTTACAGCAGCTGTAGGATTATCAACACTTGGAATTAAATATGCACAAGACAAAAAGTGGCTACCTACGGATCCTTTCAAATCTTAGAAAGCGAAAAAAGTGGGCAAAATAAAGAAATTAAAGAAAAATAAATGGAAACAGTAGTTGGTGGATTATTTAATGCAGTTGCTTTTGCAGGTGCTGGGTTTTTATTTTCAAAATTAAATCATTCTGGATATGAAAAAGAGATAAAAAGACATAATGAAGCAATGGAAAAACTGAGCGAAGCAAAGGAAAAAAGGTATGAAGAGCAAGTGAAAAGAAAAGAAGAAATTGAAAAATTAAGAGAGCAATTATCAGATGCAAATGCGGATATAAATCGAACAAACCCAGCATTAAAAACTCTTATGCGTGTGAAAAGTTTAGAGCAAGAATACAGTGAATCTGCGGGAAATGAACCAAAATTGGAGGATTACTATAAACCTTCAGATGAGATGAAAGAATATCAAAATGTTGCTTTTTTTCTGGTTGGAATCTCAGGAGGCTACATAGTTTACAAATTTATATAACGGTATAAATAAAATAAATGAACATTTTTGAATTTATTTTAGATTACTTTAAAAATGGAAAAATTGATAAAAAATATAATAATTGGCTAAAACATGAAAATGTTTATAATTTATTTAAAATTGCCATTAAATATTATAATTTTCTATTTGATTATTTAAATTTAAATGGGTTTAATTGTAATTGTATGGAAAACTTTAAAAATTTAATAAATTTGCAGATTAAATTATACAAGATTTACAAGATTCAGAAAAGAAAAATACCAACTTTTAACTTATTTATTTTTGTTTTTTAAGAAAAAAAATTGTTCTTAAATAAAAAATAATATATAATAAAAATGAACAATCAATCGAACACATTTCTCAGCAAAGCAAGTCATTATACTTTTAAGCAATTGAGAGATATTGCAAAATAAAAAAAAAATAAAATATTATAAAACTTACAAAAAAAATGAGCTTGAAAAAATACTGGGTTTGGAAATTAGTAAACCTAATGAAAAGTTTGAAAAATATTGCAGAGAAAAAATGAAAAAACCAACACCAATAATTATTATAAACAAAGAAACAGGAGAAATTTTCAATTTTAAAAGTCTTCATTCTGCCGCAAAAAATTTTAACCTAAATGCAGAAAGCATCAAGTACAGAATTAAAGCAAAAAAAGATTTGAAAATTAATGATCAAACATTTTTGGTTTTGCTGAATAAGCATTTTGCTCTTAAGGAAAAATTTGTATATAATAAAAAACAATGAATCAAGTAGTCTCAGAAAAAGTTGTTGAAATATTTTTAAAATCAGAAAATTATGAAAATAATAATAAAGACCATTTATATTATATTTTTACTGAAGAAATTTCTAAACTTTCTGGAGATGGAGAATTATTACCACATCATGAATATACAATTAATTTTGAAGAAAAATTTTGTATTTTTAGTGATTTTGACATTGATTATGAAGCTGAAGAAAAAATTTATACAAATTATAAAATTATTTTGAAGCCAAGGCCAAAAAGATTAAATTTATTTATTAATATTTTTATATTTAATTATTGAAGACCTTTGGTGTGTGGTTAAGAATAAAAATCAGATGATTTTTATTCTTTTTTTTTGCATCATATTGCATTTAAAGAAAAAATAAACATACAAATAAAGAATGAATACAACAAAAAATTTATTGGACACAGATGTCCCTAATATTAATACACCTTTATTAAAACCAAAAAATGTTTTTAAAAGAGGAAATCTACTTGATACACCAAATCCTGGTTATGATTTTAAAACCATATTGGAGCCAACAAAATATGTTTCAAAAATTAAAAGTTTGATTGAAAGTTCTAAAGAAAAAGCAAATAATTTATTTAACAAGTCTAAAGAAGAAGTACTTAATTTATTTGATAAATATAGAAATAATGTAAACAAAGGAACAGAAAAAATAACAAATTGGTATAATCATTTAAAAGAAAATGTTTTAAATATATTTAACAAAATACAGGAAAAACCGCAAATGGTTGAACTAAAGTTTAAATTGGATAAAGAAGCTTTGAAAGTAACAAAAAGATATGAAATGGATTTGGAAGAAGCCGGATTATCTTTATATGACCCTTTGAGCCTGTTGGAAAAAATAAAACCATTGGTAATAAAAAAATTTAAAAAATATCCAAGTACAAAACAACAAATAACTCTTGTATGTTTAATGAAAAAAAGCAAATCCAGCAACTGGAGAAGAAACTACAGATAAAGCACATATTCATAGTTATTATGAAGAAATTTTTGATGGAAACAATTTTGATGAAATATATGAAAAAATGAAAGATAAAATTATTCAAAGTTTTGAAGAATATTTAAGAAATTCAAGTTTATGGAAATTATATAAAAGTTTAAAAATAATTCTTAATATTAATAAAATTAAACGATTACTTGCATCATCTTATATTCCTACTCCAAAATTTTTAAAAAATAAAAATGCAATTAGTAATCCACAAAATGATGACCAAAAATGTTTATTGTGGTGTGTTGCAATAAGTGAACTTTTGAAAACTAATCCTAATTTGAAAAATCCTGGAAGAATTACAAAAATTTTAAAAAAGAAAGCTGAGAGTTTTGATACAAAAGGTATGGAATTCCCGTGTGAATTTACAGATATTGATAAATTTGAAAAAAATAATAACATTGCAATTAATTTATTTGGATATAATGAAGAAAAAAGGTTTGGAAATAAAAAGCAAGAAATTTTTCCTTTGAGGGTGAGTAAATTAGACTTGGAACAAATTAACACACATGTGGATACACAAGAGGACACGCATGTGAACATATTGTTAATAACTAATGAAAATGGTGATAAACATTATTGTTTAATTAAAAATATGAGCAGATTATTTTCAAACCAAGTCAATAAAAGCAAAGAAAAAATACATATTTGTAATTATTGTTTACAAAATTTTAGAAATGAAAAAACTCTTAAAAATCATTTAGAATATTGTTCAAAATATAAATGCGGAAAAACTGTTTATCCAAATAAAGGAGAAAAATTAAAGTTTAAAAATTATGAAAAAATGCACAATGTGCCGTTTGTAATTTATGCAGATTTTGAATGCAATTTAAAATATGAGGATAAAAATATCGGTGATAACACAAAACAATTTCAAAAACATGAACCGTCTGGATATTGTTGTTTGATAAAATATTTTGATGATAATTTATTTAAACCAAAATTAGTAATACACAGTAAAAAGGACAATTCTGATGAAGACGTTTCTTTAAAATTTGTAGAAAGTTTAGAAAATAATATTAAAAAAATACATGAGCAATTTAAATTTCCAAAAAAGATAATATTAAGAGAAAAGGATAAAAAAGATTTTGAAAAAGCTAAGAAATGTTATGCATGTGATAAAAAATTTGAAAAAGATGATAAAGTTAAAGACCATTGCCATTATACTGGAAAATATCGAGGTGCTGCTTGTATTAGTTGTAATTCAAAAATGAAGAAACCTAAATTTATTCCAGTTATATTTCATAATTTACAAAATTATGATAGTCATTTGTTTATAAAAAATCTAGGTGTTTCAGAAGGTGAAATTAATTGTATACCCAGCACTGAGGAGAAATATATTTCATTCACAAAAGAGATTATTGTTGATAAATTTGAATCTAAAAAAATAATTACAGAAAAACAAATTTCAAAGTAAATGTAAAGAAAACATTATTGAATATGAGGAATTTAATAATGAAAAAGGTGAAATAGAGTATAAAATCAAAGAAATGATTAATGTTAAAAAACAAATTAGATTTATTGACAGTTTTAAGTTTATGCAAAGTAGTTTAGGAAACTTGGTTAAAAATTTAGATAAAAATGAACTAAATATTATGAAAAGAATTTACAAAAATGAAGAGGAAAGAGAATTATTAACTAGAAAAGGTGTGTTTCCATATGATTGGTTTGATAATATTCAAAAATTAAAAGAAGTAAAATTACCTGATATTAAGGAATTTTATTCAAAATTAAATGATGAAAATATAAGCGAAGCAGATTATGAACATGCGCAAAATGTTTGGAAAAAATTTAATATTAAAAATATGAAAGAATATCATGACTTATATTTGAAAACTGATGTGATACTTTTGTCAGATGTTTTTGAAAATTTTAGAAAAGTTTGTAAAGAAAATTATAAATTAGACCCCGCTTGGTATTATACTTCTCCAGGGCTTGCTTGGGATGCAGTGTTAAAAATGACTGGAGTTGAATTGGACTTATTATCCGATCCACAAATGTACCTTATGATTGAAAATGGAATTAGAGGGGAATTTCAACAATTACAAAGCGATATGCAAAAGCTAATAATCCTTATATGGGCTCAAAGTATAATCCTGAAGAATATAATGTATATCTTGCTTATTTAGACGCGAATAATTTATACAGATGGGCTATGAGTAAAACACTTCCTGTGAGAGATTTTAAATGGTTGAATGAGAAAGAATTACAAAATTGGAAAAAATTTCCTTGTATATTAGAAGTTAACTTGGAATATCCTGAAGAGTTGCATGATTTACATAATGAATACCCGCTAGCACCAGAAAGATTAAAAGTTGACACCTGCGGAGCAGGAGGTGTTGAAAAATTAATACCAAATTTGAATAATAAAGAAAAATATGTTTTACATAGTAAAACCTTAAAATTATATGAAAAATTAGGATTAAAAATTAGTGGAATTTATAAAGGTATTAAATTTTATGAAGAAGATTTTATGAAAAAATATATTGATTTAAACACAAAACTGAGAACAGATGCAAAAAATGAATTTGAAAAATACTTTTTCAAACTTATGAATAATTCTGTGTTTGGAAAAACTATGGAGAATGTTAGAAACAGAGTTGATATACAATTAGTTAACAGAGAAGAAAAAGCATTAAAATTATTTTCAAAAACTAATTTTAACAAAAGGACAATATTTTCTGAAAATTTAATTGCTGTACATATGCATAAGAAAAAAATTAAGCTAGATAAACCTATATATCTAGGAATGAGCATATTTGATCTGAGTAAGACTTTAATGTATGATTTTCATTATAATTATATTAAACTAAAATATGGTGAAAATGCGCGGTTGTTATTTACAGATACTGACAGTTTAATGTATGAAATTTACACTGAAGATTTTTATAAAGATATATCCCCAGATGTTGAAAAAATGTTTGACACAAGTAATTATCCAAAAGAACATGAAAGCGGAATTATAACCGGTTTAAACAAAAAAGTAATTGGAATGATGAAAGATGAGTGCGGTGGGAAACAAATAGAAGAATTTGTAGGGCTGAGAGCAAAATTATATTCTTATAAAATAGATGAAAAAGACAACGCACCAAAGGTGCCAAAAAGATGTAAAGGTGTTAAGAAAAATGTTATTGAAAAAAATATAACATTTCAAAATTATAAAGATTGCTTATTTACTGAAGAAGAACGAATTAGAAAAATGAATTTAATAAGACACCGAAATCATGAATTGTATACTGAGAGTGTTGAAAAAATTGCATTGTCAGCAAAAGATGATAAAAGAATAATACTTGAAAATAAAATAGATACATTGGCATATGGTCATTACATGAATGAAATGATTGACACTTATGAGAATATATTTGGATTTAAACCGTAAAATACTTTATCAGCTAGGTTGTTTCCTTAAAATTCTGTCAAAAAAGGTAATTCCCCCACCTGATGTTGAGGGATTTTCACCACATTCCATACATTCCAGATCTCCCTAACAACGGAGCAAACTAAAAATAGTTTTTTTGTTGACATCGAGTTAGGCTGGTTGTTAGGGAGATTAAGCATGTATGGAATGTTTGGAATGTTAAGGTAATTCCCCCAAGACACTTTGAAAAATTTTGACCCGTTTTTAAAATGTGTTGAAATTCTTGGTAACGTAATTAAATTCATGAAAGCGACCAGAAGTTAAGTAAGTGAAACCGAAAGTGACGCCGCCAATAAAAAGGGTTTTCCCCCACGACACTTTGAAAAATTTTGACCCATTTTGAAAATGTGTTGAAAAAGGAGTGACAGAATCCGGACATTACAGACTACTGAAGTTGATCGTCCAGGTTAGTGTAGTCTTGAGAAAGACTGTTGGTTGAAGTGACTGACGTTTCGACAGCCTTAGTGGCGGTCATCTTCAGAGTCAAAAGAAGACTCTGAAGATGACCGCCGCTAAGGCTGTCGAAACGTCAGTCACTTCAACCAACAGTCTTCCTCAAGACTACACTAACCTGGACGATCAACTTCCTCAAACATGTCATGCATGTCTACTATTATTCGCCGCAAGCTTATCCACCACTTGGTCTATCTGACCATAACACTGTCATGGCATCCCCTAAAGTTAAAGAACATAAAAGTAACACCAAGAAAGTGATCACAAGACGTGACCGACAGAGAAGCCGTAAGGAGGAAATGGGAAGATATTTGAGCCTGGTGGATTGGTCTTCGATGTTTACGCATCTGAATAGTTGTGAAGAAATGTGGAACGCCTTTCATGTAGTAGTAGCTGAAAGGGGAAAATCCGAAGAAATGGTGGAAAGAAGTGAAACGTCTTAGCAATATAAAAATCAAAAACAGTGACGTAACATGTCAAATGAATGTTGACGAGTTTTCTAATCTCTCGCAACACGAACAAGCTAATGCTATTAATGCAGCTTTTTTGTAACTGCTTCAAGAGTACCGTTTACCAGCTCAAACAGCACGTCTTCCCTTGGAAGAGTCGCTGGAGTTCCTAAATATAACTGAGAGTCGGGTAGAGAAGGCCTTGGTGAAGCTTAACCCGGGTAAAGCGTCTGGGCCTGATAACATACCAAACTGGTTTTTAAAGGAATATTCGAACATGGTGGCCCTTCCCCTTATGCATATCTTAAATGCTTCCTATCGTGAGCAATGTCTGCCCACCGTTTGGAAGATGGCTGATGTATCATCAGAACCGAAAACCAAGTCCGTTCACGATCTCAAGAAAGACTTAAGACCTAATTCTCGCTCACACCTTGTGCTTCCAAAGTAGCGGAAGAGTTCTTAGCGGAAGACCATGTTAAACCACCAATATTAAAAGTTATTGATGCGAATCGGTTTGGAGTAATCCCAAAATCTTCTACTACGATAGCTTTAATTAGTATGTTGCATCACTGGTATCTAGGGACTGATGGTAATGGGGCAACTGTAAGAATTATATAATTTGATTATCGTAAAGCTTTCAATCTCATCGATCACAACATCCTAGTTGATAAGTTATGTAACCTGGATCTACCTAGAAGTGTCGTCAATTGGATAATCAACTTTCTAACGAACAGATTTCAAAGAATTAGACTGGTCGACAGCTGCTATTCGGAGTAAGGATCAGTCCTTTCTGGGGTACTACAAGGAACAAAGTTGGGACCTTGGTTGTTTACCCTTATGATTAATGACCTAGTAATCAACGATCATCATGTTTGAAAATATGTAGATGATACGACAACGTCCGAAATAGTTCCCAAGGAGGAAGTCAGCAACGCCCAGTTTATAGCTGATCGTGTTATGGAGTGGTCACGTGAAAACAGATTCAACTCAAATCCGAGCAAATGTAAAGAATCTAGAATTTCATTTGCGAAGATACCTGCAGTTTTTGAACCTGTAGTTGTTAATGGCAAGGAGTTGGAAGTAGTGAATTGCATTAAACTGTTAGGTTTGACAGTTAGTAAGAATTTGACCTGGAATGCCCACATAAATGAAGTTATAAAGAAAATTGGCAAAAGATTGTATTTTTTAGTACAATTAAGGCGGGCTAAAGTACCACCGCAAGATTTGGCGCTGTTTTATGTATCGTGTATTAGATCGGTGGTAGATTATGGAATACCAGCTTTTTACCATCCCTTATCGCAATACTTAAAAAGTGAGTTGGTGCGTCTGGAGAAAAGGGCCATAACTATTATTATGGCGGACTTGGATTATCATACTGCTCTTGAACGTTTAGGTGTTAAACCCATGAAGGACCATCATGAACATCTGTGTAATAAACTTTTTCAATCTTTAATTTTAGATCCAAGCCATAAACTCAATAAATTATTACCAGAAAGATATAATCCATATTATAAGTTACGAAATCAGCGGAATTTTGACATCCCACGCGTTCAAACAAATAGAACAATGAACTCTTTTATTTTCGCTATGCGCAATTAATGAAACGTCCGCCTATATTCTAATTTGTATACTTGTTAAATTTTTAAGTTTTTTGATAATATTCTTTAGTTAATTTAATGTTGTATAGTTTTAAACCCAATTAAAGTTATTCATTAAAAAAATTGCTTGTCAGATACATCGGGTACTATAGTACAGATAAACGTTTTATTGGAAATTTTTTAAATGCAAATAATTACGAAATTCAGCCTTTTTTTGGCTACGATGTAATTTTAATAAATCTATCTATCTATCTATCTATCTATCTATCTATCTATCTATCTATCTATCTATCTATCTATCTATCTATCTATCTATCTATCTATCCATCCATCTATCTATCTATCTATCTATCTATCTATCTATCTAAGTTTCACTGTTCGTTTTACTAAACGTCTTATCTCGACGAGATAAAGCGTTTTTGTCGATTTTGGAAAATTTTCAGAGGAACTCAACAAATCGATGAAATTTCGGCTTTTTATGATGTTTGAGTGGAAAAGAACATTTTGCAAACATTGGGAAAATTTCGAAGAGATATTTGCTTTTCACACAATTCTAACCTTACTTATGTTATAAAGTTATCTTCTTGGAATTGTCGCAGTGTAAGTGAAGTGAGTAATCCACCCACTGTCAACGTGAACAGGACGGTTTGAACTTACTGAAGATATGGAAGTAGTAAATGTTTATAGAACATTTAGGGGCAGGTATGTTAAATTCAAACCGGAAATACATTATATGCTCGAACGAGCACAATTCGAACTGGCTTCCTCAATATGCAAATTAGCTGATAAAACTGTCAACGGCCGCACCTTGCGAGAGCAAAATATCTATGCACTCGATCGTGAACGCTCAAATTTCTACCGGACAGAGTAACTAAAACTGTAAGTCGACGTGAATGTTTGAATTTATCTCAATGCTCTTATTTCCTACCGTTTCTTTGAATAAATATAGTAGTTAACGCTGTCTTTGTAAATATGTAATGATTATGTAGTTGAACCATTTTGGAATAAAGAAAGTCTACGATTTCAAGCTTTGTTGTCCGGACTTTGATTGAAAATTTAATAAATATTTTAACCATATAGCAACTGTTTCCCTGCGATTGTTGTGCGACTGTTGGTTGAAGAACGTTAATCGCGAGCGTTTTGAAGCTATATGCTTGCAGTTGAGGCAGAGGTGGGTGACCGGGCATTTGCTGCAGAGTGACTTAGCTGGTCACCTTGGTCTTGCCAATAGGATGTCTAAAAACGTGTGGCAAAACAAAGGCATGCCTTACGCTTGGTCGCTGCTCGACGAGTGCCAGGCGCACGGTGATAACGAGGAAACTACCAGTATCCAAAGTGTCTGCAAGGAGTGCAGAAGAAGGGTCCGACGGCTATATTTCGTCATCGATTGTTGCATGCTGTTAGCGCCATCCATTCGAAAGGCGGACATGTTTTGGCATGTTGATGTGGTGGTGCACGGTAGTGCGTGTAGCGTTGTCGCTTGCGACGAGCTGCTGTCAGAGTCGCACGAAGCCTTGGGGCATATATTTGAGGTAAGATATGTAAGTCGTCGTTAAGGCTAGGTTTAGTTAGGCAAACAAATATTGCCCTTGGCCGAAGTGGCGATCGTGAACAATGAGCTACTACACGCCGTTCAATTGTGCGATGGTTTCTCATCACGAAAAGCACTGCTCCTTTTGTTTGGTGCAAAGCTAATGTCCGACCACCCGACTCGTCATCAACTGTAAAATGCGAGCTTCATCAATCTGACGAATAGCCATACGTCGGTGCGTAAACGAGAAACGATCGAATTGTAGTTGAGCGAAGGAGAGAGGTGTGGCTTGCGAGAGCCTACAGTGACGGCATATTGAGAAGTATAGTAGAACGGTGATATATCCCCGTTCACGTTTTCTCGTGAGCAAAGGAAGACTACGTGAGGCGATACGATCGTTCACGTGGGCTATATGTCGCGAGATGCAGCCATTCCTGCGGGCTATATGTCGGGAGACACAAATTCTCTCTTCGATTTGCTAATCGCTAAGATTAGACCCTGGGCATCCTCTTCAAATAAACGATGACATCGTTGACATGCAATAATTTTACAAAACAATCAATAAAAAGAATATGATATTTTCAAGAATATGACACGCTTTTAAGGTCTCTTTAACGAGATCGTCACCGCGCATGCCAAGCAACTTTCGCTACCGACACTGCCAAATTCCTTCGTTTTCGTCAAGAAGAAATTGTCAATTTTGTTAAAGTAAAACGATTTGGAGAAAAAAATAGATGTGCTACGGTTAATTTTACTCGACTGAAATCATCCCTCATCAAAACTTTTACCAATGTTGCATGTCCCACATGCGCTAATTCCATCACCATCAAGTTGCATGAATACAATAAAAAAACTAACGTAATCGGATCAGGTGAAAGCATAACGTGGCATCAATAAATGGGTTTGGGCTCGATGCATTTCCTCCCATGCAGCCTGTCCCAATCGAACACCTGGCTGTAATGGTCGAAGGGCATACTAGAGGGCAAATAAACGGGTACGGCCGGAGAGCATACCCCGCATAGAGATACGGTTGAAAAGAAATGAGTATGTTTGTGTGCATATCTTTTTCGTTATCGCATTTTTGTCATAGTTTTTCACATCAGTATTTTAAAACACGCCAGTCATTCTTAGACTAACTCAGGGAGAAAACGAGCATGTGGTAACATGCTTGGCAAAGTCCTATTCACAAAAGACCCGTCCCAAAGGCACAACTCATTCCAGTGAAAATCTGAAGTTTCATAAGAGTGTCGGCATTCGTTTTGCAATTAAATTGCTACCTATTCTCCATGATTTTGACAAAAGATCGTACAAAAAAGCCACCGTGTTTCGCACCACTCGGATCGCGCGTATATACCCACAACAACAAGAGCAAATCACCTCTTACCTTTAACTCTCAAAAGCGACCAGACTTCAGCCACCAGATGTACACTCAGTGCGCCGTCTCAGCTTTGTCACATGTTGCATTTGATCATGCCACGTTAAGGGACCGAAATATGGTCATTCTTCAACTTGATCAAGTTTGCATCTGAAAGAAAACGTCGAAACGGACGTTTAGACACTATCCTTGGACTGCATAAAGCGGGCAAGGGTTTTGGCTGAAAACGAACATTCTTCACCTCTAACGTTCACTGGCCACAAAACTTTAGTATGGAGAAATTCAACAAAAAGCGATATACGCGAAATCTGAATCTTAGCTAGAACTAGGCTACATTCTGTCAAATACGCTTTGTGTTTTAAAGCTACCATCAGAGATGCTTGTTGCTTAACAACGACTAACTGCTACTTTCGAGCTAAATATCATATCACCACACTCTTCACTTCATAAAGCCGGTATAGAGTTCGACCACAAGAATCACACCTTCTCACACAGAGTATTTACGCACTGCAAGAGTCCGGAAGAGCTCCGCGATACTGGAGTGTTCCAAAATGACACCAGTGGGCAGTAACAATATACAGGCTATTATAATGTACTCTAGAAACGTCTTCTTTACTCAACTTAGCCAAGTAATCCTTACCGTAAAACTTCAGTTCAGGTCTACGTTTTAGGAGGATGTGGTTGAGCCTTTCAAAGAAAAAGGTACGCAAAAAATAATGACACCCGAAACGGATCGTTATCACACCCGACGGAAACGGTTCAGTTAAAAAATACTTTTGATTCAAGTCAATGAGTTGTCAACGGACAGCCAAACAAACTTGCCACTAGTTTATGGGTATTGGTTTGCTTATTTTTTTCACTGACACCGAGCTTTGAAGCCACGCTTCAGTGACCGTCAGCGAAACTAGACTCTCGAGTTGTGGCCAACGTTTTCGGAGGATATGGTAGTAACAGGAAAAAAACCCCCAAAAAACAAAAAAACACCATCGTTCGCCGAATCTACGTTTGGAAAGCTACCTACCTTCCAAACTCATGTCGAGACGTAATCACAATGCGCCCGTCACTGTAGGCTCTCGTAAGTTACAGTTTTTTTCTTCGCTCAACTACCATTCGATCGTTTCTCGTTTTAGCACCGACATATGGCTATTCGTCAGATTGATCAAGTTTGCATCTCATAGTTGATGACTAGGCGGTCGAACGGACATAAGCTTTGCACCAGACAAAGCGAGCAAGCCTTTTCGTCGTAAGAAACCATCGTGCAATAGAATTGCGTGTAGCGCATTCTTCACGGCCGCCATTTCGGCCAAGGGCAAAATTTGTTAGCCTAACTAAACTAAACTAAACCTAGCCTTAACGACGACTCACATATCTCATGTGAAATATATGCCCGATGGCTTCGTGCGACTCTTACAGAGGCTCGTAGCAAGCTACAACGCTACATGCACTACCGTGCACCACCACACCAACATGCCAAAACATGTCCTCCTTTCAAATTCATCGCACTAACAAGCAAGCAACAGTCGATGACGAAATATAGCAGTCGGACCCTTCCTCTGCAATCCTTGCAGAGACTTTGACATTAACGATCGTATCGCCTCACGTAGTCTACCTTCGCTCACGAGAAACCGTGAACAGCGACATACAAGATCTTACAGTCTCGACAAGTGGCGTCCACGAACCGCCACGGAAAGCTCTGCCATCAACTTTCAACGCTTTCGTTCCCCAATGTTACCTTCAGCTTCAGCAACATTTACGGTCAAAAAGATGGCTATCTTTCAAAATCCATCAAAATGCCAACAACGGGTGGAAACCGCGTGCAATGTTCGCAGTCGTTGACAGCAACTATTTTCCACTGTCTTATAACATGCCTCACCTTTAGCCGGAAACAGCGAAAGCGGTGCCGAGATGTAGTCTCAATGCGCGTCACTGTAGGCTCTCGTAAGCTACAGTTCTCTCCTTCGCTCAACTATCATTCGATCATTTCCCCTTTACGCACCGACATATGGCTATTCGTCGGATTGATCAAGCTTACATTGGAAAAGTTTGCCAGAGATATTTGCTTCTCACCCAATTCTAACCTTACTTATCGCTTTGTACCGTATAACGCCTATGAGGCCAATTTCTAAACGTTTCCATATCTTCTGAACCACTTCTCCAATCAATCAACTTCTACCTTTATTATAATCTCTGACCCAAAAACATCATTTTAGAACCATTGGCAACCTTTGCCGAACATTGGATAAGTGCAAATAGCTGCAGCACCAGGAGTTTCACTGTTCCTTTTACTAATAATCTTATCTCGACGAGATAAAGCGTTTTTCTGGAATTTGAAAAATTTTCACAGCAGCTCGTCGAATCGATGAAATTTGATTTGTTTTATCATGTTCGAGTGGAAAAGGACATTTTAGAAGCATTGGGAAGGATTAGCAGAGATATTTGCTTTTCACCCACTTCTAACCTTACTTATAGCTTTGTACCGCATAACGCCTAAAAGGTCAATTTCTATACATTGCCATATCTTATGAAGTACTTCTCCAATCAATGAACTTCAACTTTTTTATCGTCTCTGACCCAGAAACATCATTTTAGAAGCATTGGCGAGGTTTGGCAAAGATTCGACAAGTGCAAGTAAGTGCAACCTCATTACTTTCACTGTTCGTTTTTCTAATCGTTTTATCTCGACGAGATAAAACGTTTTTTCAACTTGGAGAAATTCTCACAGCAACTGGTCGAATCGATGAAATTTGATTTGTTTTATGTTTAAATGGTAAACAACATTTTGGAAGCATTGGGAAAGTTTGTCAGAGCTATTTTATTTTAACCCAATTCTAATCCTACTTATTGTTTTAGTCGTATAACAGCCAACACGCCAGTTTCTAAACATTACGATATCCTCTCAACCACTGCTGTAATTAATGAACTTTTAGTTTTATTATCCTTAATGACCCGAACACATCATTTTAGAAGGGTTGCCGAGGTTTGGCAAAGATTCGACAAATGCAAGTATGTACAAGCACATTACTTTCACTGTCCGTTTTACTGATTGTCTTATCTCGACGACATTAAACGTATTTTTTCGACTTTGAGAGATTCTCACAGGAACTTCTCGAATCGGTGAAATTTGATTTCTCTTATGATGTTTGACAGGAAAACAACTTTTTAGAAGCGATGGAAAGTTTGCCAGAGTTATATGGTTTTCACCTAATTCTTATCCTAAATATGGCTTTTAGTGGTATAACGTCTAAATGCCAGTTTCTAAACATTGACATATCTTCTTAACCACTGCTCCAATCAATCAAGTGTTGATATTATTATCATCTCTGACCCGAGTACATCATTTTAGAAGGGCTAGCAAGGTTTGGAAGAGATTTGACAAATGCAAGTAAAAGCAGCCTCATTACTTTCACTGTTAGTTTTGTTAAATGTCCTATCTCGACGAGATAAAGCCCTTTTTACGACTTTGAGAATTTCTCATAGAGACTTGTCGAATCGATCAAATTTGATTCGTTTTATGATCTTTGAGTGGAAAAAAGCATTTTAGAAGCATTGCGAAAGTTTGGCAGAGCTATTTTCTTTTCACCTAATTCTAACCTTACTTAAGCCTTTTAGGGGTATGACGGCAAAGTGGCCAGTTTCTAAACATTGGCATATGTTCTCAAACACTGCTCCAATGAATAAACGTTTGATTTTATTACCATCTCTTACCCGAACACATAATTTTAGAACCATTAACGAGGTTTGGCAAAGATTTGACAAATGCAAGTAAAATGCAGTCTCATTACTTCCACTGTTCGTTTTACTAATCGTCTTATCGCGACGAAATAAAGGGTGTTTTACAACTTTGAGAAATTCTCACAGCAACTGGTCGAATCGATGAAATTTGACTTTTTGTTTTATTTTTGAGTGGAAAACAAAATTTTAGAAGGACAGAGATACTTTAGCAGAGCTATTTGGTTTTCACACAATTCTTAACCTACTTATGGCTTTTATGAATAAAACGGCTAAGTGGCTATTTTCTAAACATTGTAATATGTTATCAACCGCTGTTCCAATCAATTAACTTTTCATTTTGTTATGATCTTTGACCGAACATATAATTTTATAACCATTGGGGAGTTTGACAAAGATTAGACAAATGCAAGTAAGTTCAGACTGATTACTTTCACTGTTCGTTTTACGAATCGTCTTATCTAGACGAGGTAAATCTTTTTCTCGATTTTGCGAAATTCTGACAGCAATTTGCCGAATCGACGAAATTCGATTTGTTTTATGATGTTTGAGTGGAAAACAACATTTTAGAAGCATTGGGAAAGTTTGCCAGAGCTATTTGATTTTCAGCCAATTTTAACCCTACTTATCGCTTTTAGACTTATAACGGCCACGTTCGCAGTTTCTCCACATTGGCATATCTTCTCAACAACAGCTCCAGTCAATGAACTTTTGATTTCATTATCATCTCCGACTCGAACACATCATTTTAGAAGCGTTGGCGAGGTTTGGGAAAGATTCGACAAATGCAAGTAAGTTCAGACACATTAGTTTCACAGTTCGTTTTACTAATCGTCTTATCTCGACGAGATAAATCATTGTTTTCGAATTTGAGAAATTCTCACAACAACTTGTCCAATCGATCAAATTTGATCAATTTTATGATCTTAAAGAGGAAAACAACATTTTAGAATCAATGGAAAGTTTGGCAGAGCTATTTGGTTTTCACCCAATTCTAACCTTATTTATGGTTTTTAGTCGTATAACGACTACGTGACCAGTTTCTAAACATTGGCGTATGATCTCAAACACCGTTCCAATCAATAAACTTTTGATTTTATTAACCTCCCTGACCCGAACACATCATTTTAGAAGCATTGGCGAGGTTTGGCAAAGATTCGGCAAGTGCAAGGAAGTGTAGCCTCATTACTTTCACTGTTTGTTTTACTAATCATCTTATCTCGACGAGATAAAGTAATTTTTTCCACTTTCAGAAATTCTCACAGAAACTTGTCGAATCGATGAAATTTGATTTCTTTTATCATGTTTGAGTGGAAAATAACATTTTAGAAGCTCTGGGATAGTTTGGCAGAGCTATTTGGTGTTCACCAAATTCTTATACTTCTTACGGCTTTCAGTCGTGTAACGGATGAGAGAACGGTATCTAAACACTGGCATATCTTTTCAACCACTGCTCCAATCAATGAACTTGTGATTTTATTATCATTTCCGATCCGAGCACATAATTTTAGAAGCATTGGCGAGGGTTGGCAAAGATTCGACAAGTCCAAGTAAGTGGAGCCTCATTACATTCACTGTTCGTTTTACTAACTGTTTTATCTCGACGAGATAAAGTGTTTTTTACGACGTTGGGAAATTCTCACACCAACTTGTCGAATCGATGAAATTTGAGCTGTTTTATGATGTTTGAGTGGAAAACAAGATTTTAGGAGCATTAGCAAAGTTTTGCATAGCAAAGTAACGAAAACAATAACCCTAACATTAAAACATTAAAAGATCTAATAGACATCTACCAACTAAAACAACACATTGACAGTCTTACTAGGAAAACCGCTTCAACTGAAACCTTAATAGATATCATACTTAGTAGAAAAATAGATTCAAGAGTCATGGACTTGGGGATCAGTGATCATAATCTCATTTACATATGCAGAAAGATAAGAATCCCTAAAGGAAACGCTAAACTAATTGAGACAAGACAATTCAAGCATTTTAACGCTATTGAATTTCAAAAAAATCTCAGAGAAGCTTTTAGCAATTCCGGTCATCTCGCTGATCCCAATATAGCGTGGCATGAGTGGAAAGAGATTTTTCTCCACATCACTGACCACCATGCACCTCTGCGAGTAAGAAAAGTAAGAAGTGAATATAAGCCGTGGCTTACTAACGAAATAAAGAACTTGAGTTACCTCAGGGATTATCTGAAAAACAAAGCAGTGAGTCTCAATTCACCCGCATATCATCAAGCATATAAGAAATGCAGAAATCAGGTTAACCGTCTCATTAAAGATGTCAAAACAAAATACTTTAGAATCAAACTTCAAAACACCACAAACACCAAGGATAGCTGGAAGATCATAAATGAGTTACTTAATAAGAAGTCAACGACCACTACAATAAATGAGATAATAATTAATCACAATATGGTGACTGGAGATGAAAATATTGCCAATGAGTTTAATAGCTTCTTTTGTGAAATAGGACCAGAACTTGCCGAAGATATTCCGCAAATTGACCGTGACCCCCTGTATTATGTGACTCCTGGAACTAACGTCTTTAAATTCAAAAATATTACCAATGCAGATTTGATGTATGCGTTAAAGGAGATGAAAGCAAGTAAAGCTTCAGGTCTAGATAAGATCTCAAGCAAATTACTTCGGGAAGCAGGGAATTCTATACATGAATCCCTACTTGTCGTTTTTAATCTTATTTTGAATACGGGCATTTTCCCAGATGGGATGAAACTCGCTAAAATTACTCCTATTTATAAATCGGGAGAAAAAACTGACTGCGGGAAATTATAGACATATTTGGCTAATATTTGCAGTAGCAAAAATTCTTGAGAAACTTATTTATGATCAAGTATTTCACTTTCTTAATGACAATAAAGTTATTTCAAATTAACAGTCAGGATTTCGTCCCTTTCACTCAACTGAAACATCATTACTACAATTTGCAAATCAATGCCTTATAAATATAGACAATGGTCTAGTGAATACATTCTATTTCTAGATCTCAAAAAAGGAATGATGGGATGATGGGAACTGCGCTCACATTGATAAACTATATAAATTACAAAAGCAAGCCGCTCGAGTGATAACGGGTTCTAATTACGACATAAGATCAACAGAAATTTTAGATGAACTACAATGGAAACCTATAAAAAATATTCTTAAGAAAAGGCAGAAATTATGACATTCAAGGCGTTGAGAGGCATAACTCCCAGTTACTTATCAGACCTCTTTACCCTTTGTCATAATGATTCACATTAATTGAGAAGTAACAATAGAAAACTATATTTAAAAAAACCAAAAACGAATTACTTAACAAAAAGTTTCTCATATCGTGGAGCTATATCTTGGAATGACCTACCACTCGTAATCCTTGACAGGTATGAACAACTCTCAGTATACTCATTCAAAACTACACTCACAAATCATTATGTTAATTTGGAGACAAATATCTCATTAAATTAACTCAATATAATCTATCTCCACTTCAAATTTGTATGTTATTAATATTAAATTCGAACTGTAGTAGTATTTTATTTGTTTTTAAGTATTTACTTTACTTTACTTTACTTAAATATATTTTAGCACGGTGGCCTATTCAGTCTCTGTTTTTCAAAGGGCCGTACATTAATTTAGTACAAAAATGCATTCTTAACAAATAACTATATTTACATCTAAAATATTAACACTAAATATATTGCTATATACACAAAGTAGATATTATTAATGGTATATGAAGACTGTTTTCTAGGATGTATTATATATATGTTCATCTATTAAATTTATGAAGCTGTTTAAGCGAATTGTATGGATATTATTGACTGTATTACGAGGTAGACTATTCCAGAACTTTGATGCACGGTATATAAATGTATATTTTAAGAAATTAGTGTTAGGCTTTGGTAAATAAAGATTTTTATCGTTACATCTTAGTCTGTAGACGTTATTTTGGAGAATTTTAAAGTGGTCTTTTAGATATTTTGGTGCCCATCCTCTTAAAGCTTTAAATGTTGAAAGTAGTTCTCGCTTTTTTAAATTTATTTTAATTGGTTTCCATTCAAGATTTTCGAAAATTTCCGATCAACGGATTTCATATCTTGCTCCCGTTATTACACGTGCAGCCCTCTTTTGAAGTTTATAGAGTTTGTTTATGTTAGTTGTGGTGCCATCATGCCATACATTAGAGCAATAAATGAAGTGTGGTAAAACTAGAGTGTTTTTACTAATGTTTCCTTCCTTACTAATGTTTCAGTTACCTCCATTTCTCGAATCTTTGCAAATCCTTGCTAATCGTTGTAAAATGATCTTTTCGGGTGAGAGAAGAGAATAAAAGCATTAGTTTATTAATTGGAGCAGTAATAAAGAAAATATGGCCTTGTCTAGAAATTGGACAATTAAGCCTTATACGCGTAAAAGCCATAATTATGGTTAGAAGTGGTTGAAAACCAAATAGGTGTGTCAAACTTTCCCAAAACTTCTAAAATGTTCTTTTCCACACAAACATCATAAAAAAAAAAATCGAATTTCGGCGATTCGACGAGTTGCTGAGAAAATTTCTCAAACTCCCCCAAAACGCTTTATCTCGTTCAGATAAGACGATTGTTTAGACGAAGAGTTAAACAGTGGTGTCATCAGTTACCTCCATTTCTCGAATCTTTGCAAATCCTTGCTAATCGTTGTAAAATGATCTTTTCGGGTGAGAGAAGAGAATAAAAGCATTAGTTTATTAATTGGAGCAGTAATAAAGAAAATATGGCCTTGTCTAGAAATTGGACAATTAAGCCTTATACGCGTAAAAGCCATAACTATGGTTTGAAGTGGTTGAAAACCAAATAGGTGTGTCAAACTTTCCCAAAACTTCTAAAATGTTCTTTTCCACCCAAACATCATAAAAAAAAAAATCGAATTTCGGCGATTCGACGAGTTGCTGAGAAAATTTCTCAAACTCCCCCAAAACGCTTTATCTCGTTCAGATACGACGATTGTTTAGACGAAGAGTTAAACAGTGGTGTCATCAGTTACCTCCATTTCTCGAATCTTTGCAAATCCTTGCTAATCGTTGTAAAATGATCTTTTCGGGTGAGAGAAGAGAATAAAAGCATTAGTTTATTAATTGGAGCAGTAATAAAGAAAATATGGCCTTGTCTAGAAATTGGACAATTAAGCCTTATACGCGTAAAAGCCATAACTATGGTTAGAAGTTATTGAAAACCAAATAGGTGGGCAAAACTTTCCCAAAACTTCTAAAATGTTCTTTTCCACCCAAACATCATAAAACAAACCGAATTTCGTCGATTCGACAAGTTACTGCGAAAATTTCTCAAACTAGTCAAAAACACTTTATCTCGTCGAGATAAGATGACTATTTAGACGAAGAGTGAAGCAGTGGTGTCATCAGTCACCTCCATTTATCGAATATTTGCAAAATCTCGCTAATGGTTGTAAAATTATCATTTCGTGTCAAAGAATAGAAGAAAAGCATTAGTTTATTGATTGGAGAAGTACTAAGGATTATATGACCATGTTTAGAAATTGGACAATAAAGCCTTATACGCCTAAAAGCCATAACTATAGTTAGAAGTTGTTAGTAGTCTGTAAACTGCGGGGACTGTCACATTTTCCATCACATTTGAAAAATTACACAAAATTTTTCAAAGTGTAGCAGGGAAATTCCCTAACACAGCAGGCTGATAAATTCCAAACATTCCATACATGCTCAATCTCCCTAACAACCAGCCTAACTCGATGTCAACCAACCTAACTCGATGTCAACCAACCTAACTCGATGTAAACAAGAAAACTATTTTCGGATTCGCCGGTTGTCAGGGATATCTGGAATGTATGGAATGCGTGGGACAGCGTCGCTGCTAAAGTCCCTCAACATTTGGTTTGGAAATTTACATATTTTGAAAATAAAATAAATTCAATAAAAATATAAATAAATGGGGAACAAACAATCAACTTTAAAACCTCAAAAAATTATTGAAAAAAATCATAAAATATTTAAGAAAAAAGCATTCAAGTTTGGTTTTTCAGTAGGAGCAGGGCAAGCATATGATATTGAATGTAATATTCAATTTTGAACCGCTTCAGCAAAACAATTTATTTTTGATAATATGGATGAAAATTTAAAATTAGTTGGTAGAAATGTTATAAAAAGTATTCAACAAAAAGCAAAAGAAAAGGAATCAAATCTTGTTAAAGAGGTCCCTGAAATTTTAAACAAATTTTTAGATACAAACGATAAAAACGATAAAGACGATAAAGACGATAAAGAAATGACAGATGAAACTAAAGATGATAAAGAAATTAAAGACGAAGTAAACGAGTTTGTAAAATCAACTGTTGAGTGATAAATTATTTTGAAAATTTTATAATACAATATATATTATAAAATTATTCATGTTTGGCTTGTTGATGCTTCATTATCGTCTTTTTTATCTTTTTCACATGTCGTTGCTGTGCTCTGTTTTTTAATAATATGTTTTCCAACTGTAACTCCAACAGATAATATTCCAAGATATGGTAAATATGGACTTAGTTTTTCAACTACAGATTTTACATCTCTGTTTAATAATTTATCTTTCACCAGTTCTTTTTCCAATTCTTCACTACTTTCAATTGCGTCTAATCCGCCTAATAAATCTGCAAATTTACTAATTAGTAAATCTGTTAAAAATGCATTTGCTTTTTCCGCTTGTTTTACTTCATATTCAGCATGAATTTTTAATATAACTTTATCACTTGCTTTTTTCAAATTTTGCACCGATTGACTAATTTTACCATCTTCAGACAATCGTATCAATTCTTCACGTTTTTTCATTATTTCTTCTTTTTTATGCGGTTCATGATTCACGCCAGATTCGCTGTTTGCGGTTGTTGAAGATATTAGAGGAACTTCTACATGTTCACTATTTTCACTCATTTATTTTATAACCAAATGGAAAAATTAAATTAATTTCCAATCTTGAATATTTTTTTGTTTTCAATGTTTCTAAAATTTTTTCCAATTCTTTGCAGTCACCTAAATCTAAATATTCTTGAATTATTGTTGTCATATCTTTTTTATTCGGGTTATAAAATGTAACCAATTTTGAAATATTTTCTCTAAATGGTTTAGCAATAGATGTCAACTGCTGCGTTACAACTACAACAGAAAGATTATAATGCCTTGCAGAAAATCCTAATTTAACCAACTCACTTGTTCTATTTTTAACATTTTTTCCACTTCCACAATCATCCAATATGATTAAACTTTTACTTCCTTTTGAAAAGTCAACTATAAATTTTAACCAATTTTCAACATTATCTTGATCACAAGGAATAGCAATAAAATCTTCATCTTTATCATATTTCCAATTTTCATAAGTTTTATTCCATTCAAATGTTGGACAAATTAAAAAAATATAATCAAAATAATTTTTATATTTATTTTCTATAAAATCTAAAAGATATTTTGTTTTTCCACAAGCAGTCATTCCAACAATTATCATATTAAATGGTTTTTTACCTTCAGCTTTGCTGTCAATCATTTTTTATTTTTCAAAAATCCTTGATTTTTGTTTTCAAAATTGAATTGAAGACAAATCTTTATTTACAATGTTTAACAATCCATCACTTATCACAAATATATGACCACGGCAAGCAGACTACTTAATGACACCTGATATGGACAGTCTAGGAGATATGGACAGTCTAGGAGATGTTGAGACATTGTTTCAGATCTGATTAATTCAGGTGTCATTAAGTTTTATCGTCGTTATGTCGATGACACCTTGGTTCTCATCCGGCCTTCTGATATTCCTCATGTTCTTTCAAAATTTAACAGTTTTGATAAAAATCTTAAATTTAAGTTTGACGATTTTTCTGACTCACATGTTCACTTTCTCGATCTCAAGATTACCGATGACGGCCTTGATATTTTCCTAAAAACAACTCACACAGGCCAGTACACGCATTTTTCTAGTTTTGAACCTTTCAACCGCAAAACCACTTGGATAAACTCTTTATTCTTTCGCGCGTTTAAGATCTGCTCTAATCAAACATTATTTGATAACCAAGTTCGTACGTTAAAATCTTTTATGTCATGGAACGGTTTTCCTCTAAAAGTCCGGAACTTTTTGATTCACAAACTCAAAAACAAGGTTATATCTAACACTAATTCAACGGAACATATTGCCGACAATGATTCGCCAAAAATTTATTTCAGAATACCATATCTTGGAAAACAAGGTGAAAATCTAGTTTTCAACGTCATTCGCAAAATCCGTCGCAGTTTGAAAATTCCCATTAAACCAATCGTGATTTATCAAACCAAGAAAACGTCATTTTTCTGTCCCAAAAAGGATAAAATTCCGGAACTTTCTAAAGCTAACGTTGTTTATGAATTTAAATGTCCTGGCTGTGGCCAAACGTACATAGGCAAAACTGAACGTAACCTACAATCTCGACTAACACAGCACGCTACCAATTACAATAACTCTAGTGCCATATCTCAACATCTCCTAGACTGTCCAGACGCAAACTTCATCTCTCGCCTTTCATCATTTCCTGACATTGAATCTGAGGAGGACTTCACTGACTTACTTTGCAATCCTTGTAATCTAATTCCAACTAATACTAAAATCTTATATCGTTGTAATAATAACAATCCTAATCAACTCCTTATCCTAGAATCACTATTGATAAAACGTAATATGCCACAACTCAACAGTGGTCTTAAAGCTTGTAAAAAACTGTCATTGTTCTAGAGTCATTAGACCATCACATTGGCTTACACCATCCTGTAATTGTATACTTCCGCTGCGTCTGTAAATAGCTATACATATAGATCACCGCTTGCATGTAGTCTCATTGGTTTGACAATGTCTTTGGAATAAAGACGAAATATCACCGACTCTGTCTGTACACTCTTGTTTTTTAACTTGAATATCAAGAACACAAGATGTCTATTTTCGGAATTTGTTTTATTTTGTATTTTCACAAATATATGACACATTACATTTGCAGAAATGGCAGTTTTTTTAATTTCTAACAATAGTCCAGACTGTGTGTTTACTAACTTTTTTCCATTCTCATGAACAAAATTATCATCTAATGTCCTCAAATCAATACATAATGCAAATGAATCTTTATAAAATTTTTCAATACTCATAACTGCATCACTATTTTCATATCCTCCGTGAAATATTCTAAATGCCTCTTCAAAAAATCTTCTTTTTGGCATACCTTGAGAATATATACTATTTGGCACTCCTTCAACACTAATTTTGACCTCTGTTATATTTGGATAAACAAATTGTTCACTATCTGTGATAGTTTTATTTCTAAATAACAGCACAACTGCTTTCATACTCTTCCGCGGAATATTTATGGTTTCATTATGTAAAGTTGCATCTTTATCCCATTCTATAGTTTTCATCAAAGTTACATAATCACATGATAGTGATCTTCCTGAGGCATAATTTGATAAAACATCAATTGCCAAATCTTGATTTTCAATTGTTTCATACTCTAATTCTAAATTTTCCAAAGTATATCCCCCAACACTTTATCCTCCTTGTGCTACCATAATTTCACTAGCTTTTGGAAAAGTTAAAATATATTGAAAATTGTTAATCATTCCGTAAGGGGCATATAGTCCATGATCTGAAAGTATTTTTTCTAATTTTAAACACTGTTTTGTTCCATAAATATCGTACATTAATTTATCAGAAGCTTTTTCTGCATTGCCACTTGTTGCTCCAGAGTCATCTTTTGAAATTAATTTTCTGAGGTTTTCTCGGGCGATGCCGTATTCAACCATATCTGCTCTTTCAAATTCAGGCTTCCAGAGATCTTTGTAAATTTCTAGTAAAGATTCTCCACTATTATCGTAAACAATTTCTCCAGCAAATGTAACAACCAATCTTTTCTTTAACAATTTTGATAAATTATTTAAAAACCACGATTTAGTATTTGCATTTTTAAAATTAAATAACAATTTTAATGAATCAGGAACAAGACACAAATTAGGATTTAATTTTGGAATATCTACATAAAGTTCTTCTTCTGGATTTGCTGAATTCGGATTCAAAGTTACAACATGCCTTGTTCTGTTTCCTTTAATTTCACTCATTTTTGATCTTTTATATCCTGGATATAATTCGTTTACTCTATTCATTTTTTATTATACAAAAATTAAAAATTTTTGTTTTATAAAAAAATTTTATTTATTTTTTCTATTCTTATATTCTTCATATAAAAAGTAAGTAATTGCAAAAACTAATATCCATAAATTTTTAGCAAGAAAGGCAATACCTTTTGCACCCCATGATAATATTTGAGAAATTAAATTTAAAACTGCTGAAATGACTGCACCAAAATTTTTACCTATATTTGCAATTGCTTTTCCTAAATTTCCAACCGCTTTTGCACCTTCTTTTAATGCGTTTCTTGCCCTTATAACTATTGCTGTAATTATACCTGCTACAGAAATAGCAATTGCTGATAAACCTAATAAATTTTCTTTTGCCCATTTTTTAAATCTTTCTAATCTTCCAAGGTCAGATTCTTCAGCATTTTCATTTAAAATCTGTATTCCTTCTTCACTAATTGGTCTTTCATTATTTTCAAGTCTCATTTTATCTGCTTGAAGTTTTGCAATTTCTGAAAAACTTTTATATATACTTTTTTGGGGTTCAGCTGTTTCTAAATCAGATTTATTTTTCCAATGTTGATGCTCTCTATCAAATCCACCAATTTTTCCATGTATAACTTCTTTTTTTTCATTTTCTGATAAATCGGCGTAGCTGTCGCCAAGCGTGGAGTCAATACCCTCCAAATATACTAGTCCTCTAAATTCTCTTAATTCATTTCTTTCAAATAATGTTCGTCTTGGATCCTGTTCATTATCAATGAATTTTTTTAAGTTATTTTCACCAATTATATTATCAATTTTAGTTTGAATTTCTAAAATAGAATCATTAGTAATAGAATTGACAACTTCATTGCGATTCGCAAGCTCAATTTCAAAATCACCACGCTCCTCGACGGCTACGCCGATACTTTGTTCTATTACCGCACTTGGAGTTTTTTCATATTCTTTTTTTGCTTTTTTCATATAATCATTAAATTCATCAACATATTTCTTATTTTTTCTGGTAAATAACTCTGGTTCATTGTTGGTATTGACATTACCAATTTTTTCCCCTTTGAAAATAATTGAAACATTTCCTTTTTGGTCTCTTACAAATGTTGTTTTATCCAACAATATACTATTATTTGGTCCATTTTTCTTTTCAAGTCGAATTTTAAATATTTTTTTAAAACTTTGTTTTCTATCATTAGTTATTATCGATTTTACATTTCTCATTCTTCTTGATATATTCACAGGTGTTTCTCTTGAAAGAAAGCTTTGCTCGCCGCTTGCACGGTCAACCCTATTAAATTTTCTTTTTGGATTTTCTGTGTTTATTATGTTTATACTTCTATTATGACCCTCAGGGTTGTCTTCACCGCTTGCGGCCCGTAGGTCATCCCCACCAAAACGTGTTTCCCCTTCTTCTTCTTCTTCTTCTTCTTCTTCTTCTTCTTCCATGTTTCTATTTCTCATTTCAATATCATCAAAACCTTCTGACATTTATTTATTTATTTTATTTAATTTATCACGACTGCTTTGCTGACGCTACGCTTCGATGTTTTGAATATTTTTTTCTGGTAACCAACAATTATGTTTATTGTCATAGCCTAACCACTTTACCAACACCATATTTTTTCCGTTGACTTTTTTCTTTTTTAATATTTTCTCAACTCTATATATATCATCTTTTTTATCCACAGCAGATAATTCCTGTTCATAAAATTTTCCAATAATTGGTTCTCCCTCATGATCTTCTATTTCATACATGTTTGGATCACCTCTAAATACTTTTACAATTTTAAAAATTTCTTCTGTAAAATTAGCTTCATAACCTTTAGTAAAGATATTCTTATATTTAGGAATTCTAACAGTATCACCAATTCTGAATTTAGGTAAAGGTAAATCTCCTAATGGATAACCATATAGTGTAATCCACACTTGGTCTTTGTTAGACTTGTTCACATCAGCAGGTTTCATTAATATACTACTGTGTTTAGTATGGTTATAATTATCTACAAGTTCATCTACGTGGTTAATCCAATTATAAGTTCCCTTGCTATAGAAATATTTCCACATGGATGTTTTTAGAGTTCTGTTAAATCTTTCAACTATAGCTGCTTTTCTATCAGAGTTTGTAGAAAAATATTCAACATTATGTTTTTTCAATAGTTCTTTTACACCTACATTGTAAAATTCTTTTCAGTTGATGTTTAGGAAACATGAGAGCTTGGATATATTGAAGTAGATGAACGATCTTCAAGCTCGATACTCAGAAAGTGATATCTGAGCCCCAGACGGGGATCGAACCCGCAACCTTCTGATGACCGGTTAGACGCTCTAACCATTGAGCTACCGAGACTGAGATGGCGAGCTAAGTTGCAAATTCGATGAATATATGTGCGGCCTAAGCGGAAGCCACTATATATTGATAATGATTGAAGCAGTTGATGTTTAGGAAACATGAGAGCTTGGATATATTGAAGTAGATGAACGATCTTCAAGCTCGATACTCAGAAAATGATATCTGAGCCCCAGACGGGGATCGAACCCGCAACCTTCTGATGACCGGTTAGACGCTCTAACCATTGAGCTACCGAGACTGAGATGGCGAGCTAAGTTGCAAATTCGATATATATATGTGCGACCTAAGCGGAAGCCACTATATATTGATAATGATTGAAGCAGTTGATGTTTAGGAAACATGAGAGCTTGGGATATATTGAAGTAGATGAACGATCTTCAAGCTCGATACTCAGAAAATGATATCTGAGCCCCAGACGGGGATCGAACCCGCAACCTTCTGATGACCGGTTAGACGCTCTAACCATTGAGCTACCGAGACTGAGATGGCGAGCTAAGTTGCAAATTCGATATATATATGTGCGACCTAAGCGGAAGCCACTATATATTGATAATGATTGAAGCAGTTGATGTTTAGGAAACATGAGAGCTTGGATATATTGAAGTAGATGAACGATCTTCAAGCTCGATACTCAGAAAATGATATCTGAGCCCCAGACGGGGATCGAACCCGCAACCTTCTGATGACCGGTTAGACGCTCTAACCATTGAGCTACCGAGACTGAGATGGCAAGCTAAGTTGCAAATTCGATATATATATGTGCGACCTAAGCGGAAGCCACTATATATTGATAATGATTGAAGCAGTTGATGTTTAGGAAACATGAGAGCTTGGGATATATTGAAGTAGATGAACGATCTTCAAGCTCGATACTCAGAAAATGATATCTAAGCCCCAGACGGGGATCGAACCCGCAACCTTCTGATGACCGGTTAGACGCTCTAACCATTGAGCTACCGAGACTGAGATGGCGAGCTAAGTTGCAAATTCGATATATATATGTGCGACCTAAGCGGAAGCCACTATATATTGATAATGATTGAAGCAGTTTGATGTTTAGGAAACATGAGAGCTTTGATATATTGAAGTAGATATCGAGCTTGAATATTGAAGTAGATATCGAGCTGAGTATCGAGCTTGAAGATCGTTCATCTACTTCAATATATCCAAGCTCTCATGTTTCCTAAACATCAACTGCTTCAATCATTATCAATATATAGTGGCTTCCGCTTAGGTCGCACATATATATATCGAATTTGCAACTTAGCTCGCCATCTCAGTCTCGGTAGCTCAATGGTTAGAGCGTCTAACCGGTCATCAGAAGGTTGCGGGTTCGATCCCCGTCTGGGGCTCAGATATCATTTTCTGAGTATCGAGCTTGAAGATCGTTCATCTGCTTCAAAATTCTTTTCCTTCATCAAATTGAGAGACTTTTGGGTATTTACCAAATCTTTCTTTAAATTGTTTCAATAATTCATCCACAGCTTTTGTTATGTTTTTAGTATCTTTTCTGTAAACAGGAATAGCGAATGCATATCTACTTAAAATTTCAACAGCTGTCAGTATCCAATAATATCCTTTGTTCTGGTTTTTATATTTTCCCATATCAACCAAATCCATTTGTATTTGATCAGCTAAATCTTTGACAAATGTTCTTTGGAATTTATGCCTTCTAACAATTGGTTTGTATCTTGTAAAAGTATCTTGTGTTTTTAACCAGTCTTGCACAATTTTTCTACTAACGTATAATCCCTTTTCTTTTGCTTTTTGATAAAGTCTTTCTGCAGATTGATAACCTGTTTCTGAGTTGTAGTAAATGTCTCTCAATTCTTGTTCAATAACAACTTCTTTGTCGCTAACTTTGTTCATTTATTTTTTAATATTGTAAAAATAAACAATGAATCAAAAAATGGAGGAAGAAGCTTCAAAAAAATTTTATGGAAAATATTATGATTTTGTTATGAAAGAACAAGCAATTGTAGATAAAAAATTAAAAGAAAATTTTTTAAAAAAATATCCTTATGCAGATTTATCAAAATTTGAATTTGTACAAGATTATACAAAAGACGGAAGTTTTAATGGTGCAAAAATTTATTTTATAAATAATAAATATATTCAAACTGATATTGAAAGTGATGCATTTAAAAGCGATCCAAATGCAACCAAATATCTATTTATTAATAAACCTATTGAACACAGCGACAGTGGGCGTTCCGCCCACTTTCCAAAAATTTGGAAAATCGGAGGAACTGTGGAAGAATTACCAAAAGGTAAAAGACATGTTGATTTTACCGGAAAATCTTTTATTGGGATAATTTTCCAATAGAATATGTCTTAAATTATCCTATAAATCAGTTTAGGATTTATGTAAACAATACAGATTATTTTCAAAGCAATTTACCTGTATTAAATTCGCCACGTGGTATAACTACAGATGATAATGCAAAATGGTCACTTAATGAGCTATATTTTCAAAGCATTATAGGAACATGGATTGCAACTTATGGATGTGGAATTTCAATACAACATTTATTATTTAGTTCAGATGTGCCAAAACAAATTACATCATTTATGAGATTTCATCTATATTTTGCAGTTAGAAGAATTATGTGGCAATTGAGAAATGGTGATGATAAAACCTTTTATAAATTTAATGCTGGTTTTTTAAAAGATCACTATCCAAAATGCACATGGCAAGAAATTTTAAAATATAAAAATGAACATTTAGGACAAGACGTTGTTGGAATAAGACCATGGGAAAGATATAAACACGGTCCAGGACAAATTAGAGACACACAAAATGATTATAAAAAATTTGTGCCAAAATATCAAATGGGCTTACAAAAAGTGGCACAGAATTGCTAAATCACAGCATTGAAGCATATATTTATTCAATCCTTGGAGCACAAGCTAGAACTAGACAAAGTATTTTTGGGCCAAGAGCTTCAGCATTAGAAACACAAAAAGTTTTTAGACAATTTGTTGAAGATTCTATAATAAATTATGATACAACAACATGGATTAATAATATGAATCAAGCAGTTTCATCAACTAATGTAGTTTTAAATACTGCTATAAGTCCAACTTTATGGCTAATTCCGAGCAGTTTAATTATTTTAAAAATCCTATTGATGGTTATAATAATAAATTAAAAGTTTCTGATAAAAATATGGTTTTTGGAATTAATAAAAATTTAAATTATTATGGGTCAAAGACCCGCGAAACATCCCCTGTGAAAAAACAACACAACATAGAATTGAAAAAATTAGAAAAATTAAATGATAAACCTCAAAAACCTTCTGTACATAGTGAGCGAAGTGAACAAGTTTTCATAAAAGACCTGTGAGGGATACAAAAAACTTTAGCAGCAAAGCTGTTACTACAACTACACCAATGGCCACAGGCCCCATGAGTGATAATTTAATTGTTTTATCTTTATCAATAATTGGTGGAATTTTAATCGCATGGTACGTGCTCTGAGAAACAAAGTTTTGAATCAAAATATATATTATAAAATAAATGACAATATCTTTAAAAATCTTCATCACAAAAGATGAAAACTCAGAAAAAATAATTCCATTAGACGAGCTACTTATATTAACTAATTGTAATAAAACGCCTGTGATGATGTTTGTAAAATCAGTTAGTATTTTTTGGAATTTTAATAATTTATATAAAAATATTCATCATTTTAGTCATGATACACAAGGTGCTAATAGAAAAATTGACTTCAAAGATGGATATTATACCTTTAATATTTTAAAAACTGAATTAGAAAATGTCGGCGCGATTAAACTGGAACAAATTGATTTTTCTGGAAAATGCACAATAAAATCGGATAAAACATTAAATTTGAAGACATTTGGACCAATCATAGGATTTTCTGAGAATAAAGTAATACAAGCAAATACCTCAACAGAAAGCGACAATGTAGTAAATATTAATAACAACTTGGAATATGTAAACATAAGCTGTAATATGATTGATAAAAGTAAAAATTTTGTAAATGGTAAAAGAAGTAATGTACTTATTCAAGTTCCAATTGAATCTGAACAAACACTAAAAGGAAGTGTTTCTAAAATTTATCCGCCTGAAGAAACAGGAGGAATAAAATTATCAAATGGAATTTATAATAAATTAATATTCAAAGTAGAAGGAAATAATTCATCATCTGTTGGAAATGTTTTATTGGAAATTATTATTAAATAAATGAGTTTATTCTATGGATATGAAAAAGTTAACGATAATATAACAACAGGGGGTCTCCCAACAACAGGAGGTACAATGACCGGTAATATTAACATAGGCTCAAACCATATAATAACATCAGTTGACCCAACAGAAAATGCACATTTAGCGAGGAAGAAATATGTAGATGACAAAGTGACTACATCAGGCGGCTCAGGAACTTTTTTATCAAAAACAGGAGGAACAATGACGGGAAATATTATCATGGGCGCTAATAAAATTTCAACAACTGTGAATCCTATAAGTGATAAAGATTTAGCAAGGAAGAAATACGTAGATGACCAAGATTCTAGAAAATTATCCTTAACTGGTGGAACAATGTCAGGAAATATTAGCATGGGAAATCATAAAATTATAACAACTTCAGATCCTATGGGCGAAAAACATTTAGCCAGAAAAAAATACGTAGATAATCAAGATTCTAAAAAATTATCCCTAACTGGTGGAACATTGACAGGTGATGTTACAATTGGAAGTAATAAAATTATTTCTTCAACAAATCCTACACTTGAAACACATTTAGCGAGGAAGAAATATATTGATGATAATTTAAACATTCTCAAAAAGGATGTTAGTTTTTCAGTGTTGAAAGATAATTTTTCTTGGAAATTTCATAATTTATATTTTGTTGAATATAATTCAATCTATGATTTGTTGTTTGAAAGAAATGGTGGAAAAGTAAAAGAAATAATTGATTATGGAATTGAAGGAAACAATTTTAAACAAACAACAAAAAGTCTTCAACCTTCCTTGTTTTTAGAAAGTGAAAAGGAAGATAATAAATATTTTTTAAAATTTAATAACAATAGAATGATTTCAGATTCCAACATTAATCCAATATCAGGAAAAAAAGATATTGTAAATGTTTTTGTTGTTTATAAATTGAATTCTGTTCCTTCATCTGGAAGTGATTGGTTAAAAGGAGGATTTTTTGGACATGATAATGGGGGTTTTGACAGATTTGTTTGTTTCGTAAATCCAACTACAAAAGAATTAGTTATTGCTGGAGATAGTGCTAATTTTATCTGTATTGGTTCGAATCCTGTAAATCATAAGATACCAATTGCTGCTTTTCAATCAAAAGCCAATGCTGGAGTTTTGAATAAATGGATATGTTTGAGTATTCATTGGGATGTGTATACAACAGCAAATAATAATAAAAGTAGTGTTTATTGTAATGGAAAAAAGTTAACTTCTTTTACGGCCAAGGCTGTTTTAGGAGATACAACTTTAACAATTGGCGATATAAAAAACAACATAAATTCACCTTTTGATAGATCAATATCTTTCTTTTCAATTTTAAAACACGAAAAAATGACAGAAAAAGAAATTTTGTTTTATCATTATGTTCTTTGTAATTTATACAACATCGATCATAATCCTATAAATATATAAAATAAATGAGTGTTATATTTAATGATGATGATTTTAGTTCAAAAAGAAAAAATTTCATTTTAAATGAATTTGATAAAAAATTATCTTTAACAGGCGATATGATGACCGGCGATTTTGACTATAAACACAAATAAAATAATTTCAACAATTGATCCTATAGATGATAAACATTTGGCTCGAAAAAAATATGTAGATGACCAAAATAATAAACAATTGTCTTTGGCGGGAGGAACAATGGCGGGAGACGTTAATATGGGAAATCATAAAATAATTTCTACTTACCACCAGCCAACACATGAAACGCATATTATAACAAGAAAATATGTAGATGTAAAATTTAATATATTTTGGCTTCAATTTTTTAAATTTTATACTGCAGTTTATGAAATTAAAGACGATACTTCATATATTATTTATAGAAATGGTGATAAAAGAATCTTAACAGTTTATAATCAAACAGAAACAGAAAATTTGGATGTAAATTTGTTTACGGAAGGACAATTAAATAGGCCATTTTATGAAACTCCAAACAAAATGTATTTTAAGGATGAAAGTAATTTTTTTGAAGTTCCAGTTAATATAAACACCCCGACTGCTTCTTCAAATTTAAAAGACCGTGTTCATATTTTTGTAGTTTATGAAATGGAAAGACAAAATATTAAAAGAACAAATGATTTTACTGCAATTTTTGGAAATAAAGGTAGTAGCAATGGAATTTACAGAATGATAGGATTCCAAAATCTTGACAATCCTTCCACAAAAAGATTAATTGTTTATGGAGTAGGAAGCGATTATTTAGATATAAATCCAAATGTATTTCCATTGAAAGCTGACCCTACAGAATATAACAAAATGAAATGCATTTCTGTTCATTATGATAGGGAATCATATCCCTTTAAAATTGCTTATTCAAGAATTTTTTGCAACGAAAAATTAATTAAAACATTTGCATCTGCACAAGTTACAAGTGGTTTAACTTCGTTGGTTTTTGGAGGAAGTAATAAAACTGTAAAAAATGGTAAAGTGACAGATTGTTTCAAAAGAAAAATTGCATTTATTGCTATACAATTACATAAAAAAATAACAGATAAAGAAATTTTAATGAATCATATTGTATTGTGTCAAAAATTTAATGTAGATTTTGATGAATCTATTATTAATGATTTATAAATTTTACTTGAATTTGTTTAAAATTTGTTTGAAGTAGATTGTAAGTTAATTTTAGATACACTTGTGGCAACTTGTAATAACTTTGAATAAATTTTAAATAGACTTGTAATAAATTTTAAATACACTTACAATAAATTTTAAATAAAATTATAAAAAGATAAATAAATGAGTGAACAGAGTGACCAAAGTAAACAAATGGTGAAGCCGGACGAAGTGAACACTTCTGATAAACAGCCTTTGACTGATAAACAACCAAAGGTTGATAAAGTAACAGCAGTTGAAAAAACTGCTAAAGTAAAAGATCCAAGAAAAGTAGAATTGGGAAAAAGATTAGCAAAAATTTCAAGGGAGGCAAAAGAAAGAAAGGCAAGACAGCGAAGTAGAAAATAAACAATCGCCCGAAGAAAACCGCGCAAGAGTCCGTTTTGCAAAAGAAATAACTGATTACATAGATTTTAGATATTTTATTGGTTGTGTGACGCTTGTTGCCGCACTTGGAGGGTTATATTATTCATATAAAAGAGACAAAAGAGAAATCAAACAAGAAAAAGACAGCGAAGCGATCGACCGAAGGTCTCAGCACAGCAACAAGTTCGTAAATAATGTAAAAGAAAAGAATGACGGTAGCACCTCTCAAGGTAGAGAAAAAAAACTGCAAAGCGCCCACCAAGGTGTTCTATTGAAAACCTGTAAGGAAGCAAACCGTGAAACGGACCTTACAGGTTTTTAATAAAAAATTTTTTTATGTATATAAATAAATGACCGAAATGAATAGAAAAGAAATTATGAATGAATTATATGATTCTTCACTAATTACATTGGGTGCTGTGGGAATTGGAATGATAACAAGAAGAGTATTGAGTGATGGTTTGTCAACTCCGGCTAGTTTAGTGCTTACTTTAAAACTTACAGCAGCTGTAGGATTATCAACACTTGGAATTAAATATGCACAAGACAAAAAGTGGCTTCCTAAGGATCCTTTCAAATCTTAGAAAGCGAAAAAAGTGGGCAAAATAAAAAATTAGATAAAAATAAATGGAAACAGTAATTGGAGGACTTTTTAATGCAGTTGCTTTTGCAGGTGCTGGGTTTTTATTTTCAAAACTAAATCATACTGGATATGAAAAACAGATAAAAAGACATAATGAAGCAATGGAAAAACTGAGCGAAGCGAAAGAAAAATGGTATGAAAAACAAGTGGAAAAAAAAGAAGAGACTGAAAAATTAAGACAACAATTATGTGATGCAAATGCAGATATAAATCGAACAAACACAGCATTAAAAACTCTTGTGTGTGCGACCTAAGCGGAAGCCACTATATATTGATAATGATTGAAGCAGTTTGATGTTTAGGAAACATGAGAGCTTGGATATATTGAAGTAGATGAACGATCTTCAAGCTCGATACTCAGAAAATGATATCTGAGCCCCAGACGGGGATCGAACCCGCAACCTTCTGATGACCGGTTAGACGCTCTAACCATTGAGCTACCGAGACTGAGATGGCGAGCTAAGTTGCAAATTCGATATATATATATGTGCGACCTAAGCGGAAGCCACTATATATTGATAATGATTGAAGCAGTTTGATGTTTAGGAAACATGAGAGCTTGGATATATTGAAGTAGATGAACGATCTTCAAGCTCGATACTCAGAAAATGATATCTGAGCCCCAGACGGGGATCGAACCCGCAATCTTCTGATGACCGGTTAGACGCTCTAACCATTGAGCTACCGAGACTGAGATGGCGAGCTAAGTTGCAAATTCGATATATATATATGTGCGACCTAAGCGGAAGCCACTATATATTGATAATGATTGAAGCAGTTTGATGTTTAGGAAACATGAGAGCTTGGATATATTGAAGTAGATGAACGATCTTCAAGCTCGATACTCAGAAAATGATATCTGAGCCCCAGACGGGGATCGAACCCGCATCCTTCTGATGACCGGTTAGACGCTCTAACCATTGAGCTACCGAGACTGAGATGGCGAGCTAAGTTGCAAATTCGATATATATATATTTGCGACTTAAGCGGAAGCCACTATATATTGATAATGATTGAAGCAGTTTGATGTTTAGGAAACATGAGAGCTTGGATATATTGAAGTAGATGAACGATCTTCAAGCTCGATACTCAGAAAATGATAACTGAGCCCCAGACGGGGATCGAACCCGCAACCTTCTGATGACCGGTTAGACGCTCTAACCATTGAGCTACCGAGACTGAGATGGCGAGCTAAGTTGCAAATTCGACAAATATATATGTGCGACCTAAGCGGAAGCCACTATATATTGATAATGACTGAAGCAGTTTGATGTTTAGGAAACACGAGAGCTTGGATATATTGAAGTAGATGAACGGTCTTCAAGCTCGATACTCAGAAAATGATATCTGAACCCCAGACGGGGATCGAACCCGCAACCTTCTGATGACCAGTTAGACGCTCTAACCATTGAGCTCCCGAGACTGAGAAGGCGAGCTAAGTTGCAAATTGGATATATATATGGGCGACCTAAGCGGAAGCCACTATATATTGATAATGATTGAAGCAGTTTGATGTTTAGGAAACATCAGAGCTTGGATATGTTGAAGTAGATGAACGATCTTCAAGCTCGATACTCAGAATATGATATCTGAGCCCCCGACGGGGATCGAACCCGCAACCTTCTGATGACCGGTTAGACGCTCTAACCATTGAGCTCCCGAGACTGAGAAGGCGAGCTAAGTTGCAAATTCGATATATATATGGGCGACCTAAGCGGAAGCCACTATATATTGATAATGATTGAAGCAGTTTGATGTTTAGGAAACATCAGAGCTTGGATATGTTGAAGTAGATGAACGATCTTCAAGCTCGATACTCAGAATATGATATCTGAGCCCCCGACGGGGATCGAACCCGCAATCTTCTGATGACCGGTTAGACGCTCTAACCATTGAGCTACAGAGACTGAGATGGCGAGCTAAGTTGTAAATTCGATATTTATATGTGTGACCTAAGCGGAAGCCACTATATATTGATAATGATTGAAGCAGTTTGATGTTTAGGAAACATGAGAGCTTGGATATATTGAAGTAGATGAACGATCTTCAAGCTCGATACTCAGAAAATGATAACTGAGCCCCAGACAGGGATCGAACCCGCAACCTTCTGATGACCGGTTAGACGCTCTAACCATTGAACTACCGAGACTGAGATGGCGAGCTAAGTTGATAATTCGATATATATGTATGTGCGACCTAAGCGGAAGCCACTATATATTGATAATGATTGAAGCAGTTTGATGTTTAGGAAACATGAGAGCTTGGATATATTGAAGTAGATGAACGATCTTCAACCTCGATACTCAGAAAATGATAACTGAGCCCCAGACAGGGATCGAACCCGCAACCTTCTGATGACCGGTTAGACGCTCTAACCGTTGAGCTACCGAGACTGAGATGGCGAGCTAAGTTGCAAATTCGATATATATATGGGCGACCTAAGCGGAAGCCACTATATATTGATAATGATTGAAGCAGTTTGATGTATAGGAAACATGAGAGCTTGGATATATTGAAGTAGATGAACGATCTTCAAGCTCGATACTCAGAATATGATATCTGAGCCCCAGACGGGGATCGAACCCGCAACCTTCTGATGACCGGTTAGACGCTCTAACCATTGAGCTACCGAGACTGAGATGGCGAGCTAAGTTGCAAATTCGACAAATATATATGTGCGACCTAAGCGGAAGCCACTATATATTGATAATGACTGAAGCAGTTTGATGTTTAGGAAACACGAGAGCTTGGATATATTGAAGTAGATTAACGGTCTTCAAGCTCGATACTCAGAAAATGATATCTGAACCCCAGACGGGGATCGAACCCGCAACCTTCTGATGACCGGTTAGACGCTCTAACCATTGAGCTCCCGAGACTGAGAAGGCGAGCTAAGTTGCAAATTCGATATATATATGGGCGACCTAAGCGGAAGCCACTATATATTGATAATGATTGAAGCAGTTTGATGTTTAGGAAACATCAGAGCTTGGATATGTTGAAGTAGATGAACGATCTTCAAGCTCGATACTCAGAATATGATATCTGAGCCCCCGACGGGGATCGAACCCGCAACCTTCTGATGACCGGTTAGACGCTCTAACCATTGAGCTCCCGAGACTGAGAAGGCGAGCTAAGTTGCAAATTCGATATATATATGTGCGACCTAAGCGGAAGCCACTATATATTGATAATGATTGAAGCAGTTTGATGTTTAGGAAACATCAGAGCTTGGATATGTTGAAGTAGATGAACGATCTTCAAGCTCGATACTCAGAAAATGATATCTGAGCCCCCGACGTTGATCGAACCCGCAACCTTCTGATGACCGGTTAGACGCTCTAACCATTGTGCTACCGAGACTGAGATGGCGAGCTAAGTTGTAAATTCGATATTTATATGTGTGACCTAAGCGGAAGCCACTATATATTGATAATGATTGAAGCAGTTTGATGTTTAGGAAACATGAGAGCTTGGATATATTGAAGTAGATGAACGATCTTCAAGCTCGATACTCAGAAAATGATAACTGAGCCCCAGACAGGGATCGAACTCGCAACCTTCTGATGACCGGTTAGACGCTCTAACCATTGAACTACCGAGACTGAGATGGCGAGCTAAGTTGATAATTCGATATATATGTATGTTCGACCTAAGCGGAAGCCACTATATATTGATAATGATTGAAGCAGTTTGATGTTTAGGAAACATGAGAGCTTGGATATATTGAAGTAGATGAACGATCTTCAAGCTCGATACTCAGAAAATGATATCTGAGCCCCAGACGGGGATCGAACCCGCAACCTTCTGATGACCGGTTAGACGCTCTAACCGTTGAGCTACCGAGACTGAGATGGCGAGCTAAGTTGCAAATTCGACATATATATATGTGCGACCTTAGCGGAAGCCACTATATATTGATAATGATTGAAGCAGTTTGATGTTTAGGAAACATGAGAGCTTGGATATATTGAAGTAGATGAACGGTCTTCAAGCTCGATACTCAGAAAATGATATCTGAGCCCCAGACGGGGATCGAACCCGCAGCCTTCTGATGATCGGTTAGACGCTCTAACCATTGAGCTACCGAGACTGAGATGGCGAGCTAAGTTGCAAATTCGATGTATATATGGGCGACCTAAGCGGAAGCCACTATATATTGATAATGATTGAAGCAGTTTGATGCATAGGAAACATGAGAGCTTGGATATATTGAAGTAGATGAACGATCTTCAAGCTCGATACTCAGAATATGATATCTGAGCCCCAGACGGGGATCGAACCCGCAACCTTCTGATGACCGGTTAGACGCTCTAACCATTGAGCTACCGAGACTGAGATGGTGAGCTAAGTTGCAAATTCGATATATATATATGTTCCACCTAAGCGGAAGCCACTATATATTGATAATGATTGAAGCAGTTTGATGTTTAGGAAACATGAGAGCTTGGTTATATTGAAGTAGATGAACCATCTTCAAGCTCGATACTCAGAAAATGATAACTGAGCCCAAGACGGGGATCGAACCCGCAACCTTCTGATGACCGGTTAGACGCTCTAACCATTGAGCTACCGAGACTGAGATGGCGAGCTAAGTTGCAAATTCGACAAATATATATGTGCGACCTAAGCGGAAGCCACTATATATCGATAATGACTGAAGCAGTTTGATGTTTAGGAAACACGAGAGCTTGGATATATTGTTGTAGATGAACGGTCTTCAAGCTCGATACTCAGAAAATGATATCTGAACCCCAGACGGGGATGGAACCCGCAACCTTCTGATGACCGGTTAGACGCTCTAACCATTGAGCTCCCGAGACTGAGAAGGCGAGCTAAGTTGCAAATTCGATATATATATGGGCGACCTAAGCGGAAGCCACTATATATTGATAATGATTGAAGCAGTTTGATGTTTAGGAAACATCAGAGCTTGGATATGTTGAAGTAGATGAACGATCTTCAAGCTCGATACTCAGAAAATGATAACTGAGCCCCAGACGGGGATCGAACCCGCAACCTTCTGATGACCGGTTAGACGCTCTAACCATTGAGCTACCGAGACTGAGATGGCGAGCTAAGTTGCAAATTCGATATATATATATTTGCGACCTAAGCGGAAGCTAATATATATTGATAATGATTGAAGCAGTTTGATGTTTTGGAAACATGAGAGCTTGGATATATTGAAGTAGATGAACGATCTTCAAGCTCGATACTCAGAAAATGATATCTGAGCCCCAGACGGGGATCGAACCCGCAACCTTCTGATGACCGGTTAGACGCTGTAACCATTGAGCTACCGGGACTGAGATGGCATGCTAAGTTGCAAATTCGATATATATATATGTGCGACCTAAGCGGAATCCACTATATATTGATAATGATTGAAGCAGTTTGATGTTTTGGAAACATGAGAGCTTCGATATACTGAAGTAGATGAACGATCTTCAAGCTCGATACTCAGAAAATGATATTTGAGCCCCAGACGGGGATCGAACCCGCTACCTTCTGATGACCGGTTAGACGCTGTAACCATTGAGCTAAATATATCGAATTTGCAACTTAGCTCGCCATCTCAGTCTCGGTAGCTCAATGGTTAGAGCGTCTAACCGGTCATCACAAGGTTGCGGGTTCGATCGCCGTCTGGGGCTCAGATATCATTTTCTGAGTATCGAGCTTGAAGATCGTTCATCTACTTCAATATATCCAAGCTCTGATGTTTCCTAAACATCTAACTGCTTCAATCATTATCAATATATAGTGGCTTCCGCTTAGGTCGCACATATATATATAGAATTTGCAACTTAGCTCGCCATCTCAGTCTCGGTAGCTCAATGGTTAGAGCGTCTAACCGGTCATCAGAAGGTTGCGGGTTCGATCCCCGTCTCGGGCTCAGATATCATTTTCTGAGTATTGAGCTTGAAGATCGTTCATCTACTTCAATATATCCAAGCTTTCATGTTTCCTAAACATCAAACTGCTTCAATCATTATGAATATTTAGTGGCTTCCGCTTAGGTCGCACATATATATATCGAATTTGCAACTTAGCTCGCCATCTCAGTCTCGGGAGCTCAATGGTTAGAGCGTCTAACCGGTCATCAGAAGGTTGCGGGTTCGATCCCCGTCTAGAGCTCAGATATCATTTTCTGAGTATCGAGCTTGAAGATCGTTCATCTACTTCAATATATCCAAGCTCTCATGTTTCCTAAACATCAAACTGCTTCAATCATTATCAATATATAGTGGCTTCCGCTTATGTCGCAAATATATATATCGAATTTGCAACTTAGCTCGCCATCTCAGTCTCGGAATCTCAATGGTTAGAGCGTCTAACCGGTCATTAGAAGATTGTGGGTTCGATCCCCGTCTGGGGCTCAGATATCATTTTCTGAGTATCGAGCTTGAAGATCGTTCATCTACTTCAATATATCCAAGCTCTAATGTTTCCTAAACATCAAACTGCTTCAATCATTATGAATATATAGTGGCTTCCGCTTAGGTCGCACATATATATATATCGAATTTGCAACTTAGCTCGCCATCTCAGTCTCGGTAGCTCAATGGTTAGAGCGTCTAACCGGTCATCAGAAGGTTGCGGTTTCGATCCCCGTCTTGGGCTCAGATATCAATTTCTGAGTATCGAGCTTGAAATCGTTCATCTACTTCAATATATCCAAGCTCTCATGTTTCTTAAACATCAAACTGCTTCAATCATTATGAATATATAGTGGCTTCCGCTTAGGTCGCACATATATATATCGAATTTGCAACTTAGCTCGCCATCTCAGTCTCGGGAGCTCAATGGTTAGAGCGACTAACCGGTCATCAGAAGGTTGTGGGTTCGATCCCCGTCTGGGGCTCAGATATCATTTTCTGAGTATCGAGCTTGAAGATCGTTCATCTACTTCAATATATCCAAGCTCTCATGTTTCCTAAACATCAAACTGCTTCAATCATTATCAATATATAGTGGCTTCCGCTTATGTCGCACATATATATATCGAATTTGCAACTTAGCTCGTCATCTCAGTCTCGGTAGCTCAATGGTTAGAGCGTCTAACCGGTCATTAGAAGGTTGTGGGTTCGATCCCCGTCAGGGGCTCAGATATCATTTTCTGAGTATCGAGCTTGAAGATCGTTCATCTACTTCAATATATCCAAGCTCTCATATTTCCTAAACATCAAACTGCTTCAATCATTATGAATATATAGTGGCTTCCGCTTAGGTCGCACATATATATATATCGAATTTGCAACTTAGCTCGCCATCTCAGTCTCGGTAGCTCAATGGTTAGAGCGTCTAACCGGTCATCAGAAGGTTGCGGGTTCGATCCCCGTCTTGGGCTCAGATATCAATTTCTGAGTATCGAGCTTGAAATCGTTCATCTACTTCAATATATCCAAGCTCTCATGTTTCCTAAACATCAAACTGCTTCAATCATTATGAATATATAGTGGCTTCCGCTTAGGTCGCACATATATATATCGAATTTGCAACTTAGCTCGCCATCTCAGTCTCGGGAGCTCAATGGTTAGAGCGTCTAACCGGTCATCAGAAGGTTGCGGGTTCGATCCCCGTCTGGGGCTCAGATATCATTTTCTGAGTATCGAGCTTGAAGATCGTTCATCTACTTCAATATATCCAAGCTCTCATGTTTCCTAAACATCAAACTGCTTCAATCATTATCAATATATAGTGGCTTCCGCTTATGTCGCACATATATATATCGAATTTGCAACTTAGCTCGTCATCTCAGTCTCGGTAGCTCAATGGTTAGAGCGTCTAACCGGTCATTAGAAGGTTGTGGGTTCGATCCCCGTCAGGGGCTCAGATATCATTTTCTGAGTATCGAGCTTGAAGATCGTTCATCTACTTCAATATATCCAAGCTCTCATGTTTCTTAAACATCAAACTGCTTCAATCATTATGAATATATAGTGGCTTCCGCTTAGGTCGCACATATATATATCGAATTTGCAACTTAGCTCGCCATCTCAGTCTCGGGAGCTCAATGGTTAGAGCGTCTAACCGGTCATCAGAAGGTTGCGGGTTCGATCCCCGTCTGGGGCTCAGATATCAATTTCTGAGTATCGAGCTTGAAGATCGTTCATCTACTTCAATATATCCAAGCTCTCATGTTTCCTAAACATCAAACTGCTTCAATCATTATCAATATATAGTGGCTTCCGCTTATGTCGCACATATATATATCGAATTTGCAACTTAGCTCGTCATCTCAGTCTCGGTAGCTCAATGGTTAGAGCGTCTAACCGGTCATTAGAAGGTTGTGGGTTCGATCCCAGTCAGGGGCTCAGATATCATTTTCTGAGTATCGAGCTTGAAGATCGTTCATCTACTTCAATATATCCAAGCTCTCATGTTTCCTAAACATCAAACTGCTTCAATCATTTTGAATATATAGTGGCTTCCGCTTAGGTCGCACATATATATATATCGAATTTGCAACTTAGCTCGCCATCTCAGTCTCGGTAGCTCAATGGTTAGAGCGTCTAACCGGTCATCAGAAGGTTGCGGGTTCGATCCCCGTCTTGGGCTCAGATATCAATTTCTGAGTATCGAGCTTGAAATCGTTCATCTACTTCAATATATCCAAGCTCTCATGTTTCTTAAACATCAAACTGCTTCAATCATTATGAATATATAGTGGCTTCCGCTTAGGTCGCACATATATATATCGAATTTGCAACTTAGCTCGCCATCTCAGTCTCGGGAGCTCAATGGTTAGAGCGTCTAACCGGTCATCAGAAGGTTGCGGGTTCGATCCCCGTCTGGGGCTCAGATATCATTTTCTGAGTATCGAGCTTGAAGATCGTTCATCTACTTCAATATATCCAAGCTCTCATGTTTCCTAAACATCAAACTGCTTCAATTATTTTGAATATATAGTGGCTTCCGCTTAGGTCGCACATATATATATATCGAATTTGCAACTTAGCTCGCCATCTCAGTCTCGGTAGCTCAATGGTTAGAGCGTCTAACCGGTCATCAGAAGGTTGCGGGTTCGATCCCCGTCTTGGGCTCAGATATCAATTTCTGAGTATCGAGCTTGAAATCGTTCATCTACTTCAATATATCCAAGCTCTCATGTTTCTTAAACATCAAACTGCTTCAATCATTATGAATATATAGTGGCTTCCGCTTAGGTCGCACATATATATATCGAATTTGCAACTTAGCTCGCCATCTCAGTCTCGGGAGCTCAATGGTTAGAGCGTCTAACCGGTCATCAGAAGGTTGCGGGTTCGATCCCCGTCTGGGGCTCAGATATCATTTTCTGAGTATCGAGCTTGAAGATCGTTCATCTACTTCAATATATCCAAGCTCTCATGTTTCCTAAACATCAAACTGCTTCAATCATTATCAATATATAGTGGCTTCCGCTTAGGTCGCACATATATATATCGAATTTGCAACTTAGCTCGCCATCTCAGTCTCGGTAGCTCAATGGTTAGAGCGTCTAACCGGTCATCAGAAGCTTGCGGGTTCGATCCCGTCTGGGGCTCAGATATCATTTTCTGAGTATCGAGCTTGAAATCGTTCATCTACTTCAATATATCCAAGCTCTCATGTTTCTTAAACATCAAACTGCTTCAATCATTATCAATATATAGTGGCTTCCGCTTAGGTCGCACATATATATATCGAATTTTCAACTTAGCTCGCCATCTCAGTCTCGGGAGCTCAATGGTTAGAGCGTCTAACCGGTCATCAGAAGGTTGCGGGTTCGATCCCCGTCTGGGGCTCAGATATCATTTTCTGTGTATCGAGCTTGAAGATCGTTCATCTACTTCAATATATCCAAGCTCTCATGTTTCCTAAACATCAAACTGCTTCAATCATTATCAATATATAGTGGCTTCCGGTTAGGTCGCACATATATATATATCGAATTTGCAACTTAGCTCGCCATCTCAGTCTCGGTAGCTCAATGGTTAGAGCGTCTAACCGGTCATCAGAAGGTTGCGGTTGGATAACCGTCTGGGGCTCAGATATCATTTTCTGAGTATCGAGCTTGAAGATCGTTCATCTACTTCAATATATCCAAGCTCTCATTTTTCCTAAACATCAAACTGCTTCAATCATTATCAATATATAGTTGCTTCCGCTAAGGTCGCACATATATATATCGAATTTGCAACTTAGCTCGCCATCTCAGTCTCGGTAGCTCAATGGTTAGAGCGTCTAACCGGTCATCAGAAGGTTGCGGGTTCGATCCCCGTCTCGGGCTCAGATATCATTTTCTGAGTATCGAGCTTGAAGATCGTTCATCTACTTCAATATATCCAAGCTCTCATGTTTCCTAAACATCAAACCGCTTCAATCATTATGAATATATAGTGGCTTCCGCTTAGGTCGCACATATATATATATCGAATTTGCAACTTATCTCGCCATCTCAGTCTCGGTAGCTCAATGGTTAGAGCGTCTAACCGGTCATCAGAAGGTTGCGGGTTCGATCCCCGTCTAGGGCTCAGATATCATTTTCTGAGTATCGAGCTTGAAGATCGTTCATCTACTTCAATATATCCAAGCTCTCATGTTTCCTAAACATCAAACTGCTGCAATCATTATCAATATATAGTGGCTTCCGCTTAGGTCGCACATATATATATCGAATTTGCAACTTAGCTCGCCATCTCCGTCTCGGTAGCTAAATGGTTAGAGCGTCTAACCGGTCATCAGAAGGTTGCTGTTCGATCCCTGTTTCGTGTTCAGATATCATTTTCTGAGTATCGAGCTTGAAGATCGTTCATCTACTTCAATATATCCAAGCTCTCATGTTTCCTAAACATCAAACTGCTTCAATCATTATCAATATATAGTGGCTTCCGCTTAGGTCGCACATATATATATCGAATTTGCAACTTAGCTCGCCATCTCAGTCTCGGTAGCTAAATGGTTAGAGCGTCTAACCGGTAATCAGAAGGTTGCTGTTCGATCCCTGTTTGGTGTTCAGATATCATTTTCTGAGTATCGAGCTTGAAGATCGTTCATCTACTTCAATATATCCAAGCTCTCATGTTTCCTAAACATCAAACTGCTTCAATCATTATCAATATATAGTGGCTTCCGCTTAGGTCGCACATATATATATCGAATTTGCAACTTAGCTCGCCATCTCAGTCTCGGTAGCTCAATGGTTAGAGCGTCTAACCGGTCATCAGAAGGTTGCGGGTTCGATCCCTGTCTGGGGCTCAGATATCATTTTCTGAGTATCGAGCTTGAAGATCGTTCATCTACTTCAATATATCCAAGCTCTCATGTTTCCTAAACATCAAACTGCTTCAATCATTATCAATATATAGTGGCTTCCGCTTAGGTCGCACATATATATATCGAATTTGCATTTTAGCTCGCCATCTCAGTCTCGGTAGCTCAATGGTTGAAGCGTCTAACCGGTCATCAGAAGGTTGCGGGTTCGATCCCCGTCTGGGGCTCAGATATCATTTTCTGAGTATCGAGCTTGAAGATCGTTCATCTACTTCAATATATCCAAGCTCTCATGTTTCCTAAACATCAAACTGCTTCAATCATTATCAATATATAGTGGCTTCCGCTTAGGTCGCACATATATATATCGAATTTGCAACTTAGCTCGCCATCTCAGTCTCGGTAGCTCAATGGTTAGAGCGTCTAACCGGTCATCAGAAGGTTGCGGGTTCGATCCCTGTCTGGGGCTCAGATATCATTTTCTGAGTATCGAGCTTGAAGATCGTTCATCTATTTCAATATATCCAAGCTCTCATGTTTCCTAAACATCAAACTGCTTCAATCATTATCAATATATAGTGGCTTCCGCTTAGGTCGCACATATATATATCGAATTTGCAACTTAGCTCGCCATCTCAGTCTCGGTAGCTCAATGGTTGAAGCGTCTAACCGGTCATCAGAAGGTTGCGGGTTCGATCCCCGTCTGGGGCTCAGATATCATTTTCTGAGTATCGAGCTTGAAGATCGTTCATCTACTTCAATATATCCAAGCTCTCATGTTTCCTAAACATCAAACTGATAAGACCATTACTTAGACGAAGAGTGAAGCAGCGGTGGCATCAGTTACCTGCATTTGTCGAATGTTTGCCAAACTCGCTAATGATTGTAAAATGATCTTTTCAATTGAGAGAAGAGAATAAAAGCTTAGTTTATTGATTGGAGCAGTACTAAAGAAAATATGGCCATGTTTAGAAATTGCACAATTTAGCCTTAAAACGCCTAGAAGCCATAACTATGGTTAGAAGTGCTTCAAAACCAAATAGGTGTGCCAAACTTTCCCAAACCTTCTAAAATCTTCTTTCCCACCAAATATCATAAAACAAATCGAATTTCATGCATTCGACGAGTTGCTGTGAAATTTTTTCAAACTCGTGAAAAACGCTTTATCTCGTCGAGATAAGACGATTACTTAGACGAAGAGTGAAGCAGTGGTGGCATCAGTTACCTCTATTTGTCGAATGTTTGCCAAACCTCGTTAATGCTTGTAAAATGATCTTTTCGAGAGAGAGAAAAGAATAAAAGCATTAGTTTATTGATTGGAGCAGTACTAAGGAAAATATGGCCATGTTTAGAAATTGCACAATTAAGCCTTATAACGCCTAAAAGCCATAACTATAGTTAGAAGTGCTTGATAACCAAATAGGTGTGCCAAACTTTCCCAAACCTTATAAAATAATCTTATTCCACCCAAACACAATAAAACAAATCGAATTTCTTCTAATTCGACGAGTTGCTGTGAAAATTGCTCAAACTCGTGAAAAACGCTTTATCTCGTCGAGAATAGACGATTAAAGTAGATGAACGATCTTCAAGCTCGATACTCAGAAAATGATATCTGAGCCCTAGACAGGGATCGAACCCGCAACTTTCTGATGACCGGTTAGACGCTCTAACCATTAAGCTCCCTAGACTGAGATGGCGAGCAAAGTTGCAAATTCGATATATATATGTGCGACCTAAGCGGAAGCCACTATATATTGATAATGATTGAAGCAGTTTGATGTTTAGGAAACATGAGAGCTTGGATATATTGAAGTAGATGAACGATTTTCAAATTCGATACTCAGAAAATGATATCTGAGTCCCAGACGGGGATCGAACCCGCAAACTTCTGATGACCGGTTAGCCGCTCAAACCATTGAGCTCCCAAGACTGAGATGGCGAGCTAAGTTGCAAATTCGATATATATATGTGCGACCTAAGCGGAAGCCACTATATATTGATAATGATTGAAGCAGTTTGATGTTTAGGAAACATGAGAGCTTGGATATATTGAAGTAGATGAACGATCTTCAAGCTCGATACTCAGAAAATGATATCTGAGCCCCAGACGGGGATCGAACCCGCAACCTTCTGATGACCGGTTAGACGCTCTAACCATTGATCTACCGAGACTGAGATGGAGAGCTAAGTTGCAAATTCGATATATATATATGTGCGACCTAAGCGGATGCCACTATATATTGATAATGATTGAAGCAGTTTGATGTTTAGGAAACATGAGAACTTGGATATATTGTAGTAGATGAACGATCTTCAAGCTCGATACTCAGAAAATGATATCTGAGCCCCAACGGGGATCGAATCCGCAACCTTCTGATGACCGGTTAGAAGCTCTAACCATTGAGCTACCGAGACTGAGATAGCGAGCTAAGTTGCAAATTCGATATATATAAGTGCGACCTAAGCGGAAGCCACTATATATTGATAATGATTGAAGCAGTTTGATGTTTAGGAAACATGAGGGCTTGGATATACTGAAGTAGATGAACGATCTTCAAGCACGATACTCAGAAAATGATATCTGAGCCCCAGACGGGGATCGAACCCGCAACCTTCTGAAGACCGGTTAGACGCTCTAACCATTGAGCTACCGAAATTGAAATGGCGAGCTAAGTTGCAAATTCGATATATATATGTTCGACCTAAGCGGAAGCCACTATATATTGATAATGATTGAAGAAGTTTGATGTTTAGGAAACATGAGAGCTTGGATATACTGAAGTAGATGAACGATCTTCAAGCTCGATACTCAGAAAATTATATCTGAGCCCCAGACGGGGATCGAACTCGCAACCTTCTGATAACCGGTGAGACGCTCTAACCATTGAGCTACCGAGACTGAGATGGCGAGCTAAGTTAAAAATTCGATATATATATGTGCGACCTAAGCGGAAGCCACTATATATCGATAATGATTGAAGCAGTTTGATGTTTAGGAAACATGAGAGCTTGGATATATTGAAGTAGATGAACGATCTTCAAGCTCGATACTCAGAAAATGATATCTGAGCCCCAGACGGGGATCGAACCCGCAACCTTCTGATGACCGGTTAGACGCTCTAACCATTGAGCTACCGAGACTGAGATGGCGAGCTAAGTACCAAATTCAATAAATATATGTACAACCTAAGCGGAAGCCACTATATATTGATAATGATTGAAGCAGTTTGATGTTTAGGAAACATGAGAGCTTGGATATATTGAAGTAGATGAACGATCTTCAAGCTCGATAATCAGAAAATGATATCTGAGCCCCAGACGGGGATCGAACCCGCAACCTTCTGATGACCGGTTAGACGCTCTAACCATTGAGCTATCGAGACTGAGATGGCGAGCTAAGTTGCAAATTCGATATATATATATGTGCGACCTAAGCGGAATCCACTATATATTGATAATGATTGAAGCAGTTTGATGTTTAGGAAACATGAGAGCTTGGATATATTGAAGTAGATGAACGATCTTCAAGCTCGACACTCAGAAAATGATATCTGAGCCCCAGACGGGGATCGAACCCGCAACCTTCCGATGACCGGTTACACGCTCTAACCATTGAGCTACCGAGACTGAGATGGCGAGCTAAGTTGCAAATTCGATATATATATGAGCGACTTAATCGGAAGCCATTATATATTGATAATGATTGAAGCAGTTTGATGTTTAGGAAACATGAGAGCTTCGATATATTGAAGTAGATGAACGATCTTCAAGCTCGATACTCAGAAAATGATATCTGAGCCCCAGACGGGGATCGAACCCACAACCTTCTGATGACCGGTTAGACGCTCTAACCATTGAGCTACCGGGACTGAGATGGCGATCTAAGTAGCAAATTCGATATATAAATGTGCGACCTAAGCGGAAGCCACTATATATTGATAGTGATTGAAGAAGTTTGTAGTTTAGGAAACATGAGAGCTTGGAAATATTGAAGTAGATGAACGATCTTCAAGCTCGATACTCAGAAAATGATATCTGAGCCCCAGACGGGGATTGAACCCGCAACCTTCTGATGACCGGTTAGACGCTCTAACCATTGAGCTACCGAGACTGAGATGGCGAGCTAAGTACCAAATTCAATAAATATATGTACAACCTAAGCGGAAGTCACTATATATTGATAATGATTGAAGCAGTTTGATGTTTAGGAAACATGAGAGATTGGATATATTGAAGTAGATGAACGATCTTCAAGCTCGATAATCAGAAAATGATATCTGAGCCCCAGACGAGGATCGAACCCGCAACCTTCTGATAGCCGGTTAGACGCTCTAACCATTGAGCTACCGAGAGTGAGATGGCGAGCTAAGTTGCAAATTCGATATATATATGTGCTACCTAAGCGGAAGCCACTATATATTGATAATGATTGAAGCAGTTTGATGTTTAGGAAACATGAGAGCTTGGATATATGGAAGTAGATGAACGATCTTCAAGCTCGATACTCAGAAAATGATATCTGAGCCCCAGACGGGGATCGAACCCGCAACCTTCTGATGACCGGTTAGACGCTCTAACCATTGAGCTCCCGAGACTGAGATGGCGAGCTAAGTTGCAAATTCGATATATATATGTGCGACCTAAGCGGAAGACACTATATATTGATAATGATTTAAGCAGTTTGATGTTTAGGAAACATGAGAGCTTGGATATATTGAAGTAGATGACCGATCTTCAAGCTCGATTCTCAGAAAATGATATCTGAGCCCCAGACGGGGATTGAACCCGCAACCTTCTGATGACCGTTTAGACGCTCTAACCATTGAGCTACCGAGACTGAGATGGCGAGCTAAGTACCAAATTCGATAAATATATGTACGACCTAAGCTGAAGCCACTATATATTGATAATGATTGAAGCAGTTTGATGTTTAGGAAACATGAGAACTTGGATATATTGTAGTAGATGAACGATCTTCAAGCTCGATACTCAGAAAATGATATCTGAGCCCCAACGGGGATCGAACCCGCAACCTTCTGATAACCGGTTAGAAGCTCTAACCATTGAGCTACCGAGACTGAGATAGCGAGCTAAGTTGCAAATTCGATATATATAAGTGCGACCTAAGCGGAAGCCACTATATATTGATAATGATTGAAGCAGTTTGATGTTTAGGAAACATGAGGGCTTGGATATACTGAAGTAGATGAACGATCTTCAAGCTCGATACTCAGAAAATGATATCTGAGCCCCAGACGGGGATCGAACCCGCAACCTTCTGAAGACCGGTTAGACGCTCTAACCATTGAGCTACCGAAATTGAAATGTCGAGCTAAGTTGCAAATTCGATATATATATGTGCGACCTAAGCGGAAGCCACTATATATTGATAATGATTGAAGAAGTTTGATGTTTAGGAAACATGACAGCTTGGATATACTGAAGTAGATGAACGATCTTCAAGCTCGATACTCAGAAAATTATATCTGAGCCCCAGACGGGGATCGAACTCGCAACCTTCTGATGACCGGTGAGACGCTCTAACCATTGAGCTACCGAGACTGAGATGGCGAGCTAAGTTAAAAATTCGATATATATATGTGCGACCTAAGCGGAAGCCACTATATATTGATAATGATTGAAGCAGTTTGATGTTTAGGAAACATGAGAGCTTGGATATATTGAAGTAGATGAACGATCTTCAAGCTCGATAATCAGAAAATGATATCTGAGCCCCAGACGGGGATCGAACCCGCAACATTCTGATGACCGGTTAGACGCTCTAACCATTGAGCTACCGAGACTGAGATGGCGAGCTAAGTTGCAAATTCGATATATATATGTGCTACCTAAGCGGAAGCCACTATATATTGATAATGATTGAAGCAGTTTGATGTTTAGGAAACATGAGAGCTTGGATATATGGAAGTAGATGAACGATCTTCAAGCTCGATACTCAGAAAATGATATCTGAGCCCCAGACGGGGATCGAACCCGCAAACTTCTGATGACCGGTTAGACGCTCTAACCATTGAGCTCCCGAGACTGAGATGGCGAGCTAAGTTGCAAATTCGATATATATATGTGCGACCTAAGCGGAAGACACAATATATATTGATAATGATTTAAGCAGTTTGATGTTTAGGAAACATGAGAGCTTGGATATATTGAAGTAGATGACCGATCTTCAAGCTCGATTCTCAGAAAATGATATCTGAGCCCCAGACGGGGATTGAACCCGCAACCTTCTGATGACCGTTTAGACGCTCTAACCATTGAGCTACCGAGACTGAGATGGCGAGCTAAGTACCAAATTCGATAAATATATGTACGACCTAAGCTGAAGCCACTATATATTGATAATGATTGAAGCAGTTTGATGTTTAGGAAACATGAGAGCTTGGATATATTGAAGTAGATGAAAGATCTTCAAGCTCGATACTCAGAAAATGATATCTGAGCCCCAGACGGGGATCGAACCCGCAACCTTCTGATGACCGGTTAGACGCTATAACCATTGAGTTCCCGACTCTGATATGGTGAGCTAAATTGCAATTTCGATATATATATGTGCGACATAAGCGGAAGCTACTATATATTGATAATGATTGAAGCAGTTTGATGTTTAGGAAACATGAGAGCTTGAATATATTGAAGTAGATGAGCGATCATCATGCTCGATTACAAGAAAATGATATCTGAGCCCCAGACGGGGGTTGAACCCGCAACTATCTCATGACCGGTTAGACGGTCTAACCATTGAGCTACCGAGACTGAGATGGCGAGCTAAGTTGCAAATTCGATATATTTATTTGCGACCTAAGCTGAAGCCACTATATATTGATAATGATTGAAGCAGTTTGATGTTTAGGAAACATGAGAGCTTGGATATATTGAAGTAGATGAACGATCTTCAAGCTCGATACTCAGAAAATGATATCTGAGCCACAGACGGGGATCGAACCCGCAACCTTCTGATGACCGGTTAGACGCTCTAACCATTTAGCTACCGAAATTGAGATGGCGAGCTAAGTTGGAAATTCGATATATATATGTGCGACCTAAGCGGAAGCCACTCTATATTGATAATGATTGAATCAGTTTGATGTTTAGGAAACATGAGAGCTTGGATATACTGAAGTAGATGAACGATCTTCAAGCTCGATACTCAGAAAATGATATCTGAGCCCAAGACTGGGATCGAACCCGCAACCTTCTGATGATCGGTTAGACGCTCTAACCATTGAGCTACCGAGACTGAGATGGCGAGCTAAGTTGAAAATTCGATATATATATGTGCGACCTAAGCGGAAGCCACTATATATTGATAATGATTGAAGCAGTTTGATGTTTAGGAAACATGAGAGCTTGGTTATATTGAAGTAGATGAACGATCTTCAAGCTCGATACTCAGAAAATGATATCTGAGCTCCTACCGGGGATCGAACCCGCAACCTTCTGATGACCGGTTAGACGCTCTAATCATTGAGCTACCGAGACTGAGATGACGAGCTAAGTTGCAAATTCGATATATGTATATGCGACCTAAGCGGAAGCCACTATATATTGATAATGATTGAAGCAGTTTGATGTTTAGGAAACATGAGAACTTGGATATATTGAAGTAGATCAACGATCTTCAAGCTCGATACTCAGAAAATTATATCTGAGCCCCAGACGGGGATCGAACCCGCAACCTTCTAATGACCGGTTAGACGCTGTAACCATTGAGCTACCGAGACTGAGATGGCGAGCTAAGTTGGAAATTCGATATATATATGTGCGACCAAAGCGGAAGCCACTATATATTGATAATGATTGAAGCAGTTTGATGTTTAGAAAACATGAGATCTTGGATATATTGAAGTAGATGAACGATCTTCAAGCTCGATACTCAGAAAATGATATCTGAGCCCCAGACGGGGATCGAACCCGCAACCTTTTGATGACCGGTTAGATGCTCTAACCATTGAGCTACCGAGACTGAGATGGTGAGCTAAGTTGCAAATTCGATATATATATGTGCGACCTAAGCGGAAGGCACTATATATTGATAATGATTGAAGCAGTTTGATGTTTAGGAAACATGAGAGCTTGGATATATTGAAGTAGATGAACGATCTTCAAGCTCGACAATCAGAAAATGATATCTGAGCCCCAGACGGGGATCGAACCCGCAACCTTCTGATGACCGGTTAGACGCTCTAACCATTGATCTACCGAGACTGAGATGGCGAGCTAAGTTGCAAATTCGATATATATATGTGCGACCTAAGCAACAGCCACTATATATTTATAATGATTGAAGAAGTTTGATGTTTAGGAAACATGAGAGCTTGGATATATTGAAGTAGATGAACGATCTTCAAGCTCGATACTCAGAAAATGATATCTGAGCTCCAGACGGGGATCGAACCCGCAACCTTCTGATGACCGGTTAGACGCTCTAACCATTGAGCTACAGAGACTGAGATGGCGAGCTAAGTAGCAAATTCGATATATATATGTGCGACCTAAGCGGAAGGCACTATATATTGATAATGATTGAAGAAGTTTGATGTTTAGGAAACATGAGAGCTTGGATATACTGAAGTAGATGAACGATCTTCAAGCTCGATACTCAGAAAATTATATCTGAGCCCCAGACGGGGATAGAACTCGCAACCTTCTGATGACCGGTGAGACGCTCTAACCATTGAGCTACCGAGACTGAGATGGCGAGCTAAGTTAAAAATTCGATATATATATGTGCGACCTAAGCGGAAGCCACTATATATTCATAATGATTGAAGCAGTTTGATGTTTAGGAAACATGAGAGCTTGGATATATTGAAGTAGATGAACGATCTTCAAGCTCGATACTCAGAAAATGATATCTGAGCCCCAGACGGGGATCGAACCCGCAACCTTCTGATGACCGGTTAGACGCTCTAACCATTGAGCTACCGAGACTAAGATGGCGAGCTAAGTTGCAAATTCGATATATATATGTGCGACCTAAGCGGAAGCCACTATATATTGATAATGATTGAAGCAGTTTGATGTTTAGGAAACATGAGAACTTGGATATATTGAAGTAGATGAACGATCTTCAAGCTCGATACTCAGAAAATGATATCTGAGCCCCTGACAGGGATCGAACCCGCAACCTACTGATGACCGGTTAGACGCTCTAATCATTGACCTACCGAAACTGAGATGGCGAGCTAAGTTGCAAATTCGATATATATATGTGCGACCTAAGCGGAACCAACTATATATTGATAATGATTGAAGCAGTTTGATGTTTAGGAAACATGAGAGCTTGCATATATTGAAGTAGATGAACGATCTTCAAGCTCGATACTCAGAAAATGATATCTGAGCCCCAGACGGGGATCGAACCCGCAACCTTCTGAAGACCGGTTAGACGCTCTAACCATTGAGCTACCGAGAATGAGATGGCGAGCTAAGTTGCAAATTCGATATATATATGTGCGACCTAAGCGGAAGCCACTATATATTGATAATGATTGAAGCAGTTTGATGTTTAGGAAACATGAGAGCTTGGATATATTGAAGTAGATGAACGATCTTCAAGCTCGATACTCAGAAAATGATATCTGTGCCCCAGACGGGGATAGAACCCGCACCTTCTGATGAGCGGTTAGACGCCTCAACCATTGAGCTACCGAGACTGAGATGTCGAGCTAAGTTGCAAATTCGATATACATATATATGGGCGACCGAAGCGGAAGCCACTTTATATTGATAATGATTGAAACAGTTTGATGTTTAGGAAACATGAGAGCTTGGATATATTGAAGTAGATGAACGATCTTCAAGCTCGATAATCCGAAAATGATATCTGAGCCCCAGAAGGGGATCGAACCCGCAACCTTCTGATGACCGGTTAGACGCTGTAACCATTGAGCTACCGAGACTCAGATGGCGAGCTAAGTTGCAAATTCGATATATATATGTGCGACCTAAGCGGAAGCCACTATATATTTATAATGATTGAAGCAGTTTGATGTTTAGGAAACATGAGAGCTTGGATATATTGAAGTAGATGAACGATCTTCAAGCTCGATACTCAGAAAATGATATCTGAGCCCAAGACGGGGATCGAACCCGCAACCTTCTGATGACCGGTTAGACGCTCTAACCATTGAGCTACCGAGACTGAGATGGAGAGCTAAGTTGCAAATTCGATATATATATTTGTGCGACCTAAGCGGAAGCCACTATATATTGATAATGATTGAAGCAGTTTGATGTTTAGGAAACATGAGAGCTTGGATATATTGAAGTAGATGAACGATCTTCAAGCTCGATACTCAGAAACTGAAATCTGAGCCCAAGACGGGGATCGAACCCGCAACCTTCTGATGACCGGTTAGACGCTCTAACCATTGAGCTATCGAGACTGAGATAACGAGCTAAGTTGCAAATTCGATATATATATGTGCGATCTAAGCGGAAGCCACTATATATTGATAATGATTGAAGCAGTTTGATGTTTAGGAAACATGAGAGCTTGGTTATATTGAAGTAGATGAACGATCTTCAAGCTCGATACTCAGAAAATAATGTCTGATCCCAAGACAGGGATCGAACCCGCAACCTTCTGATGACCGGTTAGACGCTCTAACCATTGAGCTGCCGAAACTGAGATGGCGAGCTAAGTTGTGAATTGGATATATAAATGTGGGACCTTAGCGGAAGCCACAATATATTGATTATGATTGAAGCAGTTTGATGTTTAGGAAACATGAGACCTTGGATATATTGAAGTAGATGAACGATCTTCAAGCTCGATACTCAGAAAATAATGTCTGATCCCAAGACAGGGATCGAACCCGCAACCTTCTGATGACCGGTTAGACGCTCTAACCATTGAGCTACCGGGACTGAGATGGCGAGCTAAGTTGCAAATTCGATATATATATATGTGCAACCTAAGCGGAAGCCACTATATATTGATAATGATTGAAGCAGTTTGATGTTTAGGAAACATGAGAGCTTGGTTATATTGAAGTAGATGAACGATCTTCAAGCTCGATACTCAGAAAATGATATCTGATCCCCAGACGGGGATCGAACCCGCAACATTCTGATGACCGGTTAGACGCTCTAACCATTGAGCTACCGAGACTGAGATGGCGAGCTAAGTTGCAATTTCGATATATATATATGAGCGACCTAAGCGGAAGCCACTATATATTGATAATGATTGAAGCAGTTTGATGTTTAGGAAACATGGGAGCTTGGATATATTGAAGTAGATGAACGATCTTCAAGCTCGATACTCAGAAAATGATATCTGAGCCCCAGACGGGGATCGAACCCGCAACCTTCTGATGACCGGTTAGACGCTCTAACCATTGAGCTACCGAAACTGAGATGGCGAGCTAAGTTGCAAATTCGATTTATATATATGTGCGACCTAAGCGGAAGGCACTATATATTGATAATGATTGAAGCAGTTTGATGTTTAGGAAACATGAGAGCTTGGATATATTGAGGTAGATGAACGATCTTCAAGCTCGATACTCAGAAAATTATATCTGATCCCCATACGGGGATCGAACCCGCAATCTTCTGATGACCGGTTAGACGATCTAACCATTGAGCTACCGAGACTGAATGGCAAGCTAAGTTGCAAATTCGATATATATATGTGCGACCTAAGCGGAAGCCACTATATATTGATAATGATTGAAGCAGTTTGATGTTTAGGAAACATGAGAGCTTGGATATATTGAAGTAGATGAACGAACTTCAAGCTCGATACTCAGAAAATAATATCTGAGCCCCAGACGGGGATCGAACCCGCAACCTTCTAATGACCGGTTAGACGCTCTAACCATTGAGCTACCGAGACTGAGATGGCGAGCTAAGTTGCAAATTCGATATATATATATGTGCGACCTAAGCGTAAGCCACTATATATTGATAATGATTGAAGCAGTTTGATGTTTAGGAAACATGAGAGCTTGGATATATTGAAGTAGATGAACGATCTTCAAGCTCGATACTCAGAAAATGATATCTGAGGCCCAGACGGGGATCGAACCCGCAACCTTCTGATGACCGGTTAGACGCTCTAACCATTGAGCTACCGAGACTGAGATAGCGAGCTAAGTTGCAAATTCGATATATATACATGTGCGACCTAAGCGGAAGCCACTATATATTGATAATGATTGAAGCAGTTTGATTTTTAGGAAATATGAGAGCTTGGATATATTGAAGTAGATGAACGATCTTCAAGCTCGATGATCAGAAAATAATATCTGATCCCCAGACGGGGATCGAACCCGCAACATTCTGAAGACCGGTTAGACGCTCTAACCATTGACCTACCGAGACTGAATGGCAAGCTAAGTTGCAAATTCGATATATATATGTGCGACCTAAGCGGACGCCACAATATATTGATTATGATTGAAGCAGTTTGATGTTTAGGAAACATGAGACCTTGGATATATTGAAGTAGATGAACGATCTTCAAGCTCGATACTCAGAAAATAATGTCTGATCCCAAGACAGGGATCGAACCCGCAACCTTCTGATGACCGGTTAGACGCTCTAACCATTGAGCTACCGGGACTGGGATGGCGAGCTAAGTTGCAAATTCGATATATATATATGTGCTACCTAAGCGGAAGCCACTATATATTGATAATGATTGAAGCAGTTTGATGTTTAGGAAACAAGAGAGCTTGGTTATATTGAAGTAGATGAACGATCTTCAAGCTCGATACTCAGAAAATGATATCTGATCCCCAGACGGGGATCGAACCCGCAACCTTCTGATGACCGGTTAGACGCTCTAACCATTGAGCTACCGAGACTGAGATGGCGAGCTAAGTTGCAATTTCGATATATATATGTGCGACCTAAGCGGAAGCCACTATATATTGATAATGATTGAAGCAGTTTGATGTTTAGGAAACATGGGAGCTTGGATATATTGAAGTAGATGAACGATCTTCAAGCTCGATACTCAGAAAATGATATCTGAGCCCCAGGCGGGGATCGAACCCGCAACCTTCTGATGACCTGTTAGACGCTCTAACCATTGAGCTACCGAAACTGAGATAGCGAGCTAAGTTGCAAATTCGATTTATATATATGTGCGACCTAAGCGGAAGCCACTATATATTGATAATGATTGAAGCAGTTTGATGTTTAGGAAACATGAGAGCTTGGATATATTGAGGTAGATGAACGATCTTCAAGCTCGATACTCAGAAAATTATATCTGATCCCCATACGGGGATCGAACCCGCAATCTTCTGATGACCGGTTAGACGCTCTAACCATTGAGCTACCGAGACTGAATGGCAAGCTAAGTTGCAAATTCGATATATATATGTGCGACCTAAGCGGAAGCCACTATATATTGATAATGATTGAAGCAGTTTGATGTTTAGGAAACATGAGAGCTTGGATATATTGAAGTAGATGAACGATCTTCAAGCTCGATACTCAGAAAATAATATCTGAGCCCCAGACGGGGATCGAACCCGCAACCTTCTAATGACCGGTTAGACGCTCTAACCATTGAGCTACCGAGACTGAGATGGCGAGCTAAGTTGCAAATTCGATATATATATATGTGCGACCTAAGCGGAAGCCACTATATATTGATAATGATTGAAGCAGTTTGATGTTTAGGAAACATGAGAGCTTGGATATATTGAAGTAGATGAACGATCTTCAAGCTCGATACTCAGAAAATGATATCTGAGGCCCAGACGGGGATCGAACCCGCAACCTTCTGATGACCGGTTAGACGCTCTAACCATTGAGCTACCGAGACTGAGATAGCGAGCTAAGTTGCAAATTCGATATATATACATGTGCGACCTAAGCGGAAGCCACTATATATTGATAATGATTGAAGCAGTTTGATTTTTAGGAAACATGAGACCTTGGATATATTGAAGTAGATGAACGATCTTCAAGCTCGATGATCAGAAAATAATATCTGATCCCCAGACGGGGATCGAACCCGCAACCTTCTGAAGACCGGTTAGACGCTCTAACAATTGATCTACCGAGACTGAATGGCAAGCTAAGTTGCAAATTCGATATATATATGTGCGACCTAAGCGGAAGCCACCATATATTGATAATGATTGAAGCAGTTTGATGTTTAGGAAACATGAGAGCTTGGATATATTGAAGTAGATGAACGATCTTCTAGCTCGATACTCAGAAAATGATATCTGAGCCCAAGACGGGGATCGAACCCACAACCTTCTGATGACCGGTTAGACGCTCTAACCATTGAGCTATCGAGACTGAGATAACGAGCTAAGTTGCAAATTCGATATATATATGTGCGATCTGAGCGGAAGCCACTATATATTGATAATGATTGAAGCAGTTTGATGTTTCGGAAAGATGAGAGCTTGGATATATTGAAGTAGATGAACGATCTTCAAGCAAGATACTCAGAAAATGATATCTGGGTTCCAGACGGGGATCGAACCCGCAACCTTCTGATGACCGGTTAGACGCTCAAATCATTGAGCTGCCGAAACTGAGATGGCGAGCTAAGTTGTGAATTGGATATATAAATGTGCGACCTAAGCGGAAGCCACTATATATTGATAATGATTGAAGCACTTTGATGTTTAGGAAACATGAGAGCTTGGATATATTGGAGTAGATGAACGATCTTCAAGCTCGATACTCAGAAAATGATATCTGAGCCCCAGACGGGGATCGAACCCGCAACCTTCTGATGACCGGTTAGGCGCTCTAACCATTGAGCGACCGAGACTGAGATGGCGAGCTAAGTTGCAAATTCGATATATATATATGTGCGACCTAATCGGAAGCTACTATATATTGATAATGATTGAAGCAGTTTGATGTTTATGAAACATGAGAGCTTGGATGTATTGAAGTACATGAACGATCTTCAAGCTCGATACTCAGAAAATAATATCTGAGCCCCAGACGGGGATCGAACCCGCAACCTTCTGATGACCGGTTAGACGCTCTAACCATTGAGCTACCGAGACTGAAGTGGCGAGCTATGTTGCAATATCGATATATATATGTGCGACCTAAGCGGAAGCCACTATAAATTGATAATGATTGAAGCAGTTTGATGTTTAGGAAACATGAGAGCTTGGATATATTGAAGTAGATGAACGATCTTCAAGTTCGATACTCAGAAAATGATATCTGAGCCCCAGACGGGGATCGAATCCGCAACCTTCATATAACCGTTTAGACGTGCTAACCATTGAGCTACCGAGACTGAGATGGCGAGCTAAGTTGCAAATACAATATATATATATGTGCGACCTAAGCGGAAGCCACTATATATTGATAATGATTGAAGCAGTTTGATGTTTATGAAACTTGAGAGCTTGGATGTATTGAAGTAGATGAACGATCTTCAAGCTCGATACTCAGAAAATGATATCTGAGCCCCAGACGGTGATCGAACCCGCAACCTTCTGATGACCGGTTAGACGCTCTAACCATTGAGCTACCGAGTTTGAGATGGCGAGCTAAGTTGCAAATTCGATATATATATGTGCGACCTTAGCGGAAGCCACAATATATTGATAATGATTGAAGCAGTTTGATGTTTCGGAAAGATGAGAGCTTGGATATATTGAAGTAGATGAACGATCTTCAAGCTCGATACTCAGAAAATGATATCTGAGCCCCAGACGGGGATCGAACCCGCAACCTTCTGATGACCGTTTAGACGCTCTAACCAATGAGCTACCGAGACTGAGATGGCGAGCTAAGTTGCAAATTCGATATATATATGTGCGACCTAAGCGGAAGCCACTATATATTGATAATGATTGAATCAGTTTGATGTTTAGGAAACATGAGAGCTTGGATATATTGAAGTAGATGAACGATCTTCAAGCTCGATACTCAGAAAATGATATCTGAGTCCCAGACGGGGATCGAACCCGCAACCTTCTGAAGACCGGTTAGACGTTCTAACCATTGAGCTAACGAGACTGACATGGCGAGCTAAGTTGCAAATTCGATATCTATAAATGTGCGACCTAAGCGGAAGCCACTATATATTGATAATGATTGAAGCAGTTTGATGTTTAGGAAACATGAGAACTTGGATATATTGAAGTAGATGAACGATCTTCAAGCTCGATACTCAGAAAATGATATCTGAGCCCCAAACGGGGATCGAACCCGTAACCTTCTGATGACAGGTTAGACGCTCTAACCATTGAGCTACCGAGACTGAGATGGCGAGCTAAGTTGCAAATTCGATATATATATATGTGCGACCTAAGGGGAAGCCACTATATATTGATAATGATTGAAGCAGTTTGATGTTTAGGAAACATGAGAGCTTGGATATATTGAAGTAGATGAACGATCTTCAAGCTCGATACTCAGAAAATGATATCAGAGCCCCAAACGGGGATCGAACCCGTAACCTTCTGATGACAGGTTAGACGCTCTAACCATTGAGCTACCGAGACTGAATGGCAAGCTAAGTTTCAATTTCGATATATATATGTGCGACCTAAGCGGAAGCCACTATATATTGATAATGATTGAAGCAGTTTGATGTTTAGGAAACATGAGAGCTTGGATATATTGAAGTAGATGAACGAACTTCAAGCTCGATACTCAGAAAATAATATCTGAGCCCCAGACGGGGATCGAACCCGCAACCTTCTGATGACCGGTTAGACGCTCTAACCATTGAGCTACCGAGACTGAGATGGCGAGCTAAGTTGCAAATTCGATATATATATATGTGCGACCTAAGCGGAAGCCACTATATATTGATAATGATTGAAGCAGTTTGATGTTTAGGAAGCATAAGAGCTTGGATGTATTGAATTAGATGAACGATCTTCAAGCTCGATACTCAGAAAATGATATCTGAGCCCCAGACGGGGATCGAATCCGCAACCTTCTGATGACCGGTTAGACGCTCTAACCATTGAGGTAGCGAGACTGAGATGGCGAGCTAAGTTGCAAATTCGATATATATATATGTGCGACGTAAGCGGAAGCCACTATATATTGATAATGATTGAAGCAGTTTGATGTTTAGGAAACATGTGAGCGTGGACATATTGAAGTAGATGAACGATCTTCAAGCTCGATACTTAGAAAATGATATCTGAGCTTCAGACGGGGAACGAACCCGCAACCTTCTGATGACCGGTTAGACGCTCTAACCATTGAGCTACCGAGACTGAGATGGCGAGCTAAGTTGCAAATTCGATATATATATGTGAGACCTAAGCGGAAGACACTATATATTGATAATGATTGAAGCAGTTTGATATTTAGGAAACATGAGAGCTTGGATATATTGAAGTAGATCAACGATCTTCAAGCTCGATACTCAGAAAATTATATCTGAGCCCCAGACGGGGATCGAATCGGCAACCTTCTGATGACCGGTTAGACGCTCTAACCATTGAGCTACTGAAACTGAGATGGCGAGCTAAGTTGCAAATACAATATATATATATATGCGACCTAAGCGGAAGCCACTATATATTGATAATGATTGAAGCAGTTTGATGTTTAGGAAACATGAGAGCTTGGATATATTGAAGTAGATGAACGATCTTTAAGCTCGATACTTAGAAAATGATATCTGAGCTCCAGACGGGGATCGAACCCGCAACCTTCTGAAGACCGGTTAGACGCTCTAACCATTGAGCTACCGAGACTGAGATGGCGAGCTAATTTGCAAATTCGATATATATATGTGCGACCTAAGCGGAAGCCACTATATATTGATAATGATTAAAGCAGTTTGATGTTTAGGAAACATAAGAGCTTGGATATATTGAAGTAGATGAACGATCTTCAAGCTCGATACTCAGAAAATGATATCAGAGCCCCAGACGGGGAACGACCCCGCAACCTTCTGATGACCGGTTAGACGCTCTAACAATTGAGCTACCGAGACAGAGATGGCGAGCAAAGTTGCAAATTCGATATATATATATGCGACCTAAGCGGAAGACACTATATATTGATAATGATTGAAGCAGTTTGATATTTAGGAAACATGAGAGCTTGGATATATTGAAGTAGATGAACGATCTTCAAGCTCGATACTCAGAAAATGATATCTGAGCCCCAGACGGGGATCGAATCCGCAACCTTCTGATGACCGGTTAGACGCTCTAACCATTGAGCTAGCGAGACTGAGATGGCGAGCTAAGTTGCAAATTCGATATATATATATGTGCGACGTAAGCGGAAGCAACTATATATTGATAATGATTGAAGCAGTTTGATGTTTAGGAAACATGTGAGCGTGGATATATTGAAGTAGATGAACGATCTTCAAGCTCGATACTCAGAAAATGATATCTGAGCTTCAGACGGGGAACGAACCCGCAACCTTCTGATGACCGGTTAGACGCTCTAACCATTGAGCTACCGAGACTGAGATGGCGAGCTAAGTTGCAAATTCGATATATATATTTGAGACCTAAGCGGAAGACACTATATATTGATAATGATTGAAGCAGTTTGATATTTAGGAAACATGAGAGCTTGGATATATTGAAGTAGATCAACGATCTTCAAGCTCGATACTCAGAAAATTATATCTGAGCCCCAGACGGGGATCGAATCGGCAACCTTCTGATGACCGGTTAGACGCTCTAACCATTGAGCTACTGAAACTGAGATGGCGAGCTAAGTTGCAAATACAATATATATATATATGCGACCTAAGCGGAAGCCACTATATATTGATAATGATTGAAGCAGTTTGATGTTTAGGAAACATGAGAGCTTGGATATATTGAAGTAGATGAACGATCTTCAAGCTCGATACTTAGAAAATGATATCTGAGCTCCAGACGGGGATCGAACCCGCAACCTTCTGAAGACCGGTTAGACGCTCTAACCATTGAGCTACCGAGACTGAGATGGCGAGCTAATTTGCAAATTCGATATATATATGTGCGACCTAAGCGGAAGCCACTATATATTGATAATGATTAAAGCAGTTTGATGTTTAGGAAACATAAGAGCTTGGATATATTGAAGTAGATGAACGATCTTCAAGCTCGATACTCAGAAAATGATATCAGAGCCCCAGACGGGGAACGACCCCGAAACCTTCTGACGACCGGTTAGACGCTCTAACAATTGAGCTACCGAGACAGAGATATCGAGCAAAGTTGCAAATTCGATATATATATATGCGACCTAAAAGGAAGACACTATATATTGATAATGATTGAAGCAGTTTGATATTTAGGAAACATGAGAGCTTGGATATATTGAAGTAGATGAACGATCTTCAAGCTCGATACTCAGAAAATGATATCTGAGCCCCAGACGGGGATCGAACCCGCAACCTTCTGATGACCGGTTAGACGCTCTAACCATTGAGCTACCGAGACTGAGATGGCGAGCTAAGTTGCAAATTCGATATATATATATGTGCGACCTAAGCGGAAGCCACTATATATTGATAATGATTGAAGCAGTTTGATGTTTAGGAAGCATAAGAGCTTGGATGTATTGAATTAGATGAACGATCTTCAAGCTCGATACTCAGAAAATGATATCTGAGCCCCAGACGGGGATCGAATCCGCAACCTTCTGATGACCGGTTAGACGCTCTAACCATTGAGGTAGCGAGACTGAGATGGCGAGCTAAGTTGCAAATTCGATATATATATATGTGCGACGTAAGCGGAAGCCACTATATATTGATAATGATTGAAGCAGTTTGATGTTTAGGAAACATGTGAGCGTGGACATATTGAAGTAGATGAACGATCTTCAAGCTCGATACTTAGAAAATGATATCTGAGCTTCAGACGGGGAACGAACCCGCAACCTTCTGATGACCGGTTAGTCGCTCTAACCATTGAGCTACCGAGACTGAGATGGCGAGCTAAGTTGCAAATTCGATATATATATGTGAGACCTAAGCGGAAGACACTATATATTGATAATGATTGAAGCAGTTTGATATTTAGGAAACATGAGAGCTTGGATATATTGAAGTAGATCAACGATCTTCAAGCTCGATACTCAGAAAATTATATCTGAGCCCCAGACGGGGATCGAATCGGCAACCTTCTGATGACCGGTTAGACGCTCTAACCATTGAGCTACTGAAACTGAGATGGCGAGCTAAGTTGCAAATACAATATATATATATATGCGACCTAAGCGGAAGCCACTATATATTGATAATGATTGAAGCAGTTTGATGTTTAGGAAACATGAGAGCTTGGATATATTGAAGTAGATGAACGATCTTTAAGCTCGATACTTAGAAAATGATATCTGAGCTCCAGACGGGGATCGAACCCGCAACCTTCTGAAGACCGGTTAGACGCTCTAACCATTGAGCTACCGAGACTGAGATGGCGAGCTAATTTGCAAATTCGATATATATATGTGCGACCTAAGCGGAAGCCACTATATATTGATAATGATTAAAGCAGTTTGATGTTTAGGAAACATAAGAGCTTGGATATATTGAAGTAGATGAACGATCTTCAAGCTCGATACTCAGAAAATGATATCAGAGCCCCAGACGGGGAACGACCCCGCAACCTTCTGATGACCGGTTAGACGCTCTAACAATTGAGCTACCGAGACAGAGATGGCGAGCAAAGTTGCAAATTCGATATATATATATGCGACCTAAGCGGAAGACACTATATATTGATAATGATTGAAGCAGTTTGATATTTAGGAAACATGAGAGCTTGGATATATTGAAGTAGATGAACGATCTTCAAGCTCGATACTCAGAAAATGATATCTGAGCCCCAGACGGGGATCGAATCCGCAACCTTCTGATGACCGGTTAGACGCTCTAACCATTGAGCTAGCGAGACTGAGATGGCGAGCTAAGTTGCAAATTCGATATATATATATGTGCGACGTAAGCGGAAGCAACTATATATTGATAATGATTGAAGCAGTTTGATGTTTAGGAAACATGTGAGCGTGGATATATTGAAGTAGATGAACGATCTTCAAGCTCGATACTCAGAAAATGATATCTGAGCTTCAGACGGGGAACGAACCCGCAACCTTCTGATGACCGGTTAGACGCTCTAACCATTGAGCTACCGAGACTGAGATGGCGAGCTAAGTTGCAAATTCGATATATATATTTGAGACCTAAGCGGAAGACACTATATATTGATAATGATTGAAGCAGTTTGATATTTAGGAAACATGAGAGCTTGGATATATTGAAGTAGATCAACGATCTTCAAGCTCGATACTCAGAAAATTATATCTGAGCCCCAGACGGGGATCGAATCGGCAACCTTCTGATGACCGGTTAGACGCTCTAACCATTGAGCTACTGAAACTGAGATGGCGAGCTAAGTTGCAAATACAATATATATATATATGCGACCTAAGCGGAAGCCACTATATATTGATAATGATTGAAGCAGTTTGATGTTTAGGAAACATGAGAGCTTGGATATATTGAAGTAGATGAACGATCTTCAAGCTCGATACTTAGAAAATGATATCTGAGCTCCAGACGGGGATCGAACCCGCAACCTTCTGAAGACCGGTTAGACGCTCTAACCATTGAGCTACCGAGACTGAGATGGCGAGCTAATTTGCAAATTCGATATATATATGTGCGACCTAAGCGGAAGCCACTATATATTGATAATGATTAAAGCAGTTTGATGTTTAGGAAACATAAGAGCTTGGATATATTGAAGTAGATGAACGATCTTCAAGCTCGATACTCAGAAAATGATATCAGAGCCCCAGACGGGGAACGACCCCGAAACCTTCTGATGACCGGTTAGACGCTCTAACAATTGAGCTACCGAGACAGAGATATCGAGCAAAGTTGCAAATTCGATATATATATATGCGACCTAAAAGGAAGACACTATATATTGATAATGATTGAAGCAGTTTGATATTTAGGAAACATGAGAGCTTGGATATATTGAAGTAGATGAACGATCTTCAAGCTCGATACTCAGAAAATGATATCTGAGCCCCAAACGGTGATCGCACCCGCAACCTTCTGATGACCGGTTAGACGCTCTAACCATTGAGCTACCGAGACTGAGATGGCGAGCTAAGTTTCAAATTCGATATATATATATGTGCGACGTAAGCGGAAGCCACTATATATTGATAATGATTGAAGCAGTTTGATGTTTAGGAAACATGAGAGCTTGGATGTATTGAAGTACATGAACGATCTTCAAGCTCGATACTCAGAAAATGATATCTGAGCTCCAGACGGGGATCGAACCCGCAACCTTGTGATGACCGGTTAGACGCTCTAACCATTGAGCTACCGAGACTGAAGTGGCGAGCTATGTTGCAATATCGATATATATATGTGCGACCTAAGAGGAAGCCACTATATATTGATAATGATTGAAGCAGTTTGATGTTTAGGAAACATGAGAGCTTGGATATATTGAAGTAGATGAACGATCTTCAAGTTCGATACTCAGAAAATGATATCAGAGCCCCAGACGGGGATCGAACCCGCAACCTTCTGATGACCGGTTAGACGCTCTAACCATTGAGTTACCGAGACTGAGATGGCGAGCTAAGTTGCAAATTCGATATATATATATGTGCGACCTAAGCGGAAGCCACTATATATTGATAATGATTGAAGCAGTTTGATGTTTCGGAAAGATGAGAGCTTGGATATATTGAAGTAGATGAACGATCTTCAAGCTCGATACTCAGAAAATGATATCTGAGCCCCAGACGGGGATCGAACCCGCAACCTTCTGATGACCGTTTAGACGCTCTAACCAATGAGTTACCGAGACTGAGATGGCGAGCTAAGTTGCAAATTCGATATATATATGTGCGACCTAAGCGGAAGCCACTATATATTGATAATGATTGAAGGAGTTTGATGTTTAGGAAACATGAGAGCTTGGATATATTGAAGTAGATGAACGATCTTCAAGCTCGATACTCAGAAAATGATATCTGAGTCCCAGACGGGGATCGAACCCGCAACCTTCTGAAGACCGGTTAGACGTTCTAACCATTGAGCTAACGAGACTGAGATGGCGAGCTAAGTTGCAAATTCGATATATATATATGTGCGACCTAAGCGGAAGCCACTATATATTGATAATGATTGAAGCAGTTTGATGTTTAGGAAACATGAGAACTTGGATATATTGAAGTAGATGAACGATCTTCAAGCTCGATACTCAGAAAATGATATCTGAGCCCCAGACGGGGATCGAACCCGTAACCTTCTGATGACAGGTTAGACGCTCTAACCATTGAGCTACCGAGACTGAGATAGCGAGCTAAGTTGCAAATTCGATATATATATATGTGCGACCTAAGGGGAAGCCACTATATATTGATAATGATTGAAGCAGTTTGATGTTTAGGAAACATGAGAGCTTGGATATATTGAAGTAGATGAACGATCTTCAAGCTCGATACTCAGAAAATAATATCTGAGCCCCATACGGGGATCGAACCCGCAACCTTCTGATGACCGGTTAGACGCTCTAACCATTGAGCTACCGAGACTGAGATGGCGAGCTAAGTTGCAAATACAATATATATATATATGCGACCTAAGCGGAAGCCACTATATATTGATAATGATTGAAGGAGTTTGATGTTTAGGAAACATGAGAGCTTGGATATATTGAAGTAGTTGAACGATCTTAAAGCTCGATACTCAGAAAATGATATCTGAGCCCCAGACGGGGATCGAATCCGCAACCTTCTGAAGACCGGTTAGACGTTCTAACCATTGAGCTACCGAAACTGAGATGGCGAGCTAAGTTGCAAATTCGATATATATATATGTGCGACCTAAGCGGAAGCCACTATATATTGATAATGATTGAAGCAGTTTAATGTTTAGGAAACATGAGAGATTGGATATATTGAAGTAGATGAACGATCTTCAAGCTCGATACTCAGAAAATGATATCTGAGCCCCAGACGGGGATCGAACCCTCAACCTTCTGATGACCGGTTAGACGCTCTAACAATTGAGCTAGCGAGACAGAGATGGCGAGCTAAGTTGCAAATTCGATATATATATATGTGCGACCTTAGCGGAAGCTACTATATATTGATAATGATTGAAGCAGTTTGATGTTTAGGAAACATGAGAGTATGGATATATTGAAGTAGATGAACGATCTTCAAGCTCGATACTCAGTAAATGATATCTGAGCTCCAGACGGGGATCGAACCCGCAACCTTCTGATGACCGGTTATACGCTCTAACCATTGAGCTACCGAGACTGAGATGGCGAGCTAATTTGGAAATTCGATATATATATATGTGCGATCTAAGCGGAAGCCACTATATATTGATATAATTGAAGCAGTTTGATGTTTAGGAAGCATAAGAGCTTGGATTTATTGAATTAGATGAACGATCTTCAAGCTCGATACTCAGAAAATGATATCTGAGCCCCAGACGGGGATCGAATCTGCAACCTTCTGATGACCGGTTAGACGCTCTAACCATTGAGCTAGCGAGACTGAGATGGCGAGCTAAGTTGCAAATTCGATATATATATATGTGCGACGTAAGCGGAAGCCACTATATATTGATAATGATTGAAGCAGTTTGATGTTTAGGAAACATGAGAGCTTGGATATATTGAAGTAGATGAACGATCTTCAAGCTCGATACTCAGAAAATGATATCTGAGCCCCAGACGGGGATTGAACCCGCAACCTTCTGATGACCGATTAGAGGCTCTAACCATTGAGCTACTGAGACTGAGATGGCGAGCTAAGTTGCAAATTCGATATATATATGTGCGACTTAAGCGCAAGCAACTATATATTGATAATGATTGAAGCAGTTTGATGTTTAGGAAACATGAGAGCTTGGATATATTGAAGTAGATGAACGATCTTCAAGCTCGATACTCAGAAAATGATATCTGAGCCCGAGTCGGGGATCGAACCCGCAACCTTCTGATGACCGGTTAGACGCTCTAACCATTGAGCTACGGAGACTGAGATGGCGAGCTAAGTTGCAAATTCGATATATATATGTGCGACTTAATCGGAAGCCACTATATATTGATAATGATTGAAGTAGTTTGATTTTTAGGGAACATGAGAGCTTGGATATATTGAAGTAGATGAACGATCTTCAAGCTCGATACTCAGAAAATGATATCTGAGCCCAAGACGGGGATCGAACCCGCAACCTTCTGATGACCGGTTAGACGCTCTGACCATTGAGCTACCGAAACTGAGTTGGCGAGCTAAGTTGCAAATTCGTTATACATATGTGCGACCTAAGCGGAAGCCACTATATATTGATAATGATTGAAGCAGTTTGATGTTTAGGAAACATGAGAGCTTGGATATATTGAAGTAGATGAACGATCTTCAAGCTCGATACTCAGAAAATAATATCTGATCCCCAGACGGGGATCGAACCCGCAACCTTCTTATGATCGATTAGACGCTCTAACCATTGAGCTACCAAGACTGAGATGGCGAGCTAAGTTGCAAATTCGATATATATATATGTGCGACCTAAGCGGAAGCCACTGTATATTGATAATGATTGAAGCAGTTTGATGTTTAGGAAACATGAGAGTTTGGATATATTGAAGTAGATGAACGATCTTCAAGCTCGATATTCAGAAAATGATATCTGAGCCCCAGACGGGGATCGAACCCGCAACCTTCTGATGACCGGTTAGACGCTCTAACCATTGAGCTACGGAGACTGAGATGGCGAGCTAAGTTGCAAATTCGATATATATATGTGCGACTTAAGCGGAAGCCACTATATATTGATAATGATTGAAGCAGTTTGATGTTTAGGAAACATGAGAGCTTGGATATATTGAAGTAGATCAACGATCTTCAAGATCGATACTCAGAAAATGATATCTGAGCCCCAGACGGAGATCGAACCCGCAACCTTCTGATGACCGGTTAGACGCTGTAACCATTGAGCTACCGAGACTGAGATGGCGAGCTAAGTTGAAAATTCGATATATATATGTGCGACTTAAGCGGAAGCCACTATATATTGATAATGATTGAAGCAGTTTGATGTTTAGGAAACATGAGAGCTTGGATATATTGAAGTAGATGAACGATCTTCAAGCTCGATACTCAGAAAATGATATCTGAGCCCCAGACGGGGATTGAACCCGCAACCTTCTGATGACCGGTTAGACGCTCTAACCATTGAGCTACTGAGACTGAGATGGCGAGCTAAGTTGCAAATTCGATATATATATGTGCGACATAAGCGAAAGCCACTATATATTGATAATGATTGAAGCAGTTTGATGTTTAGGAAACATGAGAGTTTGGATATATTGAAGTAGATGAACGATCTTCAAGCTCGAAACTCACAAAATGATATCTGAGCTTATTAACTCTAAAACGTATTAACGATTAGTGGATAGTGCATAGAGATGTATAACGGTTGTGGCTTGAGTTAGTCGCTTTTGTCGAAAGTTTGTTAAACCTCGCCAATGATTGTAAAAGGATCTATATGTTCCAGAGAAGTTGATAAAAGCGTTAGATCAATGATTCGAGCAGTATTTCAAAATATATGGCAATGTGTTGAAATTGTCCCTTTAAGTCTTATACATTAAAAGTCATAATTATGGTAAGAAATTTGTGTAAACCAAGCAGGTGTACAAAACACTTCCTATGCTTCTAAAATGTTCTTTTAAACCCAAACATTATAAAACAAATCGAATTCCGTTGATTCGACGAGTTGCTCTAAAATATTTTCATTCATCTCAAAATCGCTCTATCTCCGCAAGATAAAAAGATTAGTGCTTAGAGAATTTTAACGGTTGAGGCTTGAGTTAGTGGCGTTTGTCGAAAGTTGTCCAAACCTCGCCAATGATTATGAAATAATCTACATTGGTTAGGGAAGTGGATAAAAGCATTAGATCAATGATTCGAGCAGTATTTCAAAATATATGGCAATGTGTTAAAATTGTCTCATTACGCTTTAAACGTTAAATGCCATAAGTATGGTTAGAATTCGGCGAAAGCAGAATAGTTGTGCGAAACCAACCCAATGCTTCTAAAATAATCTTTTCCAAGCAGACTTCGTCGAACAAATCGAATACCGTTGATTAGACGAGTCGCTCTCAAAAATTTTCAATCTCCTCAATATCGCTTTATCTCCGCGAGATAAGACGATTAGTGCATGGAGAAGTGTAACGGTTATGCCTTGAGTTATTTGCGTTTATCGAAAGTTGACCAAACCTCGCCAATGATTGTAAAATGATCATTATGGCCGAGAGAAATGGATAAAAGCATTAGATCAATGATTCGAGCAGTATTTCAAAATATATGGCAATGTGTTAAAATTGTCTCATTACGCTTTAAACGTTAAATGCCATAAGTATGGTTAGAATTCGGCGAAAGCAGAATAGTTGTGCGAAATAACCCAATGCTTCTAAAATAATCTTTTCCAAGCAGACTTCTTCAAACAAATCGAATACCGTTGATTAGACGAGTCAATCTCAAAAATTTTCAATCTCCTCAATATCGCTTTATCTCCGCGAGATAAGACGATTAGTGCATGGAGAAGTGTAACGGTTGTGGCTTGAGTTATTTGCGTTTATCGAAAGTTGACCAAACATCGCCAATGATTGTAAAATGATCAATATGGCCCAGAGAAATGGATAAAAGCATTAGATCAATGATTCGAGCAGTATTTCAAAATATATGGCAATGTGTTGAAATTGTCTCATTACACTTTATACGTTAAATGCCATAAGTATGGTTAGAATTCGGTGAAAGTAGAATAGTTGTGAGAAACCAACCCAATGCTTCTAAAATGATCTTTTCCAAGCAGACTTCATCAAACAAATCGAATACCGTTTATTAGACGAGTCGCTCTCAAAAATTTTCAATCTCCTCAATATCGCTTTATCTCCGCGAGATAAGACGATTAGTGCATGGAGAAGTGTAACGGTTGTGGCTTGAGTTAGTCGCTTTTGTCGAAAGTTGGCCAAACCTCTCCAATGATTGCAAAGTGATTTTTTCGCGTCACAGAATAGGATAAAAGTATTATTTCATTGATTGGAGCAGTATTTCTGAAAATTTGGCAATATCTTGAAATTGTCGGGTTACGCCTTATACATTAAAGCCGTAAGTATGGTTAGAATTGGGTGAAAGCAAAATAGTTGTATGAAACCAACACAATATTTCTGATATGATCTTTCCCACCCAAACATTATAAAACAAATCGAATTTCCTCGATTCCACGAGTTGCTCTTAAAAATTTTCAATCTCCTATAAATCGCTCTATCTCCACGAGAAAAGACGAATGGTGAATGGAGCTTTGTAAGGGTTGTGGCTTGAGTTATTTGCGTTTGTCGAAAGTTGGCCAATCCTCGACAATGATTTTAAAATGATCAATATGGGCCAGAGAAATGGATAAAAGCATTAGATCAATGATTCGAGCAGTATTTCAAAATATATGGCAATGTGTTAAAGTTGTCTCATTACGCTTTAAACGTTAAATGCCATAAGTATGGTTAGAATTCGGCGAAAGCAGAATAGTTGTGCGAAACCAACCCAATGCTTCTAAAATAATCTTTTCCAAGCAGACTTCTTCAAACAAATCGAATACCGTTGATTAGACGAGTCGCTCTCAAAAATTTTCAATCTCCTCAATATCGCTTTATCTCAGCGAGATAAGACGATTAGTGCATGGAGAAGTGTAACGGTTGTGGCTTGAGTTATTTGCGTTTATCAAAAGTTGACCAAACCTCGCCAATGATTGTAAAATGATCAATATGGCCCAGAGAAATGGATAAAAGCATTAGATCAATGATTCGAGCAGTATTTCAAAATATATGGCAATGTGTTGAAATTGTCTCATCACAGTTTATACGTTAAATGCCATAAGTATGGTTAGAATTGGGTGAAAGCACAATAGTTGTGCGAAACTAACCCAATGCTTCTAAAATGATCTTTTCCAAGCAGACTTCATCAAAAAACAAATCGAAATCCGTAGATTAGTCGAGTGTATCTCAAAATTTTCAATCTCTTCAAAATCGCTTTATCCCCGTGAGATAAGACTATTGGTGAGTGGAGCTGTGCAAAGGTTGTGGCTTGAGTTAGTCGCATTATGGGAATGTGTTGAAATTGTCTCATTACGCTTTATACGTTAAATGCCATAAGTATGGTTAGAATTGTGTGAAAGCAGAATAGATGTGCGAAACTAACCGAATGCTTTTAAAATGATCTTATAAACCCAAAGATTATAAAACAAATCGAATTCCGTTGATTCGACGAGTTGCCTTAAAAAATTTTCATTCAACTCAAAATCGGTCTGTCTCCGCGAGATAAGACGATTAGTGCTTAGAGAATTTTAACGGTTGAGGCTTGAGTTAGTGGCGTTTGTCGAAAGTTGTCCAAACCTCGCCAATGATTATGAAATAATCTACATTGGCCAGAGAAGTGGATAAAAGCTTTAGATCATTGATTCGAACAGTATTTTTAAATATATGGCAATGTGTTGAAATTGTCCCGTTACGTCTTATACGTTAAATGCCGTAAGTATGTCTAGATTTAGGTTAAAAGCAGAATAGTTAAGCAAAACCAAACTAATGCTTCTAAAATGATCTTTCCTACCCAAACATTATAAAACAAATCGAATTCCGTTGATTAGACGAGTCGCTCTCAAAAATTTTCAATCTCCTCAAAATCGCTTTATCTGCACAAGATAAGACGATTGGTGAATGGAGCTGTGTAACGGTTGTTGCTTGAGTTATTTGCGTTTGTCGAAAGTTGGCCAATCCACGCCAATGATTGTAAAATTATTTGTATGGGCCAGAGAAGTGGATAAAAGCATTAGATCAATGATTCGAGCAGTATTTCAAAATATATGGCAATGTGTTGAAATTGTCTCTTTAAGTCTTATACGTTAAAAGCCATAAGTATGTTTAGAATAGGGTGAAAGCAGAATAGTTGGGCGAAACAAATCAAAAGCTTCTAAAATGATCTTTCCCACCCAAACTTTATAAAACAAATCGAATACCGTTGATTAGTCGAGTCTATCTCAAAAATTTTCAATCACCTCAAATCGTTTTATCTGCGCGAGATAAGACACTTGGTGAATGGAGCTGTGCAACGGTGGTGCTTTGAGTTATTTGGGTTTTTCGAAAGTTGGCCAAACCTCGCCAATGATTGTAAAATTATCTATATGGGCCAGAGAAGTGGATAAAAGCATTAGATCAATGATTCGAGCAGTATTTCAAAAAAATATATGGCAATGTGTTAAAATTGTCTCATTACGCTTTATACGTTAAAAGCCGTAAGTATGGTTAGAATTGGGTGATAACAGAATAGCTGTGCTAAACCAACCCAACGCTCGTAAAATTATCTTTCCCACCCAAACATTATAAAACAAATCGAACTCCGTTGATTCGACGAGTAGCTCTCAAAAATTTTCAATCACCTAAAAATCGCTCTATCTCCGCGTGATAAGACGAATGGTGAATGGAGCTTTGTAACGGTAGTGGCTTGAGTTTGTGGCGTTTGTCATAAGTTGGCCAAACCTCGCCAATGATTATAAAATGATCTATATGGGGCAGACAAGTGGATAAAAGCATTAGATCAATGATTCGAGCAGTATTTCAAAAAAATATATGGCAATGTGTTAAAATTGTCTCATTACGCTTTATACGTTAAAAGCCGTAAGTATGGTTAGAATTGGGTGATAACAGAATAGCTGTGCTAAACCAACCCAACGCTCGTAAAATTATCTTTCCCACCCAAACATTATAAAACAAATCGAACTCCGTTGATTCGACGAGTAGCTCTCAAAAATTTTCAATCACCTAAAAATCGCTCTATCTCCGCGTGATAAGACGAATGGTGAATGGAGCTTTGTAACGGTTGTGGCTTGAGTTTGTGGCGTTTGTCATAAGTTGGCCAAACCTCGCCAATGATTATAAAATGATCTATATGGGGCAGACAAGTGGATAAAAGCATTAGATCAATGATTCGAGCAGTATTTCATAATATATGGCAATGTGTTGAAATTGTCCCGTTACGCCTTATACGTTAAATGCCATAAGTATGGCTAGAATTTGGTGAAAGCAGAGTAGTTAAGCAAAACGAAACCAATGCTTCTAAAATGATCTTTCCTACCCAAAGATTAAAAAACAAATCGAATACCGTTGATTCGACGAGTTGCTCTTAAAAATTTTCAATCTCCTATAAATCGCTCTATCTCCACGAGAAAAGACGAATGGTGAATGGAGCTTTGTAACGGTTGTGGCTTGAGTTATTTGCGTTTGTCGAAAGTTGGCCAATCCTCGACAATGATTGTAAAATGATCTATATGGGCCGGAGAAGTGGATAAAAGCATTAAATCAATGATTCGAGCAGTATTTCAAAATATATGGCAACGTGTTGAAATTGTCCCTTTAAGTCTTATACGTTAAAAGTCATAAGTATGGTTAGAAATGGGTGAAAACCAAGTAAGTGTACAAAACACTTTCTATGCTTCTAAAATGTTCTTTTAAACCCAAACATTATAAAACAAATCGAATTCCGTTGATTCGACGAGTTGCTCTTAAAAATTTTCAATCTCCTATAAATCGCTCTATCTCCACGAGAAAAGACGAATGGTGAATGGAGCTTTGTAACGGTTGTGGCTTGAGTTATTTGCGTTTATCGAAAGTTGACCAAACCTCGCCAATGATTGTAAAATGATCAATATGGCCCAGAGAAATGGATAAAAGCATTAGATCAATGATTCGAGCAGTATTTCAAAATATATGGCAATGTGTTGAAATTGTCTCATTACGCTTTATACGTTAAATGCCATAAGTATGGTTAGAATTGGGTGAAAGCAGAATAGTTGTGCGAAACTAACCCAATGCTTCTAAAATGATCTTTCCCACCCAAACATTATAAAACAAATCGAAATCCGTAGATTAGTCGAGTGTATCTCAAAAATTTTCAATCTCTTCAAAATCGCTTTATCTCCGCGAGATAAGACTATTGGTGAATGGAGCTGTGCAACGGTTGTGGCTTGAGTTAGTCGCATTTGTCGAAAGTTGGCCAAACCTCGCCAATGATTGTAAAATGATCTATATGGGCCAGAGAAGTGGATAAAAGCATTAAATCAATGATTCGAGCAGTATTTCAAAATATATGGTAACGTGTTGAAATTGTCCCTTTAAGTCTTATACGTTAAAAGTCATAAGTATGCTTAGAATAGGGTGAACGCAGAATAGTTGTGCAAAACCAACCCAATGCTTCTAAAATGATCTTTCCCACTCAAACAGTATAAAACAAATCGAATTTCATCGATTCGACGAGTTGCTCTAAAAGGATTTTCAATTTCCTCAAAACGATTTATCTCCGCGAGATAAGACGATTAGTGAATAGAACATTGTAACGGTTGTAGCATAACGGTTATATGTTAAAAGCATAACTATGGTTAGACTTGGGTGAAAGCAGAATAGTTCTGTGTAACTCCACCGAATGCTTCCAAAATGATCTTTTCCACCCAAACACCATAAAACAAATCGAATACCGTTGATTAGACGAGTAACTCTCAAAAATTTTTGGTCTCCTCAAAATCGCTCTATCTCCGCAAGATAAGACGAATGGTGAATGGAGCTTTGTAACGGTTTTGGCTTGAGTTATTTGCCTTTGTCGAAAGTTTCCCAAACCTCGCCAATGATTCTAAAATTATCTATATGGGCCAGAGAAGTGGATAAAAGCATTAGATCAATGATTCGAGCAGTATTTCAAAATATATGTCAATGTGTTGAAATTGTCCCGTTACGCCTTATACGTTAAAAGCCAAATGCAAATACGTTAAATGCCAAACGCAAATAACTGAAGCCAAAACCGTTACACAGCTCCATTCACCAATCGTCTTATCTTGCGCAGATAAAGCGATTTTGAGGAGATCGAAAATTTTTGAGATAGACTCGTCTAATCAACGGTATTCGATTTGTTTTTTAATGTTTGGGTAGGAAAGATCATTTTAGAAGCATTGGTTTGGTTTTGCTTAACTACTCTGCTTTCACCAAATTCTAGCCATACTTATGGCATTTAACGTATAAGGCGTAACGGGACAATTTCAACACATTGACATATATTTTGAAATACTGCTCGAATCATTGATCTAATGCTTTTATCCACTTGTCTGCCCCATATAGATCATTTTATAATCATTGGCGAGGTTTGGCCAACTTATGACAAACGCCACAAACTCAAGCCACAACCGTTACAAAGCTCCATTCACCATTCGTCTTATCACGCGGAGATAGAGCGATTTTTAGGTGATTGAAAATTTTTGAGAGCTACTCGTCAAATCAACGGAGTTCGATTTGTTTTATAATGTTTGAGTTTAAAAGAACATTTTAGAAGGAGAGGAAGTCTTTTGTTCACCTACTTGGTTTTCACCCATTTCTAACCATACTTATGACTTTTAACGTATAAGACTTAAAGAGACAATTTCAACACATTGCCATATATTTTGAAATACTGCTCAAATCATTGACTAATGCTTTTTTTCCACTTCACTAGCCCATATTCATCATTTTACAATCATTGGCGAGGATTAACCAATTTTCCACTAACGCCACTAACTCAAGCCACAACCGTTACACAGCTCCATTCATCAATCGTCTTATCTCGCGCAGATAAAGCGATTTTGAGGAGATTGAAAATTTTTGAATTGACTCGACTAATCAACGGATTTCGATTTGTTTTATAATGTTTGGGTGGGAAAGATAATTTTACGACGGTTGAGTTGGTTTCGCACAGCTATTCTGTTATCATTCAATTCTAACCATACTTACGGCTTTTAACGTATAAAGCGTAATGAGACAATTTCAACACATTGCCATATATTTTGAAATACTGCTCGAATCATTGATCTAATGCTTTTATCCATTTCTCTGGGCCATATTGATCATTTTACAATCATTGGCGAGGTTTGGCCAAATTTCGACAAAAGCAAATAACTCAAGGCACAACCGTTACACTTCTCCATGCACTAATCGTCTTATCTCGCTGAGATAAAGCGATATTGAGGAGATTGAAAATTTTTGAGAGCGACTCGTCTAATCAACGGTATTCGATTTGTTCGACGAAGTCTGCTTGGAAAAGATTATTTTAGAAGCATTGGGTTGGTTTCGCACAACTATTCTGCTTTCGCCGAATTCTAACCATACTTATGGCATTTAACGTTTAAAGCGTAATGAGACAACTTCAACACATTGCCATATATTTTGAAATACTGCTCGAATCATTGATCTAATGCTTTTATCCATTTCTCTGGCCCATATAAATAATTTTACAATCGTTGGCGAGGTTTGGCCAACTTTCGACAAACGCAAATAACACAAGCTACAACCTTTACGAAACTCCATTCACCATTCGTCTTATCTCGTAGAAATAGAGCGATTTATAGGAGATTGAAAATTTTTGAGATAGACTCGTCTAATCAACGGTATTGGATTTGTTTTTTAATGTTTGGGTAGGAAAGATCATTTTGGATGCATTGGGTTGGTTTCGCAAAACTATTCTGTTTTACCCAATTCTAGCCATACATTTGGCATTTAACGTATAAGGCGTTACGATACAATTTCAACACATTGACATATATTTTGAAATACTGCTCGAATCATTGATCTAATGCTTTATCCACTTCTCTGGCCCATATAGATAATTTTAGAATCATTGGCGAGGTTTGGGAAACTTTCGACAAACGCAAATAACTCAAGCCAAAACCGTTACAAAGCTCCATTCACCATTAGTCTTATCTCGCGGAGATAGAGCGACTTTGAGGAGATTGAAAATTTTTGAGAGCAACTCGTCTAATCAACGGTATTCGATTTGTTTGTAGAAAATTCGGTTTAAAAGAACATCTTAGAAGCATAGAAAGTGTTTTGTACTCCTACTTTGTTTTCACCCATTTCTAACCATACTTATGACTTTTAACGTATAAGACTTAAAGGGACAATTTCAACACATTGCCATATATTTTGAAATACTGCTCGAATCATTGACTAATGCTTTTTTCCACTTCACTAGCCCATATTCATCATTTTACAATCATTGGCGAGGATTAGCCAACTTTCGACTAACGCCACAAACTCAAGCCACAACCGTTACACAGCTCCATTCATCAATCGTCTTATCTCGCGCAGATAAAGCGATTTTGGGGAGATTGAAAATTTTTGAATTGACTCGACTAATCAACGGTATTTGATTTGTTTTATAATGTTTTGGTGGGAAAGATAATTTTAGAAGCTTTTAGTTGATAATATTAGTTGAGAGCGACTCAACTAATCAACGGATTTCGATTTAAGCAGTTTGATGTTTAGGAAACATGAGAGCTTGGATATATTGAAGTAGATGAACGATCTTCAAGCTCGATACAAGCTCGATTCCGCTTAGGTCGCACATATATATATATCGAATTTGCAACTTAGCTCGCCATCTCAGTCTCGGTAGCTCAATGGTTAGAGCGTCTAACCGGTCATCAGAAGGTTGCGGGTTCGATCCCCGTCTGGGGCTCAGATATCATTTTCTGAGTATCGAGCTTGAAGATCGTTCATCTACTTCAATATATCCAAGCTCTCATGTTTCCTAAACATCAAACTGCTTCAATCATTATCAATATATAGTGGCTTCCACTTAGGTCGCACATATATATATATCGAATTTGCAACTTAGCTCGCCATCTCAGTCTCGGTAGCTCAAAGGTTTGAGCGTCTAACCGGTCATCAGAAGGTTGCGGGTTCGATCCCCGTCTGGGGCTCAGATATTATTTTCTGAGTATCGAGCTTGAAGATCGTTCATCTACTTCAATATATCCAAGCTCTCATGTTTCCTAAACATCAAACTGCTTCAATCATTATCAATATATAGTGGCTTCCGCTTAGGTCGCACATATATATATATCGAATTTGCAACTTAGCTCGCCATCTGAGTCTTGGTAGCTCAATGGTTACAGCGTCTAACCGGTCATCAGAAGGTTGCGGGTTCGATCCCCGTCTGGGGCTAAGATATCATTTTCTGAGTATCGAGCTTGAAGATCGTTCATCTACTTCAATATATCCAAGCTCTCATGTTTCCTAAACATCAAACTGCTTCAATCATTATCAATATATAGTGGCTTCCGCTTAGGTCGCACATATATATATATCGAATTTGCAACTTAGCTCGCCATCTGAGTCTCGGTAGCTCAATGGTTAGAGCGTCTAACCGGTCATCAGAAGGTTGCTGGTTCGATCCCCGTCTGGGGCTCAGATATCATTTTCTGAGTATCGAGCTTGAAGATCGTTCATTTACTTCGATTTCGATTTGTTTTATAATGTTTGGGTGTAAAAGATAATTTTATAGGTACTTGGTTGGTTTCCCACAGCTATTCTACTATCACACAATTCTAACCATACTTATGATTTTTAACGTATAAAGCATAATGAGACAATTTCAACACATTGCCATATATTTTGAAATACTGCTCGAATCATTGATCTAATGCTTTTATCCACTTCTCTGGCCCATATAGATCATTTTACAATCATTGGCGAGGTTTGGCCAACTTTCGAAAAACGCAAATAACTCAAAGCACCACCGTTGCACAGCTCCATTCACCAAGTGTCTTATCTCGCTCAGATAAAGATATTTTATGGTTACTGAAAATTTTTCAGATAGACTCGACTAATCAACGGTATTCGATTTGTTTTATAATGTTTCGCTGTGAGAGATCATTTTAGAAGCTTTCCTTTGGTTTCGCACAACTATTCTGCTTTCATCCATTTCTAACCATACTTATGACTTTTAACGTATAAGACTTAAAGAGACAATTTCAACACATTGACATATTTTTTGAAATACTGCTCGAATCATTGATCTAATGCTTTTATCCACTTCTCTGGCCCATATAGATAATTTTACAATCATTGGCGAAGTTTGGCGTACTTTCGACAAACGCAAATAACTAAAGCAACAACCGTTACACAGCTCCATTCACAAATCGTCTTATCTCGCGGAGATAAAGCGATTTTGAGAAGATTGAAAATGTTTGAGAGCGACTCGTCTAATCAACGGAATTCGATTTGTTTTAAATTGTTTGGTTAGGAAAGATCATTTTAGAAGCATTGGTTTGGTTTTGCTTAACTATTCTGCTTTTAACCTAAATCTAGCCATACTTACGGCATTTAACGTATAAGGCGTAACGGGACAATTTCAACACATTGCCATATATTTAAAAATACTGTTCGAATCAATGATCTAATGCTTTTATCCACTTCTCTGGCCAATGTAGATTATTTCATAATCATTGGCGAGGTTTGGACAACTTTCGAGATCAACTCGTCGAATCAACGGAATTCGATTTGTTTAATAATGTTTGGGTTTAATAGAACATTTTAGAAGCATAGGAAGTATTTTTTACACCAACTTGGTTTTCACCAATTTCTAACAATACTTACGACTTTTAACGTAAAAGGCTTAAACGGACAATTTCAACGCATTGCCATATATTTTACAATATTGCTCCAATCTTTAATCTTATTCTTTTATCCACTATTCTGGATTATATAGATCCTTTTACAATCATTGGCGAGGTTTAACAAACTTTCGACAAAAGCGGCTAACTCAAGCCACAACCGTTATATTTCTCTATGCACTATGCACTAATCATTAATAAGTTGTCGCGAGAATATCTCGTGCACTTAAATTGGATAAAAATTCGCCTCCAATCCATGCGGACTCGATACCTCAACAGGTAGAGCGGCGGACCGTTATCCCGAAGGTGCGAGTTCAATTCCAGTTCGAGTCAACTTTTTCAGTTGATTTCGGTAGTTTAGGTTATTTGTGAAGTTATCGTTTCATAATACCCTGAGGATGATTCTGAAATAGAATTGAAACACTGCACATCCATCCTCATGGATAGCGTTAAGTTCTCTCGAGAATATCTCGTGCACTTAAATTGTATAAAAACTCGCCTCAAATCCTTGTGGATTCGATAGCTCACCAGTTAGAGCGGCGGACCGGTATCCCGAAGGTGCGAGTTCAAATCCCGCTCTTGTCAACATTTTTCAGTTGACTTCGGCAGTGTAGATTAATTGTGAAGTTATCGTTTCATAATACCCTAAGGATGATTCTGAAATAAAATTGAAACACTGCACATCCATCCTCATTAATAGCGTTATGTTGTCCCGAGTATATCTCGTGCACTTAAATTGGATAAAAACTCGCCTCCAATCTCTGTGGACTCGATAGCTCAACGGGTAGAGCGGCGGACCGGTATCCCGAAGGTGCGAGTTCAAATCCCGTTCGAGTCAACATTTTTCAGTTGACTTCGATAGTGTAGGTTAATTGTGAAGTTATCGTTTCATAATACCCTGAGGATAATTCTGAAATAGAATTGAAACACTGCACATCCATCCTCATGGATAGCTTTAAGTTTTCGCGAGAATATCTCGTGCACTTAGATTGGATAAAACTCGCTCCCATCCCTGTGGACTCGATAGCTGAACAGGTAGAGCTGTGGACCGGTATCCCGAAGATGCGTGTTGAAATCTCGCTCGAGTAAACATTTTTCAGTTGACTTCGGCAGTGTAGGTTAATTGTGAAGTTATCGTTTCATAATACCCTGAGGATGATTCTGAAATAGAATTGAAACACTGCACATCCATCCTCATTAATAGCGTTATGTTGTCCCGAGTATATCTCGTGCACTTAAATTGGATAAAAACTCGCCTCCAATCTATGTGGACTCGATAGCTCAACGGGTAGAGCGGCGGACCGGTATCCCGAAGGTGCGAGTTCAAATCCCGTTCGAGTCAACATTTTTCAGTTGACTTCGGCAGTGTAGGTTAATTGTGAAGTTATCGTTTCATAATACCCTAAGGATGATTCTGAAATAGAATTGAAACACTGCACATCCATAATCATGGATAGCGTTAAGTTGTCGCGAGAATATCTCGTGCACTTAAATTGAATAAAAACTCGCCTCCAATCCCTAACCTAACCCTAACCCTAACCCTAACCCTAACCCTAACCCTAACCCTAACCCTAACCCTAACCCTAACCCTAACCCAAACCCTAACCCTAACCCTAACCCTAACCCTAAGCCTAAGCCTAACCCTAACCCTAACCCTAACCCTAACCCTAACCCTAACCCTAACCCTAACCCTAACCCTAACCCTAACCTAACCCTAACCCTAACCCTAACCCTAACCCTAACCCTAACCCTAACCCTAACCTTAACCATAACCCTAACCCTAACCCTAACCCTAACTTTATCCCTAACCCTAACCATAACCCTAACCTTAATCCTAACATTATCCCTAACCCTAACCTAACCTAGAAGTAGAGCGGCGGACCGGTATCCCGAAGGTGCGAGTAAAAATCCCGCTCGAGTAAACATTTTTCAGTTGACTTCGGCAGTGTAGGTTAATTGTGAAGTTATCGTTTCATAATACCCTGAGGATGATTCTGAAATAGATTTGAAACACTGCACATCCATCCTCATAGATAGCGTTAAGTTGTCGCGAGAATATCTCGTGCACTTAAATGGAATAAAAACTCGCCTCCAATCCCTAACCCTAACCATAACCCTAACCCTAACCCTGAACCTAACCCTAACCTAACCCTAACCCTAACCCTAACCCTAACCCTAACCCTAACCCTAACCCTAACCCTAACCCTAACCTTAACCCTATCCCTAACCCTAACCCTTACCCTAACCCTTACCCTAACCCTAACTCTAACCCTAACCCTAAACTAAACCTTAACCCTAAACCTAACACAAACCCTAACCCTAACCCTAACCCTAACCCTAACCTTAACCCTAACCCTAACCTAACCTAAAGGTAGAGCGGCGGACCGGTATCCCGAAGGTGCGAGTTCAAATCCCGCTAGAGTAAACATTTTTCAGTTGACTGCGGCACTGTAGGTTAATTGTGAAGTTATCGTTTCAAAATACCCTGCGAATGATTCTGAAATAGATTTGAAACACTGCACATCCATCCTCATAGATAGCGTTAAGTTGTCGCGAGAATATCTCGTGCACTTAAATGGAATAAAAACTCGCCTCCAATCCCTAACCCTAACCATAACCCTAACCCTAACCCTGAACCTAACCCTAACCTAACCCTAACCCTAACCCTAACCCTAACCCTAACCCTAACCCTAACCCTAACCCTAACCCTAACCTAACCCTAACCCTAACCCTAACCCTAACCCTAACCCTAATCCTAACCCTAACCCTAACCCTAACCCTAACCTTAACCCTAACCCTAACCCTAACCCTAACCCTAACCCTAACCCTAACCCTAACCCTAACCCTAACCCTAACCCTAACTTAACCTGAAGGTAGAGCGGTTGACCGGTATCCCGAAGGTGCGAGTTCAAATCCCGTTCGAGTCAACATTTTTCAGTTGACTTCGATAGTGTAGGTTAATTGTGAAGTTATCGTTTCATAATACCCTGAGGATAATTCTGATATAGAATTGAAACACTGCACATCCATCCTCATGGATAGCTTTAAGTTTTCGCGAGAATATCTTGTGCACTTAGATTGGATAAAACTCGCTCCCATCCCTGTGGACTCGATAGCTGAACAGGTAGAGCTGTGGATCGGTATCCCGAAGGTGCGTGTTGAAATCTCGCTCGAGTAAACATTTTTCAGTTGACTTCGGCAGTGTAGGTTAATTGTGAAGTTATCGTTTCATAATACCCTGAGGATGATTCTGAAATAGAATTGAAACACTGCACATCCATCCTCATTAATAGCGTTATGTTGTCCCGAGTATATCTCGTGCACTTAAATTGGATAAAAACTCGCCTCCAATCTATGTGGACTCGATAGCTCAACGGGTAGAGCGGCGGACCGGTATCCCGAAGGTGCGAGTTCAAATCCCGTTCGAGTCAACATTTTTCAGTTGACTTCGGCAGTGTAGGTTAATTGTGAAGTTATCGTTTCATAATACCCTAAGGATGATTCTGAAATAGAATTGAAACACTGCACATCCATAATCATGGATAGCGTTAAGTTGTCGCGAGAATATCTCGTGCACTTAAATTGAATAAAAACTCGCCTCCAATCCCTAACCCTAACCCTAACCCTAACCCTAACCCTAACCCTAACAATAACCCTAACTCTAACCCTAACCCTAACCCTAACCCTAACCCTAACCCTAACCCTAACCCTAACCCTAACCCTAAGCCTAACCCTAACCCTAACCTAAATTTAAGGCAGAGTGGCGGACCGGTATCCCGAAGGTGCGAGTTGAAATCCCGCTCGAGTAAACATTTTTCAGTTAACTTCGGCAGTGTAGGTTAATTGTGAAGTTATCGTTTCATAATACCCTAAGGATGATTCTGAAATAGAATTGAAACACTGCACATCCATAATCATGGATAGCGTTAAGTTGTCGCGAGAATATCTCGTGCACTTAAATTGAATAAAAACTCGCGTCCAATCCCTAACCTAACCCTAACCCTAACCCTAACCTTAACCCGAACCCTAACCCTAACCCTAACCTAATCCTAACCCTAACAATAACCCTAACTCTAACACCTAACCCTAACCCTAACCCTAACCCTAACCCTAACCCTAACCCTAACCCTAACCTAACCCTAACCCTAACCTCAATTTAAGGCAGAGTGGCTGACCGGTATCCCGAAGGTGCGAGTTGAAATCCCACTCTCGAGTAAACATTTTTCAGTTAACTTCGGCAGTGTAGGTTAATTGTGAAGTTATCGTTTCATAATACCCTGAGGATGATTCTGAAATAGTATATAAACACTGCACATCCATCCTCATGGATAGCGTTAAGTTGTCGCGAGAATATCTCATACACTTAAATTGAGTAAAAACTCGCCTCCAATCCCTAACCCTAACCCTAACCCTAAACCTAACCCTAATCACCTAACCCTAACCCTAACCTAACCCTAACTCCTAACCCTAACCCCTAACCCTAACCCACCCTAACCTAACCATAACCCTAACCCTAACCCTAACCCTAACCCTAACTTTATCCCTAACCCTAACCATAACCCTAACCTTAATCCTAACATTAACCCTAACCCTAACCTAACCTAGAAGTAGAGCGGCGGACCGGTATCCCGAAGGTGCGAGTAAAAATCCCGCTCGAGTAAACATTTTTCATTTGACTTCGGCAGTGTAGGTTAATTGTGAAGTAGTTATCGTTTCATAATACCCTAAGGATGATTCTGAAATAGAATTGAAACACTGCACATCCATAATCATGGATAGCGTTAGTTGTCGCGAGAATATCTCGTGCACTTAAATTGAATAAAAACTCGCCCCAAATCCCTAACCCTAACCCTAACCCTAACCCTAACCCTAACCCTAACCCTAATCCTAACCCTAACCCTAACCCTAACCCTAACCCTAACCCTAACCTTAACCCTAAACCTAACCCTAACCCTAACCCTAACCCTAACCCTAACCCTAACCCTAACCCTAACCCTAACCCTAACCCTAACCCTTATCCTAACCCTAACCCAAACCCTAACCGTAACCTTAACCCTAACCCTAACCCTAATCCTAACCCTAACCCAAACCCTAACCCTAACCCTAACCCTAACCCTAACCCTAACCCTAACCCTAACCCTAACCCTAACCTAACCTGAAGGTAGAGCGGTTGACCGGTATCCCGAAGGTGCGAGTTCAAATCCCGTTCGAGTCAACATTTTTCAGTTCACTTCGATAGTGTAGGTTAATTGTGAAGTTATCGTTTCATAATACCCTGAGGATAATTCTGATATAGAATTGAAACACTGCACATCCATCCTCATGGATAGCTTTAAGTTTTCGCGAGAATATCTCGTGCACTTAGATTGGATAAAACTCGCTCCCATCCCTGTGGACTCGATAGCTGAACAGGTAGAGCTGTGGACCGGTATCGCGAAGGTGCGTGTTGAAATCTCGCTCGAGTAAACATTTTTCAGTTGACTTCGGCAGTGTAGGTTAATTGTGAAGTTATCGTTTCATAATACCCTGAGGATGATTCTGAAATAGAATTGAAACACTGCACATCCATCCTCATTAATAGCGTTATGTTGTCCCGAGTATATCTCGTGCACTTAAATTGGATAAAAACTCGCCTCCAATCTATGTGGACTCGATAGCTCAACGGGTAGAGCGGCGGACCGGTATCCCGAAGGTGCGAGTTCAAATCCCGTTCGAGTCAACATTTTTCAGTTGACTTCGGCAGTGTAGGTTAATTGTGAAGTTATCGTTTCATAATACCCTAAGGATGATTCTGAAATAGAATTGAAACACTGCACATCCATAATCATGGATAGCGTTAAGTTGTCGCGAGAATATCTCGTGCACTTAAATTGAATAAAAACTCGCCTCCAATCCCTAACCTAACCCTAACCCTAACCCTAACCCTAACCCTAACCCTAACCCTAACCCTAACCCTAACCCTAACCCTAACCCAAACCCTAACCCTAACCCTAACCCTAAGCCTAAGCCTAAGCCTAACCCTAACCCTAACCCTAACCCTAACCCTAACCCTAACCCTAACCCTAACCCTAACCCTAACCCTAACCCTAACCCTAACCTAACCCTAACCCTAACCCTAACCCTAACCCTAACCCTAACCCTAACCCTAACCTTAACCATAACCCTAACCCTAACCCTAACCCTAACTTTATCCCTAACCCTAACCATAACCCTAACCTTAATCCTAACATTATCCCTAACCCTAACCTAACCTAGAAGTAGAGCGGCGGACCGGTATCCCGAAGGTGCGAGTAAAAATCCCGCTCGAGTAAACATTTTTCAGTTGACTTCGGCAGTGTAGGTTAATTGTGAAGTTATCGTTTCATAATACCCTGAGGATGATTCTGAAATAGATTTGAAACACTGCACATCCATCCTCATAGATAGCGTTAAGT